>CM065170.1:5258539-5893539 GCA_033026295.1 Channa striata
TTACAACTTCTGAGAGGTTGAATGTCAAAATGTCAGCTACTGAAACACGTAATTGCTGTACGATAGTGAGGGACTGACAACAACAACTGAAGGTTTATTGTCTCAGCAGGATTGTTCGTGCTTGAAGCACATTTCACTGTGGTCTCATTTAGGTCTGCTCACACAACGTGCTTCAACACACACAGAATTTGACCTTGGAGAAACAAAGCTGGCACTTATTTTTTTTCTTGTTCTAGTGTTTTCCCACTTCAGGGATTAGCCTCATATTTCATATCTCTGTGCTGTATCACTCTTTCTGGCATGACTATCTAGTTAGGCATTACACTTTTATGGATGCTCATGTCTGAATGTTTTGTTTTTGTGGTGTGTGTGTGTTTTTAGCAATTTTAAGTCTCCGTCCTTTTAGATATTCTTTATAGTTTCTTTTTGATGTTGTTGTGCATTTCTTTCTGGTGATTTTATGCCTTCAATGTTATAAACAAATATTAACAGTAACTTCAGCGACTCTGGCTCAGAGGGCCAGGAGGCTCACGGGTCAGAGCCGCTGACTCCTGCCTGCTCAAAAGTGTAAAGCAAATCTAGCTACAGGTACAAATAAAGTACCCTGAACCTGAACCCGAACCCGAACCCATCCATGCAGACAACAAATTTGTTTCAACTTCGTTAAACATTTAGATTTCACAGAGGTTTTAATGACCCACTAGGCCTTTCAGATCTGAGCCCATCAACGCTCTGATCAGAATAAAGGATGCATGCAGACAACACGGTCTCACTCTGACTTTTAGTAGCAACAACAGAGTCTGTGTTAAGACCTAAATGAAAATAGCTATCGCCTGATAGATGGTGTGGTTTCAACAGCAGCCACCATTACAGCGTCATCCATCACGGTGAACCGGTGTGGTCTTGTAGGGTCCATTACTCGCAGTAAGTCACACACGTGCACGTACCCACACAAGAATCTGCTGAAAGCTTCGGAACAGCTCAGCGCTCTGGAGAGCAGAGGATGGGCCGTCTTATGACTTAATGGCACGAAACACTTTATTCTGAGAGACTGAACAAAAAAAGGGGCGATACTTCTGTGTGTGTTCATGCCACGAGTCAGCCTTCTACCACCACACATACACCTCCCTCCTACAGCACCTCTCCCTCCCCCCCTGCTCACTCAAGAAGATGAAATTCTGACAACCCAGAGAGCATAGCTAAAACAAACGTCAAGTGTTGCCAGCCAGCAGTAACAGCCAGAGAATCACTGCTGTTTGTGTACGTGTGTGTGTGTGTGTGTGTGTGGCGATGCACAGATGTGTGTTTGTTGCCTGCATGGCCCAGCTCCTTGTTGTTGAGCTGTTTTTTTTACTCTGCTACTTTTGTGACATGACAGTTTGTAACAAGCAGAAGACAGGCAGGATGAAGCTGCACTGGAAACATGGCACAGAGATACACACATCAACAAGACAACTGTCCTGTCACAAATTCAGCTGCTCGCAAACCCAGACTCCTGTTGATCATCGTTTAGCAAATTAATTTCATGAACAAAAGATGAAAAGTGTCATCCTTTCCCCTGAACCCCAAGAACTACATCACCTCAACGGAAACATCCTAATTCATATGCTGTAGGTGTCATGATGTCCTCCAATCAGTCAGATTTAGATTAATGATCACAGGCTCGCTGCCAAATAATTCAGCCCCGTCTATTACAAATTAGGTTCATATGCAAATATTCTGCCATACAGATTTACATTTTGTGTCAAGGGTCATTACTAATGGAGGAAGTGTGAGGAGGAAAAGCAAATGGCTGTGAATGAGCGTGTTAGAGTCTGTCCTGCCAAGCATTAAATGTCTGCTGAAATAAACAAATCCCTCAAATGAAAATTGTGTATTTTGCAATAATTACAGTACTTTGAGACAGAAAGTTAATTTGTGGGAACAACAGCTGACATGACAAACTAACAAGTTTCTGCAGCTTTCAGATGGATCATGGTGGCTTTTAAAAGTCAACACAAGATAAATGGATAAGTCCAATGATAACACAGCAGATCATGTAAGATGATTATGTGGCGAAATTGATATGCCAACATTTTTTTTTTTACTTACAGTGTGTTAGTTCTCTTCCAAAACCAGCATTATGGCAATTTCGAAGCAAAGCAGGAACTTTTAGCATTAATACTTTAAATACTGCTTACAAAATAATGTATTTTTTTCCTTTTTAAATCATATTTTACTATATTTCAATTAATTCTGTTATGTTTTATTGCATTTTTTTACATGACATTACGTTAAGTGAGTCTTTTTTAACAACACGATCTTCATTAGCTGACGTCACACATCACACTCCAAAAAAAGAAAAAATCTAATCGCCACAGTTCGTGGCTGTAGAAGCGCTAATGCTTTTATTGGAACCAGCCACATGTGACATTAAAGACGCAGTGATTTTAAAGTGAAACCAAAACTTTTTACTCACCCCAGCCATGTTTATTTAGTGCCCGAGTCTAACCCTTAACTATTAATTTGGCCATTGTGTCTAAACCCAACCACTGGTTGGTGTTTGCACAGCTGATCTCCAGTTTTTCACTGAACACTTTAACACAGCGTTTTGCCCTAAATACATGTAATACATTTGTTACACCAGCTGATTATAGAAGACTGCAAAAGGTTGATGTCTGGCATGGAAAGCGATACAACAGATGCTCGTCTGCAGCAGGTCGTAGACATTCGTAGCCAGTAGAGGAAATTCATTTCTGGTTTCAGTGACTGCGTGGGGATTGTCAGAAATAGAATTAATGTTTTTTAACATGAGTGAATCTATCCTTTAAAATCGGGATGGATTAAATGGAAATTTTACACAATAACAGACAGCCAACAGCTAGACAATTTCTTTTTCAATTTTTACACAACGAGATGGACTTGTGTTATTAGGGTTTTTAAAGCACTAGTTTTGTTCATGAAATTTGTCATTTTTATTCTGCAGCTTGAGTAAATGCTTTTACATGGACTGTAATAACATGACACTGAGGAGACAATGTAAAAATGCCAAATGCATAGGGAAGGCTGGTAAACTGAGTGTCCTACAACATTAAGAAAGACACGATGTGGAAACAGTAGAGAGCGCGGCAATGATGTAAGATTCTGTAATCTTATCTCCACGAAACACTGTAACTCTAGGGTGCGTTTCAGGTAATTTATTCAGCCGTTGTCCCTCCTCTTGTCACCGTTTTTAAGCGGACTCTGAACACTGTTGACTTAAAATAATATTTACTAAGAATGTTAAAGCATAGAAGAATCCTCCCGAGGATAAAAACACAAGGATAAAGGTCCCCCCTTTTCCTTCGGAGTGAATCCACAGCCATTAGTTGTTTTTGAAACCATGTTTCATGTTCTGTTCTCCACCTGCCACCTGCATATTGTTTCTTAATCGAGGTATTAAGTTCAGTTGCTAGTATGTTTATTAGCTTCCTGACTTTAAAATTTATCCTAGCACTGACCTCTTTTTTTTTAATTCCTGAAACGGAGGTTCCTTTAACAGCTAGAGCTCCTAACTTCTCAAGTTTTTTCAGGGTGTCACAACCCAGTTAATATCTTTTATGAGTCAACATAATATCTGAGAAATTCCAATCTGGTTTTAGAGCCCCTCGGAGCACAGACACTGTTCTCCTCGGAGAGAATGATGACCTTCTTTTTAGCAGCTGATGCTACGAAAGTTCCATTTTAACTCTCACTGCCGCCTTGAATATTGTAGACCAAATAATTTTATTACAGTGCTTAAAGGCCCATGCTGAAAGACTTTAATAGTCAGTTACGCTCTTGGAAAGTCACCTTCAAAGTGTGAAAAGTTCAACACAAACAGGTTTAGCTCTACTTGTACATCGGTGCACGCACACGGAACTTCCTCCTGTTTCCGAGCGCCAACTAAGTCATCATGGAATTAGGAATAACACTGCCAACCAATCAGTAACAAGCTGCTAACGTAAGGCTGTGCAGACACTGCGGTGCCTTAATCGTGGATAATGTGTGAGCTCACAGCACAATTTCAATCAGACCTTCCACTCATCCAGAGACTAAAAAAAAAAAAAAAAATCACTGAGAACTTGCAAACAATATGGCTGTATTCATAAAGTCCAGCTTTACCGTATCTTTTCTGACTCGACAATAAAAAGAACTAGAAGAGAACAGATACTGTGGAGCCACTAAAGGCTGGACATTTATTTTAATGTCATAAATCAGTTTTTGTTGAAAATAAAGCAGTCACAGCCACTATTTAATAGATATTCTAAAATATTCAAACGTGCGTCATTGTAGACCTTCAACAAAACTACAACTCATCAGTATTCTCCAAAATTTTTGGCTTTTAACCTCCAAGATTCATTGTTTACTCGCAGATATTATTAACTATGGTTGTAGTGTGAACATAAGTTTGAGATAGCTTTTTCCTATCTTAGATTGCTTATCTGTAGGATATTTTGCAACCTTCTGATTTTTTCCCGTAGAATATTTAAAAACCCAGCACTATGTGAAAAACAAACATTTTCTTTAGCAGAATAGGTTTTCTGTCTATCCCCTTAGGCATCTTGTGGGGCTCCTCCCGTGATGATGTAGACCTGACCTCAAGGTTGAAAACTTCTGATGCAGAATTTTACTTTTGTTCCTTTTCTGATATAATGTGTAGTGCGGCATGAAATTATGTTTGAGATTTTTATTTACGTCACCGTTTTCGGATTTGGAATCTTTCTGGTGTGACGCTGCACGTAACCATAAATCTAATATGACACACATACAGCGCAGTGTTACATTCTCCATATTGTGACTCCTCTTCTGCGCTTCTTTTTTGTGGAGCTACACATCATACGACGTGACTCGCTCCGATCTGATCTCTATAGAAAATGACGGACATCCTGAGGAGCATGAACAAATGATCCCTGATCAGAGGAGGCTGATATCCTGTCTGAGCAGGTGCATTTCAATACTTGCCTTTGAAAGTCTCTCCCATCGGGCTTATAATGACCTAATCTGTGCTGGCTGTTGTACTCCTTCCCCTCACTCTCCTTATCTCATAAAATGAAATATGAATCCAAGAAGGAGCGAGTCATATGAATACTGATTCAGGTGACAGGTGAGTGCACAATATAGCAACACGTTTGCTACAAGCATATTGCATGCATGGTCATGCATACTTACTACCTGTCATTCTGAGCTGTTGCTAGGAGCAACAAGTGAACGTTTTCCCCGTACGTGTGATTATGAAGCATTTGTCATGGGTCCTCTGTCTTCAAAGGGGGCCAGCGCCTACTTCTGATGAACTCTTTACGGAAACTGAAAATTGCTTTGATAATGTTTTCGAATAGATTTCCCATCACGTCTCAGTGAGAGGCACGCAGATCTGCTGCAGTCTGTCACACTAGTCTGTTCATCTGCACTCACATCCTCCCACCCACTCAGACACTTTATGCTTGATCAGAGTGGTAGTTCCTGCAGTCTGGAAACTCTCAGAGCACACTGGCTGAATGAGAAACTGAATGAGTTATAAAAGATTCTTTTCAGCCGTCAAAGGTGACGCATCTTAAAGCTGCATTAAGCAACACTGACTGCGTGGTAATGTGAGAGGGTTGCTAATGCAGCACATAATCCCGCAGAGAAACATGCTACTTCGCTGTGCTTCGCAGCCATGAATTAATTTTTGGATTCCCGGCTCAACAAAGCTAAAACAATATCAATCTCACACAAGAAGGATGGACATTTCAGTAGAGAGGCAGCTAACAGACAATAGCATTTACAATATGTGATAAATTTGGCCGTTCATTCATTTTAATCAATAGCATGTTAGAAAAATGTCAGAAATACAGAGATATAAAAATTTCTAGAGCCCAAGGCAATGTCTTCTAATTGTTTATGTCTATCAACAGCCCAGAGCTCAGAAACTATTTATTATCCTGACAGATGGAAAAGGAAGGCAGACATCACAATAAATAAGGTCTAACTACCCAACGTTCAGGATGTCATACTTGCCTAAAGCTCCAACATGTACGTTTTGAAACTCCAGCTAGCTGTAGCATAAGGCACAAAATTCATCCAGTCTGCTCAGTTCAGCCCACCAGGAACTAAAACAGACTCTGTAAATTAGACCAGAGATACTGTAGGCAAAGAACAAAGAATTTCTCTATAAACCATAGAGCTTCTATGACGTAATCCCAAGTGTGAAACTGAAAATGACAAAGTCGGACATGCAATGAATGCAGCACTGGTTCCTCCCACCGGTGACTGTTTATTCTGAATCAATACATGGCATAGCTCACAGCTATCAAAACAGTCTTTCCCACTAGCTGGCCTATTGTATGTTTTGTAAATGTTGCCATGTCCTTGTCGAGCAGGTAAAATTATTTCTCCTCCTCTAAACACCAAAGGCTCCGGGCTGTTTTTCAACACTCCATCAACAACTCTGGGTGGAAGAAGTGTCTTGATCTTTCAGTGAAGAAAGTTCCCGCTTTTTTTTCCCCAAAGCTTCAATCCATTGAGTAAGTATCCCTGCGGTCGTCTCCATAGCCCCGGGCAGTGGTAGGAGAACGGGGCTTGAAAAGCGTCAGACGGCAGCCCTGTGGAATTAATCAATGCACGAGAGCGAGAGAGGGGCTGTGTCAGGAAAAAGATGAGAGGGATAGAGAGATCAGAAGGAGAGAGGAAAAAGTGGTGTCAGAGAGCAGATGAGAAGCAAAGAAACAGGGAATGGTGTCTGCCATTCTGGTAGACTCCATTGGAAATTTGATCAGAAACTGTTCCCTGTTTTGATAGGAATAGTTTGGATTAATAACTTCATTCTATCAAACTAATAAATACTAATCTCTGTCTTTGCAATGCGCTAGAACTAAACTGATTCCAGTGGAGAAATTTGTGTTAAATGATTTTTTGTTGCAGGAATTTTTGAAAATTCTTTAGTTCTCCAGAGGTACCTTTATTATCTTGTTCCACATTTTATCATCCATTGACTTAACATTCAGCATAGGATAAAATCACAAAAACACTCCAGAATTATAATGCAATTAAAGCTACCCGGGTCAAGGGAAAATTAGAAACAGAACATGTCAGAGTCCTCTGGAAAACCTTACCACACTTAAATCACTCTAATAAAAGCAAACATAGTCATGCCTGATGTATTACGAGTTCCCAACACTGCACATCTATCAGATTGAGCAGTACTGGACAGATATTGTGTGGTCTGATCTTGGAAAGACAAGTCCTGTCTAGCTGACTGGCTAAAACGTCTGCATGATTCTAACTGAAGTCTTATTCAAGAGGACAAAACCAAATGTGTACTTAAAAGACGAGGAGGAGGAGGAGGAGAGCTTGACCGGCCCGTGAACTGCACAAAGAGGGGACGACTGTGGTGCAGTACGACGGTTTAATGATGTAAAGGCTGCCGGGGCGTACTGCACATCCCATAGATAAAAACACAGATAAAGTTACTGTGCAAAGGAAAAGAATTACATTAAAAAGGAAAAATAAGGTTTCCTACTTTTTGTGTTTGAAGAATCAATAGCATGTTGGCTGACCTTACTCTGGAAAGCACAACCGCTTACACCCTGTGCAGCGGTTACAGCCTTCCAGCTCACTATAAATCTCCAACACTGGGTGATGATCATCCACCACTGAGCTCACAGCATGTAGGAAATAAGACGACCGCACCGCTTGTTTCAATTCACACGTCTTTTTACTTGTTGTGGTAGAGCTCTGAAGAAAACACAATGAGATAAAGCATCGCTGTCTTCTTTCTCTCTCCGCGCCCATGTTTTACGATGCGATATGTCATTTCACAGCCATTCAAGGCCTCTTTTACTACCATGCACAGCCACTGTCTTTGGTTTACACACACCAATAAAACGTGCTTTACTGGACCAGTGATTACATACACAAACAAGTCCCGCACAGACAGAGGAAAAATGCACTGTACTCAGGGAAAGGCCAGGAAATGTGAATAAAGCTTTATGTGTTAGGCCCGGAGAGCACTGTCATGGGACTGAATATACTGCATCATATGTTCAGAGATACCCGAGCATGTACTTCAGGACGCCACGTAATATTTTTGTAATGAGGAACGAGCAATTGGAGGAGGCAGTAGCAAGGAAATGAACAGGCGACGTGACGTCTCTGTGCTACTTAAGGGCTCGTACAGCTCGTACCCTGAGCTCGTACAGAAAAACTAACACAGGCAACTTTGGAAAATTGATTTCTCTGGTGACACGTCTACTACTGTGCACATACTGTATCAAACAGCATACTTGATCACAATGTGTGATTCCAGTTCATTGTTGGCTTTAGCGTGTGCATGGGGATTGTTAAAAACTGAATAATTGGGAAAGCAAAGTTATCCCTTAAATTATTAATATACATTTAATATATTACATGTAGCCTTCTAAATTTGACAACTCACTTTTTAAACAAGCTAAACTGGATTAAATCCCGCATCACTTGAGACTGTTGAACTACAGAATAATGTACAGCTGAGCAGTGGTGTTACAATATGAAACTATATCCAACACCCATTAACGTGACGAGCCCATCATGACACCCGTAGTTTTCAGTGACACCTACTGTAGTGCATGTTAGTGATATTCAGAAACTGTCTACATGACAAACTATCAGCTAACGAAGTAAAAATACAAAGTTAATCACCTTTTTGTGTCAAGCGTTTATCAAAAGTGGTTGCTAAAAACTAAAGTCACGGCCCTGGCAACGTGCATGGAGACAGCGCGCTGACATCTAGTGTTAAAGCCCAGTTTTTGTTGGTTTTCGGGTGTGTCTGCAGGGGACCAAAGCTCGCTCCGGTCCGGTTTCTAGTCTCTTCAGTGAATCCCTTAGTTTGCCGTGCTGGTGGGGATCTTTGACATGTTTTTAAACGGATGGGTCCTCTGAAACCGGAGACAACGGAAGACACCATTTGTTTATTGATGGGGCACACACACACACACACACACACACACACACACAAGTTGATCATCCCACAGAGAAAAACGTGTTAATTGGTGGAAAACGCGTTAGAATTCGAGGTGTGTGAGGGGGCCAATGGGAGCGTGTTGTGTATGCAGGGGCAGCAGTGACTAATATGTTCTCTCCCCATTTAAATTCAGTGTTTTACATTCTGCTTTGTGAATACAGTCCCACATCACTGATTAATTACAGCACACATGGGCCTACACTTTGACTGAGAGTGTGTACGCGCGTCTGTGCACGGGTATGTGTTTTCGAAAGCACATTTAGAGAATTTGACAAAATAATGTGCAACTCTGCAACATTTCTAAGCTAATTAGTGGTGGGATTTCGATTGAAAGTGCTGACCGCAGCAGGCAAACACTTATTTATGAGACTCCCTTTTTTTTTTTAACTGTAAATGCTGATCGTTGGTATCTGTATCCCTTTGCAGCATATACAGCTCTGATCCTGACTATACAGTGCACCCGTTTAAATGTGGTATCATAGTGCTTTAATAAAAACTCAGGAAAACAAATTTGTGTCTTTTGTTAGTAGCTCAGGGTTTCAGCTGTGGCAGAGCTAGAGCCAGTTAGAGCTGGATAAAGCCACTGAAGTGTGGTGACTTTGCTCTTCACTGCAATATCTCAACAGATGATTTAATGTAAAATGTGATTCCTTAAGTGCATTGCAATTCTTTAAAGTTCAAGTGTAGCGTCTACGATGATTAAAAATAAACACGTTAAATAGGCTACATGGAAAATTCATGTGTCACGACCTTCCCTGTGCAACACGATATACAGCTTGGCTCATAACTACTACTGATGTTTAAACGTACTTATTTTTACTAGTTTGCATGCATACAGACAGCATGTACTGCCTCTAGCAAATAGCCATATGCTACACTCCAAAGTACAATGTGACGAAAGCTATAGTCTGGCGTTTTTTTTCTCAACTAAACCCTGAAGTAAGACAGAGCTAGAGAACAAGGCGAATTCTATTGACATTCATGCCGTGTCCTTGACTTTTGAGATGTTTCACTCTGTAGACTCTTCAGTCTGCAGAAAAAAATTGGCTCTGCGTTGAAGACCTTATCAGAAAGGACAAGGAGACCTACACCTGCCAATCATTGCCTCTGTGAATGAACGCGTGTGCCCCTCAGCTCCCCACTGGCTGATACGTGGATATAAACGCTGGTTATGAACATCAATTAACCTACAAAGAACAAAATTGGTAAAGATAAATTGTTGCTGAACAAACAAAAAGGAAGTACTGTGTTTTTGAAGAAACATTGGAATGACCTTTCAGTAACATTTGAACATACACTGTTTACTGTGCATTTCACACAGATAAAGCAACTTTTATTTAAAACATAATTTTACTGTGTAGATAATCTAACGTTTATGCTTTAGGGTTTTTACTTCTGTTCGCTGCTGTCACTCACAGACATTTCTTTAGACCATAGATGTAAAAACACATCTTAAGTTATTTAAATAAAATTGCAGATCATATGTAAATGTTTCAACACACCAAAAGTTTTTACACTCAAGTTCTTGAATGGTGGGTCAACTAACTTTAATTGTTTGGTCTTTAAAATGTTTTTGTGCCAAGCTTGTTGTGACTAAATATACTGTACGTATTTCTTCCATTTGTAGTATTGGGTACAATATCTTAGGATACAAAACAAAACAAGGCCATAATCTAATTCTGAAACAATGGAATCAATAGAAAGGAAAGTGTTACAGAAGGTTGATGTCTTGGGGTATGTACATACAAAGCCGAGTATATTTTAAAATCAAACTCATTATATATATTAAAAAAAAAGAAGTAATAAGAGATAGTGATGAGTGGAAATCATTACTCCTGTCTAGCACCATAGCTCCTCATTTTAGAGGGAGGGATTAATCTTATTGATAATACTGCCCATCATGTACCCATTCATTTTAGCATCACCATGGCTACAAAGAGGGAACAGAGAGGACCTGAAAAAAGTGTGTGTGTCACTGCAGACCCCTGGGACAGCTTACAACAGCTCTGTTTTCTAATTGAATAGTGATTCAATCTTCAAACTTAGCGAGCTGGAGTGTAAAGCAATTAGCCGATTGATGGTGACCAGTCTGGGTGGTGCAAAGCGCGTGTGTGTGTGCGCTTTTATTCTCGAGCAGCCACATAAATCACCATCAATCATCTAAAAGCTCTCTTAGTATAGAAACACACAAACACAGACCCCTGGTGTGTGTTTGTGTGAAATCCTCTTGGTGGCAAATAATTCACAGTATAGTTATGGAGTCACAGTGTAAAATCCCAGCAGTGTGCGGTGGATTGCTGTTACTCAATTCTCTGTGGCCCTTTGAGAAACAAGCAGGGAGCCTGTCAGTCAGTCTGCCTTGCTCAGCTCCACATATCTGTGAAACACACCCTCCGCTTGCTGTGACACACAAACGCGCACACTGATACTATTTTGCACAAGGTGCAAAGCGAAAAATCTATCATAATAATAGTCAAATCAAAAGGAGACCAGGATCACGAGCCCAGATTGGTGTTTATGGTGATTATCAGATTTATTCACATTCTGACACCCATTTTCTTACAGATTTACAGTTTTCTGCCAGAGAAACACAAGTCATGTAAAAAAAACTATGGTAAGATTTTAACAATATTAAAGTGGTACCAAATCAGAAATTTGATGTTGTCATGAAATGACACAGCATGTTTTGTTTTCAGTCAGTTTTATTTGGATTTTAATCCTACCTTAAAGTCACATAACACTTGTGCTGCATTATACAGATATTAATAGATAAAAGAAGAATAGTTAAGACATGTCGGTAATATCATGAAATATTATGACACCCGAAATGTGGGTGGGATTTAAAATACGGTGTTAACTTTCCATTCTATTTCTATCTCAGGGCCAACACAGCCAGACACACACAGACCGATGAGGAGTCACGTTCACATTCACACATATGAACACGAACATGCACGTCCCAGGACTGTGCACCGTGCTGCCCCGAAGATATGATATGCTCCAGATATGATGGGGGACAATGTCGCATATTCAACTTGAATATCATTATACAGTTCGAGGGTATTTTGTGAATTGAAAAGTGTATTAATAAACAAATTTAATTAAACCAAAGGTGGTACCTACAGTATTACTACACCGGCCCTTTTGAAGAACACTATGATCCTTTGAGTACTTAGAGGAAAAATTATATATTTATCATACAAGGAAAAAAGGAACAGGAACATACCTTAGAACAAAAGATCAAAGAACTCAAACTCATTTTCCAATAACCCAAGTGAACAAGACAAAACAATCTGAACTACCTTAAAATCACGTAACACCAAGATACGAAAAACACAAGTCCTGCCAAGCTGTACCTGAAGTACTGTGACCGTGAGGAACAAGATTCTCCAGTTTGATGAAACCGAATTTCTTGGCCTCAATTGTAAACGTTATGTCGGGAGGAAACTAGGCATCGCTCTTCACCTGCTCAACACCACCCAAACAGTGAAGCCTGGTGGTGGCAGCATCAGGCTATGGGGGTGTATTGTTAGCTGCACACACTGGTGGACTGGCAGGGTGGAGGAAAAGCTGAATTGTACAGAGATATGCTCAGTGAAAACCTGATCCACAGGACCTCGGACTAAGCCAAAGGTTCACGCTCTAACACGACAACAATCCTAAGCACACAGCCAAGACAAGACAGGAGTGGACCTCTGAATGTGTAGAGTGGCCCAGCCAGAGCTCTGACTTGATCCCTGTTGAACATTTCTGGAGAAACCTGAAAATGACTGTCCACCATCACTTCCCATCAACCTGACTGAGCTTAGAAGGATTTTGAAATAATGTCAGATACTGTTGTTACTTTATAATCATGGTGTGCTCAGTGTAGATTAATAAGAAAAACAATGAATTGGAGTATCAGGCTGCAACATAACAAATGTGAAAAAAATAAAACTTTCTGAATTCTTTACAGTCTAACAAAAAACAGTCAGACATAGAAACTTTTCTAAACAACCTTGTACTACCAACACTGATGGATGCGCCTGTCAAACTTCCCTGTTAAACTCCGCAAACCAATGAATAAAATGCAAAGAGCAAATCCTCTGAACCTGATGATTTCCATCTGACTTTTACGTACCAGTCTGGAAATGTCATCATCATTATTTACAGTGACCACAGAAATTTTTACTCATAACACTTTTAATAAAACCCAACAAAAACCCAACTCACAAACCAACACAGATTTAAAAAATCTTTACCAAAGCATTAGAGACACAGCTTGAAGGTAATCCATCATGACCAAACAGGCTTCATCAAAAAAAAAAAAAAAAACTCATGTATAGACTAGTTAACTTTATCTTTTACAACAGAAATCATCCAATAGCATAATTGCGTCATTAGACACAAAATTTGATAAATTAAATTGGGGACATAAAAATGTGTCTTTATGCATAAGATTTATCATTATATCCAGAGGACCCACACAAATTTATAAAGATAACTTTCAGTATTAATGCAGTTTCCAATAACTCAAATTAGACTATAAATTGTAACAGATGAGTCATACTTCTACTGTGTAAAGATGCCTGAGACTGATGCACAAAACTTCCCCTCCAAGTCTACACTGGCAACATTAAATATTTAGTCATCAATATTTCCTCCAGGCTGCCACAGCTCTTCAACCTAAACTGTACTCCTCCGTGAAAAAAGACAGCAGATGACCTTAGACGCTGGATGAACTTCCCACTCTCACTCATTGGATAAACTGCTGCAGTTAAACACAATTTAATAAACAGTCACTAATAAATTATCAGTTATGAATGCTTTCCAAACCCCCACAGACAGTTGGTTTAAATCACTTGATTCACTCATGTCTCACTTCTACTGGAAAAACAAGAAAGCCAGAATATCTCAATCAATTTTACAAATTTAAAACCACAAGGTGGCCTTAAAGTGCTAAATTTCTGACAGCCTGGTGCAAAGTTATTTGAACAAATTAACATGAACCGCCATGGACAAATTAACATGAACCACCATGGAGAGATGCCATAGTTAGGAACAATCCTGATTTCCAACGCACAACACCCATATCCACTTTCCAACATGGAAACACAGAAGAATCACTTACTTTCAAGCACTTATTTCACAACAACCAATTTCTATCATTTAAAACCCAGGGACAAATGTTCTTCAAACACCAAGAATTACAATCCATAATCAAATCAAAAATTACTATAACCAACAACCCACTACAATCATCTAAATAACATTTCAAACAGAATGATAACACAATAAAATGTATGCTCTCAGTACCTCACACACCTAAGTCGCTAATACGGCACGTGCCCTATAGATGCTCATTAAATTCAGTTTTCCTGGCAGAACAAAGACAACGTTCCTGCCTGAATAAATGGCTGAATCTTCAACCGCTGACTTGGATCTCATGATCATAAAATTTTCTGGGTAGAACACCCATCGAAACCTTCAATTATTCCTGTATATTAATTTGAGTGCTTGATCTAAGTAGAAGTAACGCACATTTGGGGGAAGAACAAAAAAATCCGTCCAAATGCAACAGTAAGGAGTAAGGAGAAAAACAAGTGGGAAAGGGAAGGTGAGGTCTCTATCAAAAATACAAGGCAGTGCTGTGAATAAAACCCATCAATTATGAATATATACGGAGGGAAAAGCACATCCACACAATGACGCTAAACAGCGAACACTTGGACAGGGAGCCGAGGGCAGCAGGCAGTCATTAGGATTCTCACTCATCTTTGTATAACCGAGTCTATTTTTCTTGAAGCCACAGAAAGACAGAGGCTCAAAGGCCAACATTCAGCTGGATGGGAATCCTGCAGCCACTCGGGGGGGGGGAAAAAAAGGGAAGGAAGAAAAAGAAGCAATGAGTGCCAGGGGAGGGAGGGCGCGATAGAGATGCTGGAGACAGGAGAGTTGAAAGGCAAAAAATGATGGGTCGAAAAGATGGCGTTTGTGTGTGTGTGCGTTAGGCAAAAAAAAAAAAAAAAAAAAAAGTGGCAAGCAGCAGGAAAAAGTGCTTTAATATTACCATCCACGTATTAGCCAGTTGTCCTCATTAATTTAGGCCAAGCTCTTTAATGATTGTGTGAAAGTGCTTTACTCAAATCCCATGTGTCCCCAGCAGCAAAATGAGGTGGAAAAGATTTTTGCACGTGTAATTATATGAGTGTTGAGGCTTCTTGATCCACAAGTTCTCTGAATACCCCCAATTGTGTGTGCATGTACTTAGCCATCAGTGAGAGAAAATTGAGGTCACAGTCAGAAGTTGGGACACTGGGGTTAGAGGAAGGTCTTTTCCTAAAGCAAAACTGTAGTTTCCTGCAATATGGCTCTTATTTTTTTTCTCACTTTGTTTATCATTTTTTATTGAACTGTACTTGCCAAGTGAATTGGCTGAAACCCCAAATGCTGATTGGTGTATCACAGCTTTTGATTTCTGCACACACAGAGGTGCTGTGCACGCCGCTGTACTAAGATGGGTGTGGCGTCTTATTTAACCTTTAAAAAATCGTGAGCAACATTTTAGGAACAGAGCAGACTTTATACTGTAAGTTGCTAACGTTAGCATGTCCAGCTTACAAGCTGGCCGAACGCACAAGTAGCCTAAGGTTATTTCCAACATTAAGAGGAATACATCATTATTTTTTAACATTCGAGAACTCTCTGTTTAGTGCTGGGACATTCACTGCAATTTATGCCTTAGCACCTCGATACCTTTAAATCATGTAGCAGCAGGAAACATCTAAAACCATTTTGCATGATTCTATCTAGAAAATGAGCATGTCCATAACTCTGAAAAGTCCTCCACAGACAGAATATTTTAACCAACTCTGAGAGTTTGCAGCATTTAATGGAAAAAGCTTCATGCATGTGGAGAAAATGTGTGGCAAAGACATGGGAGTCAGACTCCCACCTCCTCATGGTGGTTTTGGAAATGAACAGCATACGGCATTTCAGAAAGGAGTGTAACACTAACGCTTTGCACCACACCTCTGCCCGCTTTAGGTCAGACATACACTGATTAACTGTTAGGAACCTAATTTGTTCCTGGTCCGTGTCAGTGCAAAGTCCTGCACGGTTGGAAAATGTCAATGGTAAATCTGCTACTGGTAAAAGTTGCATGGGTACAGTTTTAGACAGGCTCCTCCAAGACAGTTTGTTCAAATACTGATACACAACATTTCTTCAGTCTAAAAATATATGGAATAGTATTGTCAGCTTTCAAAAGCCCTTCCAGGCTAATCCTTCCATAAAAAGCTGCAAATGTTTACAGTCTGTCCTTGCCTTTTAAGAATGCTACATCATTGGAATAAACAGTCTGGGTGTTTGCTCCTAACCTTGGGGTTATTTATGAGCATGCTACTCTCTTTATTTTTGCTTCTCAGCCAACATCCTGGCTGGTTTATGCAGTGTTGCTCTGAGCTTAACACTCACTGTAAATAACAGACTCAGCAGTGAAGTTCTATCTTGTTCAAGTTTGGTGCTAAGGGAAGGAGGGGAGGATTTGAGGGGGAGAAAGAGGAGCGTGTGAGGGGGTGGAGGGAAGCGTTGGAACACGAGGATGATTAAGGACAAGGATTTTGAAGTGTAAATAGTCCATTTTCTTTCTTAATTGGTGAGGCAATGAGTGCTGACTATAAGAAAAGTAGGAGGTTGGACTGAGCTTGGCCACTTCGTCTTTGCTGTTTGGAATATCATTTCTCCTGTACCTGAAGGACTTCTGTGGACACAGCTGTCGTCTTAAAAGACATGTTTGGTTGAACACGTCTAATGCTCTGTTTTAATGAGTTTTAGATTTTTGAAAGGTCCATCACTGATGGTCAGCTGTTAGGTTAGAAGACGTCCAAATATCCATAGTTTTCTTTTGGTGCTTAATTATAGAGCACGTAACAGACAGTGCCGCTCGGGGCTGTTTTCCTGTAGTCTCTCTTTCATCTTTGGGGGTGCATCTGCAGCGTACAAGAAAAATCCTACTGCAAGTGCAATAAAATACATCTTAATCTCTTACTGCACTGACCTGGGTTTGTATAAAGCAAATCCTCCATCAGAGCATTATCACAGGAAGTTCACACACTGAGAACAGATTGCTCCTGAAACGTGCAGATAGCACTAAAACATATGAAAATGTTTGATAAATCACAAGGCCATCTAAAGTTTCCAGAGAAAGCATCACTGGCTGTTTTCAGCTTTATGGCGGGCTTGGCAGTCGTATTGGAAGTTGTCATGACTTGGCCACAACATGCTGGGTTACAGCTAATAAAAGTTTTTATGACATCGTTTAATGGGCTTCACCAGTTATCAGCCACGAGCAACCAGTAAACGTGGATCAGAAACCACAAACTGCGGGTGCCAGGATGTCAGTTTCATATCAGCAATGGAGTCATCCCCTGAAAAATGTGAGTTAATTTTAGTGGCCGTAGTTATGACGGGAGCAAAGGTCACTGATGTTAGGAGATGTATCATGTCACACGGAGGTCAGAAGTCACTGTAGTCAGTGGGTTACTACTGTACACGCGCTGATCTTACCTGGGTTATACATTGAATGTATTAACACGGTTCTACACCTTGTGCAGAGCTTGGTTGCACCTGAGGTTAACCACACATACTGTAATTGTATTTGTCGTCTCTTCCCTCATTTTAGACTCTGGCCACAAGGCCATTTTTCTAATATCGCTGTGTGTGTGTGTGTGGGCGGCTGCACCCCAGGATGTTGGGACATTGGAATGTAATCTAGTTTAACACTCTATTGACCACTGTGTAAGGCGTAATGACGTTAGCTCCAACCAGTCTGATTATCCTCCTGTTCCCCATTCAGCCATTATTACAGTGTTAAAACAAGGATGTTTGTTTTGGTTCAATAATACAATTGTGCACTTCCTTTTGCAAAATGTTATAATAGCAAAGGCAGAATAGAAACATATGCAGGGTCATTAGCACAAAATGTTCAATTTATTTGACGTTACTTACACTGAAAAGCTTTGTTAATGAAAAACTGACAGGTTATAACTACATTTAACAGAGTTCTCTCGTTCTTTATTTCAATTCCAACAGACTTGCCATTTCATCCACTGCCAGTTTGAATGTTTCTCTGTGAGTTTACTTTTGAAGCGGTACTACAAAAAATGACTGGAAGGAGACTAAGGGCAGCACCTGGTTCTGTTGGTGGTGGAGAACGTGGTTCTGTGGTTGGAGTCTCAGAGGAAGCTGTCAGGTGAGAGAGAAACCTATCGGCTCTGCCTGCCCTGTTCAAACTTGACTAGAAAACACACGGAAAAAAGTTTGAATTTCATTAACAAAATATCCAGATTTACAGCAGCACTGACCTTAACAGTCATTTCCCCTCAGGAATTCACACTTCTCTACATGTTTTCCTCCTACTTTCGCAGCCGTTTTGTTTACTTGAATTTAAATCCAGCTCCACATTGACACATCTGTGTCACTTTCATCAGCGCTGCTAAGCTGTTAATGTTTGTGGCAGATGGCCTGAAAGTTTATAGCTCCCTATGAAGTCAGAGATAAATGTGGTTTGTTTTCCCTTTTCCCCTTCTTACTCCTCTTTCTGTCACAACTTCTCCCCTTCAGGTTGCTGATGAGTCTAAGCAGCAGCACTCGGAGCAATGAGATAATTGTCACTCCTCTGTCTAAACCCACATTTTGTGGGTGTATGTGCGAGTTGGGGATTTACAGGCCTGTTGGCAGTCTCGTTCCATTGTTTCATCTGCCATAATTAGCAGAGTTCTCGGAAAAATGGTCCTTCGACTCCTGATACCCTGTGAGCGTTCTTATTTTCAGGCTACTGTTAAAACCTGAAGTTTGCCTTTTACTTGGCCCTCACCCCCTCCCTCCTCTAGGTCATTAGTAACAGCAGAACCCTGCACATGGGAGAAAATTAAAGGGCTTCTTGTGTTGAGCCGAGCATCGCACTGATCAATAAGGAGGTACTGATCCCACACATTTACAAACGGCGCATTGATTGGGTGTGTCTGTTCGGCTCGCATTCGTCCATGTGTCTCTTCTAAATTGAACATCTGAAAATAACTGTTTTATAGTTGCTGTTCTTTCTTGTTGCTTTCTATTGAGCCCAAAACACAAAATTTAATGGGGGATGTTTTTGGGCAGCAAAAAGTAATTATTTTCATAATTACCAATTTGCTCTATAATATGTCAAGAAAGTATTCAAATGTTAGACCAGTTATAATTTTTATTGCTGTCTGCAATGTAAACATGTCTTTTTCCTGAGGACCACAGGAAATTAGGCAAACTAGCTTTATAATGACAAACCAATCATTTGCTATTAAAAATGATCAATTACTTTTCTTTTCATAAACAAATACATTTTATTATTATTTCAGGCTCTAGCTGAAACACCTAAGATGGTACTAAACGTGAAAACTTTGAGTGTAGTAACATGAGCCTATTTCCTTGTCGTGGTTTGAAATGAAGAATGTGTTATTTAAAATGTACAGCCTTGCTTTGATGCATCCAATACTGCAGCAAGAAACTCATATTTCACATCAAAACTAAATATTAATGAGGCTGTTTCCCCATTCCTCTACAAATAATGCATTTTCTAATAAAACTAACTTCTAAGTGGTTTGCTGTATAAAGTTCATAACTTTTATCTTAATGAGCCATGATTTACTGTAGAAAAAAATAATTTGAGAATGTTTATGAAGAATAAACATAACACAGGCAAGGCAAAGCTATGAGGTGCAGACATCAAAATCAACATCATTCATTAATTCAATGGGAGCCGATGCATACGTTATGTGCAAAGATCAAACAGCTACAGAATTATGTGAATTCTAAAAGGACATTAGTCCAACGGCAAATTGATTAAATTTTGTCACTGCACAGTTTATAGAAATGTGTTAAAAAAAGTGAAGTAAAGAAAAATGTCCCTTGACACACATCTTTGTATAAAGTACAAACACATTTCATTTATTCTTAACCGCCATGGGAAATGTCTCGCCACCCTCCCAAAGGCTGAACCTGCCTGGTGTGGGCATTTACAAACCAGCCAGGAACTGTGGACATTGAGAGTTTTGCTACGTTGGACATTTTGCTCTCTCCTTGCAGCTGCTGTAGGTTTTGCTTTTCACCCTACGACTTTATCAGGCTACTATTGCAGCACGACACCACTCAATAGTGAATACTTGATGCATTACCTATATAAAGCTGCCAAAATATGATGAGTCCAAGCAGTCTTATATATTTGTAGTAGATGCTGAAGCCCAGTACGGTAACAAAAGACAACCAATGGCATAGAATTAAAAATGTGGGCTGTCCTGAGCTTTAATTACAGTACAGCTACTGTAATAGGTACCGGCAATATTACATTTCAACACACTAATCAAAAAATAGATACATGAAATTGCTTAGTATTGTTTCTACTTTGTATTTGTGCATTAAACATTTGACTGAATGCACGAGGGGTTGCATGAAAAAAAATCTTTCTATAGATTTGTTGATGCAGTAACGCTGTAGAGGAGCTCATTAGACAGCACCCTCTATGGTTTGCCATTCACAAGAAGTCTTGTCTATATAATATTTTCAAAAGATTAATACTGGCCCAGTGACAATTTCTCTCCCTAGATTAATTTGACGAATAATGTGAAGCATGTGGGCAAGAACAACAGCACAATGGGATGTTTGGTTAAACAGAAGTTTGTAGAAATGTGGCCTAACGTCTACATAATACAAAACGACTGTGCTAAAGGGCTTTTACATATTTGTGCTGCTTTCCGTAAAATTGTTTAGTCTAATGTTTTCTGGTTAATGAAGTTACTGCTGTACCGCTGCATTTGTGTCACTCTTAGTTACAGCTGCATGGACATCCAGTCACTTATCTAGGTGCTGGACCCTGTGAAATAACGAGACAGAAACTGGCACTGATCAGCTGCCCCCTCCTCCTCCCTGAGTCAGTGAGCGAGTGGTGGAGGTGGGCAAGGACTGAAAAAACAGAGGAAGCCGTGGTAACAGGAACAAAGAAGGATATCTGACGAATCCAACGTTATTTTCTGATGGTTTCATTGCCATTATGTTCTAAAGGACAAATAAAGACAAGCACACCTCCACCTCTGCTCTGCTGGTGTGATCAAACAGGCCTGAACCTGGAGTTACGTAGCTTTAATGTTCACAATGCAGATCACTGCTGGTAAAGGAAAGAGCTACAGTAGACAGAGGGTTTCAGATTTGACACAAAGTTCAGATCATCGCGCTCTCTCCAGTGTCCCACACTAATCACTGCTCCAACTGGTGGGTTAAAAACAACTTCCTGAACCTGATTTTGATTAGGTGGTTTACAGGCGGTAACAAGGCGGACCTCAGTTCACTGAACCATTGCGGGGGGGAGTCCGTGTGAGATACGTCTCCAATCCGACAAGACTCGAGCATGAATCGCACGGCAGATTTAGGCTGCTCCATCTGTACATCGGTTTTTGTGTTCAGGAGCTATAGATTATATGAAATGACCAAAAAACAATGAAGCAGCCCATTACCTGACATCCATACAGTCTTTTCTAAAAGGAGTTTTTTATGAGATTCATATTATTGTTTATATTTATATCCATTTACCTTATTTAGTGGAGTGAAAAAAAAACTTTATTTCCCTCACAATTTCTCTTTATGCTGCTGCTGTTTTATCTGCTTTTTTTTGCCTTCGTGTTCCCCGTCTGTCCAATAGATATGAAATGGATAAAAATGTCTACTTTGTCATTTTTATTTTCATAAAGTGCACACGTGCATCCATCAGTGAATGCGTTTATCTCTGTCTGTTCCTCTGTGTGGCTGGCTCTTGAATGCTGCAGGCATGTAGCTCAGTGGAGTGCATCTGTGTTCAGAGTTATTAATTGATCTGAACTTTGAATGGCCAGTAGGCGGCTTGTGACAGAAAAATGTCTACTGCCTAAAAATCTAAAGAAGCAGAGCTGCCCTGAGGATTTAAGTGACACTAACCAAGCTTTTATATGCAGATAAAAATGCATTACTGGCATAAAATCATAAAATGGGACTGTAACATCTCATTTTTTTCGTTCAATTTGCCCCAAATTAAATTCTGTTGATGGGTACGGGCAATTATCTGCATATAGCAAGTGATGAATCTCGATTAGGTCCCCAACACAGGCATAAATGATCAAGAGAACCTTGATAGCTCTACAATCTCCAACTGTGTGGCATGCAGACTGTGGTTCCACACAACGCTGTCTGTCTATCTGTATGGCAACCAGCGCCTCAACTTTCCTGGCTAGAAGTTTCCTTTGTTTAAGCCTCAAGAATTTTCTTTTTATTCTCCATTTTCCTGGCATGTCTTTCTCCTCACTAGAGTGACGGCATAGACAGCGGTGCTCAGTAATTAGACGAGATAAGACGCAGGCCTCTGACAGTGTACCAAGCTCGGGACATGAGTCACAGACAAAAGCTTCAGCAGTGGTCAGCAAAAATTATAATAAAATAAGGCCTCTTGGAAAGAATGGAGGAGGAGAAATTAGAATACAGGCAGACAGAAGATGAGAGACAAAGAGCGAGAGAGAGAGAGAGACAAAGACGAGAGGGAGCGAGAGACAGAGCGAGAGAGACAGAGAGAGAGACAGAGAGAGAGAGCGAGCAACAGAGACAGAGAGAGAGCGACAGAGACAGAGAGAGAGAGAGAGACAGAGACAGAGAGACAAAGACGAGAGGGAGCGAGAGACAGAGCAAGAGAGACAGAGAGAGAGCGAGCGACAGAGACAGAGAGAGAGCGACAGAGACAGAGAGAGAGAGAGAGACAGAGACAGAGAGAGAGAGCGAGAGAGGGAGCGAGAGAGGGAGCGAGAGAGGGAGCGAGAGAGGGAGCGAGAGAGAGTGAGCGACAGAGACAGAGAGAAAGCGAGAGAGAGAGACAGAGAGAGCGAGCGACAAAGACAGAGAGACAGAGAGAGAGACAGAGAGAGAGACAGAGAGAGAGAGAGACAGAGAGAGAGACAGAGAGAGAGCGAGAGAGAGCAAGAAAAAGAGAGAGACAGGGAGAGGATGAAGGAGGAAAGGGGGAAACAAAAGCATTAGGGACATAAGAATACGGGAGGACAAAAAGAACTTGGCATAAAAGAGCCCTTTGTCATGATGAGGAGAAAGGAAGAAGGATCAGAATGAGAGAAAAATAAGCATTTCTTTTCTAAAGGGAAGAAATAAACAGCAGTTTTTGACTATCGCTGAATACTTGGCATCCAGCGTAGCAGAAAATGCTTCGCGTCTCTCTCTGTCTTCTCTCGGTCTCTCTCTCTCTGCTTTTGTGCTCTGACATCTCCATTAGTTTCTATAGATCTCTTAAAGACTCCAACCTTTCCCGCCCGAGTCATTTCTTTCTTGTCTTTTCTTGTACTCCACTTCCGTCATTACCTACACCCTCCTCCAGCCCCCCGCATCCCCCGTTCTCTCCTCCACTCTCATCAACTCAAGTGACAAAGTATCACTTGGTGTCTAACATTTCATAGAGCGGCAATCAGAGTAGTCTCGAGGGAAACAACTTTAGCTAATGATTCTCAGAAATACAGCTCAGACCCTCGGGCCAACATGCACATGAAAGGAAAGTTGAGAAGACTAAAGGTAAAGTAGCAAAGTCTTTTCACGGGGCTTGCTGTGCTAATTATTCATTCCACGCTTAGTCTTCGTCCATGTAGTGTACAAGCCCTGACAGCGCTCCATGGAGAATATGCACTGAGGCTACAGCCAGAACAAGAACATCATGTGTAATCCACCTCAGGACACGTGAAAACACTCTGAATGCCCTCCCTGTTTTCCACAGCAGAGAGCAACCAAAAGAAACGATTCTGAGGAGATTAACAAACAGTAAATCGTCATTTAGGCTGCCCCATTATTAAAATGGATGGAATATAAGTGATGAGCAGCTTCACTTAGAAGGTTTATAAAGGTCTAAGTGAGCACTATAAGCTTTGGTCATGTATCAGAACTGTTCAAGTAGAAAGTACCTGAGTCAGACCTTCTTTTTTAAAAAATAAATTTGTTATGTTTAGAAAAACTATTTAGGCCAAATAAGCTACTGGCAGATATTAATGTGACGTATGAACTGACAACTACTGTAGATTACTTGGAACGACATTTTAAAACATTCTCAGACAGAAGTTGTAAAAGTCCAGCATCCATGGCCCCACTTTTAGATAACAGAAACATAAACAGCATCTTTTCTTTTTCAGGATTTCTAAGCAGGCCTCTCGATGTTTCCTGCAGTGGATTTCAAAGTAATGATATCCATGGAAGCTGAATTTTAAAAACATGTATATTTGTGTTCACATTTGACTCCGGTATTACAAATTGCAGCAATCAGGCACATGAGATTTTAGAGTAGTTTCCCCTAATCGCTTCCGTGAGCCGTGGCTCACTGCTGCTACAAACATGTTCCTCTGCAGCCAAACTACAATAATGTACTTCTCGATGTTTTTAGAAAACCTGCATGCACCCATCCTTTTTACCTTTCCTCGGAGTCCTCCCTACACCGTGAAAACCTCTGGAGTGTCTTTCCAAAAGTAAAAATTGCATATTGGTACAAAAAGTACCTGAAAAATATAATAAGGTAGGAAAACAGCCTTCTGTGGACTTCCATGTCTGCAAACCAGCTCTCTTATAGAGCAGTTCCTGCTTCCCACTCCATCCGCATTCCACCAGATTTGATTTGTTTACATTAATGCTCTGTTAATAGATCCAATCTCTACTGGATATAAATGTATACATAAAAAATTCAAATGCATCCAAGCTGTATGTTTGTGACCTGGCTAACAAAGATGATCTGATTATTATCTGATTCCAAATCCATACACAATTAGACACAACACTTAAGCCATTATCAATACACAAAATTTGGCTGCACATGTTCCAGTCAATCATGTTACAATAATCCAAAACAGGAGGGCCAGAAGGGAAGCATCTGGGTCTGGAAGAAATCAGGACAAGTCAACCTTTTCAACCTTATGTTTTCTCCTCCTCCGCCACAGGCAAGGGTACAGACGTCAGCTACTGATGCTTTCATGTTCTCATGATCCACAACCATCTGGGTTAAAACTGATGTTGGGATTTTGTTCACTGTGAGCATTCCTGAGTGTCCCGTGGCACCAGTAGCAATCACCTTCCAATTAGATTTAATACATAAAATTAAAGTCTAAATCTTAAAGTAAGACTGCATTTATCTCCACAGCCATGGATTGCCCTGGGTTTAGAAAATTAATTAGAGACTGCAGTGAGAAGTGTTCATAACAGCGAAGATGGCATTTATACTAGCAGGAGTCTTCCTCTGGAACCAAAAGGGACAAAAACAAGATTACCAAGTCAACAAGGGTGTCGTAGTAAGACACGGTGCAACATGCCTGTACTTCAATGTATTATTGTTTCTGTTGAGAACTGCAGCTGGGCTCGAGGCGATCCCAGCTGTCATCAGGCAAGAGATGAGGACAGTCACCGGTCCATCCACAGGGCTACCGCAGTGACGGCTCATGCTCACAGTAGCACCTTTGGGCAAGTTAGACCAACCCAAGTCCATGGCTCCTGACGGCGAAACATTTGCCTGTGTGTGAGTAGTGCTGCCCACCCCTGTTGTTAGCAGAAGAGCTGATGCTTAGCTTTGCCTCAACACAAATCAGATGTCCTTCAAGCAGTAATTAAAGCAGCGTTTGAAATCCCAGTAAAATCCTCACTGTTATGTGACTCCAAAATGCATCTGCCTAAGCCTCAAAGAAAGTTGTTTTTTGCGGACGTCCTTAGCTGTTTAAGCTTCGTAAATACATCCAACCTATCAGTGAGGTCATGGAGCGGTCAGCAATGGCTTTTTGTTTAACACTGGATTTTACAAAGGGAGATTTCCCACCAGAGTTAATCAAGACAACGATTCTCTCCGGGCTGGATGGGTTTAAAGACTTTCCTACGTCCACAAGTCACAAGAAAACATGATAGTGGAGCTCAGAGGGGAACAAAAAAAAACTTGTTTTACGCCACGATTATAATGACCACAGACCACACTAACTGCTATTGATGGTGCAGAATATTAGACAAAGAAAAGGCTGGTGCATTTTGTACCGGGACGTGTGGACGATCTGGTGTTTAGTACAGTTATACGCAGAAAGAAACTTTCGCATACTGCTGTAACACCAAATGTGGCTGAAGGATTAGAGAAACAAGCCCACGACAACAAGGACAAGTGGAAAAAGAGGCCTGCCCCGCCCTCATAAACAACCACAGTGCTGACCTTGATCCAAAACTGGTCCAGTGGAGCTGCTCAGCGAGGAGCAGCTCACGCTGTGGTTGTGAACAGTGATGTGCATGAATGTGCTGAAAGACCATCGTTCATTACACAAACTAATTGTGTGGTGAATGGGAATGGAACAACGTGAACGTGAGCGTCATGCACAGACGGGGTGTCTGTAAGCAGCAGATGCATTGTTCAGTCGTCGCACGTCTCTTTGTGTCAGCGAGGTGTGTTCAAAGACTGTAAATAGCGTAGGTCAGTGGAACTTCAGATGTCCTAAGAGCTTCCAGATGGTCGACATCAACCACAGAAGCCTCTAACTTTCCCCAACTCACAGCACCAAATAAAAAAAGTTTTTCATGGACATAAGTTTTCTAGGACGCACAATGAGACAAATTAAAGTCTGTTGAGTTTTTTTTGAAAACTGAGCTCTTAGCTGGCTCAGTAGCTCATGTAGTGTGAACTTACACAGCAATGGGGTCAAAGTAGAGGTTTCCTCTTAGTGAAGCTACATTGAAATTAGCATCAAACACAGCTTCTACCAGAAGTCCACGGGCTCCTCCAACAGCTAGGTAGATCGTCATTAAGGTAACTCAAAGTGTCTGAATCCTGCTCAAAATGAACATCTAACCACAGCGGACCTTTTAGAAAACCAGAAAACCGCCATCCACTCAACTTGCTTTAATTCAGCACAAATAAACCGTAATAGTTTCATGATATAATCGTGTTTTGGCTGCAAGTGTTAGAGATTTCTTTTTGAAGAATCTCTTCTAAGTATTGGAACAAGTTCTATCTCTTCTTTGTATCGAGTACACAAACTGCCCACACACACAGTATACTGAATGGATTATAGTTATAAAGGGCAGCTTTATATTGACTGACATGTACACCAATGCGTTTATCTCAGCTCCACTGATGTATCAGTCTAGCCCTAAAAAACCTTAATAGCTTACTAACTCTGTTGCTGTTTTCAAGTCCATGAGATGTGACTGAAAGCGGTGAAGCTAGTGTAGTGAAATATCTTGCCGGGTGGATATCAAAATATATCTTTAGTGGCAGGCTTCCATATCCAAACCTCTATTTTCAGGACGGATGTGGCTTATAGACAGCGTGTGCGTACTGGATGCCAGGTGAGGGCTCTCATCTTGTACACAGGAATAAAAGATGCACATCCTGATGACAAACATTGCGCCCTCTTTTCATCGCATTGTCATGCAACATTTTCTTCTTTTTTTCATTTTCTTCTCAGTGATTTTAAGACCGTCCGTTTATTTTCCTCCTTTGATGTCTATTTTTAATCATCTAATATGTATTTTCGAACGTTTTGTTCCTAATTCAGGTCATTTTGTGTCTATTTTTAATAATTCTATGTTTGTTTTTACTTGTTTTCTGTTAATTTATGGTCATTCTGCACAGTGTTGTTCTTTCTGCATATTGTTTTGTTTGTTTTTTGTACATATCTCTGGACGCATTTTTATTTAACTGTGAAATATGGACAGTAACTTTAAGGCTCCGGCCCACTGGCCCCCTGACCTCTCGGACAGCTGGCCTTATGTCAGTAGACCCGTTCCGTAATCCCTCCATGATTATACAGTCTGTAGTCCTCTAACTGCGCGCCCGTGGTCCTGTCTATCTGAGAGGTGACGGAACCAAATATAAAAGCACGAGTCTGGAAATTGCACTTGACATCAAGGCAAAACCTCTCCCACTGGACTGACTTTTCAAAAAGAAAAAAGTGACTAGTGAGCAGCGACACCTTAGATCTCAAATTTATAGTAATGGGCTTCCTGACACAGGCACTACACCAATGGGCCTTGCATTATGTATTATTTGGGGCCATCTGCACAGCTTTCAGCTTTGATGCATGGTGAGACACTTCTTATTATGCTGCAGCAGACGAGTGCCTGCTGGACGCTTGTAACTGTGTGACTGTGTGTGTGTGTGTTTATGGCTGATGGTCTCTGGCTGCTGAGAGGACTGATCTAATATTTTTGAACCAGCACATTAGAAACCCCTATAGAAGTTTGTCCACCTGCTAAATGTGCAGGTTAGGCTACGGGTGCCAAGATGAATACAGAGTGTGGAAAAGATGATAAGCTCTGCTAATGCAACACGTAGTGCTCCAGTCTGCAGCCTACAGCAGCAGCAGGAGGACATTACAACATTTGTGACGCCAGTATTTAGAAGCATATAGAAAGATTCAGAGTGCACCTCAGATGATGGCATTTTCCCAGAAAGCCTCTTGACTTTGATACAGAGCAAATTACTCTCTGGTGCACTTCCTGGATTGTGTGCACTGAATCATCTCCAATTGTTGAACAGGACAAATAAGCCCTGCCTGTTTATGAAGAAAACAACCAGTCACATTTTGTTCTCAACACAGACTTGAGAATCACCTGGAGGATCCTGTCTGAGCCTCCTTATATTGGCCTCTGGCTATACAGGAGCTTCTGCATACCTCAGTCCGAGTCGCTAAACCTGAAAGCTAATATATTTATTAAAAAAAGGTATATTTCAGCATTCAATGTAAAATATATTATATCCATTTTAAATATGTCAGTGAAAAGATGTGTCTCAGTGTCTTCAACAGGGTAAAGTAAAGTTACAGTGCTACAATCTTGCATGTTTTATTTATATTTTTAATTTTATTCGAACAAATGTGTTATACAAGTGGAGGTTCAACTATTACACTTTTGGATTCAGGACTTTTCAATATGATCCTTATGGCCTCAGGTTTAATGCTTGGTTTGTCAAAACAACATTAATTATGTAAGAAATTATATTTAAAATATATTCATGCTGCGGCTGTACAATTCAGCAACATAAATATTTAACAGTTTTTACATAATTTGCCTGGCTCTCTCGGTTTTTGTGTGTTAGTGCAAATAGTTTTACTTTGAACGAAATGTCTTGACAAGTACTCCGTGTAATTCATCCTCTCTGTCTTTATAACTGGGGAGGTCTGCCACAAGTCCTGCCCTTTCATCCCACAGGGAAATAAAGGTGCAGGAGACACTGCAGTATAAATGTGGAGTCCACTCTTATCTAGTTAAAGCAATAAAACGGAGGAAACCGAGCCAGACTGTTTCTGTACAAATGACCAGAGATGGAGAGCATGGGGAAATATACTAGGGCACATCAACACGGAGCTGTGTTTGTGTGTGTGTGTGATAGAGACACACTGTGTGTTACTGTAGCGCACAGTTTGGCTGCAGGGCTTTCTACTTTAGGTGATATTACTGTGTTATTTCATTTCCAGTGTATTTGATCACTGTGTGGATTCACATATGATTTACTGTAAACAATACCGTTCAGCATCTTGTTGCCAGCCAGCAACTGTAGCATCCACCTGCAGGCTAGTTCCCCTCTGAGTCCCTGCTTTCTGTTACTCCTCACCTTCCTAACTCTGTAGCTTTTCTCATATTCAAAGTGCAAGTCAGAATCTAGGCTTAAGAGTTCCATTACCATCACACACACACAAGAAATATGACAAAACTATTTACTGATGACTATTTTCTCATAATGAATACAGGCCTTAACCTAATCAAAAAGTGCCCTTAGAAAGTTATGATTTGATTCGCAATTTTCATCAAAAAATAAAACTTAATGGCACTTGTGAAGGAGGAACACGTGGAAATGATTAATTGTCCTAACATGAAGTCCTATGCAAAGTAGATTAGCCACTTTGTCTGTTGCACCACCATTATTAGGACTTGTCTTACTTTTAGTAGCAAACGTTCAGTCTCTTTCACGTGATGTTTGTGAACTGAATTTTTCCAAGAAGAATTAGACAAGATGATGCAAAATCACCTGAGACTAACTATGAAAATGCAGCAGATACGATCTTTTGTTTTTAGCTCAGCTGTGTTAAATCTTGCTATATTATTTTTGTTAAATTATCCCAGACAAAATCTAGACTGAAATGAATAATACTAATTTACATTTTCCTCACAGGACTTTGCCTAACCCTAACCTGGGATGAATAACGATTGAACTTCTGCCTCTTATAATCTACATAACTTTCACAAAGTTTTTTCTTTAAATACTATTGCAGATAAAGTTGTGTATTTGAGGGGCAGACATGCAATTTTAAAATGCAAAGATATTTCCCGGCTTATTTTCATTTGCAATATATAATAGATTTAAGTTAGTGACTTCTGTTTTATCACTGACTGTGGGTCAGGCGTGAGGTGATTAATAGTGCATCGTCAGGTTGCCCAGCCTCCACGGACACAAATGAAGAAACTAATGAATTCCATTAGGATTTAGCAAATGGCCTCTGTCAAGGAACAGCGACCAAGGAGTCTGTGTGAGCGCAAGTTTGTATGTGAGAGTGCATGTGTGCAGGCATTTAATCACTTGGCAACTTTTAATTAAAGGCTGTGAGATTACTTAAAGCAAAGAGAGTAAAAAATTTGAAACGCTTAGACCTTATTTGGTATCAAAGTATGGTTTAATGGGTACTGGGGTACTGTAGCTGTGGAATACAATGAATTAGTCCAGTGCTCTGCTTTAAATCCAGTCACACTCCACTGGCAAGAGAACAACAGCCCTCACAGAACGGAGCCATGCATTTCAATTCAGACTATTTGGCCAGTTTAAATTGCCGTCCATTTATTTCCTGTCTCACTAGTCCAGTGTCTCTTGCACAACTGTAGCAGTATAAGACTTTAGGATGGCCAGGGGTGGACAGTGGGATGTACAGAAATCAACAGGTCTCATGCAGTGTTTGTATGGGTCATCAGGCACGCTGTAACCGAGTCAAAGTGTGTGTGATCAGCCAGTCAGTTGCAATTTACATGGGGACACAAAGGGCCTTTGAGCACCAAAATCTCATCAGTTCGTCCCTCAGTCCAACTGGATCTTTGTGTCAAATTGGCAGAATTTCCCTCAACATGTTCCCAAACTATCGCTTTCACAAGAATGAGACCGACAGATGGAAGACCTACTGTACAACCACGAAGCCTCCTGCCACCGCGCCTCGCGTGCAATACTATAGAGGCTACAGCAACTCAAGTGCATCTTTTATCGCCCTGTAAGTTAACATGCTCAGTTGCTGTAGGTTAACTAGATAATTTAATTACATCTTTATTAAATGGGAGAAAGTGTTACCCACAACGGCCAACAAAGGAACAAGTAGCAAAATAGCATGCCACCTCTCTAACTGGATGTAACACAACCTGCTGTGACGACCGTGACAAGAGACACACCACCTACTCTGACATGAGTATATGAAACTGACTTAAACACTGTGTAAAAAAGTAAATGTCAGGGAAACGTCTCCAGAAAGTACATGGAGAGGAGATAACCACTGACAATGACAAGCGTCTATCAATCTGACATCTCCACAGAGATGTGGTTTGACTCCTGAGATTTTTTCCTTTGCCTGGAGTGTTTTTAAATAATCTGTTGACTTAAAGTAAAAACCAACTGTAGTGCTCAACTTCTCATCTCTTGAACACCCCTCGAGAAGAGCATTTCATAGCATATAATTGAGTTACTGTGCTGAAGAGGAGAAAAATATTTTTATTCCCAACGTCTGGATGTATATTTCTAATGCAGAATGCTTTTTGTCTGTCTTCCTCTTCCGTTCCATATACATTACTCCTCGCTGTGCACATGCAATGATTTCAATTTACCTTTTCCTGTGACAGGCTCCCACATGATGTTACTTTTAAGTTCCCATGGCCTGACCTGCTCACTGACTCTAAAGCAAAAAGCACATTTCAAGCATCTCAGACACACAAAAAATAATAATTTGGATTGGGGAGTAAACAACTTCAAGCACTGGCTTTACTTTTCATTTTCATTTATTGTTTGCATTCAAAAGCAGAATCTCTGTTCAGAGTAAGGCATAGCTTATATTTATCACATTCTTCACATTCTCTGGCCCCTGAGAATACTTCAGTAGAATGCAGCCGTTAACATTCATGTATGCAGATTGGGACTTGACTATCGCAGGTACTGTGGCACAAAATCAGCCGAAGCTATCCTTCAAGCTAAGTGATGTATTCATAAAAAAACGTGAAATCACAGAGATAGTTCAAAGATATTTCTCTTTGTCCTGCTTTACATGCAGGCCACACATGAAAACAAAGATTAGACACACTCCACTGGCGAGAGAACAACAGCGTAACACACGTGCAAACACACAAGAGTGCTTCTCTCTCCTGTCTGTTCAAGGTGTGGTAAATAACCACCAGAGTCTGGCAATTTATGCATGAAGAGGATGCAGAGAGGAGAAAGACACAAATCTGCTCTGATGCACGCACACACACACACACACACACACACACACACACAGAACCACGCTCTGTTTTCAAGCTGAAGCATGTGGACGTGTGCACACCATCACAAGTTAATTTAGAATATGGTGATTGAGGCATAAAAGAAAAATGACATTTAAAAGGGAAGAAGAGACCCCACACACAAACACACGGTTAGATGAGTTAATAATTAAGAAATGAGCAGTGTGTATGTGGATTAATACGAGGATCAAAATGAAAACACTTTAGTGCCTCTGTCAGATTAAGTGTTTACACATAAAGATGCTAAATATTAATAAATATTTCTCTAGAACCAGTGACATGGATATGAACTACAGAGTTGGTGGTGGTGTTGTGATGCTGGTGCAAAACTCAACCTGAAGCACCAAAGTAAGGCAGAGCATGTCAAAGCCGCCTCCTGTTGTACTCACATTAATTGGTTTTTGAACAGAGAAAGGTAGCCACTGCAGGAAGTGAGTGAGTGTTTTCACCTTCCTATATTTGTACTATATATGTTATAAAATATTATAATATTTTACATTAGATGTGTCCTTCAATGTCAATCATTCATACATTCATTTACAACTACATGTTACTCCACTAAAAACAAACGAGATAATAGTTAATCATGTAAAAATAAACTGTGTATTTACTAATAATTTGGCATATTTTGGTAAAAGTACAACAATTGGAAGAGGAGTTGAATTTCCATATTATGTTTTTAAACACTTTTTGTAATTAATCTTATTTATTAAACAGTGCTGGCAGCAGGGCAAATATATTGTTTTCCATGTTGTTATTTATCAAGTTTGATGACAGACACCTTAGGAGCTGAACAGAGCATAGCAGAGCATAGCAGAGCGTAGCAGAGTGTAGCAGAGCACAGCAGAGTGTAGCAGGAAGAGGGAGGAGCGCTGGGTGAAGCTGAGTCATCTGATTTTTAGTCTTAAGCTGCATATTGTAGTTGTGCACAGGAATCCGCCCCCTCCACCAGAACAGATTTTTCAGTAAATTCCTCAGAAATATTGTTAAACTTCCTTGGGTTAACAAATATTTATTGTCCTGAGGGGAATGAGCACAGCGTAAAAAAACACTGACAAATTTGGGATTTTATTTTCCTTTTGGATTGCCTTGTTTTTTATAATGAGCCCATGAGGACAGTGAATACCAGCACAACACATCAGCTAATAAGCCATGAGCTTTATGTCTGAAATCCACGAACAGAAAATACAGAAAGCAGAACATACAGTGCCATGCAAATACTGTACATTCCCATTGACTCACTGATGCACAGCCATCTGTCAACCAACCAGCCAGTGTGTCTGAGCGAGTGGAGCTGAAGAAAATGCATTTTCACACACACGCTTCCTATTAGACTGGTATTGAATGTAGCTGGGCTCTGGTGTGTGTACTTGGTTGGGGGTTGATGGGTTTTACAACAAGAGTAATTAAAGTGAGTGGCAGCCAGGCTGGAGCAGAGGACACACCAAGTCAAGCTGTCGGGATAATTATTGAATTCTGTTAAAAGTTTACCAGACAAGCGGGCTGGTAGGGGGAGGGGCGGGCAGGTCGGTGGGGTCGACAGGAATTTAGCCGCAGAGGTAACAAACGGCAGACAGTGTAGTTATGTCTACTATTAAATCCTGTCCACGCACGTGACAGCGGGGGTCAGCGTCTGGAGAAAAGGAAATATTTGAGACAGCAGAGCTGACACATTTGGATTTTCATGGGCATTTCAAGACAATGTTATTGTTTCTTTCACATTCCCTGTTAATAATCAATGATACGCATCCACAGCCCACTGAATTCCCCTCTGCCGTTATCAAAGTCCAACTTTGTTCTCTGAGCAGACATCCTTTAAGCACGACAAAGCAGCACAAATCCTCTCAGCCAAGTCTCCCAGTCAGGGGGTCACTCACTCAACGTTTGTGGGGTGGAACAGTCTCACAGCACCATGGCATTGGCATTAAAAAAAAAAGAATTGTAATTCATTTTATTAAAATTAATTTTCAAAGAGAATTGATTTGTTCTCCAATTTAATAAACATTCCCACTGCTGCCTCCAAGTTGTACTTGCTCGAGTTACTTTCACATGATGTTTCACAGCAGAACAAGATTTGTAATTAAATGGCGGGTTTTATATCATTAAGTCATGAGTTTAAAAAGCAACATGCTGATTTGTTTAATTTTTGTGATTAATATGTTTGATTATTTTACTGAATACAAATACATTTGCTTATGTATTTGTTGGGCAATTTTTTTACTAATATATAGATATAGCAATATAAATATATTGCTTGATGGAAGGGTGAGATCCCATCATATGTTGTACACCAGTAATTATATGTAGTGATATAACAACGTTAATTATTGACGCTTACAATTATTCACTGTTCAATTATGCAATTAGTATAAGTAAACTTGAACGTGTTGGTGAAAACGCTTTCTTCTCATGGGTAATTTAATGTTAACAAAATGTTGTAGGACATATGTCAGTGTTTAATAGGAAGATTTGCAAAAACAATCATTGCAACATTCTAAACTATCAACCAGAAACTTTGAAGTTAAGTTTAATTAGCTTATTTTTATTTTTCAAGCTCACATTATTAGCTTTTACTGTCACTGGTGGTTTAAATCTTTTAAACATGATGGAAACTCGCTGGGTGTTTTTAAGGCAAATCACATCATTTCTTTTCACTTGATCCACTTGAGTTTCACCTTGTGAATAAAGGGTTTAAAGCGACAAAAAAATATCTGTTGTATAATAACTCTTAACCTGTCCAGCTGCCTGCTGAGCACCTCTACTTGGCCCCACTCACTACATTCTTTCTGCCAGTGTGGCAGTATTAAGGTCATCACACGGATAATATAGGGCATTTTCCTAGTTCAGTTTTTTTCCACACAAATTAGACTTCACTGTCCAACTTCCTTTGAGTGTCCGTCTCTGCCGCCGCTGAGTCAATACAAGTCCACCATGCTGCATGCTGGGCTTGGAGGGGGGGTGATGGTCAGCCACCGCCGGCACCCACCCTGCTCTGCCCAGCTGCTCTACCCATTGAGCTATCAGGCCAGCAGAACTACCCGGAAGTAAAACTTACAGATGAACACCATTATCCCTGTACCCCATACACTGTGCATCGTGACAGTTTTGTATTTGATTCCACAAAAGTTGATTAAAAGAGAAATTAAAGGCTGCCTGTAAATGATGTTTGAGGATCAATTATCTTCTCGTAAAAGGAGCGTCACCTGAGAGCAGCATTTCCCGAAACAAACATCTCTGTCTCTCTCTCTCACACCCACACACACACACACACACACAAACACACACACACCCAAAGGCCTCTACAACTTTATGGAAACGGTTTATATATTTGCTACTGTTCAGTAGCAAATACATAAACGCCAACATTAAAAGCTACAAACAGACACAACTATACGTGTTTGTTCCACCCTTTTCTCCCTTTGCCCTAACAACTGTCCTGAGATGGCAAATTCAACTTCATAAATAGTTCCATGTAAATTACTCTTGGGTGCTGATACTGAATCGCTAAAATGAGATGGGTCCGCCGTGTTGCAATAAACCAGAGATTGTTTTGCACGAATACACAAACACAAACACACACACACACACACACACACACACAGAGCTAACCAAATGTAATTTACCAGCTGCTTTCTAATGGAGCTTCATTTTTCAATATAAATGTTAATAATCTATGATTACTCTGCACTGCTACACAGGGAGCTGAAGTTTTCTTTCATGCATTTATAGACCTCTCTCATTCTCCACTTCTTTCATGTCATGTCTAGCTTTAAAAAAAAAAAAAATTTAAATGTGTTTAAATACATAGATAAAATAAAAGATTTCCATCTTTCTTTTTCTTAGCATGGATGCAGGGATAATCAATAACCTTCATTCAGTCAGTGTTAACTGTTCCACAACAGTGTCGTTCAATGAGTCGTTAAAAATTTTAATCCAGCCAACCAACTTACTTTATCTTTTTATGTACCACAAATAACATGTAGTGGGTAGATTATGACTTCTATCTAAATATTACATAAACAATGTGGTTATTCATAATGTATTAAATGAAAATATGAAATAAGTTTAGCCTTCATCAATTAACACAATGGCGTCTTAATACTCGTTATTAAAAGAAAAAATATTGATTACTTTGTAAACACCAATTACTCAACTGCACCACGCTCAAGAACACAGCAATGCACAACAACACGGTTATAGCAACAGAAAGGAAACGTTGAGGATATGTTTTCCATTATATAAAAGGTCGACACATCCAAAGAAAAGTTAGCTTGTGAACGGAGATTTGTCGGTGTTTCCCTGCTTTGTCCAATTATTTGTCTATTGACTAACAATATCTTATGGGATTCCCAAGCAAGGGCGGGGGTAAGGGGCTCTCTTTTAACCGGTTCTTTGGCCAGATCCTTCCAAATGAGGAAGTAACACACACACACACACACACACACACACAGCTGCTATAGGCCCACATATATGCGCACATGGCTGTCCCTACTATACGGTCTGTTTGTATGGATGGACGCTCTTTGCCATTTATTTTCCATTTGCCAGTGACGGACTGAGGTTATAAAGCTTGGTAAAGAGCCACATTAAGCCGGATGTGGCGGGACAAAGCTATGGATTAATACTCTGATCCTTCACTGTCAAGCCCACTCAAATGTATGCAATTTAGTATTCTCTCTGGTGCCATGCTTGAAAGTCTACCCCCTATGGCAGTGACAGAGTTAAAAATTATTCTACTGTATCAGTGCCTCATTTGCTGTGTTTAATGACTCACCAAGTCTTCTGTTTTTCTTTCCCAGTTCCTCCTCCTCCTCCTCTCTGCCATCCATAGAAATAAAGATAAGGCATGTCTATCATTCCTCCAAGCCTGCCAATCATGATTCAATGCTGAAATGACATTCATCATTTTTCTCTGGTTCTGTGGAGGCTAGAGCAGAGCACCTTCATGTCTACCTGCACATATTCTGCTGCTACCACCTCAATATTCTATATTTTCCTTTCCAGGAGGGAGCAGAGTCCAGTCTCCACCTCTATTTTCTCTTTATAAAAACTCATGTCAAAGATTTTCTGCTGGAATGAGTTAATATCGACTTTATGTATTGGTACTGCCTTACTGCACACAGTTTATGAAATTTCACATCACAAAAATATTAAATAATTGGCTCTTAGCTCTGAAGTTCTGCACTTTGACTTCTGTTTGATATATTAAGCTGGTATTGACATAAAAAGCCAGAGTCACGTTACCTAAAATATAGATACAGTATATGATGCAGCAGTACAGTGTTACAAATGGTCAGCATGTTGATGATTTGTGATTTGTTTGAAGTCTTTTAATCTTTATTGGTTTAACACGTGGAGTGTAAGAGACTACACAGTGAGGAGGCGGACAAAACGCAGTACTATTTAAAGTTGGACATGAACTTGGGGCTCTTCCAGCATTTACCTTTTTTACATTTGGCAGACGCTTTTATCCAAAGCAACTTACAGAGTTATTTGGTACACACATACATGATAGCTGCCATGCAGGATGTTCACCTGGCCCACGGGGAGCAACTAGGGGTTCAGTGTCTTGCCCAGGGACATGTTGGCGCACAGCAAGGAGGGGCTGGGGATCGAACAACTGACCCTGTAGTCCGTGGATGACTCTTACCAAGTGAGCAACAGCCGCTCCGAGTTTGGAGGAAGATTCTTCAATCGAGAGGGAATTTCAAAGCTTGCTTACTTAAAACCCCAAATACTGTTTGGGGGTTAAAGGTGTCAAAGGATAAATAAAGGTGATTCCTTTATCTATGAAAATCTATGTGCACTTTTAACGCAGTAATGTACTCACACATACAGTACATGCATTCAACAAGCTCGAATACAAGCTGCAGTTGAAAAAGACTCGACAATCATCTTAAATTCCGGCAGAAACCAAAGCGCAGAGTTCTCCACCCCACCATCCTACCCAGTTCTCCACAACATGTCTTTATTTGCGTCGTGGGACATAAGACAGAATTATGTGGCATTGTTGATTTATGTAGTGGTAGCATATGTTGCTGTCAGCAAACAAAACATCTGCCCAGTAGGAGTGGCAAGGGCTGCTTCACGTCTGTCAAACTGATTCAGTACTGCTGGTTTGGGGGGTTGTACCAGCAGCCTTTCAGTGACCACACAGTCACAAGTTTGCTTCTCTAACTATCTGGCAACTACTGGCCTGACCTGATTTCATTTCATGAGACTTTCTGTCTCTATATTAAACAAGCAATCATCATGCACATCAGTGCAGTAATGTCTGGTTTACAGTCAGTGCTCTAACATATGATTGAGGTCTTCTTAATCAAGAAGAAGATGAAGTAAGATCTCTTATGGTAAATATCTCCGTTTGAACTGAAGAAGCCTTTCCAACGAAAGACAAAAACCTCTTCAACAGAACTCAAGCCCACTTGTCACTGCAACTCTTAGCATAACCACAACTGGAAAGAATGGGAGTCTTCACCGACATTTGTGTCCAACTACAACTCGTACAACAGCGATTTGAACTGTGAATGCTGTAATAAGTTTCATCAGCGCAATATAATGAAATATATTCAAATGTGGCGTTGGGAGTCTGACGGTTCGAGAACTGAGCTTTTACCTGTAACTGGCACAGATGGTTGAGATAAGTGGAAAAAACTGAACTTGCCCCTCGCTTATCAGCACCACTGCGGGCCCGAAGACAGACCAAGCAATGAGAATAAGTGCAGACAAAGACCAACTGCTGTGTCATTTCACATCACCTTTAACGCAGCGGACAAGTGGCACTTGAACGCGTCACAAAATGACAGCCGACAAGCCTGTTGTGTGAGAGAAAGACAAAGTGGAAGACAGAGAATGTAGAAACTGGAGGATGCGCAGGATTAGATCATCTTTACACTGCTCGGCTCCACAACAGACAGTTTAGAACTACTTGTAATTAAGGTACAAGTTGTATTGGTGTTGGTAATAGTACATTCTCTTCTGATGCCATGATTAGTGGTCACTTTCTCCGACCGGCACTGATTAGACATCTGTGTGGTGACAACGATAGGCTATGAATTATAACATCATTTCATGTTACGCCGTTTTATTTCGCTGTGCCGCAAATCACACTTTGGCAGTAGGAGTCAACTTTCAGTGTAGCACAAACACACAGTTATTCCCAACAGGAGGAAGTGCACGTGAAGGTTGCAATGCTAGTTAGGAATGGCAACACATTATAGCTGCTGAGAGGCTCAGCTTTTCAGGAGGAAGTGTAGTTTTTTTTTTAAATGCCACTGAGTGAATGAGGTCACATCACGTACCTTATAATTTGAGGAGAATTGTGCGGGAGATTGTGTATTTTAATACAACTTTGACGATAGTTTTTATTGCTTCTATTACACAGTCGACACTTCACTGATGACTGGATCTTTAATGGCTTTACAGCTGGGTTATGTTATTTCTTCCCCTTGTTTGGAGAAAAAAAATGCAAAGCCTGCAGCCACACCTGTGTCCACACCTAACTAACACCATTATGACGTCATGTCACACAGTCCAGGGATGTTTGTGACATGGTTAATTGAAAATTTGCATCTAAATTCTAAGGCGAAAAATACTGAGTAACTACATTTGGGTCAGGGATATGGTTGAATTTGTGATGGAAACGAACGCATTTGGATTATGAAACGAACTAGAATCTGCTAAAAGTACTGATAACGTGGCACGCCACCATTTTAAAACGTCTCCAACTCTGTCTGAGAATACCAGCCTTGAAAAATCCTTTACTTGTGTAGTGAAATGCAGCCCAAGACATTCATATTTTTCAGGTCAAACGCCAAAGATAAGGGTCAGCGCCGTGGACTGCACCAGGATCACCCTGCTGAAAACCCAGAGCCTGCCGACCTCCAGATTTTTGTAATTTACTAACGTGTGTTGATGGTGCGTGATGGTGCAGAACCAAATAAACCAATCTTCCTTCTTCATTTAAAAATCAGTTTCTTCCTTTGCATAACTGAGCCTTAATGACATTAGACATTAAAAGTCCCCGGCAGTGGGCTTTGTAAAATCATCAGTGATATTAGTGCTAAGGTTTTTAGAAATTAGCCAGTTCAGATTTTAAATGTGTGGCTGATTTTGACTTGGGGCTTGGACAACACATTCTGATTATCACCTTTAAAAAAAAATTATTAGGTAATCTCAGCAAGTTTAATGGTTAGTTGGCAAGAGAAGTATAGATTCACTTTTCAAATAAGTCACAACCTTCGGCCTAACAGATGAACTTATTTACAAAAAAGGATGTTAGAAAATGTTTTATAGAAATGAAAAAAATACGGTTACACAACACTTTTTCCATTTTAACATGTACAACTGTGTCTTTTTTCTAGAGATGTATGTTGTTTTACAGTTGACATTGTTTTTGTTGGACATCAGAGCAGCACCAGAATTCTATCAAAGTTTACTAATGTTCATATTACAGTTTACGCCTAACCAATACAACATAATAAAACCAATAAAGCCATTTTAAGCCAATATTTGATCATTGTAACACACTTGAAAAGTAAAAAAATATTATATACATTTATTAATTAATGAGCAGCATTATGGGTATGCAGTGGTTATTGCTACCCTACAGAGACCACATTTAGGGTCTAAACCTTCAGACTGGTTGGGGCTCTTATGTGTGGAGCCTGCAGGTATTCTGGGTCTGGTGACTAAAAATGGGTAAGTAATTGGTCATTCTAAGTTGCCTGTAGGTGTGAATTATTGTCTGTGTGAACTGTATGTCAGCACTGTGATAGAGTGACAACCTGTCGAGAGTTTGTCCTGCCTCTTACCCACTGAAAACACGAGCAGGAGTAGCTAATGGCTCGATTATGTACTGTATAAGCCCATACTGTATTCACAATGGATAAGCGTCATACTTTGTCATGTTATTATATTGCAATTACATAGGCATCCTCAGGCTACGCGACAGGCTTCAGCTGAAGAGCTGTGCATTCCTGCATTCACTGTATACACAAGTTGCGTGGGTAATCTTGGAAAGGATTACTGCCATCACTGAAGGGAGGAATATAAATTGTTGTAATAATCAGCTGTCCAAACTCTATTTAGAGATAAAAAGGAATGCAATAGAGGATGTAATAGGCTTACCTCTAACTTCACATCTTTGTCCTTGATGTTAACAGAACTGCAGCGCTCATTAGGCAATAGCAAATCCCTCTTCTCATTATTTCTCTAGTGATGGCAAAAATCACAATATCCACAAATAACATAGTGATACTAAAGCCTCAGCACATCCCAAAGAGTATTATCATTTTAACAAAGTCCCCTGTAAAAACAGTGACACTCAAGCAGCATCTACAAATGGGTCCTTAATATGTCAACACAATCTAGGGCACAAATGAAAATACAACCAGGCTTCTTCTGGCGCTGTCTAACAGCTACAAGGACGGAGTCACACCAAACCCTTTTTTCTATTAGTATTGTGGAAAACTCTGTCCAACTTAATGATCTAACGGGAAAGTACAGAACTTGACTTTGAAAAAGGGGCTAACAGAGGTACTGTAACTGTGTCAGAGATAATCTTAGAAACTGACAGTACAGATTTTTTAAGCCATAGCCTGTCAGGATGTTCACCCTTTAAGTCCTTTGAATGGCACAGTACTGATATGGGATAAGCTTTAAATATAAAAAACATTCCTTAGTCTAAGAGAGACAGTTTCTTTTAAATCTAACGGACATCGAGCATATGCATATCTCTGCGTTTTTAAATTCATTTAATTATGAAACGTAAGCATGCACCAGGTAACAAATTATGACCCAAACCGAAACTGGCAAACAAAAAGCTTTAACTGTTGCAAATTAGCTTGGGGATTTAATAGCTTATATGCATGTAGAATTTCTACATACATCCTTCCTTAGAGCAGTGTTGAATCCAACTCGAAATAACTGCTCACACTTTTCAATCTCTCCAGGAGTCTGAAATCCTGTGATCGTAACAATTTAACCAGCACCCATGATTTCTGCACAGCCTTCTAATTTAAAATATCAAAACACTGCAACCTGCATCAAATAAGGGATTTTAGGACAAACCCCTGGAAAGACTAAGGATAAACTAGTTTTTGCAGTGAAAAATGACCATAGTATTGCAGGCAAAACGTTGTATGTCACAGCATGTGCTGCAACACGATGCCATGTAGCAAGGTGCTACCTTGGACCTGTGATGTAAAGAAAATGTACTGCAGCATCCACTTTCATGGCCTTGGAGTAACAATGTCAGACAGACATTGATGGTTCTAATACGTCTCTTGAATAACGTACAGCAGCTTAGAAGCTTGCTAAATGAGTTTAAGCTTGTCGCTTGCTTGCCTCGGACAGCAATTTTCCCCACGTTCAATAACGGTTTTAAATAAAATCTCTACAACAGGGTTGATGGAAAAGCACTAGCATGTTCCCAGTGTGTGTGTGTGTGTGTGTGAGTGTTAAACCCTCTATTTTTAACATGAATGGAAACCATCACACTGCGGCGTATGGATATTTATAATAATATAAACCAAAAACTTTATGCCTGCAGGGCAGTAGTGGGTGAGTGGGTATAGTGGTTTAGGGTCGTCTGCTTGATGCCTAGCTCCATTTTTCAAAATGTCTCTGGACATGATACTGAAGCCCTAAGCTTAAAATAAAAGCACAACCACATTTTATTTTCCAACAGTTTTACAAAACACTGAAGGTCCAATTTATTTCCGTTAACTTTAGTTAAGCAGTCTTACAGTCTTAGTTAGCAACAGCTCATCGGACATGGTGACATTAACCTGCAACAGCAACAAACCTATAAGCCTGCTGGGGAAGATTTTTAACTCCACCTTCAAACCATCCAACAGGAACAACAGAAGCACCTACTGTACAGCAAGAGCTGAACTGTGATAAGGAGCATCGTGTAGATTTACTAGTGCGTTAACGGAGCTAATAACACGGTTGAAACAGATATGTCACCACTGACACTTGGAAGAGATGTAACTCTGTTAGTGTAGAAACGTCTGTGTTTTCAGTGAACCCTGTCCCACACGGCTCAGATTAGAGTCCTGCTGAGATGGATAATTCTCTGTGCAGGAGCAGCGCCGCACAGTGCCAGGCCCTAGCCCCATACGCTGGGGAGGGCCGCATCAGGAAGGGCATCAGTCACAGAAACCTGTGCCAAATCAATGTGCAGCCTAGACAATCTGCTGTGGTGACACCGAATACAAGCCAATTAAAAAATAAAATACATGAAGCAACACACACACACACACACACACACAAAATGCAGCTGGAAATAAACAAGCCCAATCATTCAAGTGCATTCACTGGCTCTGCAAATATCAGCCTGAAGCCAATCCTTTTTGCAAATACTGTACGTGCTTCCTATCTAGCAGCAGGTATCAGCAGGCTGAGTGAAGTGGACCAGACATCCTACTCAACAGTGATTGGCTACAGCTTGTCTAGCTGTTCTGCAGCCAGATGGGATATGATGTGTTCTGAGTCTGCACCAAGATCTCCTCCCCTTTAAAGCATGCCAAGAATATCTCCACGAGGCAACGGTCAGGGTTTATAAAAGGACTTGCCGTCAGCTTCCCATTACTTTGATAATGGGCCAGAACTACAAACATATATGGACTCCTTTATGCTCGAACAAAACTCAGCTTTGGTTGCAGTAAACTAGGAGCTGGAAGGACACCACATCCTTTTTCCATATACAAGTTTCGCAAGGATCCCTCCACAACCGCTCAATTAGTTTCCCCCAGTGCAGTCGGGTCACCTAAACACAAAACATTTCTTGATTATTATACATCTCCGATGATTCATGGCTACAAAGTCAAACAGTATAAAAGAAAAAAGCTTAATTTGATTCCCTTTATATTATGCAACTATCAATAATGCTTTTCCTTCAAACTCCCACACTGGGGTCTTTAGCTCTTTGAAGCAGAAATTAGCAGAGCCTTTAAAATCCTTCCAATTCATTCTGATTACTTGTGCTGTTTGGAAAGTTTGCTGGAAACTGGCCTACTACTTAGTCATCAGACTCCAGTTTGGTTGTTAAAGCTTTTCCAAGTTGACTTGGATACTTCCCAATATTCACAAAACCTCATATCAAAAAAAGCCAGAGACTATCAAGGGCTAAACTTTCTTGGTTACACCATTGAACTGCACCAAACCAACGCATACTTCTAAGCATACTGTTTAATTTGGATTTTTAAAATATGATTGTTTAATCTACGTGACACACAGTATGACCATACACAGCTGTTCCTTCTGATGCTTTCTGAGGGCGTCGTTATAAAGCTGCTTGTCCAAATCTTTCTTTGCTCTTCTATCTTTTTTAAAAATGTATCCCATCGTCATCACCCTCTTTTTATTGGAAACATGATCAAACAAATACTTATGTACAAAATAAAAAAGTAAAAAGTAACATTGACAAAGTTTTAGGAAATTCCACAGCAATCTTGACGTTCCAACGAGCCTTTCTCCATGCTCCATTTCAGTTATAACATTTAAACCCTGCCATACAGGACTCGATCAATGTTTCATGTCTTCTCATCAGTAAGAGTCTCGCCCCTTGGCACCTTCAGACCGGATAGATCTGAATATTGTCTGCTCCTTCCACTGTCTAGTTAACCTCAATTTTACCTTTTGTAACCTAGTCGCGCTGACTTGATTTGTCTCTTATACCTACTGTCTCAAAGTCACTGAAGTATATCCGTGAAATCAGTTTCTGCTCTAATCTACAGAGCTCCTTGTCTGCCCTCAACATACTCTCACTTTAGATGTCATTACTCATTAGTATTTACCCCGCCTCTCGCCCTACGACGGCTGGGACAGACTCTAGCCCTCCCGTGACCCTAGTAGAAGTGGGTACAGATTTATTTCACATGAAAATTAACACTTGAGCAAAAGCAATTCCAAAAATGTCTTCAATATAAAAATAAATGATTTCTAGTAATTTAATGGAGAATCAACTGAATTACATTTCGGTTGCTCAATGAGCGCAGGAGTGGCAGAACGAGCGACACTTTCAGTGGCAGCACCAAATTTGCATGTACTGGTGATGCGAGTAGCATCAGCTCAAAGCGCCTGTGCGTTGTAGCACTGTCAGCCAGCAGTTTACAACTGTAATATTGATCCGTTTGTTGTTCGGTTAAAACAAGCAAAGCTCGAAGTCAACTGTGATGTAACCAGTTTCCCTGATGACAGACAAACAGAACTGTAGCCTACAGCTAGGACGAAAGTGAAGGTGGCAATGAGTGGCAGAACAGGGAATATTGGATTATTTTCAAGATAAAACTAAACAGAAATTGGTTTACTGTAACTGATGAGTAGGCTTCACCGCATTCAAACCAACTAATCTGTCAAGTAAATTTACAGAAAACTTTATGCACAAATTGCAAGCTCAGAGTTACTGTTCACGTGTGTCCACAGTTCATAATCTTTATGTTTATGGTCGTTGGTAAAGGATAAAACACGCTCCTTGCTAGTGCGTCGTGACCTCTTCGTCTGCCCCTCATTCATGGTGCACAGCGGCCAACACCTGCGGGCAAACAGCCGAAGCGGCACCATTTCTTTCAGCAGCTCTCACACGTTTAGTTCGAACATCGTGTCTTTCACGCAGCGTTTTACTCTGACCAAACCCAGCTGTAAAACGGCAGCAGGATCAGTGCATCCAACTGCAAACAGAGACGCGACGTGCATGATGCAGCAGTTATATTAACTATTATTAGTTATTTACATTTAGACTGTGGCATTGTGTTCCTATTGTGGCTTTATTAATCTACACATTTTTCTGCACAGCAACTGTACGCACATTAATACAAACTGTCCTTCGTTGTCATATTTAGTTGTTTTTAATGGAAAGTGTTTTACGCTGGCAACTCATAACTAATCTCCCCTTCAGCTCCACCAGCCACAATTTTCTGGTGCTGCCACTGCTCGTTTGTTTGGACACATCAGCTGAGTCATCCTTTAAGTCACTCATCAAGGCAAAATGCCAAACACTTTACAGCTGCAGGCTCCCCAATTCTGGGATTTCCTAATTTTCTGGTTTATATTATTGCAGTTATTGAACTAGCCATTTAACAGAAAAAACAAGCACTTGGAATATATCCGTGCAGTTTCGTGTTCCAGCTATGCTTCCTTAAGGTATATCCAACTCTCAAAGGCCAAAGCACTGTAATAAACACAACCAGCATCTCCAGCACATTTTGTCTTTGTTTGTGATGGAGTCCTCTGTCCTGAGGGACGTCTTTCCTCCTCGGCTTGCCTGCCTCCCCAGTGTAATGCTTCGTTCTTGTCAGTGTATCACGCCCAATCAGACAAAATCTTAGGTTTCTCAGACAGAGGTGATGAGCTCTTGTTCAAGGTGTCTTTCCTCCAACATTTTACCCACAAACAAATTTCCTTTTAAAAGAACCATCTCTGCACCTTGTAAACCTTGAAACTCCTTCAGAGCTGCACCAGCAGAAGTGTGCAGAGAGGCTGACAAGGAGGTCCACACATCTTCTCTGTTCGTGTCAGAGCTGACAGCCCGTCAAAAGGAAACTGCGGCGGATTACACAGAGCAAGGAGGCGCACGCACACGCACACGCACAAACACACACCATTAAGAGCATTTTCTGACAAGACAGCAGCTAATGGACCACACAAACACAGACACACCCGATTAAAGAGTTTCCTACTCAAATCATGCAGTAATAGAGTGCGCGCACACACACACACACACACACACACACACACACGTTTTAGTTTTGTGCTGCACCGGGAAACACAAATAAAAGTTTACAGACCTCTTTCTTGACCTATAAGATAACCTTTTGTGAGCACGCTTGTTTTCTGCAGCCTGAATCCACCAGCCAGTGTGTGTTAAACATCCTAATATAAAGAATGTAATGCAAGTCCACAGAGTTTGACTGACATCTTACTGACAGGAAAAGACTCAGACATCAGTCAATTTAAGGGATCGTTGGGTTTTAAAGATTGGTTTGTTTCAATCACGTTTTGCAGGCAGAATGGAAAATTGCATTAGTGATAAACACACAAACAGGTATACTTTATTTCTACTATGTTCCCTAAATTTATATTCAGGAATTTTTAAGTAAACCCTAAAATGAAAATCAGGGGCTGGCTACAACACTCCCAACACAAGAGTAGGAGATCAGGGAAAATATAAAAAACAAACACACAATTGTTTAAAAAAAAAATAAATAAATAAAAAAAAAAACAAGAACCGCTTTTGCTTGCTGTGGTTATTACTTCAAACATCCATTTAAAAGTTTCCTTTTTATTGAATGTAGTTTTGCAAAAAACATGGATTTTGTCCTCCATCACTTGGGAGAGGATCTTTTTACAGCCACTGTGAAAAGGACATAAGGGTCTTAAAAAAAAGTCTATCAGCATGCACTTAGAGACTACAGTCTGCAACAGTTAAATTATTATTTGTGCTAAGACCATTTTAATATTTATGGTGGCAAACCTAAGTTAAACTATTGCCTTAAACTGTTAACAAGTATTATTTTCTGGATAATGACTTCACTCAAAGCAGCACTGGATATGTACAGCCAGTATCTGAGCTGACAGTGAGAAAATGGATTAATGTTCAGCAGCCAAGTGACATTAATGCATAAACCTGCACTGTGTTCAAATATGCAGTACAACAGTCATCATACACGCATCACTCATTTAAAACCGATCTGTTTGGCTAAAAAGAACGTCAGCGAGTCGAAGCACTGATTGGTAACTACAGGTTTATGTTCTGAAGGAGAAAAAAAAATAACTTATTGGTTGAAGTCTGTCGCTGGTTCCTCCCTTTCTGTTGCTTCCTGTGAGATTCTCTCTCACACACACACACACACACACACACCTCCATTCCTTCACAGCTTATCACTAACTGCTCCAGGTGAGTTGGTGATTTAGACCAGTCATTTCTGAGTTTCTCTGTCTGCCTGTAATGACTCTATCCTGGGCCTGCTGGCAGAGAGAGATACTGAGAAGTGAAGTGAAGTGCTCAGTAGTGACTACAGGGGATGGAACCACCGCGGTGACTGATGATCAATTAGACCTGGGGTTCTCCCAACGTTTCTTTTCTTGCCAAGCGTTTTCAAATGAACTAAAGACAGCAACATTGGAAATATATATCTTTTTCCAACACAGTTTAGCACAGATGGACAAAAAGAGGTTTCATGCTTCAGCTCTTGTGGATTAATCCGTTGTATGTAATTTTTTTCCGCCCCAAGTTGCCTGATTTATTCTGTTTGAAGTCAAAAAGGTTTAAACAATCAGTCACTCGTGGGATTTGGCAGAAAGGTGGAAAACAGGGTTGACAGTCCACTACAGTAAGATGAAACTAAAGCGCTGCTGTCCCACTGAACTGATTTGGTAGGTTTCAAAGAAGCTGGTGCACATTTGCCTATGTCGGCTTAGTTTGCAACTAAAAGGCGAGCGTGTTTATTATTTTCACTAACAAAATGAACAAAATTAGTTGTGAAAAAAAAAAAAAAAAAAGACCCTTTTGAATGGGTCCAAATACAAGATCTGAGTTCTGACAGTGTGTAAAAGACTGGCAGAATAAAAGCAGGTCGAGGTGAAAAGATTTAAACTTGATTAAAGAAACTTTCACTGAATCGAATAATTGAAATGTTTCATTGAATATTCAAGCTGCTCATGTCCTACTGGAAATTGCTCAAGGTTACTCATGTCCAAAAAAATTTAGAAAATTCTTTGCCTCTGTTGCCTCATTGTCAAAAGCACTGTATTGCTTCTTTCCGGAATGTATCATTGCAGAAACAGAAAACATTTACAGTTATGCTGAATAGATCGACTCCAAGTCCTAAAATATGACAGTCTGGTCTCCTACTGTAACCACTGAGAGACAGTTTTGTAGTAACAGTGTGTCTGAATAACATAAGAACTTTACAGACTGTCACTGCCTATCAACTGCATTTGTCACAAACGTAAATTCTCTGCACAAATGTGATTCCACGGCTTTTAGTAGCTTTCTCAATATGACACAAAAAAAAAGCACCTTACTGGCCGCATGTGCAGAGGTGAGTAAAGCATTTTGAACAGTTTTTATATTTTCACTTTACAATCGGTGACTTTTGCGAGCGCAACGTGGCGAATGTTTGAGGAAAGTGGGAACCATTACCCCCACGACACTTACAGTAAGTGTGGTCATTTGGAACAGCGCGAGGACACCTTTGCCTTTAGACATAGTTGGGTGATGCTTATTACAAACAAGCGTATTTGAACTACACCTCAGCCTATAAAAAGCTCTCTTCAGACTGTCGTTTTAAAATCCTGAAATTCCACTAGCGGTTCCCACCTTTGGTAAATTTGGCAGCTCTGTGAGGGACTTCATCAATCATATCCTTATACATGTCTGTTATAAAAATGTCTGAGTGTTTTACTATCTTATTTCTTCCCCAACTTTTTTGCTTTTGGGATTTTTTTTTTTGGGGGGGAGCAGATTCCCAGTCGGTCTCATTATAGAGACATTCCAACAGAGAGCAGGGGAACATATAACTCCAAAAGGTTGATGCCAAGTGAAGAAAGAAAACAGTGTCCCACATATCACTGCAAGTATCTTCACAGCATCATTCTTGTCACTTTCTGACAATCCATCTGATCTCCTGTGGGGCGAACATCACCCAAACCTTACCTGTAATGTGTCAAGTCACACAATTTGTAAGCAGTCTGGGTGTCAACTTTCTAACTTTGGTGGCAAACATGCAGGCAAGTTGGGGAGACTGGGGAGTGTCGCAAACAAACAGACCATCCTCAGGTATTTTGTTAGAAATCAAACTAAATCTCTTTTACAAACTAAGTTTTACAGACTAAAATATGAACTATTGATAGTCAATATGAATTTTTTATTTTTATTTATTTATTTTATTTTTTTAAGGCCAGCATCATTTTGACTTTTAAAACTAAAGTTAACAGAACCACGTCACCTATGGTGCATTTAGTGTTCTGGAGCTTTTGATAGACAAAAAAAAGAACAGTACCAGCAAACATTAAGCCCCTTTCAGACATGAACTCTAGAGAGTGTCCTGAGCATCAGGTCCAGACATTGTCGGGAGTTTCCAGACATACAGACAGTTTCCAGACATACAGCCAACCTCGAGTGGGTAGTAATGTCGGCTGTTGTTGCGTTAATATCAATAGCCAATTTCTTCACAAGTGAGAACGTGTGTCGCCCAGACTGTTTCCCAATGTTACATGTCTGGATGAAAAGCTCCAGACATTCTCTAGAGTTTAACGTATGAAAGTCTGTCTGTCTGTAGCTATATAGACACTTATGGGTGATGTTTTTCTGTACTAGATTGTTAAGATGTAAAAACACTAAAGATATTAGTAGTAGTAGTTTTAGAAATGTGTTGTTTTCAGTTCTAGGTAGCTCACTGTGGAGGCTCGCAACCACGTCAGCTATACAGTATAAACCGACTGTACTTGTGTAATTTCACTCACTGCTGATTAGATTTCACTAGCCAAGCCTTTATGTTTTAATATAATATACAAAAAAAAAAGGTTTATCAAGTCAAGTCACAGATTTAATGAGTGGCAGCAAAAAAATAATAAGTGTTCCTCTACTTTAAACATTTTTGTCCCCTCGATGAGTTATTGTGCATGATTCTAAACACTGACACAGTCCTAGACACATTATTGTTATTTGTAATACTTATTTCACCCTGACAGTTTGATTTAGGGATTCATAAATGTACAGCAACCAAGGTGAATCACATCCATTGCACCTCAGGCAGAAGTTGTTTGAGCCATTTCTTTTCCTGATTAACAAATGAACAATTGCAAAACCTTCCAAGCAAACTTTTTGTAGCAGTACACAGCTACACTCTTAATTCCTAGCAATCTTGTTTAAATTTAAATCTAATTTGCATTAAATTCAATTGCACCCTCCCAAATTCTTATAAATCATCTCCCCTCTTCTTTTTTTTCCGAGCTTTGTGGCCATAATGAGCAGGAGCACAGCAGACACTAAATCATCCTGGAGAGCAAATTACCGTAATCTGACAGCAGCCAAGCACCTGCACAGCCCCTTAATAGTGTGCGAGCGCAAACACGCACAGTACACGAGACCTTCAATACTGTAAATTGTCTTTATGAAGGTGATCATTTTTCTTAAAAACTTGAAACCACAACAGACTGCTGGTTCCAAAATGATCAAACGATTCAACACCTCTCTAAAATGACTGAAAAACATCATAATATCATATTTACAAGGAAATATCCCCAAGTGTACCTATAATACTAACAACTGTGCATTATATTGGACTCTTTGGACTCTCCCAGGGGAAAAGGTCAACTCACAGAATACATAGGGTTAGCAAAGCATTTAGCAGCAATCAGAGAGTCCACTTCCCCTCTCACTCAAGCTCAAAGGTGAAGCTTAATAAGTGGACACACACACACACACACAGGAAAGGCAGTTCGACCTTTATCAGATGGGAGCGCTAACACACTAATAGCCCTGTCCACACACCAATTAGAGCTGGTAAGAGAAGGGCTGAACAGAGCACAGTCTGCCACTAAGGATCTGATTAGGAGATGGGAATTGTACAAGCTGTCAGCTACAGTAAAGGAAGAGGAGGATGGGAGAGGAAGACAGAAATTGGTATGTATAGAAAGAAGCAATATAGAAATATGAGGGCATAAAGTCAATGACATCATGACACAATCTATGCTAGGGATATTCAGTCAGAAGCAAAGGATGAAAAGATCAACACGTTGAAGTCTATAGTCACAGACCAAAGAGACATTTCAAGACTTACAAAGAAAAAAGATATAATGTTCTGTAGCATTTATGTGACGATGATAAATTCAGAAAGGGCATTGAAGAGGCATTCACTGATATGACTAATTCTGATTCAGCTTAGCCTCACTATTGATTTGGCCAAAACAAAGTGTGTGTGATTCAATATTATTTCTAATTCCTTGTACCGTGTACTTCAACAATAAATATAGGTTACACAAAACAAATACATAAAGTTTACAACATGTTAGTATTTTTATTGTTAATGACCAAGAACATTAGCAACATAATCACTCATTATGGTTCTGGTTATCTGAAGAAATATTTTTTGCTAACCCCACAACTACATTTACAAGCTAGCTGTTAACCTTTTCTGCATGCCAATTTTAATCTAGAATGATTTTATGATGGCTCTTTTAGTGAAATTGTACTCACGCTTCAGCTGTTAGAGCTACGAAACTTAATCAAAACAGAAACACGATGGGCTGTAAAATCAAAACAATGACCGGAATGATGATGCTCCATGGAGCTGAAGGGAAATGCAGAGTTAATGATAATGTGGGTTTGTTACTATAACTTTCACCTTTTACACAGTGATGTGTTCTCTGCTCTGCACCATCACAGGCACATTACAGCCAACAACAATCAATGAATCATAAATGATATAACAGTGCTGATGGTTTCTTTGCAAATGGTCATCCAACTTGGGTTTAGGTTTCACTCAGAGCCCTCTAAGGACCAGAACAGGCTCCGAGTGCATGACCATGAGTTCTGACACGTTTACAAGCTTACAATTATCTGTGTTACTGAAATGGTTTATTTAAATATTTGTGCCTCAAAAGCACAAGGTAGGATTTTGTTACCTTACAGCTCGTATAAATACATTTGTGTATGTAAATTTGTATATGTAAATTGTCTTGAGCTTTAACACAATCCCAGGAGGAGGTTCATTCAGTAAAAAAAAAAAAAAAACAGTCTTTTTAAAACACATTTCCTTCCACTTCATATGCCAAATACAATCACTTTGAAAATAAGAAGATACTGTAAATGAGGTTATCAGCTGTCATATGCAGTGTGTGTGTAGTTGTGTGTGCACATATGAGTGTGTGCATGTGCAGAGCAGAAGGTTAAGTCTCCTCTCTCCCAGCAAATTGAACTGAGCGCTGATGTGATATGAGACATGCCAAGTTATTGAACCCTGGTTGATTGGATGGTAACAGGAGGGAATTGTCCTTTTTCTTTGTCCCACCCAGCTTTCTCCAAGGCTTTATTCCTTGGAGAAATTTGGACAGTTACACTGAGGACAGAGACACAGAGGATGGGAAATGATTCTGTCAGAGTCTGTCCAATGCTGCCCTGGAGTATACATACATTAGCACACATAAAGCACCAGTTATGCATATTTCAAGTATTCCTGCATGATGAATTAAACAATATATTAGCATGCTTTCTGAATAGAGCATGTGTCTGTAACTGGGCAACGTTTCATGGCTTAGCTGCATAGAAGTGCTGTTTAAAAAAATTAAAACTGGATGGAGTGGCCACATATTGGCACAAGACTCCTATTACACCACATCACAACAATGAAGAGCTGCAAGTTCACATGTCGTCACCGGCTCAAGAATTCAAGTGCAATGAACGATCAGGGCCGCAGTAAAATCCTGCCATATTATCTTAATTAGGACACAACATTAAAGCTTTAAATGTTTCATTGTGTAAGGATATTCAAGGCCCAAATCACAGTGCCAGACCTATTTCAGCTAGAGCTATGTTTGTCTCGGTTTGCAGATTCGTAGAGCAAAGTGATGAGCTCAACCACCCAGAAGGAAATCCAGCCCACCTAAGGAACTAAACAGCCCACCCACGTCGGCCAGGACAACGATGACGACACAAAGAAAGTGCTTCACCAGTCAAACAAATCCAATCGCAATTGGATACACCTGAAGCAAAGAGTCCACTGCTTGTTTCAACGTTAAACTTTATATACACACGTCCTGACTTGACCAGAGCAGTTACCTCACACATTAGGGATGGAATTGTTGCGAGTGTGTTCGTGGCATTTCTTTTCCATTGGAATAACTAAGGGTAAAATACGCTGAAGGTGTTTGCCAAGGACAAATTTAGCCCCCATCTGTTTCCATCCAACCATTTATTAAAAATACTAGTACAAAAAAGCTAAAACAGCTGCAAACATCCTCTTTACGACTGGGCTTCCAAGGTTAAACATTCCCATGTTTAAACACTAGACAAAAGAAATCCTGATAAATACTGTCTGTGATCCAAGTACAAATAATAAAAATGAAATAAAACCGTTTCTCAGCCAATTTGGACTAAAGGACGGTGATGACTATCAGCTTCTCAGTACTTCTCTGTACCACTAAGTTGGTCAAGACTAAAGCTTCTCCACAACTATTAGATTGACATTTGGTGCAGACATACACGTTTTTCTCTCAGGATAAATTCGTTTAGGTAATCACTAATCAATTAAACAAATAACTAAACAATATTTTAAATTGTGATAGGGTTTTAAAAGCACCACGTTGTGTAATGTAGCCTCACGAGCATGCACAGCCACACAGGCATGGCTGTACAGTGTAAGGACTGTTTGAGTTGAGACTAGCATGGTGTTTCATTGGATGATGACACGACTTCCCTCCTAACCTATGTAACATTGCATGTGTGGATAGTGATCTGAAAGCACAATTTCAACCTATAAGAATAGAAAAATTCATCCGCCTGAGATTAATTAAGGCTGGAACGGACACTTCCAGCAATATTTTTAGTTGGGTAGTATCTGAAATGTTCCCTTTTTGCCTGCACTGCACGATTATCTAAGGGCTTACAATCATGAGCGGCAGGCAGAATGTTAAAGCTTGAGTCATTAATGCTCTTAAACACCATTATTCAGGCTCATCCACTCCTACCTCTTTCTTTTTTACTATTCTCCTTTTGCTGCTTTCATGGCAATCAGACTAATGCAGACACCCACGATTCAGTGGTACAGGCAGGTGGTTTAAGAGAAGAGAAAGATAAAGACAGAGGGGTTCAAGGGAGAGAGGTTAGAACGAGAACAAACAGAATAGAAGAATAGAGCAGAGACAGGAAAAACGTAATATTCTTCTCCAGCATGTGTTGGGTTGGGATTTAATTGTTGTAAGCAACCCAGGCTAAGATGAGTGTGATAAGGATATTACAGAAAGGGAAGAATGAGGGAATGACAGGTAAGATGACAAAAAAATGACAAGGGTAGATGAGAAGGAGATGGCAAATCACGAGAGGCGAGGCGGAAAAGAAAGCGCCTCAGAATGTGTTGCATTCACTCCCTCAGCAGGACACACAGACTTCTGCAGGTGTGCATTTAAAGCTATTGATGCTAAGGCATCCTCCACCCCATTACAGACGACACACGGTCCCCGTTCTGTTGAAGAGCGATTCCTTTAACTCCCTCCTGCCTTTCTATAGCCTCCAGGGGAGAAAATAACAAAGTGAGAAGAAAAACTGTTCGTTTAATCGTCATGGGAAGACTGAGTCAGACACGCACTTTTTACAACTGTGAAAGCGATAAGTCATGAGAATGATTTTTCCATTGCCGACATACCCGCAGTGTGTTTGCTATACAGTGAACGAAATCATTTTTCACTTTTTAATCTGCAACAGTTTATCAAAATAAATGTTCTGCTGTATCACTGATGAATATCCTATCACAAGTACTTTCATCTATAGGCAGCTCAGACAATGTTCTCAAGTCAGTGTTCTGGTGCTTTTTCTGCAGCAGATTGAAATACAAAGGTTTTTTTTAAGGAACCATCGTGTGCACCTAAAGGGGAATAATTCAAGCGCTCAGAACAAATAATAGCTCTGTAGATTGTAATGAGTTCTATTTTGATTGCTATGAATCTGTAATGAATGGGACTCATTTTGCCAGCGTTCGGAATCCAGTAAATGAGCCGCAGAATTAGACAAAACTGAAATTGAGAGAAGTGATGCAGGCGACAGAGACAGACTAAGTACATTCTTTAACTTTCAATGTACTTGGATAATAACTGGAGAAGATAAGAAATAGCTCCGATTTGCATATGGTATCAAATTTGTCTAATAACTGTCCAACTGTTGTGACAAATCATGGATCATATATGTATGAAATATTTTGAGAGAGAGCAATATACAGACCTAACTCAAACGCAGCACGTCCCTTCCGACATTTATAAACATTTTGCTGCAGCCTAGTTTTTTTGCAATACCTTTTTTTTAAATTGTGATGCATGTTGCAGTGTTCTAAATTACAAGTTCAGGTAGAATTCACACTGGAGGAACTAATTTGTGTTTTTATGCTTATTTTTGTGATACATTTGCACCACCATAATATCGAACCCTGCTGCAAAAATGTTTCCCTCCGTTTTTGTGCTGAGCATCTGGCAATGTTCATGCACGGTCTTTAACTCCAGATATCTCCACAAAAAATCACCACACCTCTCAACTAACAGAAGGTGCCCCCACAGGATCAGAGAGTAAATGTTATTCCAACAAATATACTTTATCAGAAATAGAAAAAACATTCAAGCTAGAAAAGCAAAATGCAGTATGGAAAATGTAGTGGTCATTTACCCTTTTAGCCTCAACACATCCGTGTGGATGGCAGAAAGTTTCTAAAGGGGCTTTTCAGACAGTGACGATGGCTGACAACTACAGCAAAGCGCAAAAGTTAATGTGAAGAGAACAAGCATAACGACATTTATTTCCAAAGGATAGTGTGATGCGACTGCTGAACTGTTAGCCAAGGCTCAGTGAGTGGATGAGAGTCATGTCTGGGGAGACAAAGGAGGAGTTTGAGGAGTTAGTCAGATTCCAAAATTAACTGCAAACTCATCATCATCACTTATATCAAAATAGATGAAAAAATTGTTTTAGTTGAAATTATGGTGCAACGCATTACGTGGTGTTTTCAAAACGGTAAAGGAAATACAACCAAAATGCTTTTTCAGGCAGTTTTCCCAAGGAGATGAAAGACAAAATTACAATGATCAATAATATTATTCCTAAAAAATTTCTAGTTAAACCCAAATAGGCTTGATCTGGTGTTTAGTTCATGTTTCTATCAGCTACAGAAGCTGAGAAAGAGAGGTCTCACTTAATGTTGCAAGTCTGTCAAGGATTTCAGTAAACCCTTGGGTTTTTAACAACCCCTTAGGTTTTAGAAAGCATTTTTACGAGGACGCTTTACGTTACGACATTAAAACCAAGCAGCGTCAGCAAGCTCCCATTGGCAGATTGGATGCGATGTAAATTTAAAGAATTCAAGGACAGCACAAAGTGTAGGTCATATCTGGAACAAGGATTTGGGGATTGAACAAATTTGCAAGCTGGCACAGAATTCAAAAGGTATTGGTGGCACCGGCAACCTCATGAACCCACGGAGGGACTGAGAGTTCACGTCGACTGTTTCAGCCAATAATACTGCAATACATACTGGAAATGACACTCCAGCTCCAACCTTTCATAAACCATTGTCACTCAGTAGGAAAAACGTTTTTTCTCCTTTGTAAAATGAATGTTTGTAATAACATTTATTTCTTGAGGGATCATTTACAGATCAGGTTTCCTACCCCATGGCCTGCACACTCGCCTCCACCCCAACTTACATAGTGTTTCATAGTTGCATAAGAACTTCAGGCATGTTGTCAATACTCAATATTTAAGACACATGCTTAATAAAAAGGGGTAAATTAAAAAGCCCAAGATATTGTTTATTTCAGACGAGGAGGAGCAGAGGCATAAGTGAGTAAGGAAGAGTCGAGACATGGCGAGTGTCATGGAGCTGTACGTTTTGTTTAAATGCTATGTGCATGCATGTTAGCCAGCCCATTAAAATAACAGGTCATGGCTCCTCTTTCATTAATTACAGCCTCAACCCTCATGTGTCCAATTAAAAGGCTCAAACCCACTGCAAGACATGAACACACACACACACACCAAAATGTGTTGCTGTGCAGCCCCTGAGCTGCAATACACCCGACTGTTTAAGATTTCTGGCAGGATACAGCCATTCCTTCATCCATCGCTGTTGTCATGGTGTCAGCTTCCTGGATACAGGGTAGTCTCAGTATCTCTGTGGTGACTGACATGCACCGATCCCCTGACGAGGAGGCTCCTCTTGATGATGTCATTGTGCAGTAATTGGATTGTAATTGGTGTTTAATGGTCTGTGTGTTAATGCCACTGGAGCCAGTCTCTGTGGAGACTTTGTCCTCAAACAGATGTATGATGGTTCTGCAGCACCGTCATGGACTCCTGCCATCGATTTAGAATTCCTGCCCGTCTTCGTGATTGCATTGATTTTGCTCCACAACCTCTCAGGGCGTTTCTTAATTGAATATCCCATGACTTTATGATGTGGTCTCTTGAGCTGACCCAATAATTATATCTCGAGGGCTCTTTCACTCCGGCCAATTCAGCGCTTTTCAATCCGCCGTCTGGATCATTATCTCTACATGATGTTGTTAACGTTCGTCAAGTCAACCTGACTTGTAATCTCACGCTGATACAACTCATTCCATAGATGCCATTGCAAACCAGTTGTGTGTGTTGAGTGTCTGGTCTCCCTGGTTTCTCCCAAGCTGTCTGTTTATAGGCCAGCAGACACATGTGGTGGCTCCTCAAAGGCATCGAAATCCATTAAGAATTAATCAGTGGCAAGATGGTGCTTTCTTAATCAATTCTCTGTGATCTTGCAGATACATTCGGCCTCACTGCCACAGAGAGAGAGAGACGCCAAAGTGTGTGAAATAAGAAGCTTATGTTTAAATGATAAAAGTTTTCAAGTCAATTTTGGCCTCCTGTTTCCATTCAAGGGCAGTTATGAAGCTATAACCGCAGAGTGTGCTTTCATCTATTTCAGTTTCAACATGAAAATACCTGCATGAACGATGCCAGGTCCGTAAAAAGCATGTTTTCTGAGGGTGGATTGGATGAACTTTAATTGCCTGCATACCACCATCCAACTAAAACCGCTTTGTTCAACATCAGTTTTACACCTCAGCAGCACGCGTGCAGCCAGGTCGCCAAATCTTATGGGAAGACATCCACGAAGAATGGAGACTGTTCGTTTAGGACAAAAGCCAGCACAAAAATCTGGCTAATGTTTGTCAGAGCAGAGACAATGTGTCTGGTATCACTTTATATTAAACAAGGGGGATAAATACTGAAGTAAAATTGTTGTAATGGTTTCAAACCCAGTGACCCTGACAAGGTCAATCAGGATAGACGGAGGTACCACCTCAAATCTTTTGCTCAAGTAAGAGTACAAAGCAGATTATATACAAAGTAAAAGCGCATTCTGATTATGGTAATTATCTTAACATATGTACGTTATATATGTACGTTAATTAAAAGAGATGAGGGTCAACCCTAATGACATGTTATTTGTGTACATGTCATTAGACCCTAGAGGTCTTTGTGTTACTTTTGTTGTCATCCATTAAATATAAATAAACCATTCTGCCATATTTTCTTGACAATTTTATACTTAAAATGTTGTTTTACCCTGTAACAGTGATACTTCTACTTCTTCTACAATCAAGTGGTTGTTGCCATTCTCACTAATATGTAAATACAGTATTACTCACAAATGAGATCTTAAGTAAGTAAATTCAATTAGACTCAACTGTATTGTCATTACATGTGTACAAATTATTATTATTGCGGAACGATAAAGTTATGCTGATATATTCAACAACCATTGTTCTCCAGATAAGATGCGACTGGGGGAATTATTAATCAAAACACTAATTCTGCATGTTTTTGTCCCATTAAAATGATTACAGGACTTACAGAAAAATAATATTACATGATTACAAAATGACAGTGACCCCAGATGGAAGAAAGTTAATGGATGAATATTATTCCAACACACTTGCAAGGCCACAGAGAACCTACAGTACAGAACTTTAGCCCAGAGACAAAGATGAGGCAAGGAGGAGGCATTTAACTCCCACCCCGACCACGGAAAAGTAAAGAACCACATGAGCTCTTATTCCTGTCTCTCGCTATCACGTTCGCTTCAACTCTGCACCTCTCCATCTGCCTGCAGATCATAGTTCATGTCTTTTGTTGTCAGGCTTTTACCACTGCTAAATGAGGTTGCCTGAGAAACACTTTAGAGAGAAGCCCCGGGAGAGCACGGAGAGCCTTCCGAACTTTTATCTTCAATAACACACAAACAACACGCTTAAATGAAGAGAACAAAGCCGCGCTGGTGTTCATGCATGAAAGTGATTGGAGAAAAAAGACGAAAGAGGAAACAGAATAGAGTGTTTATTTTAGTAATGAGTTCTCGTCTTCACGGTTTCCTTATCCAGCTGGGTCTTTTTGTTCTTCTGGCTGCATTTCATGTACACACTGGGTTTAACCAAACTACATTGTTTTCACTAAAGCTGCCAAAAAACATTCTTAAACTGAGAGATGCATTTTTCTCGCTTGGCTTTGGGGAGATACGCAGCAAGGAAACTGTTCACATTAACACAGACAGCACACAGCAGTGCAAATAAAATTACATAAATTGTCCTAAGTGGACGCTATCTTTGAGGACCCCATAAAGGTATATTGCTTAAAATAATAATGTTTTGAGACAGCAGATTTTCACGTTGCACAAAAATCTGTCACGACTGTTTGAGACAGATGAGGTAAGAGATTGACATGTCAGACAAGTTCACAAGGTGGAGGAAAACAATCCGAGATGAAAGCTGGAGTGACACAATCGCGAGTGAGACGCTTGGCAGACTGCACTGTAAGAGCACTTCACTTCTGCTCGCCAGCACCTTGTCATTTCCATTTACAGTATTTCTCCAAACTCTTCAGAGACGAGCAGACACTTTGTCTCATAATGTGAGAACACACCAGCTGTTCAACACTAACTGTGACAACACACTTCTTCTGAACTTCCTTATTTGATGAGATAAAACATGGACCGTTTAGATTTAAGGACAGATATGAACTTGATTGTCCTCCACTTACAGGGAGGCTCAAAAACAACTTGGTTTGGTTAATTAAAAGAGCACATTGGACTTTAATTAGGGCCTTTCTTAATATTAGAGGACATTCATCATCGCTTTCACAATAAACAAATCTCCTGTGGTAAAGTCATGTATTTTGTGACTCTTCCATTCATCTCAACCTTCTCCTAAGACACACTTTCCTGCTCTGAAACTGCATCATCTTACTGTCTCTTTGAGCGAAATGTCACAGTTAATACAGACCCTAGTTCAAAAAAATATAACCTTCTGAAAGCTGATCCGAGTACAGACTCAATATTAACACAACCTAACCTACGTTCCAAGCTACTGATCAACAGCGGTGATGCAAATACAAATGAAAGCAGCAGAGTGGATTAATGACTGGTGATGGACAGTATTTACTTTCAATCAGATACAAAGCAAAACCAAGGCTGGTGTCACCGACAGTGCAAAGGAAAGTGATGGGTCCAGACAACAGGGACTGAAGAAGAAGAGGGGATACAAGCTCTATTTACCGTGTAAGGGGTTGCTGCTCTGATCAACAAATGGTGCCACCCTGGTCACAATATTCTCAAATAATCTCTGGTTGTATTTTTTGCATTCCTTCCTTTATTTAAACAGTTGTCAGTTTGCAGCCAGGATGTGCCCCTTTGTTGATGCCATAGACTTCTGTCAATATGTGAACACTATTAATAACACTTCAACCCAGACACAGCATTAAACTGGATGATGTGTTTCTTCATTCTGGAAACCAAGGCCAAAAACTTTACAGTGTTACTTACAACGTTTGTAACCAAATGATTCACTGCACCTAAACCCAACGATTCGATTAACATTCACATAAAGACAACAGTGGCCCTCACTTAAAGCCTATTTCAGGAAAGGACCAGTAAACCAGAACCAGATGAGAAGACAATTAGCATGCAGTTTGGTTTTCATTCAAATCTTATTTTCAGGTGGAGAAAGCATGCTGACATGCGGCTCTGCACTAATAAAAAAAAACATTACACATCTACTGCATTTGAAAGAAACAGAAAAGATTAGATTTAGCTAGAGAGCAACAGCAGTACAAGGTAAAAAGGAAAAAACAACAAGAGAAAGTGTATCCTCCAACACTTTCCCACACTAGAAGATTTTCTCATTCCCTTGGTGGACTGAAGAGTCAAACAAGGACATGAATCATTCAACATCTGGCTTCTCCACTTCCCTACACATACCAAAAGGAACTACAGAGACAAGTAAGAGCTCCTATTTTATCCCGTCTTCAAAATAGATCCTGATGTTTCAAGCTGTACTGTATAACTGTACATGTTATATAAAACTGTACATAGACGTACTCTTCTTAGGATCTGGAGAACTCAAAATACTGATGTAACAAGTTAATTCTAGACAGTTCCACCTCACCTCAGAAAACTCTGAATTCATTCAGACATGGATCGGTTTTGATGCTTTGTGAACAGTGAAACAAGGTTGTTTTTAATGAGTCCAATTTAAAACCTATGAATAGAAAGTTCTCAAAAGGACTCATAGTGGGGAGCAGCGTCACTTTCACTAACAAAGACAAAAACTAAAATATGTAAATAAAGAAAATATGGGAACGTTTAACATAAACATCACCCCCCCCCCAAAAAAAAAAAAAAAAAAACTAGGCACCTCATTCATTTTAAATAGGGCAGCCAAAACATTAGAACCCACTCTCCTTACAGTATAATGCCTTCCAACACAACTTCACTACCCATACATAGAGGTATCACCTTCGGGACAGTTTCAACCTGCAAACTGAGAAATGAAAGGCTTGTCAAAGCAGAATTCATGGCAGAGCCGCTGGATTGGATTGCATTAAATTGCACTAAATTGCACAGGTGGTCATAACATTAAACCTGCTCACCGTCTGTGAGGATGCGTATCAACACCAGATCATGTTCATTAGTTTAAATACAAGGTAGCACGCATGACTAATGCATCAACCCACACGCAATAAACAGTCAAGTGTCAATTCACTTCAGAAAAGACAATGACAATCCTTAGCACAATGCACGTGGGAAGCTAATTAGCTGAAAGTCTGACTGCACATTAAAGAGGAATGTGGTAAAATAGGATAAACAGCCCATAAAAAGCAGGTGAATGAGGAACTGGGGTTTAAATGTTTAAAATAAATAAGTCTTCATCAGAAATAACCTCAATTCGTCCAATAAACATTATTTTCTAAGAATCTGCTTCTGAATCGCTCACTGCGAGACACGGACCATTACAACAATAGTTAAATTAATCTCACGATAGGCTGTTGTGAAAAGGAGACTAGTTTTTGTTTACTAACAATAAACAGTTTTATTCTGGTTCCAAGTTAGACTAAAACTGAAACATCAAATCACCAAAATAAAAGGAAATAAAACATTTCCATTTTAATCACAGGACTGAAACTGGAACTTGAAAATCAGGTGCCAAAATGACACCGTTTTCCAGGAGATCCTGCATCCGAATTCTTACAGAACGAGTTTAAAACTCATTTAAGAGACACCAAAGGCCAACACAGCAGCTATAAAAGAAAAGCAATAGCACTAACCATTAAACTAAATATCACATTTTTTAATAGCAGCAGCAGGTCACTTTGACAGATCATGGGTATGTTATTTAATGTTGTGAGATAATTCATCTGTGCAGTAGTAGACCAAGGTTAAAAGCTGAATAAATAACAATGAGCAGCAGCACCCTAGAGTTATAGTGTTTCTTGCAGATAAGGGTATAAAATCTGCTTCTCTTGCATCATTAACTTCACTCTCTGAAATTTCCACACCATCTCCAACATAATAGGACTTTAGGAAGTTTCCAGTTCTCTCTTTTGCATTTATGTTTTCATTACGAGTTTCTCATACACTATTTGCTATATAGCTATGAGCTTCTCTTTGTTTTTGAACTTGAAGCTGCTGTGACAAATGTTTGAGTCTAGTCCAGTTTTGTTCCACATGTGCATTGTAAACAAGTTTTCTGGTCATTATTTTGTCTTATTATGGTCAGCTTTCTCTTTGGTTTTGCACAATAACTTCAAGATAAAGCCAATAAATACATTAAACTGATCAGTAATATTCAGCCCAAAAGGCTTGGTGGACAGGACAGCAGAGGCTGAGAGTGGACATGAAACACCTCAAACATTCTAATACACCGGTTGTGGTAAACAAATATCCAGATTTGAAAACTGAGAGGAGTTTTAAGATAAGGACATAAAAACGGTTTGATGATTGACAGAAAATATACAATAGTACTAATCTGATGAAGCCATTTTCTGTGTTTAGATTACTGAACAACAAGCAATCAGCTCACCTCACTGGAATAATGAGCAAGCCAGAGATCCGAAAATTCAGTTCCAAGGAATATTATAATTTCAGTCTTATCAAGGCCAGCAGCACTGCGAGACTGACAGTGTTTGTTTGACTTTGACAGTGTTTATAGGGACACAGCGAAGGGGAGTCGAGATTAATTAGGAAGCCTAATGATTTATAAAAAAAAAATAAAAAAAAGAAGCAAATAACATTTAAAATATCTAGAGGCTTCACTTAGTGACGGCACAAATGTCACAAAGCAACGCACCAGAAAGCTGCACTTCCAACGCAAACATGATGCTGTATGACATCAGTGCGATAAAACCGCAGTGCTTTTCATGCACATTCACGTTTTAGCTCTGGAGATGTCATGCTGCCCTTGCACAGGACCAGTCTAGCAGGTTCCCCATTTCCCCTGTGTTGTCACGCCAAGCCGAACTAAACGATCTGTAGATTCATATTTACAATGCAGACGTCCCCCAAATGTTGTAACCGTTTGCTGGCTGCAAGAAAGGGTGACGTCAGAGTCCAAGACTCTTGTATGTGTTTTATAGCATTTAATAGAGAATGTTAAGGGGATGCAAGTGCCGTCCTGTTATCTATGGGGTTTGCTTTATATGTGCCTGCTGGTTAGAATGGGCTTCCAACAGAAAGGCAGGGGGACCCTCTAAATATGGCGCCATTCTCCCCCGACAGTTAACACAGCACGTCTTCACACTCTCCACAACCAGCTGCAAATTAAGTCAAATATTAAGGTCATAAATAATTCAGATTGTTTTTAAATCTGCTATTTTAATGTCTGTTCTGAAAAGCTTTGCAAAATATGAAAACACTCCAAAGACGATGCTAATCTACATTCCTGCACGCCAATAAGGTGAAACAATAAAATTGGTATTAAATGCAAATGTAATTTGAGCCGCAAGTCCTTGTTTTGTTGCATTACGTGATGTTTGAAAAGTAGAAAATTAAATTTCAAGTAAATACAAGATAAACTCAACACCCAAAACTAAACCTTCCAGATATTTCCTCCTTCATACAGATAAATCTAGGCTAGTTCAGTCGTTTCTCTCAAGGTTATGTACAGTGTGTGTCTATAATCCAAAGCAATTACTTAGGAGCCTTCCCATGGAGCAGCACCATTTTGCCACAGCCAAAAAGCGGAGCCAATAATAGTAATGCATTGTCCTGTCAAATGTGTGCGTTAAACAATATCAGCAAGACAGTGAATGCATTTTAATTTTGTCAGGCATTCAACAGTTTTGTCAGTTACAACTAAAAGCCAGTAAGCGCTTCTTTAAATGAATGACTCACAAATATGTGAGTCACTATGGAAATACAAGGGCTAAAGAAGCTGTATCCACCCACTTGTTCTTCCACAAAGTTCCATTTACATGAAAATAATGAATTCAAAATAATATACATAGCGGTCAGTATAAGAGACGTGCAATACAGTGTATGTGAATAAACAAATAGTCTTCCGCTCCGTTTCTCCATCAATCTTTTCATATCGCTGGACATCCAGAGGCAGCTCAAACTGTGGCCGGGAAAAGGAGAAATGTAGGAAGCGAGTGACAGTGCCAGCTGTTATAAAGATGACTGATGTGCAGTATGTAGCAGATGGAGTGTTTTACGGCCTGTACCGGCAGTCCTTTTAAGTGTGTGTAAAATTGATGGCCAACCATAATTGACCTCTGTAGCCACTACACTACTGAAAGCGCTTCTTCCACTCGGAGGGAAGAGAGTAGTTCTTTTTCTCTTTTTGACACGGGGGAGTGTTTGATTTATGTAACTCCGTGGCAGGTTGGTGTTTCGCCATCACATAGGAGAAGAGTAATGGATGAGAAAAGTTCAGAGAAGATGAGGGAGGCTGAAACAAAAGAACAGACAGTGAATGACAAAAAGAGGACAGAGACAAAGGAAAATTAAGGAAAACGGAAACATAAATGACTGAATAAAATGAGTGAAAGGAAGAAGAGGACGAAAAAGAAATAGGTGAGAATACTGTGAGAGGAATGGAGAGATGGGTTCAGCAGACTTGCAGTGCAAAGGGGACGTCTGTCACCATTCTAATGTCCTCAAGGCAGTTACTAAATGGGATAATGGAATCTGCCATCTACACCCAGCTATAGACAGCCGGCATCCTCATATTGGACATATTTCACAGCCTGGATGTGACATATGACTCTGCAGTATATAGCTATTCTTGTTACCATATGAACTGCGGCGCTACATCATACCGGCTCCTTTCCCCACGTCAGACGTAATGTCGTCCACTGGCCAAATACTGGGCATGATAAGAAAAGACAAAGTCTACCACAGTGTTTTGTCTCCCCACCTATGGAGCCACCCACCAAACCACATTTCCAAGTGCTGTAGTGATTGATGACACACTGAGTGGTAAGCACCGAAAAAGTAAAGGATAGAGAAAATAATTTGAAAATCTTTTGCCCAGATTGTCACATAAGCACAAGTCTGAAAACATCTTTTTCACACGGTGACAATATCAAATATACTCAGATTCTTTGAACGCTCGACTGAAGCTGCACCATTAGATCAAATGGATTTGTCCCGGCTGTCTTGAGCATCATATTTACACATTTTTCAGTGTGCATCTTGGCATGTTTGGAAAACTGGGTGTCTTGACACGCGGAAACAAATTCATTTGAGTTTCACTGCTGCTTTTCTGTCTGTGCAACGGTAGCTTGTAATGATGGAACGCTAAACAGGTCTGGCAAGGTCTACAAGGTAAATGAAAATAACGCCAACAACGGCATCACACTGTACCATGTGTGGCGAGTCCATGACAACTGAGCAATGACGGTTTGGTTTTGAGATCTATTCAGGCCTCAACTTTGTGAGATTTCAAGGTCTTCAAATAAATGCACACCATTATAATAGAATGTAAAAATTTAAATAACTTGCTCAGTGCACAAGTTTACTTGCACATTTGTCCGAAACATCATTCATCATTGTAAACGTTCTTTAAAACCCGGAAAGGCAAATCCATCTATTATACAAGGAGTACACTACCATAGAAAGTTACATTTCACATGAAAGGAGAATTTCAGTGTAGTACAAGTCAATTTTTCCACTACAATACAAACAATCTTGTGGCCCTGAGTTTATGATCCATCAGCTCAGTGAGCTGATTATTTTGGCATTTTCAATATTCTGTCTTAAACAGCTGTTGTCTTTCTTCTTCAGACTAAAGGAACAATAAAGTACGTTTCATAAATACAGCAGCAACAACATATTGCTTGCTGAAGGCCAATTTGTAATGAGAACAAAGTGATGGAGCCCTGCACTTTAGAAAGACACGTCCAGCCTCAATTTTAGCACCTTCGCAACATGAAATTTGCTGATTCTTTAAAGGCCGCAGGCTCAATTTGGTGCCAGCGCCTGTGCCGTCAGTCAGGTAGAGGTGGCAGGGTGGAAGAAATCTGCACGCCTTTGTAGTTTACCGTTTGTTAGCTGAGCAGATGGCAGAGGGCCTGCTACCTAATAATCTCGGACACTCAGTGACACTTTTCTCCTGAGTGGCTGTATTGCTGATCTGTAAACAAGGGCAGACAAACACACTCTGCAGCGAGCTGAAAGTGTGTCACGGCTGCTCAGCCGCCCGAAACTTTCCATCGGCTTCAAGAAGTTAAATGTTTATGGGATTTGTATATTTCAAAGGGGGTCTCGAGTGTCTTGCTAGAGAGGCAGTCAGGGTACAAGGGCGGGTGACGAGACACCAGTTCACACACATTGGTGAGTTTAAAACCTAGAAACCACATTGACTAACAATTACCTCAAGCAGTTTTGTCCTTTCTGAGGCAATACCGAATAACGTGGCATGATTAGCGAACGCTGCTTTAAGTCTAACAAGCCGTCTGCTATTCTGACCTCAGCACATGTTTTTTTCACCTGATGGCCTCCTTTGAGCAACAGGTCAAACCCAGGTCATTTAAAAGAAATCTGAATTCAAAAAGCCTCTTTGTACAGAAGACACCATTACTTGTGAGAAGAAATGTCAAAGTGAGTTAACATAAAAATTTACTAGACAAGAAAATGGAAAAAGCCAAAAAACGTCACTCGTTTATCATTTAGACTGCGTTTGTCCTACTGTAACATATTCAATCAAAGGAGCCACGTGGTGTCATTTTGTAGCAGGGGTTAATGTTCGGGTAGAAGGAGTTTTAGGGTTTGTGCTTATTCATAAACCTGCTTTTTGGAACAGGTGTGGGACGGGGTACACATCTGTTTCATTGGAGCACAAACTAAACATCAAACACAATCTCCCAGCTCCAAGTTCTCAGTTTGACTTTCCAGTGCTCCTCAGCCCCTCCCCTCGCTACTTGTCCTGGTTATGCTCGCAGTCACAGGCTCACTGCAAATCCCAGAGAGGGAGCGCGCGGTTACTGGCATATTCATCAGCCTGCTAATCAGCCCGATAACCTGCAGCTGTGCGGTTTCCTGACTCAACTTCTCTCCCCCTGCAGCCGCCACCAACCGTAGAAACGAACCACACCTCTACTTCAATGACTGTTAAAATGCTGCTTTAATAGAATTTTAATGGGGTTTCAGACAACAGTGAAAACATGATGAATGCAGCTGTGGGCACATTTTACTGTGGCTGTGAGTTTTTACTGAGACAAACCCACCAGCCTTTTTCTGGCTACACCGGTGCTCATATACACCGAATTAGGTTTAGGAAGAAGCAGCTTTATTTGCCACTGAGCACATATACATGCTACAGTAAAAGTAGTCCTTTGCATTTGGCCCATCCCTCTGGGGAGGGAGCGGTGGGTGGCTGCTGCGGGTGTCCGGGGAGCTGGCGCTGGGTGTCTCGCTCAGGGACATGCCTGGTGGGTAGGCCGGTAGGCGGGGATTTGATCCCGCACAGTTCTGCATCATATTCATGTAACCATCCAGCTGCTCTATCCATTGAGCCACCACGCTGCTTAAGATTGTCCCCAAATCTTCTCTGAAGACAAACTATATCATGTTAACACTGAGCCTGTTTATTTTTAAAGGCACCCGACATTAAAATTAAAACTGTAGGTATATGACACTTGTCCTTAAATTATTTTATTCCAGAAATAATTTCCTGTAGATTTTGTCTGTGACGGATCAGTTGTGGCCACATAGCAAACTGCAGTTCACCAGCTCATTTACAAACCTGTTCACATGTGGGTTTGGGTCAAACTCGGGTGACTACGAAATGTGTTTCACTCAAATACCTCTATTATTTCAACTCATTAATTTCATTATTACTCTGTCAGCTTTCATACCTACACTCTCACCCTGTGTCTGCCTTCTTCTCGCTTCCCCTCAGTTTCTGCACTTTGCTCCATCCCTTTCGTTGCCTCCGTCAACCAGTTCTGCCCAGCCCTGTTTCCCTTTTATTTTGTAGTCCCTAGGTCCCACTTCCTGTACAGTCATTTCAGTCACTTTACTCACCTCATTTATCCTGACTGTTTTCACCTGGTGCTTTACCCATTTAAACCAGCTCTCCACACAGTTCCTTGCCAGATGGTTGTGCCAGACTCCTGATTTTGGTCAGAGGTTTGGTCCCTGTCTATCAGCTATTTATTGGGTCACTTATTTCTTATTAACTTCTGTCAGCCTCTGTCTTAGTGCTCGGTTTGGTTATTTTGTCAGTTTATTTATTGCACAATCCCTTAACCGTCTGTTTAGTGACCCTGCACTATTTTGTACATGTGTTAATCTGTTTTCACCAGCTCAGTTTCCTTAGTTTTTTCCATCATTTTTGTTGTTAAGTCTTAATTCACTGGTTGCTTGGTATATTGTCTCTTTTCCTGTTAGTTTCTCACTCCTCCCATTGGAGTGATTTTCTGTTGCTTTTGCCTTTTTATAACCATACCCACTTCCTGCCATCTATTCACTTGGGTCCTCATGCATAAACCCTCACACATACATGGTGTATTCTGTAGTTTCTCTAAGTAGCTGTTTAAGTGCCTAATAACCTGCCTAATATTATGCCTGAAGATGTGTGTATTATTTTTAAACTTTATCATTGCAATTCTTGTTCACATTTCTTCCTATAAAAGTTTCTGGTTCAACATAAAGCTCCTCTCATGCCAATTTTGCATGTTTTTATTGCCCTTGGTAGAACTGCCTAACGCTGCAGAGCCTCCTAAAGTAGAGCACAGAACGCATACATTTTCTTGTGTACTGAATGGGAGCTGCACTCAGACACACGCTATATTATTCCTAAACCAAATGCTGCACCACTGAAACAAAAAAACTGCTGCCTCAGCACCATCTTCTCATTGTTATGCAGAGATTTAGCAGCTGCCGTTTCAAAATTCCCATGCCCTTTGAATGTGGCACAGTTTCCCTGTCAGCTGTAGTGGTGGGACAGTGACTTTCAGTGAGTTAAAAACACTGTCCTCTGTTAAACATTAAGGGCAGGCGTTTGATTTGACTTTGTGGGTGGAAGTCAGACTAACTTCAGAAGTAATTTTTACTGCCAGTTAAGAATCAAGTCGATACAGAAACAGGATGGGAAGTGAAGGTTACGTTGGAGATGTTTTTTTCCCCAATTTATTCTCAATACTTAAGTAGCCACTGATTGCACTCTACCAGGGCATGTGTGATGTGCCTTGTTCAATTACAAAATGGTGGTGCAGCAATTCAAAAACAATTAACTGAAAAAAAATCTGCACAGGAACAAACCTTTTTACTTTCTGAATAGCATTTTTTCAACATGTTTATCTTTTTCATTAAAGGTAGAAGCACAACAGAGCAAAGAGGTGGATCATAGTCCTGTAATACCATCACATTACATTCACTGGTTTCGCTGTGACAGAATCAGTGACTAATGAAATGTTGAGATTGCTTTTCCAAAACAAACACTCATTTTGTCCCTTATTACTTGTTTGGGCAAATGGGTTCAATTAAAAAGTTAAGTTTATACAGGAACATGATTTTTGTTAGTCCTGTGCCATCACATTCATTCACTGTGCCGTGACAGAATCAGAGTTGCTTTAAAACAAACACTCATTTTGTCCCTAGAAATGAATTGTTAAAAGATTGTTCTGAAACTTCACATGAGCAATATTCCTATTTAAAATGTGTGATGAGGTAAGATACAGTGGGTGCATGCTTCTAGCTGCAGGCTCGGCAAAAATCCCTAATCCCCTTCTCTGTCACTGATGATGATCTTTATGATGGCCATAGTTCCTTGCTGTGGCGCTGTATGTGTAACGGGTTACTGCTGGATAAATCAGACGCTTACCAGGGATGCAATACAAAAATAAATTGATAGCCACAGCTCAACCACTTCTCATATCTGCAAACACAGTGTACGTGTTCATGCATTCATTCATTTTCACACACTGCTGATATTCTATCACATCTCATGTTCATTTTCAGCCATTTCATTTAATTAATGTCTGCTAATGATTAAAATGCTAGGTCGTCTCTCCTGTTTTGCTGTAGTCTATGAGCAGGTCAGAACAATGCTAATATTTTTAATATCTAACCTACCTTGTTATACATTTTATACTTTCCACAACATTGACAGTCAGCTATGATCTAAAATTTAAAAAAGAAAAAAAAAAAACATCTGCTGATTTTTTTTCTGCTCATTCAATAGTTACCCCCCAAAGCTGACAATGTTAGCACATCTTGCTTCCTCACTTCATCTTGTGTGTCCTAATAAACACATACAGTTCCAAAAAAAACAAACAAAGATGATCAAGCGCTGGAAGAGTCTGAGTGTGGAAGAGTTTAATTAACTTTTTAGCATGAATGAAGAGGCACAAGTGAAGGGGACTAACACATCAAGGATAAACGGAGCTGAAGTGAAAATGATAGTGAATTTGATGCAGAGTGAACAGGATGAGCTGTCATTCCAACTGCTGCAGATGCTTCTTCTGACTGGGAGAGTGAACATATTTAATGAATAGAAGCAAAGGAGTTTTTACTTGATAGATTCCATTTTGTCAAAACAATAGTTTCCCTCCCAAAATAGTGAGGCCTTGCTGTCATTGTTATAGAGCAAATCTCTCTTTAGGAAAAACAGCACAGTGAAACAAACTTTATACCTGCAGAAGCCCTGCAGTAACTTTAGACACAATATGGCATATGAAACTAGAATTTAACCAGTATATAGGAAAAACAGTTTATACTGATAATGTCTGATTGCATAACCCTTACATACATGAAACCTATCAAGTTAACTTCACCAATAACTGCTATTGTACTGTAAAAACCACCCACATACGGAAGTGCTGTAGTTTGTCCAAACCTATAGTTACTGGTTAGGGACATTTTACACAGTCATTAGTTGGTTGAGCATGTAGTCCAAAATATTATCTTTAAATATAAGTGGTTACAACCCCCAGGAATTAGGACAAGAGCGACCGAGGAAGTCAGGTGACATTATATAGCAACAAAGTCAATAGACCATTGAAACGGGAATCGAGCAGCGGCCTGTCACTGTCGAAGGGACAGTCATTCTGGAACCTTACACGGGGCATTTATTATTGTAGCCATGATGATGAATATCCTTTAGCCCGATGATAAGTACTCTAGTCCTGCACATACACGCATCCAACTTGATTCACGACATCCATCCAAAGTTCCATCCCAGGCTGACGTTACAGAAACGTATCCAATCAGCTGTTGGATCACCCTGGCTTATTGGAGCACATAAAAATGCTAAATGCTCTGCACATATAGTTGCTTTTATCCCATGTTGTTCTCATTCACACCCACACACATTTCTCTTTCTGTACTTGTGAGGATGCTCCCTGACAATACAATCCCTAAACCCTTCCCCTAACCATCAAACCTGAACACAATTTGTCCACAGGAAGCTATAAAGACATGCCCCCACACACCGACTGACTTTTCTTCCAGTCACCCTGACTGTTTCGGAATCACTGTTAGTCGGATTCTCCCGTTGATTGTCTGTGCCTTGCTGGCACTTGTTTGGGTCCCTGCATCTTGGCCACTGTGTACAGCGTGTCCTCATTACTAAAACATCAAGCGTGTTGCATTAATGCTCTCTGACAGCGCCGCCTTGCCTCCATTGATGTCTGCTTAGTTTGACATTTCTTCAGGATCCCTGACCAAGTACTGCTTCATCTCCCCACCAGCCGGCTGCTCCATAGGGTGATACTGTTTGTTTTCATCCGTTTTTGTCTGTCTGCCACACTGAGTCCGTCTTGACGACGCCCAACACATCGTCAACCTTATTCCAGCCCTCCTTACCTCATTTCCCAAAGCACCCATCTTCTATTTTATTTATGGATCTAGTCGGCTTGCTGACATTATGTCGGATTGTATTAAAAGCAACAGCCCTTTGAGTTCTTTACGTGCATTCTTGGGGAAGTAACCGTGCACACTCACACAATACTTAGGAAGCTACAAATATGTTTCTATGCCAACATTCAAACGCAGTCTGGCTAAGTGTAGTTTGACATCAGTCGTATAACCAGAGTTCACATTTTTACTAGGTGATAGGTGAGTACCTAAAACCAGTATTAGACAAGCCCCAGGGCTAAATTAGGGAAACACCATATGATCCCAAATCTTCAACTGCTATCAGAACAATTAAGAAAATTGATTTCCCTATTATTGCTACTCAAGTCATCTTGGACATTTTCTCCAGCTCCGTTTCTGATTAAGACATTTGTCTGATGCCTTTTTGCTACTCCCACTCCAGAGGGGATCTCTCTGAGCCTGCGTATGAAGGGCAGGCCACTGTCGCTCTCTCACACTGCAGCACCGTGCAGCACACACACATTTACAGTTAGTCACTGTTCTTTTAGTGAAAACTACAATTAAAAAAACTAAACATTCACAAGCATCAGATTTTATTTGTATGTTTTGAGTAAAATCTGCGACGCTGTGCAGAGTGCTCTCATTGGAGCTTAGAAATTATTTATGCACCAATTTAAAGATTCTTGAATTTTTTTGTTAAAGTTGGAACAAACACACTCCTCCCTTTACTACTGTTGCTGCAGTTTATTGAGCAATTATATAAATTTAGATATAATACCTATGAGAAAATGTGTCATTTCTGTTCTTAAGTTCTTTTTTTCCCTGACAAACAAGTACAGCAAAAGTACTAAAACAATGAGCATTAAGAGTAATAGTCCCATAAAATCCTTAACAGCGGCCGTCCTCATCTAATGAGGACATCGTTTATACATCTGTGACATTTTGGTGTTAATTTTTTTTTTTTTTAAGGGTTAGGGTAAAGATCTGCTGGTTAAAAAAATTTGGGATGCAAATTTAACCTTAAACCCAACATAATAACAATGCATATTCAGCTAGTACAAATGTAATTTGATCAGAAATAACAAACATGGTCACTGTATGAAAAAGCGTGTTGTAAAATAACAAAATCCGTGAAAACGTTTGTATTCTTGATAAATTCAAAATCAATTTCTGATGAAGGGACATTTGCTCTAGCTGACCGTGCATTAAACCTTATGTTGAAGAAAACTTCCAGTCATTTTTCTGTTGCTGGATGACATTTCAATGACCCTTAAACCCTGAGGCTTTGTGGGTGCCAATCATGGTAAATGGATTGAGCTGGTTTAGCTGTTCAAGAAGTTTGGACAACTTTGAGGATTTTAACACCAACACGGAGCATTAAGCAACAGGCCTTACATCTCCGTAAAGAAGCTCTGACTTGTTTCTTATGATTTCGCTGAAGTGCTCCTTAAAATTCCTCTGTCAGAGTTGTGCACCAGGAAGCACAGGGATAAGTTGACAGCATAAGAGGACAGTGGGTGAATGTTTAGAGAAAGTAAAGCTCATACGGCGGCAAAAAAATACCCCAGTATTCATTTCAAAGAGCTACACACAAATGTGATAAACAGCATGCTTACGCAGAAACAAATCAGCACAGCGACAAAGGCTGCAGTTTGATGCATTACTTGATCCACAGCAATAGAGGCAATCTTTCCTCGAGACAACATGAGAGACCGAGCTGGATGAATGAAGACGGGCCGTTAAATTTAAATATGAAGACTGAAAACAAGGACCTCATGCAAATTCATGTGAATTCTCCAAAGACACATTTTCCTTCGCACATAATTCTTCACGAGGAAGATCTTTGTTAGAAAAAGTGTTTTTTAAAAGGAAACGTTCATTTAAAATGTCTGCATGCAGCATCTGCCTTCGTTCACTTTGTATCAGATAAAAACATTTAAAAAGATATTGTCAAATACATTTTCATCAGACAAGATGTAATAAGAGCATGAAGAAATGGTAGACAATTATAGAGCTGCAGTGTGTCTGCAAAAAACAAACAGAAAACATTAGGAAAATAAGAAATATGCTTTAATCCATTTGACTGTAAGAATGAGTTCATTTATTATGCTATTATTTACCAAATGCTTGCGTGCATGTAACCCATTGCCAAAACCACCTGCTTGTTAATTCAGCCTGTTAAAACCTGCCGTCTATAAAACTGCTGAGCCATACAAAAACACAAAGCCAGTCCATTCGGTTACTGCAGGGTCGTCTTTTTCTGCTGTCAAAATACTTTAAGGCATCTGTCCAAATCAGACAACGTGATTCATAATAAAAATAAAAAAATAAAAAAGACCAGAGGATTCTGTATTTATGTTGGCAGGAAATGGTGAATATTTCTCACATACAAACCATTTTCTTTTTTGTTATTTGAAAATCTTCTCCAGTTGTATACTGTAAACTCCTAATCACACACCTATAGCCAATGTCTCCACTTAGGACTCTGTGGACACCGAGCCACATACAATGACTTAACCACTGTTGAATTAGTGATACACATTTATTAAGTGAAAGCAAACAGAGCGGAAACAAATTGTGTGGATGTGGTTGAATTCCATAGCAATAAAACAGCATGTATTTGGGGTTGGTGCGAGGGAAACTCTTTTGCTCAAAGTGGATCATTCTACACCTTCGAGCCCACAAACAGTGCACTACTTCCTGCATTGGCTGGGAACATTTTCTACAGCTGTACAATGGGGGTGGGCAATATAACGATTTATTGGGGGAGATGAAAATTTTGTCAACCATGAGAAATGTTGCTGTATATTTCTACCAAGTTCTCCATCCCACAGGGGCAATGTACTGTAGGCATTTCTTATAAGGTTGGCCCGAGGTGGAAGGCAACAGTAAAAAGAGTAAAGAGAACGAAATGGGGAAGGACGTGTGACAAAGGGGCCCAGCTAGATTCAAACAGGGTTCACGATCAGTGCCTTAGGATCACTGGTTACTGGGACCACACATCCTTTCCTCTTTACAGTTGTCGGATGCAACCTTTGCTTCTGATGATCAAATGTCAGAGATTTTAGAGGTCTGTGGTGACTTTGCTGATTTGGCATTTTTCTTTGCTCATGCAGTGTACTAAGAATATGAACGACGAACATTTACCACTATCAACACAGAAGGTTTTCTTTCAAAACTGCCCATAGTGAAAAGAGTTTGACAAACACGGATTAAAAATTCAGTTTATGTAGATTTATTGTGATCTACTATTGTGATTTATTGTAATAACCCCCCCAAATATTATCCTGTTTGGGGGGGCTTGCAGAAGTTCTTCATCAGGGTTTTATGAAAAATGTAAATTATGATTACTTGATTTTCTGTAACAACCAGGAACATCAGTCTCAGAATAATTCATTTATAGCTAGTATGCACTAGTACTGTAATGTTTAGACCCGTGTGATCATCCGCAGCATCCAATAAGCAGCAGCGCTCTGCATTTACACCCTTTCTACGCTCCACGTGCCGCAGAGCAGATTTAAGAGTCTTGGGAGTAACTTCAACATGGAGGTGCAAACGACTTCCTGGCCAAGTGAGAACCAAGATGCAAAAGTAATGTTTTATGTTGCTCTGTTTCTATTGGATTTCTAAGTAACGTAATAGCTATAACTCCTTAAGATCACAGAACGTCGCAAAGCTCAGTGATTTTATCTACTTCCCGCTTTGTACCAGACAAAGTAGCTTCCAATCTTGAGCTCTAACAAACAGCATTATTTTGCAGAAGGAGTGTGCGGCCTTGACTCTCCTGAATCATTGCGATACATCTACTTAATGCAGGTCCGTACAAAAAAAATAAACTAATAAACATGTATACCTCCGGCATATGTGTCCTGCCAGATCTCTGAAGCCGCTGTTACACAGCAAGAAGGAAAATGTCATTGTTCATTCCAGTGCCTGGAGGAGGGTTGTCATACACTGTACAGATCTCGGTTTGTTTGGCTTATCCTGACAGCACCAATTTATCACTGTTGGGCATGTTGGCTTAGCCTTCAGCACAACCACCGCAAGCACAGCAACTCTGCACAGTATGAATGCTCGTGGGCCGCACCCGATCTCCTCTGGCTTGCTGTCGTTTCCTTTCATGTGTACTTTACGCCTTTCATTCTTTTATCTTGCGCTGTCTCTTAGCTCCTGTTCTTCTTTGCTCATCTTTCTCTATTGAATTGCCTTTTCTTTTCCTTTGTACATATTCATGTTTATAATTTAGCATCGAGTCCTACTTTTCCCACCAAAGCCGGTTCCTATTGAGCCCGACAACTGCGTACTATATAACCTTACTTACAACTGTACACAAAGCCATAAGCACCATCAAATTCAAATTAAACAACAAAAACATTTCTTTGGCATATTCATTCACTGTATAGTATTTTATCCCTTGGACAAATAAAAATATTGTCATCAACACAACCATTTCAAACTGTGTCTAGCATTAGTCCTTCAGTTTTGTCCACGAGAGTGATTTAAAGTATCTAGAGCAGGGGTCTCAAACTCAATTTACTTGGGGGCTGCTGGAGGCAGAGTCGGGGTGAGGCTGGGCCGCATCAGGTTTCCACAAGAAAAACTTTTAAATAATTTTAATCTTCTCAAATGTCTTTATTTTTTAAAATAAAATAAAAAAAAAATAAACAAATTAGAAGAAAATAAATGAGAAATTAATAAGAAAATCAATCAATCAATAATAAGTAAATAAAATAATAATAATAATTATAATAATTAGGATTCAAATGTCTGTATTAACAGTTCTTTAAGCTTTCTTTAAGCTGTCGCGTTGAAGTTTCAATCAAGTGTTTAGCCGACGCACAAAGAACGTCATTTCCTCAATATACATCATTTCCGCAATGTACGTCATTTCCGTTCCGTGCCGTTCATAACAAACTCGCGGGCCGCACTAACATTAAACTTTAATAATAAGGTGGGGGCCACAAACTATCAGCTCGCGGGCCAGCCGCGAGTCTGAGACCCCTGATCTAGAGTAAAGTAATTCAAATACTTTATTTTAACTGGTAACAGTTCATGAACTTCTTCCCTCTGCACTGGGTACAATCACAACACTTTGATATGTAGGAGACTCTCCGAATGTCTAGGAGATCTAAAATGGTGTAAATATGGAATAGGATTAGATACCGACACATCATACAAGAAAATTTTGTAGCTCTTGCTTTGCATCGTGTGCCAGCAGTTTTGCACACACTTGTGCACTTTGACAAAATTGTCTTCTGACTAACAGCTTTTAGTGTTAATTAAAAATCTTTGATTTGACTTTTTCAAAAACAATATTAATGGCAAATTGCTTACTGTCCAAAACAGCCTCTCATTTTTCATCAATGTGTATTCATTTGAAAAATTTTCTTCAGCTCAGAATAAGATTTTAAATCTACATATAGATAGAGCAGGTTCATTTTCACGGAGGCAGCCCAGAACTAGCAAACCAAACGCTGTCTACATTTACATTTAGTCATTTAGCAGAAGCTTTTATGAACTTCGACATGAAGCAAGGAGGGGCCGGGGATCGAACCATTGACCCTGTGGTCCGTGGTTGACTGCCTTACTCCCCTAGAGTGAAAACATACTCAAAGTAGTAGTAGTCCCACATGTTTAAAAGGAAGGGGTGGAGAGTATTCACATGCCACTAGAAACCACTCAATTTGACACACTGCACCTTTAACACCATGTTAATACAATATTCTTGCTGCTGTGCAGAAATATGAATTTTTAATTTGCAAAGGGAGGCAGTATGTTCTGTGCATCTGAGCCATGTTTACCAAACAGAGTGTAGTTTTGTCTTTTTCTCCAGATGTGGGCAGAGGTGCAATAAAAAGATGCTGGAACTTCCTGCGCCACATTCTTGAACATCTGGCTACGTTAGTGTTTGTTATGCCAGATTTAAGATTTTACAAAATTACTTCACTGTTCCTAGCTTTAATTACCTCACACTAACTGATAAATTAAAAAGCAGTATGTCAAATGTCATGTTTTTGAAAACAATAGCAAACATTCATCAGAAGGGTCACACTTATATTTTTTTTGATTGCTGTCACAGATCTGCTGAACAAAACCCAAACACTGCTCTAACCCTTCTATTATATTTCCTCATTAATAATTTGAGGAGTCAAAAACAGAAAAAAAAAGAAGCAAGAAAACGACAAAACAGTATAAAAAGCTGGAGAGTTGTGGACGATTAATTTCGGATCATTACCTGAATATGTTGTTTACACCAGTGGGGTATGAAAAGTATTTTTCAACATTACACTGATTCAAAAGCTAGAGATGCTCCACAGGCACAGAACGATACGGCTTCTTTTCAGACAACATGTCAACATCATGTAGAAAAGTACATTTTTGTACACGTTCACACAGTAAAACCAGCCGAGATGGTGAAGCTGTGCACAAAAAGAAGCAGATGCACTTGAAACACTGAAGGAACCGAGAAGGACTGAATCAATAAAGACTCCGTCAAAATCAGACTCCTCATTCCTTTGACATTCAGTTGCAGTTTGCTTTGGAAGATGACAAACAGATAAAGGTTCTGGTTACAGTAATTGATGAATACATAATGTCTCAGGTCACCAGGGATTTTCGTGTATGAAACCGTCTTTCCTAATCATCACTAAGTGCTGCCAAGTGCCACTGTAAACAACATAAAAGTTTAATATGGCTGTAGTTGCTACGAGCACATTGTGTAGCAAGACCTGATGTTTTGGCCAGAAATCAAGTGAAATTTTCCCTTGGAAAAAATATTGATATTTTGTGTTACAGCAAATTTTGTGGCTTACCCAATAATTTACAGGATTTCTTTTTTATTATGTTAATTTTAAAACACAAATTGACTTGTGGTGCTTCCTTCAAAATGTATTTGCTGTAGATTTAAGCACAAATGATGCTTCAGGTCATTTACTACAACAGCTTGCTACTGTCCTTTCTATTCGAACTGGAATGAGTGGTGAGTTTGTTGAGGGCCATTTTCCGCCATGGATTATTATTTGGCAAACTAGTTGATAGCATCAGGACCGTGTATGCCAAATTCATTCTGAACAAACTACATTATCCATATTGATTGTAAAAGAGAAGCTGCATGATCCTTTTCATTTCATGAGACTTAATAATAACTGCATGTTCATTATCACAGGACAGTAGTTTTTAAAAGGCCATTTAAATAGTTAATAGAGTGGGCACAGTAAAAGCCCCTCTCTCCCCCTCAGCTGTTCACATGGCCGTCCTCCAGATGCAGCTGGACCAGAGGACAACACTGAGGCCAGGCCTGCAGCGTCTCACAGCCTGCCAAGGTTCATGTCAGCAGGACGGATACTGTCCTGCCTCTCTTCTTAACCCTCCTGGCTTCATCATTCATATAATGACCCTCAGTCTGCTTATGTTCTTCATCTTTATTCATCCTTTAAAAATAGTTTTTTTCTATAAACCATTTGCTGTTCTTTAATTTAGGCAAAGTAAGAAGAGGCCACTCACAGCTATCACTTCACAATAACCAAAAAAATGGGTCATAATTAAATAAAATGCATTTGAAAAAATAAACTGGTGTCAAACTACTGATAAGTCAGTACACGAATGTGAGCTTTTGCTACTTGCTGCAGTACCTGCTATTAAAGCACACGCTTTTTCTAACTCTTTATAGCTAAAACTCTACATTGTCATAATTTATGTATGGGATCAGATTCAGTGCATTCTGAAGAATAAGTGTCATCTTGTCTGTTTTTTAGATTGTTCTCAGTCAGCTTATTTTAAATAGTCATTGCAGAGTTGCATCTCCAACGTACAGAACAGATGTTTCCAAGAAGACGAGTTACATTTCAGCCTCCTCGCAGCCAATTTAGCACGCTCCGTTCAAGATCCTTCGGTCTGACCGCGAGTTTTAAGAGACTTGGTTTTCTTTGGAATTTAATTGTGTAGAAAATATGCTCCCACATCTCTTTGGTAACTCAAAAATACACAATCAAAACTGAGTTTTCCAAATGGCATCAGTCTAGTTCATTTTATTACTCCATTACGACTGAAAGCTACAATAATTGTTTTTGCCAATTCAGTAAAGAAGTGCTAAACACAACACTGACACGTCCCTTTTCAAGCTGATGAGGCAAATTTGCTAACAAATGGTTGCTTAAAATATTATATAAATAAAATAATAATAATGAACAATTTGGCATCTAAGAATCCTAACATTTTCATTAGAAGTTAGATTGGAGAAACACTAATTACTTTGGAATCGTGTGTTAGACAGTGTTTCTACAATTTTAACTAACTTCTAATGGAAATATCCGGATGTTTAGATGCCAAATGATCTTTTTATTTTTTTATTTATTTATTTATTTAAATCAAGCTGGTCTCTAGCTCTAGCTGCAACGACTCCTGCTATAAAACTCTGAAAACAATTCTCTAGATTGAGAAACCCTCAAATAGTCATTGTTATAAAAATATGGATTATCATATTAGGGCTTCCTATACACACACACCCATACTTTATACTCCATGTAACACTACACTGTGGTATCACATTGATAAATTAACAGCCCTCCCCCCTCCCTGGTTCAAACAATAAGTCTCACCTCCTCCTCAGCGTATTCTGGCTCACATGTCTTTTACACAACATCAACAACTTTGCTCGCTCAGCTCACGCAGCAGGTCAGTCTGGCAAACAGAAGCAAGACACTGATTCTTCAGTGGCTTCACTGTATGTGCGTCTCATTTTCCCTCTTCCTACATGGTGGAAAAAAAATTGGGTTTGCCAAGGGATTTAGATATCAAGCTAGCTGACCATGACAGGGCAGGCTGGGCCAAGCTAGGTCAGAATCTGGGATAATTTTGCATAAACTTGTGAGGCATGTTTACACTAGAACAGGTTGGAAATCAGATGTAATAATTCCCCAAGTCATAACTGTGTCCAGCTGCATCATGTTTATTAGGACCTGACATCTGACTCAACAGTTTCAGATGGTTCAATGAAATAATTTCTTCCCTTGATATTTTCAATTACCAACAAATCATTTGCAAACTGATTGCGGCATGACAGATTTGGTAAACTTGCTGTGAAAAACTGATTAAAGGCCCAAAAAAAAGACCCTCCATTTTAAACACCTCAATATGGATTCACCTCCTCATTCCTTAAAAATTGATGTTTTGAAAGGCTTAAAGTCTAATTCATTTTTGAGATACAAGCCATTTTTCCATCTTACATTTATTGTCAGAATTTCTCAACTTTTTTTGCAAATGCTCACCCCACACAACATTTTTCTAATTTTCAGGAAAGTGTCGAGGCAGGTGCTGTGGGTATCTTATCCTTCTCCGATTTAATAACAGCAGGAGTTTCTCCTGAAGACACAGCAGTAGCTCAGTACTAATTCCACACATTCCAGGATGCGCTCTGTGTCTAAGTTCTCTCCATCTTACTTTACTTTCCCTCCTGTGTTTCTTGCCAAATTGCAAACTATCAAATGGCCTTACCACCAAAAAGATTGCAGATTTGATTAGCATTAAAACATCCTCCTGTTCTGATGTAGAAATCATGAATACTGAATTTTAAACAGTTTAAATTTTCAATTTAAAACCTGCTTCACAACCAGAGTTAAAGGAATGGTTTGGGTTATTTTGTAAGCCGTCTTATTACAATATTATTTCCTGCAACAATGTATTCAAGCTCAGTTTTGAGTTTTAAGAGACTCTGTGTAGTGAATCACATATGTATGAACCAGAACACACTGATGAAGAGGATAAAATAAGGGCATAAAAACAAACGCATAACTTAAATATCCTAATTTTTTAAAGCTAAGGCGAATAGTTACTGTTACACCGCAGTGCGGGTGAGCTCCTAATAGCAACACAACCTTTGAGTAATAATATTTTACATATCTGCGTGGACTGATTTTTAAAAAGAACAGTAGATCTTTAAATTACATCTACCCACTCGGCAGCTGTTTCTGCATCATGTCTCAAGTAGGCCTGTGATAATAAGTGCAATTTCGACGTGTACAATATTGATATGACTTCAATAACATTTGCTGACCAATAGGAATTGCTGAGTTTTGACTTATGCTAATTTCAAAGTAATTAAACAGCTGATTGACTGATTTTTCACTGTACCTTAAATTAAAGATGTTAATTGGACTAAACATTTTCTCTTGCTGTAATTTACTATAACAGGAAACCTTCCCTCTATGAGCAGGCTTTACATTCTAGTAGAATCTGTCAAAGATTTCAGGTCTGCTGCATCTTGCAACTAAGGTGTTTAGGGACGGTACAAAATGTAGGTCGCTTGTGATTCGTCAGCAAAAAAAGCCTGTGCAAGGTGTGAAGGGGGTTCAGTTGTGCAAAGCATCGAACACGCCGCTCAACTGAACTTTGGAGTTCATTATTCAACAAAAGACAGCTGTCCATTTTAGCAACTTCATAGAAATATCAATCATTGCACTTTTAACGTCTTGTCGAATGGACTTTGCTCAGAACGCCCATGTTTAATATGATTAGAACACAGATATGAAGAGATACGATCAGGACATGTGGACACATGGGTCAGCAGGTACCTGCCCCATATGCTAGTGGGATCAGGGGGTCATTATGTGATATTATGCCCAGAAAAAGAACTGTTAAACTGTAATTTTATCCTGAAAGTGACTGATAACTCACCACTCAATGGCATCAGGATGACTGAATAGGCTAATCAGAAATTCAAGTTGCATTTCGTCAATTTAGGGCTTCCTATACATTTTCCATTCCCTTTTAGCTTTGATTATTTTATCAAATGGTGACCCAAGTAAAACCAGATGAAGCATTTTACAAGAAATAGTTGCATCTAAACTTTGCACCAACCTCAAAAAAATCCAAACAATTATTTTAGGATAAACCAAGTACTTACGTATGCAAAATTCTGTCTGAAAACCCTATTGAATTAATGTGAAGCCTATAAGAACAGGCTTCTTTTTATGAGATATTTGACAAATTTTTCTCTTACCACTTCTTCAATATGAAAATTCTTCATATACAGTGTTGGGTGTAACGGGTTACAGAGTCTGATTACTTTTCTGAGGTACACAGTAATCTAATGCGTTAGGTCTGCAACTAAAGTACTAAATTGTTTAGTTATATTTTCAATATGTAATTCCTTACTTTTAAACTACCAATTCCTGTACTTTGTTACAATAACAGAAATCTGCAGTAATTTCCTGTTTTTGGCAGCACTGGCTGCATTCTGGAGTAGTATGTGGAGCATATGGACTTTAATTGAAGTCATTCGTGTACGTGTTTAAAAGGCCTATAACTTTAATTTGAAAGTGATTTATGTGCTTGTGGTCAGGTGTGTGATTTAGGCCGACAGGATATGCCTGTAGTGCCATAATTTGAAGCCTCTGTGGGGATATGTACTAGGCTAAACTAAAAGTAAGGCTGTACAATAAAGGAGTGTAAATGGGGCAACGTGTCAGGGCCAGACTCGAGAATTATAAAGATGCAACATGCATGAGGAATCAAAGGAGTTTTTATTTATGGCAATGGAAAAGTATGGAAAAGGTAGAGCTGTAAAGTTACTGATTACGTTTTGTCCTAATTGCATGTCAGATGTGTCACCTTAAGCTCCAGGACATTGGAATGAACATTTTTATACTTTACTGCTGTTTCAAGCCCAAATGATTAACCGTTAAATAATGAAATATTTAAAAAAAAAGGTAAAAGTTGTGGCCCTGCAATGTTGAATGTCTCCCTTCAAGTAAAGTAAGAAACTACTAACAGCTATATTTTATTTTCTATCATTCTTGTGGACAGAAAAGTACAGGATACAGTGTGAATTCCTCAAAATAAACAGTTCATCTTGTAATCAATCAAGCTACGGTTGGCTTCTGTAGTGATTTCTATTACTGCTTCAGCAGCTCCAACCTTTCAATGCTGAAACCACCATTCAGATTCTGAATCACAAATCAATGGAGAGCCAAGCAACAGACCTGACAGGGAGGAAATTATGAAGTGAGGTGAGAAGATGATGAATGGAGGTGCTAAAGTGGGTCCCAGGTGTACAGCTGTATGGCAGGTAAGGACAAAGCCAGACAGGATGATCTGTGATTATGGGAAACAGATGATAGAGCAATAGAGGGAGGGAAATGACAGGTTGAGGGAAGAAGAGAGACCTAATCACGACAGGCGTTGTTGCCCAGAGCATATTTTTATGTAAAATTCAGTGTTATCAGCTGAGGCCACAGGCACCTTGGCAGTAGAGAAATGCACCTCACTCAAACAAACTGACCGTTTTTCTAGTATCTCTAAAACTCTTTGTCATACAGACAGTAAAAACTAGCAGTAAAATACAAAAATTATGAAATACCAAAACTGTACAACTGCTTCATAATTGAAAATTCTCTGTTGAAAATATAGTACAACTCCATTTTTATTATATAATCTGAACGTGAACAATGCCTGTAGCAGCAGTTAAAATCCCAAAGATATTATGTTTACTACCATATGACAAATATTTCATATTCTTTTAGAGATGGAGCTAGATGATTCATTTATATGTTCAGTTGTACATGATTGTATCGAGTCAGCAGTGGATAGCTCAGTATCTGCAGCACTGCATGTCCACCTAATAAAAAGCCGGTGAAATTTACAGACATTCACACAAGTATCGCGTTAGACACAAAACTAATTATTTCCTCACAGTCTGTGCCAACTTCTCTCCAACTTTACAAGCTTTTTCTACACAGGATTATGTATTATGTTTTTGCAGTATGTACAATCTAAAATATGTCAACATCTTTTCACTCTGAGAAAGTAACAGAAGACAGAAACAGAAAAAAAGGATTGTATAAAAAGGGATCAGGCAAAAATATTTACAGCCACACTTTTGTGTTAGAGATTGTGTCTATTATTGCAACAGCTATTTTGCCATCATATTCCAACCAGAAAAAAAGTTATATCTGGATAAAATGCTCTCTTGTTTTAGTGCAGAGAAAGTTAAGTAGACTAGAACTAACATTTAACTGGAAAAATTCAACTGGTTTGGACAGTCAAAGCAGTGGAAATAGTGCGTTTATCCACTGTATAAAAGTTTAATAGTAAGATTAGATTTATGCACAGTAATAAAAATAGGGAAGGAAGCATAGTAAAAGGCTCATCATGCAATACTTGTGTTTATAAGTCAAGGTGTAGAAAGGTATCATATAATTCAAATATATGGCTTAGCTCAACACACTGAAAATATTAAGGCACAGCTTCTGCAATCAGCTGGGGTCAAAGGTCACAAAGGATTTGTTCAGCAACAGTACAGGGTATAGGTTATTCATTCTGAAAGCACCGAGTGAAAACGTGCAACTGATTTCATAAGCAATACTTTTTACATTCCTACTGTAATTGTTTACAATGTTTCTAATATACATAAAAGGAGATTTTCATTTTTTGATATTATGTTATTTTGTAAGTAGTACAGTACAGTATAACCCGACCTTTATATAGTATGACTTGAATCAAAAAACCTTTGGAGACACCTACAACATATCTGCAACAAAAACTGGAAAAAAAATAAAATAAAACATAACATCTGTAAAGAATGGTAAAACATCTTTCCACATTTGTGCAAGACTTATCCATGCCTTAGGGGAATGAATCCGCCATCTAACAGAATGTACACATGCAAGATTACCTTGCATCTCTAAGAAGAAAAAAAAAGAAGAGAGGGACCAACGGTTACACGAGAAGATAGAAAGCGAAAGGTGGCAGTCAAGGGACAGATCGGGGCACACAGCCTGAGAGTTGGGCTTATCCTGTGAGGGGGAAAAAAGAAGTGCAGACTGGTCATCCAGAAAATAGAAATTGAAAAGTGTTTTAGAGAGACACACTGGATAAAAGGTGATCTACTCTCAACCCCCACATGGTCAGTCACACCAAAATAAAAGCTGTCTGAGTGCTAAGGCAAGGACTGTAGGGAAAAGTAAAGGTAACAAGGGTTTGTGCTAAAGTGTCTGGACTGTTTACATCTACAGTATGAGGAAGTAAGAAGGGTTGGGGGGGGGTTAAGCTATTGTGCAGAATGACAGGACAAGCTTCTATTGCTTTTAGTCAAAATTATTCCTAAAGGGATTTAGGAAAGCATTTAAAAAAAAAACAACATATCAAAGCAGGCCAATACAGTACTTGAATGACAATGCAGTAATAGATAAAGTTTAGACACAAGTCATTTCCAGCATATGTCCTAAAGCAAAAAGTATTGTACGCAAACAGAAAGTTTCCAAAGTAGAAAAGTTTTGACGTGAACTCTGAAGCTTATAAACCCTTTCACTAGACCAAGCCTGTCCCCTCACATGGACTACAGATGTCTGCAGCCTTTGGCTTTTTGGACACTTTGTGTCCTCTTTCAGCTTCTTCCCTGTCCTTACAGCAGGTGTTTTGCATTTTACATGATGTCTTTTGCACTCAAACAGAACACGTTTGTTTAGAACATGTTGAATACCAACACACACTTTCATCAAGACTGTAGATTTCCAGCCAAAACAGCCAACCATCATGTTTTTATATCAGGGCACTCATGCTCATATACATCTGAAATATGGTGCTGGAAGGATAATAATACTACAATCAATTCTGCTTCCTGGCTAACAATTACCTTTTCTATTCAACAGAATCAAAACCCATTTGCTTGCTCAGACAGACAGATTCAGCCTGGGGACAATGAGATTGGAAGCCAACAATGGGCAAACAGACAACTGATGTAAGCTGTGGATTATGATTTAAATAATTGCACCCCTTGTGACCTCGGCCGGTGTTTCTCGTTGCATTCTCATTGATTTCACTCACTCAAACAATAAACAAACATCAAAGCCTGACTCTCAGGCCAGTTCTCTTTTTCATTCTCCATGTGAACATTTTCTAACTCTTCCTGCTGTGTTCTCCATTATAAAAGCTTCAAAGCGAATCACTGAAGCAAATGACTTTCAATTCAAATCATTTCTAACGCAACATGTTAAACTTTAGAATTAAATAAGGCAGAAAAATTGAGAAAGCCGTAACCTTCCCTGTGGGGATTCAGCAAAAACGGAGCAAATGTTTCCGATAATGAAATAAAAAGGCTGTTGTTTGTCATCCCTCATTAGGACAGAAAGACCGTCTTTTCCCGGAGTGACACGCCGTTAGGTTTAAACGTAGGACTAGCGTTGCCGTTATACGTGTAAATGCTGTCGTACTGCAAGAGTTGAGGAGGTTTCTTCAAAGCAGAACAGCAGGGCCTACATCTAATGAATTATTTAAAGCAACAAAGCAAACATGATGTGCACGGCACTCAAACATAGGTAGAAGGGGTTTTAGCATCCATCACATCAACATTTGTGAGTGCACACACTCTGAGCTCCTACACATGGAAACGTACAATTCCACACATACAGTCCCTGCAATGGTTCATTTAACAACAAAATGTTGGTCTGATGAAGTAATGTGGAAATAAGAATAGTGGGGGGGCAACGAGTTCTTTGATCAAATATCTAGTGTATAAAATGTCAAAGTAAGAACTTGTTTTGACAACTTGAGAAGGACGATTGCTTAGCAACGGCCTCTGGGTGTTTTATGGGCACAACAGTGAGTTCACCTTCAGGAAACGTTATGTGCACAGTGCAAAAATCAGCAGTTTATTTAGGTGATGAACTGAATATTATTACTGCGTGGTGTAGTAGTGCAGGTGCAAAACACCCCCTCAGTGATGAACAGAATGAATGAAAAGATGATTTATGAATATCACTGACTAATGACTCAGACTTGCTAAAATGCTATCAAAACCCACCCCTAGCTGTAATCAACGTCTGCCTGTGGTGGTGATTTAGCATAGTGATGATTTAATTCACAAAACGTAGACTAGAAAAGCTGAGAAACAACACCTCATTTTACTGATCAAATGCTCTTTTCCTGAAGCAAAACTTCTTTAGAAACAACCAAAGTCAGGGACTGAATCCCACTGAACAAATTTCAAACTTTGGCTCATCTATACTTCAGTGGTTTGTGTGAATATACTGCTCATCAAGTCCAACTCCATATTGAAATACTTGAGGATATATGCTTGGACCAATTAAAAAGAAACTGCGATTTGAGCCTTCAATCATGAATATACCTACATACAAGTCAATACACTTGTTTGTGACAACAGGAAGTGTACATTTTTTAATATATCTATCCATCTAATGGTTTAGACATGTAACAGTACTTGTATATACATATTTAAATCAGCCATTGGCAATGACAGTCTTCAAGGTTTTATGTTTGGAAATGAACTTACAGTTTATGAATTATCACTAGAGGTGTTGTTACACTATTATGTCACTGAAAGGTTTTTCTTGTCAGCTGCTGCAAACAAAATGTGTTGACATCACTAATATGGATGTTGCCACAAGTTAGAATCAATCAGTACAAACCAGCGCAGATTCCTGATTACTACTGACGCACTGAATAATTGAGCAAATTACATCATATGCATCATTAGAAAGCATCCTGACCAGATTCCAGTTATGATTCATGATTAGTATTGACCGCAAGCATTGATCCAATCCAACCACTATGGATTTTCTTATTAGCCTCAGTCTGTAAAATTCATCCTGATCCTGTTTTCCCGCCTCCCCCTCTTTTCCACACTTATCAACAAATGCCCTTTGAGACAGGCACAGAGATCTTTATTCATTATCATAATCCCCTGGTCACGTCTCCCGAATACATTGCCATTTAAAACCAAGCATTCACGCATGCATCATTACCGTCCATACCCTAAATCTAAAGCTAAAATTATCCTAGAAAGAAGCACATTGTGAGACCTGGCACGTTTCTTTTTAAAATCTAATCAACATTAATAACCATGTGTGAACTGAATAGTCTGGTTCTGACAAGTGCTGAAGGCACTTATTAATCATGGAGTTTTTCAGGATGAACGATTCCGGCAGCTCAGTGACTTTCTCAGAGACTGAGCAATAATTTCCCATATACGGTGATATTTTGTAATGATCCCAAATGATTTAGGCTAATCTGGCATTGCTGCCAACTTGTTGTAAAGGGCCCAGTAAAATGTCAGCCACATTCAGAAGCAGTCAAATGAACTACTGAAGAACTACTGAAGACACCTGCTGTTCTGATGAGATCTCACTTGCCATGCAGGTCCCCAAATCCACAGAGCTGGGAATTAGAGTTCTCTACAAATTGCAGCCAAAAACTTTTTTTTTACAAATCTCAACTTTCATGCAAGCCAAATAAATAAGCCAGCTACAAATCAGGTAAATAACTGAATTTAATCAAACAAAAGAAAACATAAAAAGACAAGCTTTTCAGCCTTCATTATTTTAAAGTCCTGGGGATTTGGTGACCTTTTCCCACACCAACAATCAGCAGAATGTCTGCTGATCCCCAGTTTGATCCCAAGATCCTCTGGTGGAAGTGGCCTGTGGTGTGTAGTCACTAGTACGTTATTAGAGATAAAAAGCATCTGCCAAATGAAAAATTCTATAAAAAACACATTGAAGTATTGCATTATATATAGATTGATTTTTATTTCTGAGCTCTGAAATTAAAAATAATAATTGTTGATATTCTCGTGGCCTGAAAATGTAGGTTTTCAACAAATTTTTTTTGCACTTCATGCTCTGCAAGTTGATCACAAGAAAATGCCTGAAAACTTGGAGAAGCATTACAGAATGTTTTTAGCCAAACTGAATGGGCCCTTGCAATACACACACACACACGTCAGCTGACACCTAACTCAGCCGACTCATGCAGCGTTTGAACTTTGCTGTATCAGATGTGTTTAATAAGTACTGTATTCAATGTGGAAACCATTAAGAAAAAAAAAGGAAATACCATCATGAATTCATTTGAAACAAATTACTCTTCAGGTGCAGTGTAGTATTAGTTTAACAAAAATGATAGAGGGAATATCAATTAAAACAAATATCAATTAGCATCTGGTACACACCTATCACTAGCAAATAAATATCATACAGCAAATTAAAAATAATCTCTACAGACAAGGTGAGGAGCCAATACATTTTACTGTCAAATAGTGGGAATTGGGATACAGTCGTAGTTCGATAAGGAAAAGCTGCACTCCTTTACTGACCAGCAATGGCAGCAGTACTGACCAACTCTGGTGATACTTTTCAGAATCATCAGAAAGTCAAAACACAACTCCATCCCACCAACAGAATGACAGTTGAAATATCACAAAAATGACTGTGTCAGTGTGACTGGTCATTGACAGGAAATTAAGAAACTACTGGGGATTCATTGGTGTATGTCTTTTTTAAATGGGTTGGTTCAGCTTCTCACATAGACTTGACTTCTGAAAGTCTATGTGAGACTATGTGAGGGATGAGTTTTTGTCTGTCAATCAAAACTCATGTGCATTTAAAATGAATAATTCAATACTTTCAGCTTCCATATTGTTATTTTGTCATTGAAAGGTTTTGTTACTGTGTTTATTGTGTGCTTGTCATTGTTGATTTTCCTTCTCCTGATAGAGTCTGGCTTCGATTTGGGCCTTTCATATTTGATTTATTGGGCCCAGCTTTGATTTGATTGGGTTCCATGTAACGCTAAATCAAGTGGATGGTGAGTTAGGATAAGCTGCATCGCCTGCCAAGCCACCTACACGTTAAAACAACTTTTAACACTCTACAATGTATCAAAGTGCATGGGGAAAAAGTGTGCCCACACACACACACACACACACACACACACACACACGTCATGAAAACTTTAAATGCTCCACATGCAGACACAAACGTGGGGCTTGGCAAGTTGGCAAGTGCAACTTGTACGTGTGTGTGTGTATAGAGGTTAAAAACCTTAACAGGGAGGGAGCCATCTATATGGGAACTCCAAATTGCTAACACAAAAGGCTCCGCTCTTGGTCTGCTGCCATCACATTGCACTTTGCGTATAATGTAATCTGTTTAATATCCCAGGCAGTCCTTTCAACCCCAGGAATGCTTAGACAGACGTTTTTAGCATAATTGCCTCATACATCAGGTCGGCTATGTAGAGCCATAGTATCCAGGTGCTGTACATCAGCTGATCACAGCTTCAGATAAGAGCCAACTCTGCCTCTCAAGGTGAGTGTATGCATCAGTGGGTGGTGTGTGTGTGAGAGTGAAGCAGTCAATGTGTCCATTTAGTCTGAACAAGGTCAGTCTAGTCCATGTAAGAACAGCTGTAGTTGCCACTGGTTGCCAGTCATTACGTCCTCCGTTTACAAAAAAAAAAAAACAAAACAACCACATTAGCTCTGGAGGTTATTGCTGGTTTTCCTGCAATAATATCAAACCCGCTGCCGATTACCTGGATCAGGTGTGCTCAGTCAAGCAGGAATACAAGCAGGGCAGGGGCTCATGAGGACCAGGGTTAGCTACCCCTGAGCGTTGCATCTCCCTCATCTTATATGCCGTCTATGTTTGCTTGGCCTTGTCATGTCCCTCAGGCCCAGTGACTCAACTATCTACTGTCCATTTTCTGTGCAAGGCAAAGATTACTTTCACACATTTCTCCTGGAGGCCGGAACTTTGTTTATCGATCAGCTGACAGTTCAAACAACTCACCGCAAAAGGAACAAACACTGAACTTTAGGACCATAGGTGTACCAAATTAGATAATCAATGGTGCTTTCGAGTTTCAGCTTCAAGTACACAATAATTTGAGTTAATTACATACAGTGGTTGCTTACAAAGGACAAAAAAATTCACACAAACACACACACACCAAACTGCTAAATAAAACACTGGCATGCACTCAGCAGTAATAAAGCTGATGTGGATCTCAGGAGTTTACTTGGTAAGTAAAATATTAACCAAGATGACAAGACTGAACTTCCTGGAAATATAAAAAATTGATTTTGGCTTTAACGCAGAACCACAACAACTTGTTAAGCGCTTACAGCCAAGACACCATTGTGGAACACAGCTCAGTGTCTCAGCTACAACGAGAGCTTATGGTCCATTTAAATGTATCATTAAAAATCCCAGGGTGGCCACTATCCGCCTGAGCCAAAAACCGAACAGGTGGGCCATTATACTTAAACCCCAATTCATTAAGGTGGTAATCCGCGGGATCTTCATTTTCACTTGGTTCATCTCAGTTTTTAGCACTGCAATAACTCCCACTGCTTAATGTAGTGTGTTTGCAATGCAAAGCCAGATATTGATTGTCAACCTGTAAATGTGCTCAGTGCCATCACAGCTTTTTCTGGATTTTATGTAGTAACCCCTGGTTGTCTCCTGGCATAGGATTTAAACCATGTTGCTCTAGTTCACTTGTGTAACGGAAAATTATGAATTTATCGTTGATGTAACCCTCTATGATTTACCTACTGGCATTTTGGCGTTTGTTCAGCAAGTAAGAGGAATTGGGGTTGATAATTTGTTTGAAAGGTGAACTCCAATAAGTATTCAGCACAAAAAAAAAAGAAAAAGAAAAAAACCCAAATGAAGGCCTCAAAGGCATAATAATCCCGGCATCATTACTCAGTCATCAGTCTTCCCAGTCATCCTGCATGTAACTGCTTTCTTCAAGCTTTTAAAAGCTCAGCATCTCATACTTCTCACTGGCACAATCTAAAAGGAAATTATTTTAGTGCAGGGAGACCGAGCCCTGGTGGAACAGGGTTAACTTGGGATTTTACAGGTTTAGAAATTGTATTAAATCAGGCCACAACTGACTCTCTGCCAGGTTTTAAGGACGACCTTGGGCTAAGCATACTCTATATAGAATGAAAGGGCTTTAACTGACTCTATGCAGCTAGAGCTGAAAGATAAAGCAAAGATCATGATTGCAGTACTTACAAAATACTTCTTGTAATTACAGCACATGTAAAAAATTAAAAATATATGGCTGAATAGAGAAGCAGCAAGGCTTACATTGCTAATTATCCTTTAGCGATATAACTACTGGGAAGTGTAATCTGAAGGAGGAATAGTTGGTAATAATGTATGCATCTTTGATAGGGAAAGAAAGAAAAATAAACCTTGATTAATTAGTGCTGCAGCAAAATACTGACCAATCAATGAACTCCTTCAGGGAAAAACTCTTAAACCAATAGTCTGTCTCCTCGTTCTTGAATTTTTTTTTATTCACCAAGTTCTGTTTTCACCAAGCCCCCCACCGTGTCTCACTTCCCTTCAACTCCATCCTCACCTTTGTGCCATCATCTCCAAGTCCTTCCTTCTATTTGCATCTCTCATTTCTTTTTCTTCACAGTTATGATTTCCTTCATGCTCTAAATGATGGACTGTCTCCCTCTTTCTTGCTTTTAACCCATTGAATTTTTCAATCCAGTGTTTAATCTAAAGTATTTCAATGTCTTACTGAAATATATCTCTCACACACAAAGAAATGCCTACATATTTTCACTACAGCAAGTACTAATTAACTAAACCAATTGGGATTTCACTTTAAAGACGTTCAAACTAGTCATGTTCGTCCATTGCAAATATCAACTGATTTTGTTGCCCTTCCAGCAACCTTCGTTAAGGTGAAAGAAGCAGTTGCTAGATTTTCAACGTAGCTGAGTTGAGGTGCCTGGACAAAAGAGTAGATCTGAGAGCATTCAGACGGATATAAGCAAGAAGCAAGGAAATAAATCAAGGAGAACAAAAGGTCAATTAAAGGATGACGTTAACTTAAGGATCGGCATTGTCAAGGACTTCTAACTGTCAAGTGAGATCAATTAGTCTGAGTCCAGGCATGTCAGGTTCAAGGAAATTTAAAATCGACAGCTCCACTGTGGCTCAGATCAGAAGAAACCTGCTGAACTGTTGGTTTCCGAGCCTTTGGTGGAAAAGCTGTGGAGCCATTATAATGCAAACTGCATCCTGCTGTGAGTGATTTCACTTCCTGGAGCTATTCAGCTCTCACTTTATAGACAAAATTAAATACATTTTATAAAAAATAAAAAAAACTGTCAAGTTAAATGCATGTGCATATGATCGGATAAGTTATGTCTTGAAGTAGAGGGAAAAATGACATTGCAAGAAAAAGGCACCTTTATTTTCAGCCAACGTAGGATGTCTAAAGGCCCGGTCCCCAATTCATTTCAATACAATCACTGCAATCAGTGGATTTGCTTGTGCAGATGATCTTAATCCTCACAAATCCTGCAACTCTTCAACTTTGGTGTCTAGTGCTACACAAATTCATTCTAGTGTTGATCCTTGCAGACCCAGAAGTGGAGGGATTTGTAGCTCATTAACTGTCCCAAACATCCAGTTTAATTGCATTTTCTCTGTTGGAGAAGAAACTGGCCACACGTACAAGAAAACTAAGTGCCGGTCGAAGGGCGCAGTGTCTGACTAACTTCCTTATACTAAGCCATCAGCTTGCAAACTACACTTTGTGCTCACCACCACCACCACGCCTTCAAGACCCTCTGAGCTGAAATGCACAAGCAATTACCGTAAACTCTGGACTATAGAGCGCACCTAAATTTAAGCCGCACCCGCTAAAATTTAAAAGAAATATATATTTTGTCACATATAAACTGCATCAGACTATAAGCCGCCAATATCCAGGCTGAGAAATAAGATATTTACATAGAAAGATTTTGTACCATAAGTGTTTATTCATACACCTGAACCTGAATGGTGCCTGTAACACGGCAGTAAAAGTGCTGATGTTTGCTGTTGTGCGTCTTGGGTTGCATGCGCTAAGAATAAAAACTGACGCTTTTTTGTTTGCACTGAGTTCCATCTACAGCGCCCATCTGAGGGCTGCAGAAAAATTCATAGAAAAGCCGCATCTCTGTAAAAGCCGCATGGTTCAAAACGCCGGAAAAAAGTAGCGGCTTATAGTCCGGAAAATACGGTACTATTAATGAACAATTTTACTATGTCACTTTCTGGTATAACTGTGGTTAAAAGGTATTTTTATTTACTTAGTTTTGAAGCTGAAATATTCTTTACAACCCTATGCCCATTTCAATGTAAAATGTGGGAGACATGCGGCCTGTTGTTGGTTTGGTTGTTGTTCTAAGCGGCTGAAGTCGATTCATATTCGCAGAATCACCCTGGACCCTACCTCCTGACTTTCCACTCCCCACACATTCTTGGCCAGGAGAGTTTGTTTGACTTAGCCTAATACAATTCCAATATCTGAGGGTAGCTAAACCTGATTATGCTGCTCCAGCTTTCCACAACACAGCCTGACATTCTAATGCTAAGTAAGTAAAATGATTTGCCCCTGAATTAATATAGTCATTAAATAATCTAATTAGAATTTAGTTACAATGACTGTCAGACTGTGTTAGACTATGCTCCCAGAGGACAGGAGGTTGTATGCTGCCTTAAGACAGAGGGAGAGATGCGGGTATTAATCAAACACACCTGCATTTCATCAGGCTATTTCTCAGAAGCATGGGCATAAATTCAAATGCTCTTTATACAGGTAATAACAATGTGGTGTTTTTGTTCTGGTGTTGCCAGAAGGGGTCAAACACCCACCCTCTCTATAAGTCACCATGCTGTTAGCTCAAATTAGTACTTTTCAGGGGAAAAATTTAGCCAAACAAAATCCTACATTGCTTTTAACCTCTCCTGAAATTTTTAATATTAGGATTTTCCAGTCAAAGCCATCTGTTTATTTTGTGGTTCTAAACATTTCAGACACACCAACCAAGTACATTTGTTCATGCAATACAAATAACCCATGGTGAAATTTCTTGTATTATTGTTTACGTACAATAAGTGAGACATTTGTATTTGTTTTTTAAAAAATGTAAATGTATATACTGCATTCTGATACGTACCCTGCACATTCTTTGCTGCTGTAACATTGGAAATTTCCCCACTGTGAGATGAATAAAGGTTTCTTATCTGGAGCTAGGTTTTACCGTCTTTGCACTTCTTATTCAGCCTCACATTGTGATGAGTTTAGCTGGTTTCTTGAAAGGAGGGAGTGTTCATTTTCTTTTATGTTCGAAATGTTAAGCACTTCTGGATTTTGGAAAAATGTAGCAAGCATTGTTCACTACAATTAATTTCTGTAAGTTAACTGGCATTATTGGTCCACAAACAGGTCAGCTTTTTGCTGCTACCATTCATGAAATTTGCCAAAAAAGTCCCCATTCTTGATCCTGTGTACAAATTTGCTAACTAGGGAAAACAGCCATCACAACCTGTCTCCCATTTTTTATGGTACCTTCCATCCTTTCCCAGGAAGATTAAGACCACTTTACACATCCACCAAGGAGGCCAAAGCTAATGATCATGTCGCAGGGAATTAGGAGTGTTTAGTGTCGTAAACATTGCATCCGTATGACTCCGCCCTGTTCTCATCTCCCCTATTATCCATGCAATTCCATTCATGCCAGGTGACAAATACAGCCTACTCTGGAGAACATAACCGAGTCCCCCAGCCACCAATAACTCAGACTGAAGGGGCTGCTTGGATGAGAATGAAACTTTAACAGTCTGGTTAAAATGATTCAACCAAACCTGGATGGCTAAGAACCTTCACTGACTTTTAGTAATTTCTCATTGAAAATGGAAAACATTTACATGTTATATTTCCTCCTCAAATGTGAAGATTTGTTTTTCCTTTCTCCAATTTGATAGGGAATTGATCTATATGGGTTTTTTTTATGTTTCTATTATACACAAACTTTTTTCGCACTGTTGGTTAGATAAAATAGAGAAATAACAGACAAAAAAAATACAAACTCATAAAATGCATGTGAGATTTTACAGATTGTTCAAAGGTAAAAGCCCAAGGCAAAAGAGCATCTCTGTCCTTGAAGTAGCTCAGAACAAAAAACTGAGGCTAAAGAAGCAAAGAACAAAATGTAGCAATCTAGGACCTAGAATAGAAAAAGAAAAGAAAAAAACAAAAAAACAAACAGGAAGCTTAAATATTTCCAATGAGAAATGTTACAAATGTTACCATGGCTGCATATCCAGGTCAACGCTATAAATCAGGTATTTTTCCAGAGAAGAATGGTGATATTAGGTGCATGGAAAGATATGTGGAGGCATGTACAGAGCATTAACTTAATGGTTAACTGAGGATTTACCGCAACTAAACAAGTTTTACAGGTGAGGAAAATAAAAATATAATAATAAAATACCACATGTGGACATGATGTTAAACATACAAATTATGACCCATCATATAAGTCACTGATATTATGTTTTTTAATTCTGTATTCATCCCATGTCAGGTTTTAAGTGTACTTAACTTAAAAAGTATGAATTCAGTTTGAATGACCCTCATCTTAGGGATTGAATATTGTTCTCGTACATTTATAAAAGATGCGTGAGGGATTCACAGGCAATATGTCCAACCATTCAGTAAACATGAAATTTTCTAAAGAGGAGAAAAACAAAAAAGAAATTTAAGTGATTATTCTCCTCACAGACACAAGAAACTTCTGCCTCTACTTCTTGAAAGCCATGCAAGGACGCCCCTCAAGGTGAGGGGCTGTCCATGAGAGGAATTTCATTAAACCAAAAATAATTACCATGTGCATGTAGGTTGCATAATGTTTTCACCCACTGCTACTGAGGTCAGACATCAGCATTATGACCCATCCTATTCATTAGAGTCCATCAGGCGGCATCACATACAACGGTATAAAATGCAGAGGTGGAAAGAAGGATGAGTAATTGGAACAAAGTGCATTGGGCATATGAAGGATTGCGTTTTTTAAGTAGACCACAGAGGCATTCAAGTTAAACTCACAACAACTCAGTGTGTCACTGTGCCTCCCATGCAAACAAAAGCTACTCCAGCAGAAAATCATTATTTTTCTGACACTAAAATTAAGTTTCATTCACTTTTGTTTGCTGTGGTACACATAAAACAATACGTGTCACTTTGCTTATTAAAAATTAGAATAGTGCCTTTTGTTGTCATTTCTTTTTTTATTCAAATTGGACATCACAAAATGAAGAATGAATGGACAGTCACCAATACACTGCAATAGTTGCACAGCCCTATGTACCAGCTCTTTTACACAAGTTGATGTAGTGAGATTCATTTAATTGTAAAATTCATGGCTGCAACTACAGGCTGCACAGCCAATGATTGTCCATTTTGCAGATGTAGCCACTTTTACATTCTGCACAGCGATACAAACATCCAGCAGACATCCACATGCAGAAGCTTCATACAGTATGAGAACAGCAAAAGGGAGCACAGAGACGAAAAAAGAACAAAAAGAGCTTATAAAACCAACTGAGTGATTATGATATTGCATTATAATTAGTGACACACCATCATGTGAATCACTGGTATTGAAATTAGGACAGTACGCTGGTGGAGTGGTTAGCGTCCACAGTTTGAATGTACCTGCTGGCTACAGCCCGTCTGTGTGGAGTTTAAATGTCCTTCCTGTGCCTGCTTACCCCAGGTTCCCACCCCCCCAGTCCGAAGACATGCATGTTAGCTTAACGGGTGACTCTTTCTACTACGTGCGATTGGCCGTGTTGGCTCTGAGAAAGACGGTTGACTTGTCCTGCCATATCCTGCCTCTTGGCCGATTACTACCAGGATAGGCTTCAGCTCTCCACGACCCCAAACTGGATAAGTGGTTAACAAAAATGAATGAATGGATGATTTTGTTTACTGTGCAGAAGTGATGATGTTTTTAGAACCCATTATCTTAGTACACATAATCAAGAAACACGCAGAAAATCTATGAATTCAAATTCTATTGTACACTTCTGTGTCTCAAAGTGGTGACAACAATATTAGTGATAGCAAACTAGCAGACTACATTTTAATGTGGAAAATATACCGTCTCATTCTGGGTTATATTTTTGCCAAACTCTCTGGGCTCTGTGGTTTCTGTTGGTCAAAACATCCACTCAAGGTCACCAACAACCTCACATATCATTTCTGACAGCTGTGATAAAAGAGATATGTGCCTAGCTGAAATGCCACTGATCTCTGTAAGGCTCCATTTTAGGCTGGACAATAACACACACACACAAGTTCAGTTTTTCCTTCTCTTGGTGAATTCGCCAGTAGCAGTTTTGAACTTGACCATCACACAACAGAAACGTCTTTGATGAAAGAATGCGTGAGATGAGCCGAGGGCTCTGTCTAGGTGCATTTACTGTATCCGGGTTGGAGCAAAACTAAAAACCAAACCAAAAAGCAAACCACTGGAGATGGGGGACTGTTCTTACTTTCTGGATGAGTTAGACTGTCTCGTGTGAAAGAAAAATCTCACTTCACACTGTGATTCCAGCAGCTCTCTCAGCTCTCTCAGTTCCAACAGCATCTAAAGCACAGACTCAAGAGAGCAAAGTACCTCTCTATTCAGTGACGATCAATGCAGCACCGTAAAAAAGAAATTTTCTTCCCCCCACAAAAAAAGAACTACTGGTAGCGATTCACTTCGCTCTTTCTTCTGAACTTTAGGATAATAATCTCTAAAATTAGCTGCGGCTACTAGATTATGGCGTTTTACAAATCATCACAAAGATTATTGAATGAAACTATTGTGAACTATTTTTGCCATTTGTGAATGTGCCCTAATCACCAAAATGAGAGAGTCACTGATTTGGTGAAAAGGACACAATGAATAGCCTGAGAGGAGTCACAGTGTCCCTCAGCTGCTTTCCGGAAGCAAGAAAAAACTGAAACTGTGACAATGAAGGGAGAGAAACATCACCAGCACTATAAAACGGCCATTGTATGTTCCCAAATTAAATGATAAACAAAAAGTATGCAAATGCAAGTCTAGGGAGGAATATTGATTGTTTGCATTCAGGCCTCACACAATGAAAATCTGGCACTGAATTAAACATTGTTCAGCATTTGCTGGTTGGTTAAATGCAAGAAGCTGGAAAATAAATGTAATAATAGGCATTTCTCCACAGGACCATGACAAACTTGAGAATAAATCCTCTCATAGTGGTGCTTATACATTAATTAAAGCCTGACCAGCACAGTTCCTCTGAAAGTCCTCTTTACTCTGCTGTTTGAGAATTATTAGCTCAGAACTAATTATTTGCATTGGTTTTTACCTAATTGTACTGCATGGCTTTTTCTCAAGGATCTGTTTCATCACAGTGACTCTAGCTTGAGGCATTTCCTTGCTCCAGTCGAGTGCGCTTGAGACAAAGCAAGCATTTTATGCAATACAATTTGAGCAGGAGAGAGAGATGCTTTTGCTGCTCGAGTCTCTGTTAGAGCATAATGCCTCAGTACCTCCTACCCATTGCGCTTCATTGCCACTCATTCCACTTTTGAAGAGCATGGAATTAAAGTTAAATAAATCATGATATTATGATAAATATGCACCTGTGAACTTGCAGTATATTTGTCACTCAGACAGTAGGATAAAAACATGCAGATGTCAAGGCTAGTGTGTCTTCTGCCAGCAGCAAAATAATCACATTAGTCTCTCTTCATCTCTCCTCCCACCACCTCCATCTCTGTCTTCTTCACCACAGTCATTATGTCTCAATGATCCCCTCTTAGTCCAATTCTGCCTTTCCCTCGCCCTCCCTGCCAAAGTGCCTCTCTCGGCAACAGTAATTCTCATTAATTATCACTGCAGGCATGTTCCAGTGCCAGGGAGCCCCAGGTGGCAAGCCTCGATCAAACCTCCCTGTTCCTGCAGGGGAGAGCAGAGTTTCACTGGAACACGCAGGAGGTCAGAGATGTTTACCACCCATCAGCACAACAGAGCTTGACTTGAGATGGAGGCAGATTATTGGTTTGGATTGTGGCCTAAAGGGTGATTCTTCTCATCTGGATTTTTCAATTAAAAGATGCCAATTGTTTGTAGCAATGTTCAGCATAATTACCCCGTCCACACACACACACACACAAATGTTCTGAAAGCTGCACAAAAAGTATTTAGCAATTGTGCTCTTGACAGGGCACCAGCATTTAGACAAAACCGACAGTAAGGCTGCTTTCACATCTAAACTGGTTGGCTGATTTCTGATGAGCCCAGCTGGTGCAGTTCATTAATGAAAGCTGTCAATTGAACTCTGGTGCGGAGTACTAACCACACAAAGACAAGTGGTCTGACAGCAAGGCAGACCAACCGGAACCTTTGTGAGACCACAGATACATAGCTTTAGCATTATTTCAAAACTAATAGATTCATCTGCTGTGCATATATGACTAACAAAGTTACCTCTTGATCTGTGAAATTAATTTAGTGCTTGCATCCATACACAATTATTTTGTTGCATAAGTAAGATTTACAGTAGGCGCTGGGATGTGATCAATTAGGAAGTCCTCGTTCATGAATTTCAGCAGAGCAAAACACAGCAACCTCACAGTATCACATAATACAGTACAAATAGTCAATTTCTATCTGTTCATCTTTACTGATGAGCAAAAAGGTCCCATTCCTGTCTTATTATTAATGTTCATGGTTATTTGTGATGCCACAGAACATTAACACAAACAAACCTATCTGCTCAGCAAAGTGCAGCATAATCTGCCAGTACCCGGAATTTCATGTCCCCACATGGGTTAATGTACTGTAGTCCTGATGAGTTATCAGACCCTACAATTTCATATTTATAGCTCTGGCTTGTTATTTTTTAAATGCCAGTGTTACCACAAATTAAACAAAACTGCAGGTTTGCTGATTCTAGCTTTTTGAATGTTGAAATGTCATACTTGTCATATCTAATAATCAACCACATATTGGGAGTTTATTCCATATAAAAGACATCTCTTTTAATGACAGGAGAGCCACAGCTCTTTGTGACACAAGAGAAGGGAAATAAAGGAGTTACCCACCATTCCATAGGTGTTCAGCATGAATATGAAACTAAACTAAAAGAATGCAGTCTCTTTCTTAATGGTCTGCTGATATAGCAGTTTTTATCTAAAGTGCTTTACAATGTTGCCTCTCCTTCACACGCAAACGGTGCTTATCTTACCCACCAGGAGTAACTCAAACACCTCATGTTAGCTTTTAAACACTTGTTATAAGTTTATCGTTCAGTCAGACTTATTGTTATATGAAAAGGGAGTTATTCAGACTCTCTGCAGGTCAATCGGCTTTAGAAGAGAACTGGACGCTAACTGTAAGGATGAGACAAAGTCTCTCGAGACAAAATGGCAGATAACAGAAGAAGAAAAAAAAAAGCTACAAAGTTTGAGCACTCCTGGGAACTGATGAAACGCATAACTGATCTACAATCTGCATTGGCACAGCTTCTTAATCCTTCACCTGTTTGCCCCCATCCCAACAGGAAGGGATGCTTTTCCCCCCATCGCTATGACAACATAACATCTCTCAAATACACTACGTGCCTGAGAGGCTATGGTGTCGTATTAACAGTTAATGAAAAATCTCACATGTTTATCCCATTTCTACAACATATTTTGTATGTTGAACTGCACACTGGTGACTTTCTCCAACCAGGAATTGTGGCTTTAACACAAGCCATTTACTTTCACACTACTTTACCTCAGAACTTTAAAGACTCTCATGCCTGTTAGTTTTCAATGCAACCCGTCACATGTCCATTCCCTGCAAGCCACCTCCAGACACTGAGGGGAAAATACCATCTAGTGAAATGAGATGTATAAATCTACAGCCACCAGTGCACCTGATGTGCAGCAGCACCAGCAGATTATTTTGTCATGCATATTTAAATAATAACAAATGTATGTACGGCTTGGGGCAGATAATCTCTTCTCATGAGTTACTGTAGCAGCAGCGTCGGGGTGTGAAGGTGTGAGGGTGTGCACCAGCAGCAAAGAGCCAAACAGCAACGCAGCAATTACAAAGACTATTAATGCAAACCGTAGTCTTATAATCACTACTACTTCTCTTTGGGCTTTTCCCATCAGGGGTCGGCACAGCGAATCATCCATTTCCACCTCACTCTATCTTCTACTCTGACACCAGCCAACCTCATGTCCTCTGTTAGAACGTCCATATAACTCCTCCTTGGTCGTCCTCTCGCCTACTTGCCTGGCAGCTCCATCTCCAACATCCTTCTACCAACATACTCACTATCCCTCCTCTGCACATGTCCAAACCGTTGTCTTATAATCACAACGGAACAAATTAACGTAAGGAGAAAATAAGAGTGGGGCTTTACATTTTTTAACGCCAACAAACAGAGTTCAGCACATTACACTCACGTTACAAAAAAATAAAAATCCCAAGTTCAGACTCTACAAGAGCTCGTTTTTACGATGAAGCCTGAACGCAGCGCGCAGGTGAACAGCTAATGAACCACAGCAGGTAACAGCAGCTAACGCCACGCGCCAGGCTAAAGCGCGGCGCCGCCATTAAAACGAAACACACTCACCATTAAACGCCATTAAAAAGCCGGTGCAAATGTGAGAACATGAAGCAAACACTGAGTCCACGGCTGCCAGTAACGAAGAGCTTGTTTCTTACCTTCCTGACCTACCCGGACTCCGGGTCCACGCTCTCCGGACCTGCTGTAGGAATCGACCCGCCACGCGTCGCTCGTTTTGGCGCCACACACCGCACTTCCGCTTGTTTTAAACGTCCACCTCCGTCGTTTTTCAGCTCGAATCCTTGTGTGTCTTCTTCTTCCTCCTCCTCTTCTCTGTTGTCACAGACGTTTCCCCGCTTCTTTCTAGTAAGAGCTAGCTTGGCAGGCTAACGTTAGCTGACGTTAGCCTGCCACCAGGTGTTTGGAATGAATTCGCTGTAACTTCCTGTAATCGGCCACCTGTGACCTCCCTGCTGCCTGCTCATTGGTTGGAAGGGGAGCAGATGAAGAAGCCAGGTGTGTTTTCGTGGAGGTGAGATTTCAGTGCTGGCCAGGCATTTAACGGTGAAGATGATTTTTATTGAATTAATGTCTTTTTAAATAATATTCCTTGATGACACAATGTGTGGCCACGCAGTATTTTAGTGGGGCAGGTATTGGAGCTGTAAGCCTCCTGAGCATGGAGAGATCGATGTAGCAGGTACAGGCTTTGTTTCATTATGGAGACATGATTTTTTTTTTAGTAATAAGATTAAAATAAACGTTTGATCTTTCAGTGTAAACCTCTGATGTGTTGCAGTTGCAGCGGTTTCCGGCTGTCCTCGGGTCAGGTCTTTGTGTTCAGCTGGTCTGCCCGGCTTCACATGGCTGGTATACACTAAGATCTGGGAGCTTGTCTTCTTGTGACTCTGTTTTTAATGTTTGTTTTGTGTTGTATGTCATTTCCCTGTCATAATCCGTAATGCATAACTTTTTGGTTGTGTTCACGAGTTGAGTGTTGAGTGCAGCGATCCTCGTGTCATTAGACAGGAGGGTTATTGAGGAGTTTGTGATTGACCGTATATGATTGTGACAAGGTTTTTAATCATTTGTATCTGATGTAATAAAAATCAATATTGTTAGTTTATGTTGTGCGTTAGTGATTTATTTAGCGTCTGATTGGATGTGTCGTGCAGCCGTAGTTTATGTAGTACAGTAAATACTTATATAGTCTATAGTTTTATATAAATAATAAACCTCTTTTAAGGCTAAGTGATGGTCTTAAAGAAAGTTTGATACAGAAATTTAAAAAAAAAATTCAAATATTCAACTACTGTAGGCTATTTAGGAGCAATTTTGATGCAGCCTGTTTTTACTTTTACTACACTACAAAAAAAGAAATTTTTCATCCCAAACTGCTGTTATTTTTCAACTGTAGTAACTTTCCTTCCTACACATTAATATAAAATAAGAAGCTAATAAGTTATCTATGTTTTTATAGATTAACTAGTTCTGTATGTAAAGTGGTTTAAATCATCTGCACGTTTTCCTGCTGTGACATTTTTGTTTGTTATGTATCCGATATCTCTCACTCTTTTTTTGGTTAACTATAAAAGGCTTTTGCCCTGAGTTTCACCTTTGACAATTGATTTGAAAAATCTCTTCCCATCTCGCATTGATGTCACCAACAGAATCGCTCTCAATACAGTTTAAAATACGGCATTTAAGATACTTGTACATTTCGACTCTAACTGAATTTTAGTGCATTTAATTTGAGCCGAATAAGCTACTTGTTGAAGAACCACTTTTTTAACATGGCATGTCTGTTTTGACAAATTCATAATTAATAAAAACAAAGGGTACATTACAGTCAGTATGTTTTGTAATAAAGTGACTTTTTCCCAAAAAGTGAGTGTGGAAATAAAAAAATGCACGTGAGTGTCGAGATGGATCCAAGATAAATTAAAAGACATCATGGCACCACTCAGGATTTCTGAAGACGGTCTCAGCAGAGGGTATCATGTGCAAACAATAACATTGATAATGTTTAGCAATAAAAACAATGGAAAATACATAAGCACAATATATCATCCATTTAAAAAAGCAGGCTGCAAACATTACCTTGCCTGAACTGTGATTACTGCTCAAAAAATCAGAAGCACCGGATTACAGATTTAAGATCTTGACACTGGGTCGCATCCATGGCAACAACTCAGGTCTGAAGCCCCACACTCTTTGCCCCCTCTCAGGCTGTCACCTTCACAGACATTACATTACCATCAGGGGCACTTCATGCACATTACACCTCTGATGATATGCCTATCTAAAGATCATATATGGCAGTTTATGAATCTCATTCAGACACTGACTTGCAAGTTTAACATTGTGCCATGGGGAAAAGAGAATATTGATAAATCACTGAGGATCATCATCTTTGTGCTTTAACCGCATATATTAAAGGGGGACTTCACCAACTTGTTTTCTATGGCGTTAGTTTAGGGTGTAAATGTACATTAATGCTTTTAAACTTCACCTCTGATTCCTCTATTAGAGGGAAAAAAAACTCCTCCGGATGACATCACCCAGAGGAGTTTTTACGATATGCTAAATATTAAACATTTAAAACGAACATAAGGAGCTGATGTGATTAGAGGGCAGGAGATTAAAGTGCTGCATGATTAAACACGGTAGGATCACCTATACAGCCTGAAACTCTCATCTCATACAAATTCAAATATTTAAATTAGAGAAGCTAAAGCGAGTCAGAAGTTTGCCAAGAAAGTAATTTACAGCACTTGAGGCAACTGTTAACAAATATTGTAAGATCACAGAGAAGTTCTGTTAGTCTGTGGTAAGTTGTGGGCGAAGGAGTAATAGTGGTAAGATTTGAATATAGAAAGAGTGAATGCAGTAGGTCCTACAGGCAAGAATTATTCACCAATCAATGGCCAATTAAAGGGAGAACCACAAAGGAGCAATTTATCTATTGATTCTAATGTTCAACACTGACATGTATCTGTTTCCTGTTAACCGCAATGTTTCAACATCAAGAAAAGCATCTGCAAAGATAAATATTATTTCACCTGAAATGAATCAGATGGGCCTGTTGCTGTTACTTTCTCCTATCACGGGATTGCTGGCAGTTCACTCACTCTTCAGTCCAAACGTTATGTGGCCACACAAGTTCCCTATAAAAAGGCTCGGCCCAATAAAAACTGAGATTCATCAGAACCTAATCAGCCGTATACCCACGGGGTGCATCACTACAACCAGTCATTAAAACATTTGACAGTTACAGGAACAAATCACCTCCTAAATCATTCAGTGGATCAGGTCTAACAGTTGGTTTTTACAGTTCCAGTTGATGGGGCTGGTTATTAAGGACAAATAATATTCTGCAGGAGTTATTAAAAACAAACAAACATGCATTTATTCAACAGACATCTAAAACCAGGACGGGTATAACAGATAAGTGCGTCCATCAGCCGCACGTACTCACTGTTGTTCCTCGGCCTCTCTGCGGAGGGAGGACATGGAAGGTCGAAGCAGATTTGTTTTTGTGGCCCAATCTGGAACAAAGCACTCGCTTGATCAAGCTGACATTTAGCTTGAACACAAGATCGCGCCACTGCCTTTGTGGGTTGGAATTAAATGAGTTTTAAGATGGTATGTAGCCTATTTCATAATGAGAATGTGGCGGCAGGAAAGAAATGAGCCTAATGGGTTTTAAGGTGGCCTGTTTTTTGGTGTTCAACAAACTCCAGCCAGAGAGCAGGAAGTGAAGACACATCAGACTCCAACAGGAAACTGTCCCTGCAGAGTCTTTGGTTGTTGGTGGTTTATGTTCTAGAATCAGTTGCAACCATTTATCTGTGTTTAACAGAGACTGACCCTGGAGCTGTGGTTTGTCAGCTATGGAAAGCGATAATGAAATGATTCCGCAGCTGAAGAAAACACTTTGCATAGAAAAGATATTTTAATGTATGGTAATCTTCCCTATAAATATCACAAACCGGAGACTCTTGTTTAGCACTACTGTTATTTAATTTGTCTGAGTGATGGCAGCAAAGCTGATGTGTCTGTGTAACGTCCTTTTAAAAACAAATCACAGCACGGAAGCCTTTAAAGACGGGGACAGACACGTCCATGCTGTGGACAGATGGTCACTGGATCCTGTTGCAGTGCAACACAGCTTCCTTTCAATTGCAAAGAAAATCCACAAGGCTTCATCTCCTCATCAAATCCAACTTCTGAGGCTGTCAAGGCACCAGACATTCAAACGCTCTGGCGCTGGAATTGGATTTGGCCACTTTTTGTTCATTCACGAAGCTTTTTGTGTCTTAATGTAACAGATCAATACGTCTGGGGCCTGTCTGTATATGTCTGTATGATGCTCCGTGTTACCAGCACCAAGGAAACTCCTCTGTCCCACGTTTGATTAACTGTGAAGCACGTGGTCATGTGCTGAGAAAAAGCTGATCTGCTTTGGGACAAACACCACCACCATGTGGCCTGTTACATGCCGTCATTTGTGATGCGCTAACAATGTCAACCTCCAGTTTAGGATATATCTGGTTGTTCTCGAACACTTTTGATTTTACCTTTAAATTCACCATGATTTACCATGCCAATATTTCATATTGTCACCAGCACAAACTCACCTGTGTGATTATTCTAACTCACAGTCTTTTCATTGTGACACATTAGGTCTACGGCCACACAAGAAATGCTTCAACTGCTGAGTTTGACATCAGCAGCTTCGCCACGGGGGGACACAAAATTTTTAAAAAGTTGAGGAGATTCGAGACAAAGCATCACTAGATGCGTCCTCATTTGCCCAGTTGAACAAACGTGAAACATTTATCATGTATCTGTTTTTACTTCGGCACCATTCAAAAACCAAGTGTTGTCATCTGGAGGCGCTTTTCAGTTAGATGTAGAGATTGATAAAGGAACTCAAAGGAAAGTTTATTGGCATTCATTTAAATATATCGCTCAAACTAGATTGAAAAGAAGCAAGTTCAGTTTCAGTAAAGTTAGGATATTTTAATATTTGTCCGGTCAGTTGTCGTTTTGGCTCAAGCCCCTGTTGTTTCTCGTTGAATGAGGCATGTTTTTGATGATCTTCACAAACTACTTACCGCTTTTTATTTTCTGCTCAGTCAAACCCTTTGGTGACTCAGTTCTTTCTCATTTATTCCCTGCAGTTTGTATGACTTACATTTTTTCATAACATTTTTAATTCCCTTTGAGAACTGTAAGAACCCTTGAGTGTCCTGTCTGTATAGATTTCTGGATTTGGACCCAAATCCTTCTTTACTTCATTTTGAGCAGCCTTCATCAAACTTTATCATCGTTTCACATGATTTGTTACAAAACACATTTGATGTTGATAATTTTTCTCTTGTTGGTTAAACTGTTAAGAAAGCTCTTTAACATATTGCACGTCTAAAACCACTTCTACCTGTCTATCATATGGGTTCGGCCTGATTGCTGACTTGCATGTTGATGCAGATCTACAATCAGACGCAAATTAAAAACTTCTAAATATTAAAATATGTTTAAAGCAATGTGCAGCCTTGGTGGGAACATGCAGTCAGAAAGCTTTGTAGCTTCCTCTTCTATTTTTACATTCTGAGCTGACGTATCTAGAACATCTCCCTCTTTTAGTTCCCTTTTCATGTTGGCGTCACTCTACAATCACCAGTCCCATCGTTCCCATGTGCAACTTGATGCAGGAGTCTCGCTAGTTATGTGGCAGTGAAGCATGTGGAGCAGCTGTGGCCATTTTAAAGGCTTCACGCTCGTGTTGTGATTGCTGGCAGTATTATCACAGCGAGCCCTGCCGTCTTGCAGGGAGCCCAGGTCGTCGTGTAGCCGGGCGACCTCATCCCTGACTCGCTCCCTGACTGTGCGCACAGCGAGGACATGTCACTCCAGCAGGCGCACACACTGTGGAGGGGCGGCTCCTGGCGGGCTGCAGCTCAGCATCCTCCGCTGCTTGTTTGGATGATCACAGAGCCTGTGCTCTGTGTCCGCCAGGCTGCCAGCGGGGCTGCAGCCAGCTCAGTCTTCATTTACCGCGCTGTAAATGACAGCGCTCACTGCTAATTTGATTCTGAACTTTATAGGAAGCAGTCAGACTATCTGCATGTGTAAATCATCTTCGGAGCCGGTACAAAGGAGTGCTGAAGTGCGAGAGGATATTTTGGTCGACCCATCGCTCCAGATTTAAACATTCCCTCTAATTTGTCTCCCACTCTGCATTACTCATAGTCGAAGCCTTTCTACAGCTTGATTGAAATGAAATCCTCACCAGCACAAAAGGTTAAAAACTGTGTGTTCAGTAAAAAGAGGGAGATATGGAAACCTTGTGTTCACCTGAAACATCACACGTTGTGTGCACCATCAGCCCTAAATCAGCCCGTTTCTAAATGCAGAGCAAACTGTGTGTGAACTTGTTTGTGTCTTTGGGTTTAATTGACATTTCAGCAGTTCTCAGCTCCCACTTCAGCCTCTTGGCAAAGTGTTTCCCAGCATTAGCACTAATAGTAAGTGCTTTATTTTTTCCAGAATTAATGAGTTTTTCTCCTCACCTGGCTGCTGTTGCTGTTGACGGATCACTGAATCTTATTGTTCACTGGACTTTGACTTTGTCCTTAAGCTAAAAGCAGCAGCTTATAATTTCCTGAGCAGTTTCTAAATGTAAATGTCCTTTTATATCGAGCTTTTAGTGTTGGGGTGGCTGCCACTAAAGGTGCTCACCTGACCAGCCGGGAGCAACTTAGGGTTCAGTGCCTTGCCCGTGAAAAGACCTAGGAGGGACTGGGAATTGAACCATCGACCCTGTGGTTTGTGGACTGAGCCCCTTTTACATTCTGTATTTTAAGTTTTTGTCTAAAGTGGGAACATGCAACCACTGACATCCGGTAATTATTGTTTCTAACAACCAGAAGTTCAGCAGTTTAGTCACGACCAAGAACAAGCAATAAATTATAAAAAAGCATTTCAGCTTTTAAATAATGAGCTTCACATCATCCAGGCGGCACATGTTGGTCGAAAAACAGCCCATTTACTTTTTCAACATCATTATTCCATCTCTCCTGATTGAGAAAGTGTTGGCACCCACTTCCTCCTCTGCAGCCAACCACTTATTCCGACAGTTGTTCTCCTGTTTCACCTGTGAAAACTGGAAGGGAAATGACTTTACTGTTGGTAATTACTGATTGACGGCATTGTTCCTTACACGTCTCTGAGCTGAAATGTCTGATGGGACGTGTGTTGACTGCATTGTCCGTTGCATTGGTGCACGTATTAAGATGCAAAGGCTTTAATGTTCAGTCAGTGATGAAAAAGGTCATAATTGTGTAATGATTCACTGCATTTGTTTTCCTGCGTCCATCTCTCTGTCTTCGAAAAGGACAAAACATTCAAACCTGTCCCCACCGAGATAAATTCAGCTAAAGTAAAAAAAAAAAAAGTACTTTTGCAGACTGATGCACGATCCAAAGGGAAAATCAGATTTAATGACAGATAAACAAAACAACACAATATGCTTGTTATTTCCGAGCTTGACAACCACACTCACGATTCTCGATTGTTATTCCCACCCATTACCCTTGGAAACTGAAAGGCATTGAAAAGCTTGACACACGGCGAAGACGGAGGAGCGAGCCAGCTTTTCAAAAACAACGAAAGGTATGTGGAGTGCCAGCAGCTGCGCGTCGCTCCGCTGTGTGGAAAGCCTGATGAAAACAGGGCTGCACTTGACTACCAATCTCCCACCCTTGGGAGGGAGTGTAGATTCTGAATGAGCTTGATATCCACTGAATGAGAAGTAAATGCCTCTCTTAAGTACCTGTCAGCAATGCGAGCAGCTGTGTTACGCTTAACTCAAAGCTTTTTAAAGCGTTTTTGGCTGAATGCGAGGAATGTGGAGGTTACTGAATGAGCTCAAAAAAAGTAAAGGCTCATGTAAATACGTGACCGATTAGATTTTCATTTGCAATTTTTGACAATCAGCTGACAGGCTCACGTGGAGGAACTGAAAGTGAGTGACGCCACAGAAAAACCTTCGTTTGCTGCATCAAATGGAACCAAAAACCAGGATGATTCAGTCATTTTAAAACACACATAGCAACAACCGGCAATAGAAACAAAAAGACATTTATTTCCAATATTGACTCAGAGATTCAGGCTTTTTCCTGCATCAGTCTCGAGCTTTTGAAAAACCAAACAGCACAATGGGTACTGCCGTAGACGGGAGATGACCACGTGCTTCTGTTCTGTTTTATTTGGGGAGAGACGTGCACGGACACGACACAGTGGAGACCTGCCGACAACAAGAACAAAAGCGTCTTTGTATGAACGTGAAACAAAAACCGATTAACGAGACTCAGACCACATCCAGACAAATCAAATATTGAAACTATAGGGCGTGTGCACATGGTCCAAATTATACACACTCCCACAGGGTCTGCGTGGACCTGACAACATTTACATCAGGTGGGATCACACAGATCCTTACGGCGTCTTCGTGATGTCGAAGTTTGTTGAGATTTGATGCAAAAGTTCTTAAGTTTGCAGACATTTAGTTGAAGCTTTTCTTTCGTTCGGTTAAAACCGTGACGTGATGAACATCCAGGGGATGTTTGTGTGACAGTGTCTGTCAGTGGTAAATGTTTCGAATCTATTCTGCTAAAATATGCAGCCATCAGCCAAAACACTGTGACCATCTGTGCAACTGAATGCAAACGGTTGCAGCGGCTCTGACATCCGTTCTACTTTCACCCTGTTTGAAATGAATGAGCCGTATATTGTTGTAATGCACGGCTCAGGATGAAGCTGCACCTTGACTTTGGACTAGTTTGTCTGACTGAAGAGTGACACTGCCGTGTTTACACTGTGTTTACTGTTTCAGAAGGAGCCGATAACAAGCATCAAATCAATCTTTTATTGATACACGGGGGCATTTGGGGACGCGATGACCCCGGCTCCGGGTAATTTACTGAACACTCTACAGAACCCCCTCCTGATCCTCTGCTCACCACACCTCTGTTATTTTGTCTCCTTCTCTCACTCTCCAAACATTTTCCATACCCCCTGACCCTCCTCTCCTGCTGCTCCCTTATCCCCTATTAGTATTCATGACAGTGTGGCCCATCTATCCCAATGAAATGCTGCACATTTAGAAAAGCTCCAGCCGACACATCCCCTCTAATTTTGGATCATCATGATGAAAAATCACCAAGGTTTTCCTGGAGCCTCGGAGCCACAGTGTGTGTGTGTGTGTGTGTGTGTGTGTGGTTTTATTAGAGTTAAAGCATGGTGACAGATTTTAAACGTGGGCTCCAACCTTGCCTCACTGTGTCGTCTGTCATCACATTTAAAGCTACAATTTGCAACTTAAGCTAAAAGCAGCACGAGCCTGGAAATCAATGCTCCTCCTCCTCCCACCCAGTCTGCCTCTGCTCTGCTACACTCTGCTGCGCTCCGCCATGCCCTGCACAATGCTTAGTTCCAGGAACACTGCCCTGCCTTTGCTAGTATAACAAATGTTCAGAGCAACTATGGCTGTTTGCTTTGTGATTTATTTAATCAGGAATTGTCCTTTTCTCCCCTCTCCATGTATTTCCGTCTCCTTAAAATTTGAACAATCATAACTAACTTTTTGGACAAACAAAACCTTCTCATTCTGACCCCTGTAAGCCCAGGGAAACAGATCACAAGATGGGGCCCTTGAACTTGAACTTTCTTCCTCAACTACTTTTAATTTTAATACTTCAAGTAAAATATAAACGCACACTTACTTACTGTTACTTAAGTGGATATTTTCAGTAGGTAACTTGTACTAGAGAATATTATTGTTTGTTTATTTGTGCTTTTACTTTTAATACTTTAAATGAAATATAAATTAGAGAGCGAGTAGTTTCACTATTGTGTGTTGATTTGTAATTTTACTTAAGGACAGTTTACCTATTCATCATATTCTTCAGTGTTTTATAATTGCTCTGAGTTACATTGACATTGTGTTGTCATGATCACAAAAAAAATAATTCAAAATGAAGTTGATTCAGCCTATTTACATAACAATATATTATAACAATGTTGGATTAGTTTGTATTTGTTATTACAGCAGGTTATTCACAAGTTAAATCATCTAAATAGCTTAAAGTTTTGGAATGAGACCAACAAAAACTGCTCCTGGTTACATTATCTCTTTCATTTGAGTTCTATTCATTTACTTTTATTTCATTTTACTTTCATTCTAACATTTTTACTGCAGAAATATAGAATATAAGGGCAGATGTGAAGATGGCACCTGATCTCTTGAATAAAAAATGTCTGACACGCCACATTAACCAGGAATAAGCTTTTGGTCATTTAGCTTCAGTGTTGTGCACCTGTTGTGTGAGTCCTTCCTCTCTCTCTGTCTCTCGTCTTCTTTTTTCCACTGTCCTTGGTCCAGTCGTGACACAGTTGCTCCACTACTAACTTCTTATATGTCAAAATCTGACCCACGCAAACGTGCTGATTTCACCTTGTGTTGTGGTTTTGCTTACAAAGATCGGGCCAACACACTGTGCTCCGCTCACCGAAAGAGACATCACAGCCGCTCGCCGGAGAAATAGTGTGTATTGTCCACGGTACACTTGCTCGCAGTCAATCTTCACAGGTCAGTAGAAGTCAATAGGAAAAGAAGTAAATACACGCAGACACACACACACCTACTGTGTGCGGCGACACAGCTGACTAAGCTGCTGTGGGCCTTTATTACAGCTTGTTTATAGCCTTAACCAATGCTGACTTTGCATGTTAACGCCAAAATCAAATAACTGTGGCAAGATACAGAAGGTTCAAGCTTAAACAACAACGACCCACAATGTCGAGATACACAGTAATGTTAAAGCTACGAACACAGAACATCTGCAAAAGCTCGTCTGTCCGTCGCAGCACGAGTCACGTATGAATGTGCGTCTATCGGGTTTGTGCGCAAAAATGCACGAAACAGGGATTTAAATGGTTCATTGTCTTTTCCTATTGTGTTAACCATCAACTGACTTAATGTAAATATCAAAAGCATGACTCCAAACTGTGTGATGAGTTTATTAAAAAAACTATTCTCCTGAACACACACACCCTCATGTTTTCTGGTAATGATGTCTGGTGCATCACATACACTTTCACCCTAACTTGACAACTCTCACTTGCACCACTGCAGTTAACAAAGCGCCGCATGACCAGTCAGGTGTGCAAAGTTTTGTCAGTGCAGCTGCTGTCAGGGGATGATGGATGATCTGGAGCCCGACTAGCTGGGTTACAACTGTATATTAGCTTGTACAATAGTGTTGAGAGCTGAACTGTTACTTTGGGTGTTGCACAAGATCAGGCCATTAGCAGAGTTACATGGGCAAGTTTTTAGAATTTCGACAAGTGTAGAGTGAAAGGAAAATTAGGTTAATCTCATTGACGAGTTTTTATATTTAAAAATGATAAAAAATAAACAAATTTGAAGCATTTTAACCGCCACATATGCCAAACGTGGCCACTCAGAGAGGACAGTGAATTCATCGTCAAGTGTGACCCCACGGGCATCGAGCAGCTTCACTGACGTCCAACAAGAACCCGAAATGCCAACAAACATATGAAAACATGTCATGACAATATGACTTCACTTGTGCGTCAGCAGGAACGCTCTCACAAACATGTGTCCGCCGTGCACGGACACATGGGTTTTTTTGACCATGTGCCAGCCTGCAGGAGAAAAAAAGACCTTTGGATGGCTGAGTAATTTATGGGAACCGCATCGTGCAGCACGGGCTGAAACAGCAGAAGACCTTGAGTATAAGGCTGGGGAGGAGGCGCTCGGGGCTGGAGATGTGGCGTGTGCTTTTTTCCAGTTTGTTTAATGTGAGTTCAGTTAGCAAAAAGGAAACGCACTCGCACATTCAGAACGGGTTATTTGTCAGACGGCTCTTTAGCTTTGTAGTCCACACTTAATGATGACTGGGTTCATGTGGACATGAAAGGGGAAGAAAAGCAGCAGAACAGACACAAACTCTAGCAGAGATTCGAACGTAACGCTGATGCTTCTAATGGAAGCTCAATAATGCAGTTCAACGCCAGACAGATGGAAAAACAACACGACCCTCCAAACACGTCTGTGTCAGAACTGTGCAAAGGCAACATGTTCAAATGTGAGCACGGTGATACGTTTTTCTCAGCTCATCAGTTACCACATTTCAATTGGACGTGAATGGATTCAGCAAATTCTAAACAACTTTTTTTTCCTCATACATCTGCTCTAGTTTTTAGTCAGGAGACAAAATGCAAAGCACAAAGTAAAAGTGACAGGGCTACTTCCCTGTCCTCTTCCAGTCGTGATGCGTGGGGTGGCGACGGGAAGGGATGCAGCACAGTAAAGTGTGAATGTTTGTGTCTTCTAATCGCCTAATAATTGGATGTGATGGCAGAACGTAGGCCGTGGTGATGAATTACCAGCGGTTGAGCTGTGAGCACAGCAGGTAGGTGCAGATGCTGCAGGTGCTGAGTTGTTGAGTGTGTGGTTTCCTGCTGGTGCTACTCACACACACGCCCACACACACACACACACACACACACACACACACACACACCTAAAACATATAGACATGTTAGAGGCATGGATAAAGAATTTGCATACATGCTTTGCAAACTAAATTCAAACAGTGACCAACTCAAGCCTTAGGACACACACACACACACACACACACAAACACACACACACACACACACACACACACACACACACACACACACACACACATTAATAAGGAAGTCAAACAGGAAAGGCACTGAGAAAGAGCTTATGAAGAAGCAGCCCACCATGCCGAGGAGTTGTGCTGCAGGAAGCTTGTCTAATCTACTCTCCGTGGGACGTGGCAGTGACACGGGTTCAGTCACTGTCTCGGGGCTCAGGATGAGAGAGCGTCTCACCGTTTGCCTTTGTTCGTTCATTGCCATTTTCATCTCATTGTCAGTGCAGATCTCACCTCTCCCCTCATGTAGGAGTTGTCATCTTGATTCTGCTAACAACTGCTGCACTGAGTCGAAACCGCGAAGTGACTTCCTGATGAGGTTTTCCCATTAGTTAAGCAAGGACGGAGTTCACAGATCTGGGTCTGAGCTACCACTGACATTTGTTTGTTACTGGATACGCCGAGCACAAGAATCACAATAAAGGATATGGGAATATATTTGAGCCTGAATTAATGTTCTAAGTGAATTAATCGTGTGTGATGAGATACAGAACAATCGGTGACAGTAACTCGTTAGTTCATGTTAAGGGTCAGCCACTGGTTGACATTTAAATTAGTAATAATGTGTATGAATATCACCATCTGCTTCCTGAAAAACACACTGAGCTGCTCACAGGCAGTCAAAGTTTCCCATCTATTTTTTTTAAACTAGTACTGTTGAAATGAAACTAAACTTGAATGACCACTGCACACACTCTAACACCCAGTGGAGCTGAGTTTGCATGTGTGTCCAGAATTTTGAGGATGTTTCCGTGATTGTTGCTTCCTAAAACGGCTGATTATGCAACAGCTTTTCTACAAAAGTGTGAAACATGTTGTGGTGTTTTTCAGTTGGTTTAAATTGCCCGGTTGTGCAGAATTCACTGAGCACTGGTTTAATGTTCTGGTAAGTTCAGGGATGAACATTTGATAGAGGCAATAAAAATCCCTCCAGGCATTTAACAGATGTAGCGCTGATGAAAACGGGACAAACATGAGATCATGTTGACTTAGATGAGTGACCTTTGACCCCCATAATGTAATCACTTCATCCTTGAGTCTTATTGGATGCTGGTGCTACATTTAAAGACATTCCTGCAGGGGGCTCCAGGGATGAGTTCACAAGAACGGGGTGGACATTAGGTCACAGTGAGTGTGACCTTTGACCCCGGAAGGCCCTTAAAGTCTGTTGGAGCCCCAGGCAAAAATGTATGGATCATAAAACTGCCACGCTTGACGTATGGAAAACACAATAAAATACACAGCACACCACGCACAGCACAATAACCTGCGGTAATACACCGCTGTCATTTATCGTAACTTGGCCTCCACATCTTCACAGTTAGCTTAGTCGGAACGCCACTTTCATCAGTTCACTACGGAAAAAGTTAGCTGATTATCAGCAGCCTGCTGCCTCAGCTAAGTTGTGCCAAATTTAAAGAAAAGCTCGTTGTGACCTTGACCTTTGACCTCTTGAAAGTGACCAGTTCCTCTTTGAGTCTGAGTGGACGTTTGTGCCACATTCGAAGGCGTTCCCTCATGGCGACCCTGAGATATTGTGTTCACAACTCTGGGGCCGTTGGACGGATGACCTGACAACACAACACCTCAGGTCCGAAAAGCAGCAGCACAAATGCACTTGTGCGTTGTTGGTTTTGTACGTGTGCTCGCACAAACTGTCTTGAGACTGGCTTGAAATAAAACGCATGTTAGGGCCACACCACTACATCCACTGACAGACTAAAAGCAGATAATAGGTTTTAGTGCGACGGACGCGCTTGCTTGCTGTCATGGTCTACAATCGTAAAATGATACAGACGCAGCCTCAGGACAGGATTCAGGAGAATACATTACCAGCGACAGGGAAGAAGAGAGAAGATGTCCCCGAGGCCCAGACGGGACTCGATGTTCCTCAACACTCTTGTTGGATTGTCAAGCACCTCTCAACTCCAACCTGTTATTCCCTCTCAACAGCTTTGGAGAGCTGCAGTTTTCACACCTCTTCCCAGAAGAGACACCTGCTCAAAACACGCACTTCGAGTGGCCTGCGCCACTTTTCCAAGCTGATGTTTAGAATATGGAGGTCGGCTGTTTTAGCCAATGAAAAAAGTCGTCCTATTTTATTACGGTGCTCAGGTAGTTGTTGGGCTGATATCACAGTGGAGGGCTGTTATCTGTGTTTGGAGAAGGATTTTCAGACCAGTTCTAATCTGTCTAAAATCCAATGAACCCACATATCGAGACCATAGGTAGCTACGAATTTTCCCTTTGCCCAGAAATGCCGATCAGATATGAAGTAGGTTGAATTTTGGCTGAGGAAAAAAATCTGATACGAATCTGCTCAAAAGCGCAACAGGATCCCATGAAAACTGAAGATGATGTGTTCTGTCTCCAGTTCAAGGGCAGATTCTGGGTCTTTTCACAGCTCAACCTGGATTCACAGTCTAGGCCCTAAATCCTTCATCCTCCAACTACAAAGAGCTGAATATATAAAATACAGGTTCTGACAGATATGGGCTGGAGGACGCTGATGTGGATAAAGATATTTGTGGTTTGATGTTGCTCATATGAATGTTTGATGCATCCTTTAAGCTGAGCCAGTGAAAACGTTCACCGGGTTTTCGTACTGTAAACAGCCTTTAAAGTTTGACATTCACCATTTTATATTCATCTTTTTTACGCATTTTCATGTCGAACCAACTTTGGACATTCAAAATCAGTCAGAAAGACGAGTTAGTATAGATATTAATGGAGTGCAGTGCAACATGTTGTTACGTGTGTGTGAATCCTGCATGTTCCAATACAAGAAAAGCCGATAAAACGAATGAAACGCGCTTTTTTTTTTAAAGAAAATAGTCAAGAAAAAGTCAAAATGAACTAAAGTGCACACATCAGAGATGCATAATTAAAAAAATTTTTTCATGATACCAACAAATACAGAAAGCCTGTGTTGAGCTAAACCCTGCAGGAACTATACAAAACTATTCCTGTCACTACATTTAATTCAGCAAACGGACAGATCAAAGCCGATTCTGCTGCAGTTTCTCGATGATAGGAGCAAACTCTTTCTCTCTTCCTTCCGCACAGGAAAAAGCTGAATTGTTCTCTGCCCTTGTCTTCTCCTTCTTCTCCTTCTCCGGACAGGAAGTCCCAACAGAAGCATTGTGTGAACAGGATCAGGTAATGTCAGCGAAACGGGTTTCTAGCAATCACAAAGAACAAACATTTTCTCTTCTCTTCCTTCCAAATGCAACCTAAAAAAAGAAAGGAGGATGAATCAATAGCCTGGATTATAGAGGGCATAAAATTAGCCAAAACACACGTGCCTTAAAAGAGGCCACTTGTTATTTCGCTCCTGTTATAGCCTCAACCCCTCCCGACTTTCACATACTTTACTGTGGACATTAACATATTTTCTCGCTCTTGTTAAAGAACCTCCAAATAATTTGATTTCTGTCAGGAGCGAGGGGGAGAGAGTGCAGAGGAGCTACAAGTCTCGACCCAATTAGTGATCTCGTTCACTGAGCACATCCCGTCTTCTTCTCCACTTCTCTTCATCGCGCTTTCTATTCGCGACCACCCTTCACCCTCCTCCTCCTCCTCCTCCGCCTCCTCCTCCCTCTGAACCCATTCTTTTCTTCTCCGCTGGACTTTCTACTCTCCCTCGTCTTTGCTCGCTCCTGTTTCTCTCTGCACACATATGAGTCAATTTTGCCCCCGGGATGAGACCACGGTGGTTAAATCAGATTGGGGCGAGGTTATATTTGGACTGTGGCGAGAGAGAGAGAGAAGCATCAAACAGCTGGGTGACGACTGTGTGGCCTATTTTACATCAGCAAATTGGCTGACAGTGGATTCCCAGGGCACACTGAGCTAACAATATTAATAATATTAGTTTCATAAAAAGCTCAGACTCATTTGAAACTGTCTCATTATGCACTGACATAATAGGAAAAGCCGGAGACTGAACTCTGACCTTCAGTCAGGTAGTAGTTATAAATATATATAAATGTATGCTTTTACTCCACAACACATCTCAAAATATAATTCCCAAGCTGTTTTTTAAATGTTACATAATATTACAGAGAATATCAAATTATTTTGACCATTTCTATTTTCTTCACTCTACATTTAAAGAGGACTTTCAGTGTCACCTGGAAACCGCAACATCGCCGCAGCAACTGCCATGATTCATACTTACGTAATGGCATGAGGTGTGTGTGTGTGTGTGTGTGTGTGTGTGTGTGTGTGTGTGTGTGTGCAGTCATTAAGAAAATAAGTGTTGCATGCCAGGAGGAAAGATGGTGGAATTGGCAGACCTCAGACCAGGCTGAACCTCAGATCACTTCTGTGGACCAAGTGCAGATTTGATAGTGATTATTACCTCCCAGTGAAATTGCCATAAAGATGTTTTTTAGTGCAAAGGAGGACGAAAAACTGAAGATGAAATTACACTACGCCTTGTGAGGAAATACACACAACCCCATACATACACCCCCTTTAGCCACTTTTAGCTCATTGTTTCGATTTCAGTTTGCCTCTCTCATCATTATTATTTCCAGTGGGTGACTAAACTACATGAATTACAGGGTGATTTTTCAGAGCTGTGTGTGCCAGTTCGAACCCGGATCAGCTTGTTCATCTGTGCCATAAACCTTCATTGTCCAAAAACACAGTAAAGACACACAGCTCCACAGGATTTACACGTTTTCAAAACATGTGATTGACACATTTTTATCAACATATTGTCGAAATTAATATTAATTAATGAAACAAGCCATCCTACTTTGACACAGGTAATCTGTGTCTACCCTTTCTTATGAGCCAATGAGTCAGTCGTTGAAGTAGCACATCTAGGTACAAGGTCTGCATCAGTTGAAACGTAAAAAATGGCAGATATTGTTGCTTACAATGGAGCCGAAATAGAGGCCAGTTTCATGCTTGTTTTATATTTTCTAAGTGCACGATTCAAACTATGCAACCACATGGGTTTGGCTACAGCTATGCACCAAATAAAGATGTTAGGGTTCATAAAATGAATGCAGGGTTTACCTCACAAATCTGTACTTCGCTAACATCATGCCACATCTCACATGATGTTCATCATGCGATTGTGGCATCAACAACAATAAAAGTTGTTTTATACTGGACTCAGACTTTGCTCTTGTGTGTAAAGTCGATATTTTATAGGAAGACATTCTTGTGACTCATTAAAATTCTACCTGAAATCTTCCGTTGTTAAATTTACTTCAGACTACTTAACAAAGTAGAGCCAAGTTAACTTTTGTAAAAAAAAGAATTGTTTACATGTTTGGAATAAAAATGCATGTCACGCAGTGGAGCGGTGTGTTTTAATCATTTTTGGACAACAATCAAAGAAAATCTACAGCATAAACAAAAACCTAATCTAAGCTGCAGGCTGACAGAGACTGAGCCTATTTGTAACTGCCTACAACGTAGATATGGCAGCACATTCAACAATTTCAATTTCATCAGTGCAATTTCAAATGTTTATGGTGGATTTTGTGTTTTACTCCATCACTGGTAAACATCAGGTCTGCCTCGGTGTTCAACAGCTGTGCAGGGACAGTAAGAAGCAGATAGACTCAAGTCTGTGCCCAGAAGTTAGACCAGACCAACAATACTGCTCACTATGCTCTGAAGATTCATGTGTTAATGCCACTTTATGAAGGAATGAAATCTTTCTCATGGTTTGTGTTAGTATAAATATGAATCAAATACAATTTAGATTCTTATTACCCAGGACTGCGGGAATGACTAGATTTAGTGCAGTGTTTGCCTTCAATGTTGACACGCTGTCAAAACGGTTTATTATAAGAAATAAGAAGCAATGCTGACTACAAATATGTCCCTTGTCCATTCTTGTAATTGCTACATAAAGGCTGATGTGGACAACTTTTCCCTTTAGGTTGAGGCAAAATGGGAACAATAAAAGGCTATGGTACAAGTCTTTATTTCTAAAATGACTCCCAGGGAGTGCTGGCTTTAAGATCTAATAGTGTAGGAGTATACAGGAGATGTTTTTCTTTGAGGAAGCCTTAAAAGTAAAAGTGGGTTTAGCCTCCTCTCTAAAAGCTAAACCAGCTCCACAACAAAGGATTATTTGTTCCTCACCACAACACCGATTGGGAAATGGTTTCTTTTGATACATACATTATCAACAGCTACTCAGGATGAAAACAAATCCCACTGAAAAATCCAACTTTGATGAAATTACACAGGAGAGAATGTCAGCTGCTGTGAAAACTGTTGCCACAAAAGATTGTTAGTTGTATATCGAGATGCTGCACATTTCATCCGAGATTTAATTTTCTGCTTGAATCCGGGAGTGAGAAAGTAATTATACGGATGCATGTCATCATTTAGACATATTGTCATCCCAGAATTAGAATTTCAATATGGCAGCACACATCTGTCATGCCCAGATTAGACTTTCCATCTCTGCAGTTCTCATCCAGCAGGTGAGGTACAGGTGAAGTACACTGTGTCACTAACAAAGCTTTCAATCACCACTGCTTTTCTCCCCTTCAGCCCAGTGATTTGGATTGACATTGCAGCTATTTGTCACGTGCAATATGGTGAAAGATATGCAGCAATTTAAATGTCCAACAAAATCATGCGCAGCCAACCAGTAATGTTTTCACATTCAAATAACACGGAAACGTATTTGAATATTGGAACAGACGCTCATCTTTGTATAATGAAATTATCCTGGGTTTTATTTCCTGGGAAGTATTCAAACAACAACTTTTTGAAAACTTTTTCCGTGTCACCTGCCTGTTAATTCGTAACCGAGCTGTTGACACAGTCCGTTGGTTCCTCAGTCCCCAGATCACAGAGCCGAAGGCTGTGGGCAGCAATCACATGACGTGGCCTCAAGGTAGGCCAGCAGTGGAGGACGGGTTCTGGTCTCTTCTTGTGCCTGGGAATTATTTTAAACTATTTTTAACCTTCTGTGTGTCTCTGGGAACATTCTGTGATTATTACAGTTTTAACCGTTACCCCCTCCGTGTCCATGGGAACGTTTTAGGTCTATGTTTGGTCATTTTTGTGTCTTTGATATCATTTTGTTTCTCTTCGAGGTCACTTTTTGTCTTTTGTCCGAGCTCTGACCTTAGAAATACTCAGTGCATACAGCGGCCAAAATCATCCAACTAAAGTTTATTTTACTAGATAAAAATGTAAATTAGTTCATTTAAAAATATATACACAACAAAACAACTATATTTTATTAATTTGTGTCAATTTGTACATTTATACAACCACAAACACATGATCTTCGTGTGTTAAAATACCAATTTGGATTTCACCCAGAACACAGGCAGAGCTAAACTGACGCTGCAGTTTGGAATATGAATGGCATATGATTCATCTTTGTCTCACTCCGGACGCGTGAGGACTTTTTCCGCCGCTCGCCGAGCACAAAATGCGCTTTCAACGCGGAGCCACGGGCCTTATATACGCAGACGTCGAGCGCCACGCCCCCTCCGAACTCCCACTGCTCACACGGCCCGCGGTGATTGGCTCCTCGCGCCTGTCAGTCACGCGTATCCACCGTTGCTTCCTGTGCGAGCGGTCGGACTCGCGCTGTCTGCAGAGAGTCTCCGGTATGGACACGAGCTTCGCGCCCCAACTTTTCAACGCTCCGGTTCCACAGTCGACACGGTTTCTATCGCCCGGAAATGGACGTGTGAGCGGAATAAGCCCGAGTTAAGCCCGACGTGAGTCCAGTCGACCGTTTCAATTCATTTCGGGTGTTGGAGTTTGTTGAAGGAAGTGGAAAAATGCCAGTCGCAACTCTTCTGCCTTTCACCGCGACTCCGAGTCGGAAGTCCGCGAGCCCGACGTCGTTCAGGTTGACGGAGAAATTCATTTTGCTCTTAGTCTTCAGCGCTTTTATCACCCTGTGTTTCGGGGCCATCTTCTTTCTGCCGGACTCGTCCAAGCTGCTAAGCGGAGTTTTCTTTCGCACCCCCCCGGTGGAGACGAACACCCGCACCGGTCCGGACCTCAGTGGCTCAGGTTCGGCCGGCAACGATGAGCGAGTCCTGGCCAAAATCAGGAAAGACCACGAAAAAGCTCTGCTCGAGGCCAAGGATACTCTGCAGAAACACCCCGACGAAATCCAACAGGACATTATGAATGACAAGGTGAAAGTTGCCAAGGATAGTAGAAGTCAGGACGCCAAGGATGCCAATAATTTACCTGTGTTTCAGTATCACCGCCCGCCCGGGGCGACCGGCCACGAACCTTCGGACCCCGAAACCCGGGACAGACGGGCTAAAGTCAGAGAGGTAAGAACGTCAGCCCACAACCAAAGCCGCCACACCAAACTCAGGGGAAAAAACGGCGTTTTTACGTTTGTGTAGCTCGGCGGCTGATTGTACCCGTGGTACAGTGTGAAACAAACACCCCCAATAATCAGACACGTCCTGTCAACAATTCGGCACGAATTTATTGCGGCTCCACCGGCACCAAAGTGAACAGACGGTTCACTTTCCCAGAGTGTTCGCTCCTTCCCCCGCTGCCTTCCATCGTCCAGACGGCTGACGTTACACCGCGGAGGACCGTGGCAAAGAAGTGCACAACAAGTACACAACTTGTGAATCCAGGGCGCCACAGTTGGTCACTTTTAGCCGAAATTCGTAGATCAGCTGGTGGCGTTCGTACAAAGATCGTTATTCCCCGCTGAAATGTGCGCACGCCCACGGGTGAATTTGTCACCAGGTTTCCTTCGATTTTTAAGCCGAGTTCAGCTCCGCGGAGCACCAGTCAGTTCCACAGGGAGGAGGGCGGAAAGCGTGCAGGACCCCCCCCCCCCTCCCCCCGGGCTGTAAGACCTGTCTGTCAAGGTAACCGTGCCAGTGATTGTACGGCGCTAGGATGGATTGGTGGGAACACACACCTTTTAGCCTCCAGCAGTTTTATATGGCCCAGATTAATAGTGATCCACAGTTTATTTTAACCACAAGATGGGGTATTTTAGGAGAACAGATATCATATCTCGGCTTATTTTCCTTCATGTAGCTAATTGGAGTCAGAATTTACCTTCACATTTCTGTATCCGAGTAATGTCGCAGCTCCCCTGTGAAGCCCTCTCATTCTGCAGCCTTCGTGCCCCCTGATGTCCCTATTATTCCACCCTGGTGAGAGGGAAACATTTGCCTTGTAGCCTGCAGCAGGGTGGAAAAACACCAACAAGTAGCACGTCTGGCATTGTGTTATGTCACTGCACTGTGTGTGTGTGTGTGTGTGTGTGCTCGGAAACAGGTGGAAAGCCGACTGAAGAGGTTTCAGGTCCCTGCTTTATCAGTCCATTTTTAATAAATTTTAGTAACAAATTTTGACTAGAATTTATAGTAAAATGTTGACAGCAGCACTGTCTTTAGTGTTATTTTCAAATGGAGATTTCCCATGAGGATTTTGGTGAGCTGTTGTGATAGATGTGCTCAGTGGAGTGACTATATTTCCATGTACTCGTTGAGGTGTTAAGCTGGTAGACTCACATGCAGGACTATTGAGTGAGCGAGCGAGCAGATAAGGGTTTGGTGAATGGACGTGGCTGACGTGTAGACATTCAGGTGGACTCTGATATCTGGGTCAGAGTGGCTCAATGCTGATAGGAAGGAGGTCACAGTGTGATTTTTCTCCGAACAGTCTCAGGAGCATCTGTGGTGGGGCAATAGTTAATATTGACAGTAGAAAAATTGACTGAGTGCTCCTGTGTGAATTGTGAAACCATATTAGAAGCACATTTTGCGCTTTTATTATGAGAATAACTGGTAAACGCCCATTTGAACGGAAAGCATCTTACAGTGATGCAACTTTCATGACCCTGGAATAGTATCACAAATGTCTAGTGTGATAAACAATGCTCAACTAAGGCGTTTTTGACCTTAGGACAGTGTCACCTGTGGTTAAAAGGTTAACAAACCCTGCTGTCATGCTTTCAACCAGAGCGACACTGGTCAAAAGCAGGCCATGCTCTTTACAAATTACAGTTTATGCACTAGTGCACAATATTGCACAAACTCATGTCATCTGAAGTTCATCACACAGGCAATATCGTTGGTGTTTTATCAGTAAAAATGCTTTTCCCATAGTCAAAAGTAATCTACAGTCCTCTGTAAATCGAATTTAAAATGGCGTTAGCATCAACTTTGACCACATCTTTGCACCCTTTTCTAAGTGTTAAAAAAGTACATTTTGCACCTGTGTGACAAAGATTTGGTTTGCAGGAAAAAGGAAATCTCAGAAAAGGGTATCACTTGCATTCAGAGCTTCACAAGTGGCTTTCAGCTGTTTATGTGGTTTGGACGTCAGCAGTAGGCCTAAGGCATATTAAACTCAACGAGCAAAGGCAATATACGTAATAACGTAAGTCAAACTAGATCTGATTATTCTGACTGCTGACACTTCTCTGATGGACTAGTTCTTGTCACAGCTATTACTACTATACGGCATCAAGTTGACCCACTATCACGCATGAAATCCTTGCTGTAACACTTGAATTGGTGCTTTTTGTCCAGTCACCATTCCTGTGTCACAGCCATTTAGTTTCTGCAGGGACACTTTGTCACTGTGAGGACTAGATCATCCATCTGTAACCAGATACATCTTAATTTCTGTTCTCCTCAAAGTAAACTCACACTGTTGCAGAAATGGAGCATGACAGTGCAATATTTTCTGACAGGAAAACAAATGCAAAAGTCTGCCAAAACCTCCAACCTAATGATGCAACTAATGAACACACTGGGAACTTTGGGGGACAAAGGGTAATGACTTTATTCACACACACACACACAAAAAGGCACCACTAAAATGTTTTTGCTATATGATACAGAGTGGACACAAGCTGTTCTCTTTTAATTGTCATTGTGAAACTGTATTTTTATTTAGATCAAGGTCACACACTGTGGCACAATCATCTACTTTGCATAGATCGTGCAACGTATTATTTTTTTAACATTTTTTTAAATGGAGATGCAAGCGTACAGTGACACAGACTTACTCAAAGACTGACTTACTTCTAAAAGCGTTTTGAGCGAGGCTCGTCCTACGGACCATTCAAAAGATCATCTTCTGCAAGATTCGTATGTCTTGTCACATTGTTATTAGTACCTGAAGAGCTGAGCGGGCGTGGTGGAGAGAAATGAGTCGAGTAAAGGTGTTTCAGGGCAGGGAGTGACAGGAATGATTCGATTCTCACGTTAAGCCTAACTTTAACTGGAAGCACAGCTTAGCCTTGAGCAGTTGTAAAATAAATACTGTGTCCAACAAAGCAAATCATTCTGGCTGTGACCACAGCTGATATGAGTTGTTTAACTAAACGCCATCATTTGACTGCTGTGTAAACAGATGTCACCGTAGCTCTTACCATTTAACGTAAGCGTATTCTGCTTATTAAAAAGGAGAACTCATTGGATTAGACCAACAAGAAAAAACGTTCTACCTTGTTGGTAGGACAAATATTGACCTAAAGGTGTTGGTTACGCTTTATGTAATTAAGCATCAGTGTCAGTTATTAGAAATGTCAGGAGAGGTGAGGTTTCGTGGCAGTATTCCCCCGGTCACAGCTATCGATGCAGAGGTGTGGTAGCACCATGGAACAGCGTGATCCACAGTAGCTCCATGAATGGTAACTTCTATACATTCAGTCAGTATTTCTCCCTAGAAACATGCTGCTAGCATTAGTGATTTATCACTAAACCAGATAAAAAAAACACAGTTAAAATTTAAAATTATTTTAAAATGGAAAAGAATACAATAAAGTAGTGTGTTTTGTTTGTTTTGCCATTTTAATGCAAGGGATGGAAGCTTTTCACTCACCTGTATGACGGTTCCTACTGCCATTACTGAGTTTTAACATGGCTGACTTGCACAGACAGCATTGTTGAAGCTCCACTCCACTGCAGGACTGCAATATTGTGCAACCAATATAAATTTAAGTTGAGATGTCACAATATTACTGGCTGCTGTTTGTTAGTAAAGGAAGCTGGAGAAATGGTTTCAGTAATGGCACCACCATGACGATTAGCAGCAGTGTTCGCTGTAGCTGTTGAATTCAAATTCAATTTTAGTTATTTATTTGCTCAACAAACATGGTTTAGACTTACCAAAGCCAGCTCTAAATATGAGCTTTAATATTTTGAGCCTGATCTTAAAAATAGAGAGAGGGTGTCTGCCTCCTGCATGTGAACAGGGTTCTGGTTCTACTGGAGAGCTATATAAGCTCCGGGTCCGTTTCAATTCTGGAAACTTTAGGAACCACAAGTAGAACTGCAATCAAAGATCAATAGGATTCTATTGGAGTCATATTCATTCTTTTTTGCTAAACGTTTTTATATTGTATAATTGTATTTTTTTTTCTAAATCTTTAGTACTACTATTTTCACTGTGGTGTATAACAAAGTTAATTTCCTGTGTATGCTGGCTAATAAAGCAAATCTGAGTTTGGACCCAATGGACTTTAATTAAATACATCACAATTGGGCTGACTTACTTTATTAAATGATGTGGCACAAAACATTGTAAGCTTATTGTTATTCAGATATTTACAGTCATACCCGAGCATAGTTGCACCTGACAGCCAAAGATTTTAGGTTGCATACTCAACACCCCAACACATCTTTCCTCTTCTGACCTTGTCCACTTCGTGCTCAGCAAAGTGAATAATCCTGTTGACCAAACACACACTCTTATGCTCTATGACCTGTAGAGGCTTGCTGTTATTTAGTTGATGCTTCCTTAATTATTTGAAGATGAAGTTCTCTGATGCAGCCGGTATACCTTCTCTACCGCTGCACAATCAGATCCAGTTATCCAGGGATCTGTCCCTGCAGTGCTGTGGTCTGACTGAGTTAGTGTTGTTTGTGATGGGCAGAGGACAGGCTGCAGGGGCCACTCTGTAAAGAATAAATGGCTTGTTGTGAATGGCCGCTACAATTCCACAATCAGCTAAATCTGTTTGTCTGCTTGAAATCAAAGGCTTTCTGGAGAAGCCCACTGCACACCTCCTCCCTGCAGTCCTCTGCCTGGGCTTTCACTTGCTCTCAAAAAGGGTTTGGAGGCAAGTACAGAGGGTGGTAATGAAAACCTTGGCTGACAAATGGAGGGAGAATCAAGCTAGATAGGGTCGATATTGGATGCTAGCACACCTGTTTTAACCCAGTGAATTACTCTTTCATCTAGTAGTAACCAGCTTGGATCACATTACATTTTAGTATCGTCTCAGTCATCCAGTCATGGTTCTCCCAGAAGTGCTGTTCAGTGGCAGCTGGCTGTTGGTTGTAGGTATTAAAGACAGTTCCCTTTTCATCCAAAAGGCTTCATCAGTTCTGAGCAACTGGCTTAGAGAGGCAGCCATACACTGCATTTACGTGCACCTAAGTAACCCGGCTTTAGTCAGCTTTCTCTGTAAAGCCTGTTTCTGAACGTTAAACAAGAAAGCTGGTTTTGGAAATTGTGGTAGAAGATAGAAATTGAATATACCAAGGTAGATTTTTCGAAAAAATTGCAGATTTCTGTAACGTGCGTACGCGTAACCAGGTTCCTAATCGGTTTCCATCAACAACAATGTGCGTGGCAAGTGACTGAATGAAAGGCTAAATGAAAGGAGAGATCGATAATGGAGCGATTCTGCTTCGTTCTTGATTGATTAAATCAAATCCTGCCCATTTTAGGTCTTTCAAAAAGCTTCCCAGTGAGTTCAGTTGAGTCAGGCCGACAAAACAGGACACTGATTTAGGTTCCGATATACACTACGGACATTAGAAGAGACTAACAGCTCATTAAATCCCCTCTTTTTTTTAAATGAAAGGAACTGGTAGTAGAACAGACAATCTATATAAACCAAAAACTACACAGGTAAACTACAGCTTTGTTCGCAGGGGACACTTCACTAATTGAAGACTGTGCTACATTAATATAAGATCTGTATTTCTAGCAGCATTTTTATTATAATGACAGACGTGTTGCTAATTAATACATGCAGATTGTTCGTTTCTGAGCAGACAGTCTGACTCCTATTCCTTGTGTGTGGTGCCTGTGATGAGGTGGAATTCAGTGCGCTTCAACTATGCAGATTACATGCACACGAGCATTTGTCTAGCCACAAGGACAGTGCAATTGCAGTGTGCACTACTTTCAGCTCTCAACCTAAAGGACAATCACATAACATCTTGTCAGCCCATCCCCTCTGTCACCAACTCCTTTGTTTTGTAATGCATGTGCACTCAATCAGAGGAAACTGTACAGTAAGCAGTGGCAAGTACACACCCACCCACACGACTTTCTGTTCGGGGAGCTGCGGATTAGAGGTTGGTAGTTTGCAGAGGCTTCTCTTCGCCATCCACAGCTGACTGTCGAGGAAAGCTGAAACACCAATCTTCTGCCCGCCCTCATACATCACTACACACTGTACCTCTTCTCCCCCTCTTTGTTGTTGCTTTTATCCCTTTTTCTCTTTATCCTGCTCTGCTGTCTTCGGGTTTCACTTCAGTTATTTTTACTTACTTCCACAATTGTTTTTTCCCTGTGTATCCATGTGTGTGGGTGTGTATTTACCAAAAAGGCCATTTTGCTGCTTCGTATACCTTTTTAAGAGCTTAAAATACAAGTCTCTGTTCTTGTCTCTTTGCAGCCTAAGTCTTTTTTTTCCCCTTATCGACCATTTGAACTAATTGGCTCTGGTTCCCTGGTCTTACTTCTTTCTTCGAGTGGACACCGGACATCTGTGTCTGTCAGAGTTACTGCTAGCCCCACCAGGTGTTCTGTTTAATTGTGTAATGGCTGTAATTGCTGTAGCTCACAACCAGCACTACTGCGTTCTGCATTGGTATGTTGATATGTACTGACATCTGTATCTCCCAATGGAAACCCTGTTTATTTCTAATGCTTCATGTATGAGTAAGTAATCTGTACAAAAGCCCAGCCGGAAAATGAAAAAGATCAAAATGCCTCATGTGAACATTTAGATTTGGGAAAACTTTCTGATTTGAACGGACAATTAATTCTTTAAAACATTTTTAGAATTTGATTTTAAAAATTAAGATTTATCATAGAATGGGTCTTGCAATCTGAATTTATTTGTGTAGTATCTATAACCAATCTTTGAATGTTTTAAACCCTCTGCAGAGAAAATGGTGATAAACATGTGACTGAAAGGTCATACCGGCACTGTTCACCCTGAGCGGAAACATTATTTCTTTGTCATGCCTAAAGTCTGAACCCCAAATGTCAGTGTATGATTAAATATTTGGGTAGCTGGGAGCACAGAATAGTTCTGCAATTAACAATTGTTTAATTCATAAATAGGTCTATGAATAATTTTCTAATGGTTATGGCACTAATTAGACACCTTATGCAAGATATCATAAAATATGACTGACTAATTAAATGATATGGGTTCAAGTCTATTTGTTGCTATAGAAATGTTTTACATTTCAATAGTTACATTTTCATATTTTTAAATCTTGTCCCTCTTAACTCTGTTCATTCTTCACATTTGGATAATAATATGGGCAGGGAAAAGATTTCAGATTGAAGCCAAATGTAAATTGTTACAGTTAATGTTATGAACTGGAATTCAATATAGGCTAATTTTTCAACATGAAGAATAATAATGCTGTAAGTGTAGCTCAGCTGGAATGCTGGCTAAGGGTATAAGATAAGAAATTAATATTGCAATAGAGAAATAAAGTCACTATAAATATATTATCCTAGTAGATAGACTGCAAGGCCTTAGATATTTTAAATCCATATATTAATATAGATTGTTACAGCACAGCTCTTAAAGTCAGTAGGGATTGATGGGTCCGGTGGTTGGGTTTCAGGGAGTTGTAGCAGGTTGTACTGGGGGGGGCATGAAGATGAATGCACTTGTTCCAAGTCCTCTGTTTGCTGCCTCTTGGCTCTGACATGTCTCTAGCAGGAAATGTAGACTTCACAATGACTGATGGGGCAATTTTGCATATGTACTAAGGCTGAAAAATATGGGAAAGTAATTGAAATGCAGTTTCCTTTTTCTTGAGTGATACTGTGATTTAACATGATAATTAAAAACAAACAGTCCAGCATTTAATAGAACTTTCATCACTAGGATATGACTGTTTCACTGCTTGTCCGGAATCCAAGCCAAAACAAACATATTCAACCATTTCGTTCGTCACATGCTTGTTTAATCATTTGGTCCCTAAAATCAATCAGTGCACGCCTTTTGTGTAATTGAGTCTGTGTATTTATTATTGCCTTTGTGTAATTCAGCCATAGCTTGACCATAGCCAGAACTAGGGGCGAGTCCAAGCACGCCAAAGACCTCATTAGACGAGATAAAGGTAAATTAAGTTTTACTGCTTATAGTGGTGCCTCACCACAGGTTCTTCTTTTATCTCCCAGCTCAATTATTACTTATGTTTAGTCGTTGACAATGATTTAGAAAATTTCTGCAGTGGAATAAATCAGATGGGTCATAGTTTCTATCACCCAGTACAGTGTTTGTTCTTTTGGACAAAGCAGCAAGTCCTGAAGCATGGATACAAGATTGCAAAAATACACATAATTGTAGGAACTTTAGCATTAATGTCATAATTATAACTGTCTTGGATATAGGAACTCATGGGAAATTAAACATGTATTTAGTTGGTAAATATGTGTTTTTTTTTCTTTGGCCTTGGAAAAATGTCTTTGAAATGCAATATCCTCTACAAAAACATAAATGAATGAACCTTGAATTTAGAACACTTGATTAAAGATCAAGAATTCAGTAATATTCAACAAAATCTAATCAAAAATTTGACAACAAAATATTAATCAACAGTTACTTTTGATTCAAGCAGAAATAATAAACATGCTCTAGTGGCAGCTTGTGATCTGTGAAGATTTTCATATTTTTCTCCGGTATGTTAATAACTTCAGTTTATGCATTTATGACTGCTGATTATACAAACAAGAGGTTTAAAGATGTTCCATTCTACTCTGGGAAATTGTGATCGTGGCAGACATTGATTATTTTTGGACGTTTTACGAACAAGATAATTAGTCGAGAAAATAATTGGCAGGTTTATCAATGATGATAAATCTGCCAATTAGCTGCTTGTTAATGATTTCTTGTGTGACCAGCAACTAATAGCAGTTACCAGGTGATGGTTAAACAGCTAATTGGGTTTAGCCGGCCGACATTTTGAAGAAAAATAGAACTTACAGACTACCGTAATACATGTACCTTGGATTTTGAAGGTTGTAGCACCACTTCTGGGATCCAAATCTACAGATGCTGAGACAAATTGGATTGTGTTTCCCCTCTAAAGGGAAGAAGGGCAGAATCACTTTTGCCTTGGGATTAATTTTGGTTGTTTAAGATGCATGAAAGTACCAAGTGAGGATGTTTTCAGGTGCTTGGCATACCTGTGGTTTTACATAATCATCCTTTGTTGGGAGAAGTTTGTTACTGAAAAGCTAGTTACGTGAAATGGCAATAACGAGTCATCAACAAGGCTTCAGGCTCTCTCCACAAATGATTTGAACAATCTGCGTCTAATGCTTCGTTCCACTCCCTCTGCTCTCTTCCTCACATATGGCTTTTTTTTTTTTTTTAAACTTCCTGAGAGCCTGTAGTCCAGCCATCACCAACAGCCAAACAAACTGGTGGACATGCACTTAAACCATCAAAGAAGAAGTCCAAACAGAGAGACGCAGTGTACCGCTGGCCCGACATAACATTACAAAAATAGATTTTAAGGTTTAGCAAAGGGAAGTCTTGTGGTGTTTCATTGTGCTTTTATCACCCAGACCTCCTGTACGTACTAGCTGACATTTTCAGCTAAAGGTGAGCTTAGGAGCTTTACTGAATACTGTCAATAAACCCCAGGCTTCAGTCTACAGAAGGAAATGGACCTGGTTTTGTGGAGCGGGTGTGTATATGTGTGTGTTCTTCTCCTGTTCCTGCTGTGGGCAGCAGGCTATTGACAGATTGCAGTAAAAATGTGACCATGCTTTATTTGGTGTATGAGGGTGTTATGAGTGCTCTCTGATTTGGTGTCTGCTTTCCTTTCTCTCACAATATTTTTTCCCCTTCCTCACCACCACACTCTCTTTTGGCAAAGTGTCATAGATATGCAGTAGATATGTCTTGGTATTCATATCATTCATTGATTGGAATCATTTTTACCTAAAAGGTACAACTAATGATTTATTTTTTATTACTTTGTGCAGCATGAGAGAGGAATTATTCGAGGGCCCATCATTAGAGATGTCTCCTCTTTTGTAAATTTGATCATAATTTAGTCAAATGCCTTCCTGCTTTCTGATCTACTGCTATTCACTAATTTGTAGTGGCTGCTGTTTGCCGTTAAAGGAAACCCTAAATGTTCTCCATCTGTTTCACATCAAACACTGTCAGCCGTTCAGAGGGCACAATCCTTTCCCTCCACTACCAAGGCCTTTATTGTAAAAACATCTGCAGGATGTGTGTTTCATTAACTCTGACTAACACTGAGAAAAGTAAAAGTTAATTAGTGAGTGAGGACCGTATTGAAGGAAAGACAAGAGCAGAGTGCTAAGCATCGCAAGACCGTGATGGTTCCCTTTAAGCAAATGTTATAGTTCAGATAATTAGTTTTCCCTTTAAACCCAACTATTATTTGCCTTGACCTAAACATACTGTAAGTTCTCAAAAAAAGAACGGGTGACCATTAAACTCACACACATACACGTCCCAGGTTCTGTTCGAACAAGGCACACTGTGCATCACTGTGTGGTTCATTAGCAGTCTCCAGCAGGATTGCTGGATTATTAGCATTCCTTTTGCTATGGACAGTGATGTACGCTGGGCACAGAAGCCTCTCAGCCTTGTGGGGCTTCGGGTGAACACACACACACGTAAAATCTATGGGCCGGTGTTGCCATTAATGACTATGCCTTGTGCGATTGTGGAAGCCCTTGGATTAGTGAGGCCGGAAGGTGCAATTTGTCTCGTCTTGCTCTGAGGTAAAACATTGCGAGCTCATTAGCTTTGAAATGATATTGATTGCATTTATAATGCGGCCAGTATTTTGTCCAATTGTGGAGAAAAACCTTAAACCTTTTACAGTTGAGTAAAAGGCAACTGTTTCCAAAAATACATATTTTATTGATTTGGTTCCTTTACTGGTTGAGAGAATTTACTACAACTACTGTGCCTAAGCCAAACACGAAAACTAAATACCTCATCTAATTGTCTGAAACAAATCTGTTTTTATTACTTAAATGCTAACTGATGTTTTAGAGATGCAGATGAAATATCTGTGTATACAGTATGTGTAGCTGACTTTAATAAATCAATTGAGCTCAAGTTTGCATTGACAGTTAAATTATAAACACAAGTTTGAGGGATGTTAAGCTGTCCTACTTTATTAAAGTTGTGTGATATAATCGATTTCAAATGTGTTTGGAGTATAACTTAATACTTGGATCGTTGTCCGTTCAGTTTAGCAGCCATATTTATCCTAGTCTGGTTTGGCACACAACCGGCTCAGCAAACCTCAAGTCTTAAGATATATGACATACTGACACATCAAAATTTTACTGCTCTTAAGCAACAAGACGCAGCGTGAGTGCTTTCACGTTTTGCCAACCAACCTCATCTAGTCTCTCTAGCACGACCAGTGTTAATAGACACAGTATAGTGTTGTTTCAGTTACCTGGTTATACACTAATTTCATACACTTTAACATTTATTGTTTATCTTCTATAACATGTCGAACTGGGTCAAATACTATGTTACCGTGTCATGCTGCGGCATATTTCTGTTGTCTGTTTATTGCAGACAGTGAAATTCTGAAGCAGTCAGCGTTCCCAGCAATGGTAACATCATGGTAAACAGCCGAGGAAATCATAATTTTGGCTGCCAAAGAGCCCCAAATTTACAAGTCAACTAACACCTGCATGTTACTGCATTATTCATGCATGTTTTCGTACTTTCAGCGACATCCTTGCACAGATTTTTGGGCATAAAAAGTTAACAACACAAAAGTAAATCCACAAAAATTAGATCTTACTAAGTATTACTAAATGGATGTTGTTTTGGTATGCGAAATGATGTGGTATTTCAATGAAAATTTAAACCATTATACACATATCGTCCATTTGAGATCAGCTGATGAGACACTGTGGGCTTATCAAATTTCCTGTTCAGTGTTATGTTACAACATACTCAAGTTTCCTGTTCTTTCACTAGCTTGTTTTGTAGTTGACCCACCTGTTTGCACTTGCAAAGGCATATCTGTGATGTTCCAGAACATAAGACGGGCTTCACAGTTTCACAAGGACAGAAATTTGCCTTTTCAAATCCAGTCAACAAGTTGCCAGCTTATTCTTGGCAAAAAGAAGCTTTTTGGTATTGGCACAAACAGATTGGCGGCTTTCAAATGGTTGAGCTGGTTTGGATTTGAAACTCTTTAGGCTGTGAGACTCCAGAGGGGATATAGTATTCTGTGACCAAGCCTTGCAGCCTACCGATGGAGATGGAGGAGAATACTCTTGGATATTCAATATTAACATGTCCTAAGCACTCCGGGGGTCATGGCCGGCTGATTCTCTCTTCCTAATCCAATTCCGTCTAATACCCAGAATCATAGGCTGTCAATCACATACTCCATTTATTTTTCAATCTCCTCTTCCTTCTGTCTCGCCTTTTTTCTGTGTGAGGGCTAGCATTTTAACACTGCAAGCTCTGCCATCCTGAATATTGTATTATTGAGGAGTATGATGCTTAGTAGGATGTGAAATTTGAGAACTAAAGAGAACTAACCAGCATCATTAATGTAACAAAACATAATTATTTAAAAAGTTAAAAATCAAACAATGAAGTGAGAGGTTTACATTTTTTCTTGAGGCAAGGTTATACTTGAAATGCATTTTGTTCAATTGTGTTTTCAGTTTTTGCATAATTAGCGTCTGATTTATTAAGATTGCAGATAAGTACACGATCAGCAAATAGAAATGCCCTCTGAGCACACTTTGGAAGTCCAGTACAGTGCTGATTTTGTGCAAGTCCAGCCGCGTTATAAAAGGTAAAATGTGGTGAACCCTAAATAGAAATACGGCTTAATCAAGGAAGGACATTTCCAATGGAAGACATTCCAAGCTACGAAAGAAACAAAAAAGATGGCCTATAAAAGAGATTGCATAGTGCAAGAGTGCATCAGCATCTCGGCGAATGTCAAGTTTAATGACCACACAGCCATAACTCTATGTTCACTCTTTGTTTTGGCATTATAAAAAAGTCATTTAGTATTACTGCTGTTTCTCTTTCCAAGAATCAGTTGATGTTGTTGAACATTTGTTCCTCTGCACAGAATTGTGTTGGCTTTTCTAAAGTTGGAGATAGTTTGTGTTATACCTGCAGCACCTCCTCTTTATGCCCTCTGTGTTTTCTGCTCGGCGGTTTGAACTCCAGTTTGTTGTGGTTTGCTCTCTTTTCACAGACACATGCGTTGGCTGTGTGCTGTGGTGTGCCCAGTTCAATTTACTAGGGAGAGAGGCAAGCCAAGTACACAAGCTAAATTATTCAGTCTGCATCCTGCAGCCACTCTAACACATGGGAGAAGGAAGGGGTGTGTGTGTGTGTGTGTGTGTGAGAGAGAGAGATATGATGGGATAGTGGTAATTATGCACAGTTACTTATCATGTTTTGATAGTAATTCATTTATTTGGACTTGATGTGGCTTGAGTACATACATACTTAATGAAAATGTAATGTTTGTTTTGCCTTTATTAAGTTGAGAAACAGAGTTGACAAAAAAGACACAAAAGGAGGAAGAGAAGAGAACCGAAAGGACACACTTGCTAGTAATTGCCCGATATGGGTTTTTGAAGGTCTTTTGTGTTATTTTAGTTTAGTTTAGTTATTTCTAATTGTTTTTTATTTATTTTTTGCCAGTTTCATGCCCCAAGGTGAAGAAGGTGAAAAACGTTAGAGACAGAACAAAACCGGATTTAGAATTTGCCTCTTTTTGTGCTCTCATTTTTCTCCCTCAGTTAAGGAAATGTAAATAGGGGGTCCGTAATAAATCGGACACCTGTTTAGTACATGGACCAAGTCCTGTAGCATTGAACAGACCAAACCCTCCACATTCCTTTTCTGTGCTGTTAACTTTTCCACAGACAGACATTTTAAGTGTATCCTGTAATGATAAAGTCTTTTTACCATTAAGTATTTAATGTCTGTGAGACAGGATTTATAATACTAAGCCATGGCATTTTTATAATCCCTCGGGTTAATTTTACTAACAACTGCACCCGGTGCCCTTAAGTTACTTTCTCTTGTCTGTGTCTTTACTTCAGTGGTCATATAAATAAAGTGAGCAGAGCATTTACGCTCCACTGGGGACTACTGAAGAAGACTTGCCTAACCGCTTTCCTGTGTTTGTACCACCACAGGAAAACAGTTTGTTGCTCTTTAACCGATATCTAGTTTAGCCACCTCTTATGACTCTTGGAAGTCTGTATTGACTTGGTAGTGCAGAAAAGTTTGTAAGATTATTTGTCATTAATTGCTTAAACAACCAAAATTTCCTATTAATCTGACAAATAATTGAACCAAAGCCACATTCACATCCAATTCCCAAGCCGACTAACTGAACCGCATATGAAAAAGACGTTGTCTTTTCAAGCTGAATTGTAAAAATCTTTAAAATGGCTATAGAGCCTGTAGGCTTCCAGCAGGGAGCTTCTCTGGTTAATTTCTCTTGCAATGTATTTTCAGAACTATAAGAAAACAATATTTCCATGTAGCAAATGATTGTTTTGTGATAAATTTTCTAAATGCTCATACCACAAGCACTTTTTAACAGAGTGTTTTAACATTCAGCCGCAACTTGTAAGCCTTTTTGCAGTCAGCAAACACAAAATATTTCTTTGATTTTAAAAGGGTCTCAACAGTGTGAAGTTAATTTAGCTGCTAAAAATTAGGTACCAAGGGCAATGGAATTACAATAAACTGCAAGCACGTTAGTTGTCTAGGCTTGGTCCTCCTGAAGGTTAAATAAAGGAAATAAAATAAAGTCATATTTTTCTATCTTTGGGGATTCCATGTTTAATATTCTTCTGGCTTTCAATAGGATATTCTGTATTCTAAAACTCTACTTGAGTGCGGAGGTTTTTCATCATAGCAGAGTACATAGTCACAAGTATAATGCAAATTGTGCAGTAATTATGCCTGGGACTATCCAGGTATTTTCAGGTAATAAATTTGCCTAAATTAGATTAGATTAGAAAATGCCATGGCAACTTTATTATCCCTTTTTAATGCGTGGCTTAATTACTCTAGAGTGGAGCGAATCTAATTCGGGCTGCTTTGTAGTGGCGACATGTTATAATTATTACATTATCACAAGTTTAAATATAATTACCAAGAAAATACTGAACATTGTGAATATGGAAAAAAAGAAATTGCATAAAATTGATGAAACAGAAGGAGTTTGGTTTTAAAGCCCAGGGCTTTTCTGTTTCTGTTAAAGGGGTAGTAAAAGTGAGTGAACCCAGTGTGGTGGGGTGGGAGGGGTGTAAATGATATTGATTATTACCTCAACTTATTAGTATTGGAGTCATGATTGGATTAGGAACTAATAGCCCAGAGACTTAGAGATTCAACAGTTAACTCACTGGATTAAAGATAAAACAAATAATTGGCCATTTTGTACCTGCCTAAAACGCGTTACGTGTTATCCGGAACTTATTTATACATAACTTGTTGGAGCTGTATGTGAGAGCAAAAATCACAAGTCAGATAAGTTGGATCGGAAATGCCATCTCCCCATCACACAGAGCATGGATGTATTAGAAAATCAAAACACTTCATTCATTTCTTTCCTATGAAAATTGCTTTGTGGCACATAAGCAGAAAACGAAATCCTCATTTGTTTTTATAATTACGTTTCATCAAGCGACTGAGTTCGAAAGACGTGTTTAGCACTTCACCCTGAGGCATTATAGTCACATTGGAATGACAAGAAAGATCATCACACACACCAAAAAAAGGTATCCCATTAAATTGTATGCTTTAGAAAACAGCTGTCAGATCATAAATGTAGCACATTCAGCATTTTTTAGCCTTTAAACACTTTTCAGTGACGCTTCCTCAGTATTCACTTGATTAGATGTGTGTTAACTCAATTGGTAGAATGTAATTTAAAAGACAACACTTATCCCCTCTCACTAACACAGGACCAATAGCTGCTTTGGCTCCATTTGTGGCCAAATAATGGAAGTAATCATATCACCAAGACTTCAGTGTTCATGTTTTATTGTAACGTCTTTGTTGCCCATAATTGGACTCCCACTGATGTGTTATTTTACTGCCAGAACCAGGTTTTTACCCAAACAGTCAGCTGCAGATATAGATTCTCTCCCCACCCCCCTTTAATTTTGTCATTCTCTCCTGTCCTCCCCAGACGACCATCAGCTACTATTGATTATTGTGTAATGTTGCTTTGCACGTAGGCTTGGTGTGTTGGTCTGTATTTCCTACACCGAGCACCGGCACACTACTGGGACTAACAAATTTTACGACCCTCCTAAGGTCAGCGCGCCTTGGCACTGGTGCAGCTTGTTAGGGCGGCGGGGATCTGTAAGATGTAGCAACCCTGTCTTCTATTTGACTACATTTCTAAAGGAAATGTAATCAGTAGATAATTATGAACTTATGCAATGTACTATAAATTAATGAAGGGCTGCATGTTATTAATGGAAAGCAAGTTGCAAGGAATGGGGATGGGTGTTCAAAGTGCAGTACTGTCACTCCACAGACCCAGTTCAACTCCAAAGTCCCTTGGGTGGTTGGATTTAGGAAACAAAAGTGCTTACCATTATGGTTGGAGAATGATTGTGGTTTTGTTTAAAGCTTAATAAGCCTTGTGTGTTAAATCTGTTAAGCGAGACCAAAGTCATTCTCTAACAATGACCAAATGCTGTGACTGTCTAAACATAAACAGAGCTTTTAATTTTTTTTTTTTTGCTGCAAGGTCAGATACATTGGTGGACAAAAGTACACTGCTTTCCCCACAGAAACATTTGCACCTTCAGTATAAGTACATAGATACTAATTTTAAAAGGCATGGTTGGATGTAAACAAATGTACTGTGTACTGACTATTTCTACTCTGTCGATGGTCATCGTTTAGTCATGGTACATTGTGAAATAAAACACTAGAGCTACATTTATTAGAAATAGGGAAATTTAATATTTCAAAAATGTTTTACTTGTGCTCTCTTTAAATTTCTGTGGTACAAATCATAACCCATTGTTTTATTCAATATGATGTCTTGCTTCTGACGGTGTCACTGTTTGACTACCGTGTACCCGGCTCTGGTCTGGTCTTTGCTCTGTGTGATGTTGTGGCCCTAATGGCAAATGAAACTATTAGGTTGCCTGACTTAAAGATTAAATTCATCACGTTTGTATCCAAAAACTGACATCATCTTTGGTTCACTTCATGGGGTTCAGACCACAATGAGTCATTGTTGCATTTCAGTGCTGATGTGTTTCGAGTTAAAATGGACTCGGACTATAATCAAACTAAGTGATTGGATAGTTCTGGAGAGCTGCATCCTCAGCACTAAATAGACCCATGTGGGTAGTGACCTGGAGGCATTCTGCCCTCCACTGCTCCTTATGTTTAAATTTATTTTCTCTGGTGTCACTAGGAGCTCATGAAGGCTCAGTTTATTTGTTAGTCTAGACTGCAGATTTCAAATGATGATGGACAGGTGGATAAAACATGAAAAAGAGGCGTGTTGTACAGGAATGGGGGGTATTCACACTGAACATAGCTTGGGACATTGCTTCCTTGTGAGATCCATTTTAGGTGATGTGTTTAATTGTAGTTGAGCTTTTGAAATCACGCTTAAGCACAAATGTCTGATCGGCCAAGCCTTGGCTTTGTTCTTCTCTGTCATCAAAAGAAACAAGCCATGTCAGAATCTAATGCCATCATTTTGATCTGGTTGTTTGGTCTGTATCAGAGCTTGACAGCTTTCTCCAAAGCTCAGAAAATACTCAACCAAAGTGGGCAAATATAAAAGAGTTTCTTAGGCTCTTAGCTTTCTATTTACTTTTCAGTTGTCAAATCAGTTTGGTTCTACACACTTCAGCTCACACTGTTGGCTAATGGCGTGGAATAACATTGCATTGTCTCTTGAAGAAAATCAATACATGCATCCATTGCTGTGGATCATGAACTGCATGAAAAAAGGAACTTAATCATCTAATTTCTGATGGTTCAGTCCAGTTAAATCTGTAGAAAAAAAACTTTATTATTATTTTTTGCTTTCCTTCTTAGCTGACATTAGGTGGGTGACATTTAAAAATACATGGTTTAGCAGTTAGCTTGCCGGGCTTGTTAGAAGATGTTAAAACTTTGACTAATCAGACAACTCCTATAAACTTCTGCTCGCTGGGTGTTTGTTTCTGCTCTTAAATACCGAGCTGTCTCTGAAGCTTTGTAGTACCAAAGGTTTGTGCAGAGGATAAATGGTAAAATAGATTTTGTTGGAAGCAGTGCTACTAAATTGCTTTCTTCAGGAGATCTGGAAAAAGCCAGGGAAGATTGGGCAACATTATTCATTTATCATTTCATCAACTTCTGAACCCTATTCATTCAGAGACTAGATACTTTGTCAGACTGTTTGTGATAAAACTGGCTGTGATTTATTATTGGAAATATACTCTTTGTTATAATGCTATTAAAAAAAATGAACAAAACATAAAGGTTATTTTCCGGATAATATAGTGGGTGACAGTTTGTTATTGTGTGTTGTGGTTGTTACTAAGCATTTGACAGTTTCAATTGAGCACTGTTGCTGGTCGTGGTACAGCAGCTGCAGCGAACCATCATGGAAAAGTATTAAACCCACTTCTTTCAGCTGAGTCTTTGAGACCGTTGGAAGCATCCTTCTTCCAGCAGCACAACACTGACCCATATATGGTTGCTGAAATACTAAACCGCTTAGGAAATCCCTCACTGATCCCTGAAGAACTGGTCCCTAGGCGCCAGGAAGGATATTGTCCTATGACTCTGAGCAGGAAGAACATGTGAGGAGATGAGGTGGAAAAAATGGTTAGGTTGAGGATTTTGTTCCAAAACAGGATGGGCCAGGAAGGAAAAATATCCGAGTGTCTGTGGGCTCTATCTTTGAAAGATTTCCACTACCACACCAAAAGTGTGGCAACAAACCCTTGTATCTTACCCAAGTTGGCACATAAGGGAATTGTGCTGGGTATAACGGGTAGTTGTCGGTGTCATGGCTCACTTGTTCTCACTTATGCATTCGTCCAAGTACTCAAACCCGAGTTTCTGACTTCTGCTTCGAAAGGCACAAATTCTTCATCATTTTCAAGCTGGCAATCAACTGGTCATCATGTGTGGCGGTGGAGATTTCTAAACTCCAGCTGTGAATTTTGGCTTTCAGAACACTAGTGCAGTTTTTACTCATGGATTTCTAAAGGTTCTAAACATGTATGGAATTCAAAAGCATGTACTTGAGTATAGAGCACATACAGTTTACGTGTCACAGTGTTTTCAGTTTTGAATAACTCACATTCTGCACCATGTAGCCACATGTTTTTTTTTTCAATTTTTTTTTGTATGATAAATCATCCAGTACATTTATAAAAAAATGCTTAATATTGCGTTATGTAATGCTTTGCCTGCTTTATTGTTTAGTCAAACTTATCTGATTGTTGAAAGGTAATGTATTACAGAAGTTTCAAATCAATGTGCACTTAGAAATATGTTTCCAAGCAAAGATAAATAACGGGAATGACAATAATAACGCATGCATTAAGTTCATTTTGATATAGTACATAACTCAAGTAATATTATGTGTATTGATTTTTTATATTTTTTTGCCTTGGAGGCAAGGCAACATTGAAACACAATCCCAAACGCTAAAGTACAGTTTGGAAAAATAGTCACTAGTAATATAATCTATTTGTGATGTATGGCAAATAGACAAGTTGGCGTTTGTTTCCTTTTCACTTCTTCAAAATGTTCCAGCTGCATTACCAACAGCACTGATGTCCGGTGTGAAACTCACAACAGCAGGTCCACACCACAGAGAAATTGCATCTTCATCATTAAACTGCAGCTCAGGCAATTGCTGCACCTGGGTTATGGGCCATTATGTTTGTAATTCTAATGATTTGTACCTGGACTCATTTGCATGCCATGCTTTAGTTAATGCTGTGCACACAGGTGGGACAGAGAATGCGCCCCACAGTTGGTTTTGTGCTATGTCTGGAAAAGACTAGTCTAATAGTTGACAGTTTGAACTGTCATGCACAGGTGCAGCTAGAAGGATCCGAAATGACTGCATCGCATTTCGATGTGCCACTTGCAGGCCCGGCGTATTGGAAGTGCTGGCGTCTAATGGAAAAGACGGCATTCATCTATGTGATTAGCTGCATCTGCTGGTTTTTGTACTGTGACAAACCTAAATATCTGATGGGAGAGGTCTTTTGGATTACTGTTGGTTGTTTCTAGCATCTATTGGAAACTTGACCAACGTCTTTGCTGAACTTGAGACAAAGCTCTCCATAGTCTTTACCATTCCCTGCTTTGCATCTCTGACTTTTATTATCATGCATTTTTGTCCATATGCTTTCCACAGAAGACTTTTACAAGCCTTTGAATCGTCTGTGTTAGTGTTGTAAAGGGGTGGAGAGGCTTCTGTTCTTTACTCTAAATGCAGCCCCAGGGTGTGGTGCATTTTAAAATGTCATTTCGTGATGTACAGTCTATCCTAACTTGCATCCCTCATCTCTCCATCCACCTTTACGTTTCCCTTCTCTTTTTCTAACTGCATAGGTGCTCATGGGATCATAGAAGAATAATTTAAATGAGCTTTATGTTTGGATGCTTGTTTCTTTACCGACTTGATCATTCTGAATGGTTAATGCACTCTGATTTCTTTCCATTAAAAGGCCGTGTGTGTGTGTGTATCTGCCTCCATGCGATTGCTTATGTAAACTAATGGTGACGAGAAAGATGCAGTAATGTTTTTTTACCAAGGTGCACACAGTTTCTTACATCCCCACACACCGTGAGAGAAATAGAGAGGGGGTGGTTATACAGGGAGGGATTAAAGTCAGAATAACACCGACATGCCTGGTAAACAACCCTGAAGCAACCAAATCAACAGATCAAGCACCATGTGAGAAGGGAAAAATTATTTCACCTGTTTAGGCTGTTTGTTCTTACAGGAGAACTTTGGGTGAAATCAGGAGCAGCATTTTTTCATTTCCTTTGGTACTCTATCAGTTTTTACTGTATAAATATGTGTCTAATCAATTGCTTGCTCACCTTCCGTAGTGTTTTTCTTGCACTTTTAGCTGCATTACACTGTAGTTGATAAAATTGCCCCAATTGATATTGTCATTATGACAGTGATCGTAAAAAAAGGAGAAAAACTTGTGCTGCTTAAAAACACATTAAACAGGTCCATGTGTTTATACCCTGTTTTTTGGTTTATTCACTGAGCAGCTAATATAGTACAGTAGTAAGTCATAGCACTTTGATAAAAATCTGTTAAAGGAAACACTTGCTGCATGTTTATCTTTGTTTGTGATGAACAGGAAGTCACCTTTTACATAACTACTGTGAAGTAAAATGAACAGACAAGGAAATGGTAAAGTCCCATCTGTACCCGAACTATGTATGAATGGTATTTATGTTTCTTGTTGAATAAAAAGCTTAATTAAAAATCAACATTGATAAGATAAGGGCCGTTATTGTAATTTAACGTCCCTCCAGAGCAGAGATAATTTTATAATTCAAGGAGATATGTTTTATGGTGGTGATAGTGCCTTTGTTGATTAAATAAGTGAAGAAAGAATACTTGTCAGCAAAGCCACAAATGTCAGTTAATTTCAATTTGTTATGATTGGGGCAGAACTATACTGCCAAGTTCTGTGTGGGACAGATTGAGAACACTGTTGAAACCAGGGCATCAAAATGAAATCAAGATTACAAACATTTGGTTGAAAAATTAAAAACATAATTATGATAAACTATATTCTGAAAGTATGGCCTGTTGATACTTCCATTATCCTCACAGGTGAAATGTGGCAGGTTTGTGATCTTACTTTAATTTTTTTTTGTTTTGTTCATCACTGTCAGTGCATCAATATTTAATGAGCTGACTTTTATAGCTTTATTAAAAATTTACAATGTTTTTTTAAATAGTTGACTTTTACCAGTTTTCATCTCATCATTTTAATTTTATTATTTTCCTAGTTATGTGAACATTTAAAATATGCATTTTGTATAACCTCTACAGTTTGTAGTTTCTCCCTTTTGCCTTTCATGCTTTTTGTGACCTGACCGTCTTCTCTCTCACTCTGTCTTTATCTTGCTTTCATTGAGATGGCAGGGACTGAAGCAGTCGAGCATCTGTACTTTACCACACACTCGCAGGGGATGTGTTTTTGGCCTCGGTGGATGGGGGTGTGTGTGGGTGTGTCGTGGGGTCCACACGCACGTTGGCTGTCTGATATTCTTATCTGCTCAACACCATATTGTCACACAAACCGCCTGCCCCCCTCCATCTCTTTGAGCCTCCTTCGGATGTTTCTTGGCTTTTCATGCACAAACACTGAACTGCACCTGTTACAAGGGCGTTAGTCACAAGTGTTTCTCCAGAGACACCACGTTGGAGGATTCAGTTTCAGCTGTGCTTTCACCAAAGCAGCCCGTGTGGGAACACACTTGTGTTTCCGCCGCCTCCAGTTTTACACACATTCCCCCAGTTACAGATTACTTAAGATACCTAGAGCAAAATGGGTCATCAACTCTGGATCTTTGCAGAACTGTCTTGAATCCGCATGTGTACAAACTGCAATAAAGTCCAAACACAGGATTAGGCCAGGCTTTCATTTTGGGGACATATAGGCCTCAGTGGACTAGTTGTAGCCTTTGTGATCATCATCCTTTCTTCTTTATTTGTAACATATTCCAATTCATGAAATAATTTAGTAATCATTTAAAATAATTTCATGTGACATTTTAAAATAAATATTGTAATAGGATTGGGTAATATGGCTGAAATGTATTATTTTTTTCAATCATCTGTATCTAATCTTCTGTTCACAATATTAATAGATTTTTTTTTCTCCACTGATTCAAGGCCAAATATTTAACTAGCAAGGCTCTTATCTATTTACAACATGGAAATATGGTAGAGAATGACACCAGGAGCAGCTGTGCAGCTATAACAAAAGTAATACTTATCCAACGCTTGCAGAATGTTTGACTTAGACTCTGTACTTTCCTTACCTGTGTCAAACAAATGTTAAATGTGGCTGTAAAGCAGTGGCTTGTGCTACAACTTTAGTGTTACTGTGGTAACATAACTAGGTTTTTAGTATATATATATTGTTGTCTTTATCTGCTGCTGATGCCATCACTCCAGCTGACTGACTGGTCACACATGCAGGGAACTCCCAAGAAAACACTGACTGCTGGCAATACTGTCTGAACACTAGAAAATTGTATTTTCTTCGATCTGTAGATCGTCTTTCCTCTGCACCTGATCAGGAAGTTTATTAACCCCACAAGTGTAGGCTGGCGTTAAATGCATAGAGAAGAAGAAAGGCAATGCTCCAACAAGAACACATCGAGTGCTGATCAGGTGCAGCAACTGATCCACTGAAAGGTTGTGTGGGGATCACCTTCGTGTAAGTCAAAAGATCAGGGACAAGTTGGCCACTATCAGAAGCTATGACCCCATGACAAAAACAGCTCTAGTCACAGTTACAAAAACACTATTTATGTCTATTTATGTCTATTTATGTCTTTTTATCACGTCATGTGTCCAGCCTACTCTTGTTGCTAGGTGCAATAAAAAGTTCACATTCATAATAATAATTTATGTCTTAGGTATTGAAATTCTTATCTTGAATATTAAAATTACAGTGGTATTGTGACTCTCCTACCCATAGGTGTTCATTTAGTTTGATATCTTACTCCATATTTATCAAACAGAACTAAATGAATCATAAGTCAAACTCTAAAGTTCTTCTTGTAGACTGGTTCTGTTTTTGTTAACAGTTCTCTGCTCATTTCCGTTTGCTGAACTTAATGTTTGCTTCCATTACCGACAGTTCAGCTCAACTATTAACACATTGGCCACTGATTTGGTCATGCTACTAGGGGCTAATGTAGCCTAGAAGCCTAACTAACCTGAAGTGCATAGTAGGAGCAGGCGATAGTGATCTGTGCCTCTGGAGCCCAACAAGAATTATTTCCATATCTGTGGTCGTTCTCCACAGTATCTGTAAACAGTCTGTGAAATTTGTGGATTCTGCTGTCGCCCAGAGCGAGCATGAGATCAACCATGTGACAACTCAAGAGCTGTGCTTGACTTACTACTACTCTTATACATGTAATGTTCTTCAATTATACCAAATACATGTTTTACTTTCTAGTTAAGCTCTTTGGAGTGGAAGTTTAATAGTAAAAGTAATAATTTTTTTTTTATAGTCGCCTTTCGTAACACTCAAGGTCGCCGAACAGAATAAAATAAAAAAAGGGGAATAAAATACAATAAAATGTCTATTAAACTGCAAAGGTCACCAAAGGGATAAAGCAAAATAAAAGCATAGAATAAAACATACGAAAATATCAAAGAAAACGATTAAACATGATTGTTTGTTAATAAATGAAACATTTAGCGTGTACTATTTAGAAGTTCAGGCCTTTGTGGATTTGAAGGCCATGGCATATGAAGGCACTTGTTCTCATAATCTGTCAAACATTTGCAAAGTGACACATCTCCATTTATGTTTTTACAGTGAAAAATCCGACCCAGCCTTTCTAAATGTCATCTTACCACAGGAGATAACAACCGGTTTTGCAGCATCTCCTGTTTTTTTAAGGCTCCACAGTTTTAGTTTAGTTTATTTCAGATGAAGAAGGGGAGGAGACAGAATTGCAAGGTTGGTTGGGCTCAGGTGCCATATTAGTAAGGAGGCAATATTTTGAAGTTGTACACAGCTTTTATATTTTGATGCTCATTGAAAGATAGGTAGTAACCAAATCCTAACACTTGTTTCATAAAATATGTGCACTAGCTTTCAATTTTACACTGAGTGAATTATTTTACGCACCTGAGTGTTTATCTTTTTATTCCCTGCTGTCATGTGTTCGCATGCCATAACACAATTTCTCTTCCATTAGCTTTTTGCTGACAGGAAATAGTTGTAGAGAAGGGAGGACAGAACTGTGTGTGTATGTGTGTGTGTGTGTGTGTGTGTGTGCATATTTGCTTCTATGTCATCGCTGCACAACACAATTATTAGTTCACTGGCTGAGGCAGATCAATAGGCTGAGAGGAGAGGTGGAGCAGGGGGATGACGGAGAATAGCAATGAATTAAAGAGTCAGAAGAGGAGCTGGTGATTCTTCACTCAGAGTTATAGTCAACACTCCTCACATGTCCTTTCTGCTCCAAATTATCTCATCCTTGGCCTGTGTGTGTGTGTGTGTGTGTGTCTGCACACTCTGGAGACAAGAGCAGGTGTGTATGTGCTTAAGATGTTCTTGATAAATTGGACTTGATGTTGGTGGCCTAGAAAACCATCGCACCTTAACATTAAGCTATTAAATGTCCTAAATTCGCTGAGCATATCCTAATACCAGTGGTCAGCCTCGAAAATCCTGAGCAGTTAATCAAATTATGCCCAGCACAAAGGTATTCTCAGCCCTAAATCCATAGGAGTTAACACCCAGGAATTGTTTAGTAGTGTGAGCCACGCTTTGACTTGGAGCAAAGCCGTGAGGCCGACCTGTTAGCAACTTTTCCGACCAACATTTTGTTATTGAAGTGACTAACAAGAACTAGTGACTCCAGCTTAAGCTGCTGTTTTTTGAGAAAGGTGGTGAAATCTGTCCGTGTACAGTCTCTCCTGTGGCTGTGTGTTTTGTGTGTGGGAGAGCAGCAGCATGTTAAGCTGACCAAACAGTAGCCAGAAGGAAACAAGAACGAGCGCAACGGCCGATCACTTTTTCCCAGAGTTTGTCCAAGTAAATAGTTTGCACTACAGTAAGTTTCGGTTGAAGTTCAATTTACTCTTAGGTTCACTTGTATTTGCTCCAAACAGGCACAGAATTTAATTCCAGTTTTTGCATTTGCTCTGTTCAAGGTACCTCGATCTGTACAAGTCTACATGTCAAGGTTGTGATTTAGAATTATAGTAGCATAGTTGGCATTTAGTTAAAAAAATGCATTTCTAAGTAAAAAACTGTTTTCTGTTAATACTAATAGCTAATATTTCATATTACAACTCAACGCTGTTACACAGCTCCTGTGCCACTCTGCCTGTTTTCCCTCATGTTGTCATGACACACCTTCAGCTACATATCTGTCCTCTGTGAGCCTCTGTAAAGCATTAATAGTGAACTGGGTGAGGAGACGCAGCATGTTTTAATTAAGTAAACACACCATCTCCTTTTGCTCATGATATTAGGTCATTCTCTTACTTAGAACAAGCAGGGCTGACTGGACTCTTATTTTACTCCATGGGAACCTTCATCTCCCAGCATGGTGGTTTTGTTTTCCTATATCAAGGCACCTTGTTGTACATGATCAGTTATTCTGCAAGCAAATGTTCAAGTGTTCTCAGTAATCACATGGTTTATTTATGATGCCACACTTAGTGGTGTAGCATCAAAGTTTAAGGGAATTAGATCAAAGTAACTGATGCCAGCATAAGAGAAAACGGTAAAAAACACAAAATAGAAAACAGCCAAATTCAGACAGTGTGTGATAATGATGATGGATTATAAGCATGCTGATTTATGTAAATTTTATAATAAATAACGTGTGGTACCATTTAACACTGCACTGAACGAAAGTCGGCCCCTGTCATTCTCCAATGTAAATGGTTAAACTGTGTCAGAGAATAAAACGGTTTACTACTGGATTTGATAGAGTTTGTAAATGTTAAACTTTTGTTGCTGTTGTTATCTCAGCGTCCGTAGTCCACTGCCCCTCCGCTCATGTGTTTCATGTGGAGTGGAACAACAGCATTTGAGTAGTTCTCATAATGTGACATGCATATAGGAGTGGTAATTAGCAAGCTCACTAGCTTTAATTAGTGGGTTTAAATGGAGGAAATCTATTGCTAGCCGTCCTTTTGATGTGTGTGTGGGAACTGTTATGCTAATGAAGTGGGTTTGTTCTGTGTTTGTGTGTATGACCATGTGTTTAAAAGAAGGACGCATGGAACGGAGGAGCAGTATTTTTCATCTCACAATGTCTCATAAAAGGGTTAATCGAACGCGAGTTGTCTTGGTGCAATTTCTCACTGTTGCAACTAATTATTCATTCACTATTCCTCTCTAGCATTTTCTGGCATATTCCCATATGAAATGCTATTTAACAGTTGTTCGGTGAAAAGCGCGAAATGAAGTCCATTCATACGCATCATGTAACCTGCTGAAAGACCAATTTTGATTGAAATGTTGTCAGTCATGCTCACTGTGCATAAAAGAATGAACTCATGCGAGCGTCACAGTGGTGCGCACATATTTATTCCCCCCTGTTCTAGTGTTGATAGCTGTTACCCAACACCTGCCGAGGATGTGCAAATGCACTTTTAAAATGATAACATTGATATAAGCATTTTTTAATCCTTTTGTCTTGTCTTTTTTTCTGGAGCAAACATTCTGTCCCATTTTGACACGCTTTTGCTCTCATTATTCACAGTTTACTTTACATTTTCATTTATCAGTCTGTATGAAAATGTACCCAAACTAGGGCCTTGTCTGCACTGCACTGTGATTCCTACTGTACGACACTGCTCACTTATGAAAGTAATTTCAGGAAATCTGAAATGACAACTTGATGAGGAGAAAGTTTAAATGTTTAGATAGATCTTTTTAAAACAAAAACGACAAACATTTCCTGGCTAAATTTAAACTTTTGTTTTTATAGTGCATGGTTGATGGACATTATTTAAGTTTGCAAGGTTTCTCTACGTTAGTTTTTTTTGAAAAGGTGTACCATGTTACATCTTAAAGTGTGGTAATTACAAACTCATTAATATTTTTGAACCTTATTGACTGACCTACTAAAGTGCTAATTCAGTGATTGCCTGCTTGCCCTGAACTTTGTTTTCAAGGGCAGCAGGTCATGATCAGAGGGACTTGTACCCTGCTGTAGTCCTTTCTAATCCATTTTTGAGTCAGCAGCAGTACCAGGTGTGACTGTGCCACTTAATAATAAAGGTTCAGTTGCACATAAAGACAGACACAAGCACAGACATGTTTGCAGTATTATTTTGAAAGAGAATATATTTTAATAACAGTAATATGATCCTTTGGGACACGTAGCGCTGAGCGAGGCAAAGCTGCCTTTGTGTTTGTGTGAGTGCGTTAGTGGCAGGTAATCCCTTCATATATGCTATACACTAGGTAACATTGTAGTACAACGTGGAGCCTAAGACACTGTCATGGGAGTGACTGTAAAGAGCGTTTCCGTCTGAAGGTGGAGGATAAAGGGTTTTAGTGTGTCTAATCCGGAGGGAGGTACTAGAAAGTTCTGGGTCAATGCATATAACCTGGATTAACAGGACCGACGCAGAGCTGGAGGAGGAGCCACATCTGAGGCTGAGATGAGTATCTGGGCGTTAGATGGGAGTGCTCATGCTGCTACCAAGCCTCCAGCCAACTGCATATTAAACATAAAATGAAACGTCAGTAATTCCTGCTGGGGAGTCAGGTGGTTTTAAAAGCAGGTAATGGGACTTGGCAGAGGAAAAACATTTCTTTTCACAACGAATTGAGAGAACTTTGCGTTTTTTTGGAGCCAGAGATGAGCCAGTCTTAACGGGCGCAGATCATAATTGCCTGACAGACATTTTGAATAGCTCATTTGCTGCCTGATACACAGAATGACAGTTAAATGAATTTCTACTCCTCCAAATGATTCAAACTTGCAGCAGTGGTGACTAACTTGTGTTTAACAAAACCATTTGGTTTGCCAGCTGTTATTTGCATTTTAATAAAGGGGATGGGCCAGAAAGACATTTATCATATTTTAAGTGTAATTTGAAATTCAAAAGAACTATAGCTCGAATTAAAAAGCAGCACGTGCAAGGCAATTTTATTCTGACATGTAAATATATTTAAATACAGTCATAAATTAGCAAAACTTCACAGAGGCTTGTTGAACACGTCACTTACACAATATGTTGACAAAAGCTGTGTTATTCATTGATTTCAGCTTGGTGTTCAGAACTGTTCAAACACATTACTCATTAACTTCAGGGCCCGGGGCTCAAATCTCTCTTTTGTGATTGCATTTGAGAGTTTTTAGCAGAGACAGAGCAGGTTGCGAGCGTAGGTAATTTCACATCTTAGACACAAGTATTGAACACGTCTGTCAGTTCCAGTTCTCTCTTTTCATTTGTAGCTGCATTGTAATATGTGATGAGAAATTGCATCATTAAACCTGTGGAAAATTCAGCAGTGATAGGAGGAATCAAACAAACCTTTACTGAACTGTCAGTAAGTTGAGATAAATTAGGTTTAACTCTGGGGTGAACATGCGAACAGTTCTGACAGACTGAGCTGATTGTCAGAATATTCAGTCACCTCAGATGGTTGATTATAGTAACTGCAGCCAGAGCCAACATGACTCATCAGCGTAACTTTTTCCATCTGTAGAAGTGTTATGTAACTGCAAAGAACGTGGTCAGTTTTTACAGGTCCACAATTGAAGAGAGCTTTTCTGATGACTTGTAATGTGACTGTTGATTTTTACCTGAAGAGAAGCTTCATTGGCCAAAAAGGAGGAGACAATAGGATTCTCTCCTGACTCCTGGTTGCCAAATCGATGCTGGCTTGAAGAGAACTATTTCATACAGTGTCATACATTAAATTGGTTTCGGTAGCCTATTGCTGAGGTATATCATTGTCGACATATTTCAAGAGCTGGTATAATGACCCCAGTTAGAAGTTGCCTATAATTTAGTTTTTATTTTAAACATCTATTCTAGTTTTTTAGAAGATAGACTATTCTAGTCTATATTCATTTCTGAAGACAGCCCAGATTCCTCAGTGTCTTCCATCAGGCTGTTTGTGAGCTGTTAGCATAGAATTTGCATTACTCGTGAGCATGTTCCCTGATAGCCTGAAGGTATAGCCTCCACGTTCATCCCCAGCCAATGGGAACACGCCCTGCATGAATAATGGACGTTGTCTTATGCTGCACATTTACCCCAGTAATGCAGCTGGAAGAACTTGTTTTTCCCAACAGTAGCTGAATGCAGCTAACTTAGCTTTAGCACTGGTTCATTGCATTTATTCAGGCAAGTTACAAGAAGAAACGTCTTTACATACACTGTCTGCATGACTCTGGGCAGGACTTGGCTTGTCATGGTTTCACATTTAGTTTAAATACAGTGGAAGACAATCATTCACAATCACAGCTACAGGCAAAATATAGTCACAGCGAACCTAACGGCAGGTCTCTGGAATGTGCGAGGAAACGGTGCCACTCTTCAATGCAGTTTAAGCTCCGAATTAAACAAATCCTCTACTGCTAAAAAACAGACCCACACCACTGTATTAAAGTGACTTCATTTCATATTGTTCAGAGTTGGTTGTCCTCTTAACACTGTTCTTTTCTCATTGTCTCCTCCTCCTCCCCTCCTCCCTCGTCTTTTCCCCCTTGTCAGATGATGAAGCATGCGTGGGACAGCTACAGGCGCTACGCCTGGGGTTCCAATGAGCTCAGGCCCGTCTCCAAGCAAGGCCACTCCAGCAATCTATTTGGTGAGTGAGAGACCATGCACACACACACACACACACACACACACACACGATTGATCTCTTGTCCCTGCCACCAGTGGCATTGGCCTTTAGATTAGCAGCCAAATTGGCCGTCAGTTAGAGTCATCCATCTGTGGATGCCTCTAAATGTCAACTTTATCATATATTTATATTCTGTTTGTGCTACTTGCCAGTGTTTGGTGTCTGTGCTGTTAATGACTGTGGTGACACGGGGCGTCTTATTCTGTCTCTGTCTTCTCCTTTTGTCTCTTCTGCCTCACACTTTCCTTAAAAAACCTTTATTCTCAGTCGGCCTCTGTGTGAAACAACACACAGCATGTTGCTGGATGACTGCGGGGCCTTGTTAATAAATCTTACGCACACATGCTTTGTTTGTGAGGGAGTTTTGTGTGTGTGTGTGTGTGTGTTCATCATATCGTGACATACATGCTGGGATTGTTGATTTTTAAAGGAGAAATGGTACTTGGGTAAACATAAAGCTTGAAGCACAGGATCTGACAGATGTGCTACGACAGCACGTACCAATCGTAACAGATCAATAGATTCACAAACTAGAACACTAGAATCATATGTAGTCTGTGTGCACTCTGTTTGTTTTCCTCCTTATTGTGTGCACAAATTAAGGGGTCGATGATTTGAAAGCATGGTTAAGGTTAAGAAACTTTTACCATTAGTGATATATTTGTCTTTGGCTTTGAGCTTCACAGTGTCCTTGTGAAACACAAATAGTTGCTGTGAGATGGCACAATCTCAGGAACAGTCTAATGAGAAAATGTTTGATGTTCGTTGAGACCGTGTTGGAGGGGGTGTGCATGTCGTTGTTGCAGGTGTTGTCGTGTGTACACATAATGAATTCTGTTATTTATTCTGACTGATTGGATTAATAAGAGCGGGGATTGGATTTTTAATTTGTTAAAATGGCTTTCTCTCTCTTGACCTAATTAAATTCTCAGTGAGAATATTTATTTGGATACCTTCAGCTCCAGATGAGGTGTGTGTCTGTGCGTTTGAGTGGGTAGTGTATGTGACAGTTTAGCGTAGTGCCATTGCTGACTCTCGAAAAGATAAGATGGCATTCATGTGTGAAAGAGGAAGCTGTGCCTCGACTGCTGATAAGACTACTCTCCTGATACTGAAATACACTCACGCACTTGATCTTGTTTGATGTGTGTGTGTGTGTTTTTGTGTGTTTCCAATTACTCGTCTGTGTCTATTTAAGTGTAGTCTGTAGCAAAGTAACTATTCATTTTTTTTCAATATATTTTGAAAGTCATAATTTCAAGTAAACTGCTTGTAATTAAGAAAAAAAATGAAATTGATGTCTCTGTTGAGTGTTAGGAAAAGGATAAATGGAAATGCTGTTTAAAGCAGTGTCAACATATTTATTAGTCCGGGGCAGAGGATAAAGCATGTGAATGCATCACTGACACATTGTCATCTTTTGATGTTGTTTATAGTTATTATTTCAGCAAACTTTTGCTTATTTACATATTAAGTTGACACAGAGCAACATTAATATTTGTGTGTTCACAAGTTAGTTGTAATGTTGTAAGACCAACAAATGGAGCTGGGTGTACAGTGGGTGCATCCGAGCTTTAATGTTGACAACAGGTTCTACAATACCCTCATATGAACAACCCCAGTCCATCAACACAGAGGACGTCCCGAAGAAAAGGAGGCACAGATGTGGAACCTTTTATCACAACACAACATAATCTGGATAACACACTGTGCTGTGTGGGACATGAACGCTATATTTCATCTATTGATTTTGCGCTTGTTACATGTTGCAAATCAGAACCAACATTTCTGACGCTTGGCTCACCTGATGTCCGTCAGCACCTTTTCAAGCACGACTTGGTCAGGATGGATTTTCGAGCTACCGTATTTTTCGGACCATAAGCCGCTACTTTTTTCCGACGTTTTGAACCATGCGGCTTTTACAGAGATGCGGCTTTTCTATGAATTTTTCTGCAGCCCTCAGATGGGCGCTGTAGATGGAATTTTTAAAGAATTTTTACACCCTCACCCCGTCATAATGGAAAACACGTGAAGAAATTCCTATGATGCAGCTTTTAATTTGAAGCCATCGATCTGGCTATCCGTGAAGGAAATCGAGTGTGACAGTGGTTTCAATGCTCAGGAGGAAGATGAATAGCGATTTGTGGTTTCAGTGCACGGGAGAATGAAGCGACTTTAATAGTTGCGCAGTTGTGCTTTAACAGTGCACAGTGGTTTGGTGTTCAGTGGTTTCAGTTCGCAGGAGGAAGAAAAATAAAGCAACTTGGTTTTAGTGCACAGGAGGAAGATTAATAAAACCATGACTTTTCTGTTTTGTGTGATCAGCACTTTTACTGCCGTGTTACAGGCACCATTCAGGTTCAGGTGTATGAATAAAGACTTATGGTACAAAACCTTTTGTTGAGCGCAGCAACTCCTGCGTAATTGTGAAGAATAAGAGACGTCTTCTCCTTTGGCTATGGAACAAGCCGTTTATTTATAACAAGGACGTTTTTGTCGGCTCTGTACATTCGACATGTGTTATACCAGCCACACATACACGTAAACGCACTCTTTACCGTAATGCCGGTAAAACAGCGCACAGAACATCCTCATGCCTACTGTGAACAATGAGTAGGGGCGCATACAACAGATATTATTTCTCAGCCTGGATATTGGCGGCTTATAGTCCGATGCGGTTTATATGTGACAAAATATATATTTCTTTTAAATTTTAGCAGGTGCGGCTTAAACTTAGGTGCGCACTATAGTCCAGAATTTACGGTAGTCATGTCCTAAACATGCAAGCCATTTGTTCTACCATTACTAGAGTTATGTCAATGCATTTCATGAGTAGGATAACTTTTGTATTACTCAGCATTTTGAAATCTGACTTGTTTTGCCGTAAGATGTTTTACAGAAATTTCTTGAAATGCATAACTTTGGCTTTTGCCATGAAAGCAACCATCACTAATTCTATTTAGTGGAGGTTGGACAGTGTGGAGGATTTCCAAGGCCATGTTGATGTTTGAATTCACTCCTGCTTTGTGTAAATTCAATTAACTATTTCATTAACAGAATTTATCGCACATACATGGAGAGAGAGAGAGAGAGAGAGAGAGCTCTGTGAAATATAGTTAGACTAACCTTCTCAACTCTTTGTTAGTCTTTCTCTGGGCTTCTCGCTCTCTCTACTCGTCCCTCATGTCACTGCTATAGAAAAGTAAATAGGTTTTAGTTGACTGCTCCAGCAGACCCACTTCCATCAGTAAATACGACAGCTTGGCCCCGGGGCCTTGTCACAACCATTTCTAAGTCCTATAGAGCATAATAATACTGGCTGACCTGGAAAATTATGCAATAAAGCCACTTTCCATTTCTAAGGCTACCTCCCAGATATACAGTATCAAAAATCCTACTAAATGTAGCAGAAGGTTCTGGGATGCCCCTTTTCAAATTTCATTTGCCAGCTTTAATTCACTGTTCTACTCGCTTGCAAAATGCACGTTTACATTTTCTGATTATAACAATTTCATATTGATAATTTTTAAAATATTTTGAATTTTATTATTATTTTTAACTAACATTTCTGCAGCCCCTTGTTTGTTCTATAACCTAAAACATAAAACGACACTCAGTATTTAATAGCAGATGTTGTAAATCACCCAAAGCTACGTGCATCTTGTTCTGTGATGGGTTCAGTTTTAAAATGGGTATTTAAACAATATCTGAACTTTTTAAATTGAGGGTGTAGGCACCAGAGATTATTGTACTTTTTTCAAATTGCAAAACCTGACAAATCAACTTGACATGACCAGATTATTTGTATACTGTGTGATATATGGCCTTTGCTAAAATTCAAACGGCACCAAAGGTTTTTTTTTTTTTTTTATTACAATACCCTGTAATAAAAAGGAGGAGGTCTTGCAGAAGGTGTAGTGGTTCACCTCTACTGTTAAACAACCCCGGACACGTGACACGATAACTTGACAAGTTAATTTGAAATTCTCCTGGAGCACAACAGTTTGTCTGCATGTGTGTGCACAACTGGGATTTTAATTGGTGTGCATGTGTATGACACCATACGCAGACGGGGAAAGCAGCAGATGGAGCAGCTGCATGAAAGAGAGATCACCCCGCACATTCTTGTATTTAAATAAGTCTTGAAGTCTATATAAGTAAGTTTCCACTGCTGAACATTTGAGTGTTTAAATTCCGACGCTGTGCGCTGTGAAGAGGACCGTTGTTCTCTTTGCCTGCCTTTCTTTCGCCGTGCTGTCAGTCTGCTCTGACACAGGCACACAGCAGAGGAAACGTTGTCTTCTGTCGCTCTGCAGTCAAAATCCGTGAGTCACGCTTCCAAAATAAGTTGAGGGTAACCTGGTTTCATCTGAGGAACCAGGTTAGTTAAGTGCATATAAACACACAGAATGACAAGTGCTGAGAACACATTTTATGGAATATATAAGCAGGAAATGTAGAAAGATCATTTTTGTACTTGGACTCGTTTGCAGCTGTTATGAAGATGTGACAATAGCTTAAACCTGCACAGCCTGTATCTGACTGTACAGCTGTTGACTGGAGATGGGGTGGATCAGCTTGGGTGAAGCTGATTCTCTCCCCTCTGTGGTCATTCCCCAGCGGAGCACGTCGCTCTTTCAGATGACAGCTGTGCGGACAGCTGTTTGCTTCTCCAGTGCGTTTGGCGAAATATTGAACCAGTTCAGTTTTTATTGTACTCTAATCATTACATATGTTTTGGAGTCTAGTAGGTTTAGACTTTTTGTTGTTATTAGGGCTGCAACCAACATTTATTTTCTCTACTGATTAATCAACATGGCGAAACAGACACGGAGTAGATTTAATTTTTGAATCAAACATTGGCCTAATTGTAATAATAATCCTATGTAATTAGGGATGCGAGATACAGTAGATTGAGTTTGTGAAGCTGTGCAGTCAGGCAAATCATCCTGCAAACATCTGGGTGACTTGAGATGGCCGGGAGCAATGAAGACCAAAACTTATCTGATTGCAGCAGAAACAATGGACCTGCAGCAGCTCTGTTGTCATGTACGGTTTAAATAAAACTGTAGCATTTGTTGGAACTTTCAAATCTTTTTTTTTTTTTGTGTTACAAATTACGTTATTTTTTTTATTTATTGAACGACTAACTGTTAAAAGGCTATCGTCTCCTTTCTCCACCTTCGTTTCATTCATGTTTCCGTGACCACCAAAATAATTTGCATGTAGACAAATGCTCAGGATTGATGGAAAGAAACGGAATTGTTGCCAGCGTGGTAATTCATCAGAAGCCATATTTCCTCCCAAAATGCTGTGAAGCAACAATGTTTATCTTCTCAGCCATCAACTTTGGCAGACAACCAGCCACGATTAGGGTATTATGAAACAATATTACAAAATTTGTTTTCTTAAGCCAAACACGTTTGTAAAAGAGAAGCCAAAAAATCTTTTATTAACAGTGACAAAATACAATCTCTGTCCAATTTATTAGTTCTGCCCATGACTTTGGATTAATTTAAGCAGCTTGCTCCTTGTATTTAAAGTGTTAGAGGAAAGTATAGAGGTTGTACAACTATTGGACAAATCCCTAAAAAGGTCAAGACACTGATTAAGTGACTCTGCATGTGTAAGTCAGTCGCTAAAACAAGAGAAACGGTTCTACGAAGTCGCCTCCACTTCTCTGTAATGGCTGGTTGATCAGATGTGGGTGCAGAGGAGAACCACCGGTGCAGAATAAGCCCAGAGAGCAGGGCTCAGTTTGCAGCTGCTCAGACCTTTTCAAGGCTGCAGAAGCCAATAACAGTAACAACAGCTTCTTCCTCTAGCTGAAAGTTTCAATTCGTGAGCGTTTTAGTAGCGACGCGTGATTATTTAACGTGACAGGTTTCGGTGTATGTTTTGTTGTGTTTTTTTTCTTTCTAATTGTGTTGAAGTGTTTGAGGCTCATGTGGGAAAATGGGACGTCACCAATTAAACTGTAGGAAAATGGCATCAATTAGGAAACAATAATGGTGATGATGACAAGCAGGTAAATTCAATATTAGAAAGTTACATCTTTTGTAAAAGAGAAATACACATTTTAATGTACATTTTTGAACTGAAAACCTGATAATTGATTGATTTTATTTAATGGAATTTTCAAACCTGTAGCTACTTTAATCCAAATCAGCAAGGAGATTGTTCTATTTAAAAAAGAAATGAAACGATTAATTTGTTTATCACTACAGTGTAACTGTGGCATTACAAGCATTATATATTGTCGTTGACCCCATATGCATTTTTTTTGGTCTTTCAACGTCTGACAAAATGTAATTTAATTGTCTTGTCTTTCTCCCAGTTCCACTTTTTAATTCTAGAGCCTGCCAAGACCAACTTGTGGTAGTTTTGTCCACCCTGTGGTCCATGAGGCAACTTTTTACCCTTGCTAGTTTTATTCGGACCAAACTGAAACCAAACAGCATAGATGTGAAAGTCTTGGATTTAAAACAAAAGATTCAATAACTGCAATGTATTGAAAATGAAGGGCATGAATGAATTGCTCATCGATCGGGTAACTGAAGGGCAGGCCGTGTCATTTCAAACAGATCTAGGCTGCAGCAGCAGCTTTTTATCATGGTGCAGAAATATCAGTCACAAACAATATTTCATCAGAAGACTCAACATTTGCTGTCTTATCAATAGAGGCCTGTGCAGCTCACATTTAATATGCCTAATTATGTATAGACAGGCTAAGAGTGGAATTTGGAGTCTGAGTTATTTACAATTTACAATGACTAAATGCGCCATGTTCACCGTCTTGATGTCTGCTCTTCCTCTAACACATTAAAACTGAACGTGTCCAGCTGTAGAAAGGAAGGCAATTTGATGATGTAATGACTGATTTTTATCTTCACCTATCCTCATTTGCTTCTTTGTTTGTTCCAATTATGTTATGAGCAATGCAGGGATTTAAAGGAGGATATTAGTATTTTGTAAGGTAAGACTTTTCGGAACAGCTTCCTTCCCTTGACATTTTGTAGATTCACTCTCTTTTCTAAAATTAAATAGAAGCTAGACGTAACAATGGGATCAGTGTCTTTTCCTGTCATTTTTACTTCCTTTCTCCATCATTTAGCACTCATCCAGCTCTCTATAATTACACCATATTGCTCCTATACTGTACTTGTGTGGCTTTAAGAGGAGGCCATAACATTGTAGATGTTTTTAAAAAAAAAAAGTACCTTGGTACGACTCAGATTATCAGATGACTGCTGTCGTTGTTGTAATATTTAAGCTTAAGCAAAACTTTGACCTCTTTTTTTACAGGAATTCTATAACTGTTGCCTTATCTGTACTTGTAAACCCTTTCCATCAGATCTTGGTAATTAAAATTATGACCTGTCCCTTGTAATAGGACCGGGTGATGTGTCGAACATTCTTCTTCTGCTGTGATTTAACGAGTTACGACAGCGCTGACAGACCTCTGTTTTCATGGAGAAAACGGCACGTGTTGGATTCAGTAGTAAACAAGCTGAGGAAAAAATACCTGCAGCATAAAACCTTAGGAAGCTCCACCTCCACTCTGTCGCTTGTCTTTGGGTGTGGGCTTCACGTTGGGGGGAGAAATCCACCGTGTCTCTGTAGAAGCTGTAACATTAGCCACCTGCTAGCAACCATTACTGTGTGCAGAAGAACTTTACAGAGTGTAGGTTTTTGTATATACCAATATGCTTTTAGTATGGGTGAGTGCTACTTTTACTGTGGCACAGCAGTTTCAAGTGTTGTTCTTTACTATCTTTATAATATGTAACTTCAATACAGCTCCAGTGATGGGTTATGTTGCCCATTTGGCCCTAGTTACTGTAGACAGCATATGTTTTATATAGCATATTTTTAATAGATGTATTTTGAAGCAAAAATAAACACATGTATTGTCACATGCACAGTAACACAACAAGGCCGTGAAATGTGATGTGTTTGTGTTTTTCTTGAGTTCACATACTCAGAAATAAATTGATGAAAATCATCCAGAACACTGAAAAACAAAACAAAAGTTTTTTTTACTAAGTATATTGCTCAGCCCTGCCCTGGAAGAATAATTTCCTGTGTCACAGTTTGTTCAGAGCACAGTGCCAATGAGTTGTCAGTCCAGCCTTAAGCTGTACCCTGACTCCTGTTCGACATTATAGAATTTAATTTAATCGCAGATCCATTATAACCCATTCAGCTAGAGGTGACGTCTGTACCAAGGCTTTGTAATAGCGCACAGTTATGCTTTTTTTTTTTTTTTTCAAGGACCATAGATGAAAGATTTGTAGTATAGTGCAATGACAGCATGGAGAAAATAAATAAATAAATGATATTTTTTATAAACTGTGACGGGAATGAATTTCTGTTGTAGGAATCTGGCACTTGCTCGTCCTTACTGCAGGTGCAGACTCGGTTATGTGGAGTATTTTTTTTTCCTGCTTGGCTCTGTGGAAAGAATTCTCACAGCTGCTTCAACCAAAGTTATAATACTGTAATTGATCACCATGTTAAATCTCAAAGTGAGAGTAGTAATCATTCTCTAGAAACTGATGAAACTGATGTGAAATTACAGTAGCATTGAGATGACAGTTCATGTGACAGATTACTAAGTCATACTTATGGCGTCAATGTGAGGATGAGTTATGTAATGTAACAGGTCATTATTTATATTTTCCAGCAGGTAGGTTTGCCTCTTGTTAGGTCACGTCTGCTCCCCCAAAAAATGGCACAGCCTTTTCCGGCATCTACATTTTGGATCCTGCAGGAGCTGCTCCTGTACGGAGCTCTCTGGTGTTTTGTGTCTGTGTGGTTTCCTCCCTGGGCCTCTCTTTAATTGACATTGCTGACAGTCCACTGGCAAACAAGTTAAAGTTGAAACATAGACTCTCCTCGCCTCAGTTTCCTTCTTATTCCAGCCGAGGGCCAGTGCTGGAAGGCACTGGCGTGTTCGATGAACCAAAAGCACTCTCCATGGGAAAGGTGTGTGTGTGTGTGTGTGTGTGTGTGTGTGTTTTCCTTTCTCTTCAACATAAATACATTTCACTAGGCCACAGCACATTAAAGGTCACTACTGATGCCTCCTGTTGCAGAGAGGGAGCAGAGTTTTTAGGTCATTTTCCATCTAGCCCAATGTGACCTGCACTGAGGCCATGCGTGTGTGTGTCTGTGAACTAATAAGACATATGGCTTGTTTGTCTGATCTTCGGAGCCATGTCAGAGGAAAAATCTAAATATAGTTATAGGCACCCTAAAATCTGTGGACAGAAAATGCTGCCGTCCAACAAATCTGCCAAACCGTGTGGTAATTTACTAATTCACTACAATTATATATTTGTTAATTTCAGGTCTGTGATGTTGATTTATTATTCTTTTTATTTAATTTACTTTTTAAACATTTGGGTTAACATTCCTTCCTTTGCTACACGGTGTTAGCTTTTTTATTTTGGTCTTTGACAAACTGTTAAGACTTTGGTTATTTGCTGGACAGTTGGATGGATCCGTTGCTATAGGCACTGTGAAGACATAAAGGCTGATGCGTCTCCTGATACACTTGGGGTCTGCGGTGAGGGGGATCTGCCTCGCCCTGCCTACAGAGCTTTAAAGGGCCACTGGATGAATGGCCAGCTTTGACACAGATGCTGCTGGGGTTTCTTTCTGTTGTTTTCTGCTCCTATCTCCTATGGCCTTTCCTCTGTGTCAGCCCTCTCTATAGCTCCTGAGTCCCCTGAGGTGATGCTGCACCTCTTCGTATCACTTTACTTAAGTGACATTAGAAATTCCCAGGCGAAAACCAAAGAAAAATGAGAACTAAAGCCAATGGAAATTTGACCTTCAAATTTGTCCCAAGTACACTGAGACATTCCTGTGAAAATCAATAGTGTTGGCGTGTATGTTAGCCCGGTGAGCCCAGGTCAGGCTCTGTTGTTTCTACCACAATGTTAACAGGTATAGTTTTCATCACGTGCTTTAAAAGTACTTTTGTTGTATCCCTACTATTGCATTTGTTCGTTTGTGCAGTGATCTACTTTACTACTGGACTAAAGTGACATTAAGGAGATCTCTGACTGAGATAAACTTTCTGTCAGAAACTGATTTGGGTTGCTGGTTTAAATCTTACTCTGTCTATTTAAGCATAGTTTAGTATAAGATTAAATGTCTCTCCTGCCTTTTCTACTGGCTCATTCAAACTTTGTCCTTAATGGCCTTCATTGACATTAGAGGTGAGAATTTACCAAAAAAACTCTGCTGCTCTGTACAAAAAAGAATTCTAGTGTCACATACTCCCGTAAGATAAGAGTGTGGCAGCATTTCTTCTCTAAGCAGTAATAATCTCTAAGCTGTAATGAAAGTAATACTGCAGCTTCCAAAGACGATCCTCGCTAATAGTGAAACCTTTATTCTTGCAGATGCCTTTTGGAATGAGCTTCTTGGTTTTGCATATGTGTTGTTTAGTCAAGCCTTTGTATAGATAATGCATTTAAAAACAAGCTTGACCAAAGGGATCAGAAACCTGACACACAGGTTTAAAACCGCTGTGTAAGGAGCAAGCCCACAGAAAACACTAAAAGGATAAGGATTTGGGCCACACACCTAAAATTACAGGTCCAAACGTTAAAGCATTTATTAAGTGGTGATTTTTAGATTTCAGTAGTGGAGACACATCTAATATCAAGAGGGAGGTTCACTTTAGCAGAGATGTGGAGCAGCCTAGAGCTCCAGATAAGACGACCATATAGAGCTAGAGGAGATTTCAGGATTGAAACACTGACAAGTAAAAATTCTCCACTTGTATTTCTTTCAAATAATCAGTTGTGGGCTGTTATAGAGTTAAAGAGGCCAACACAAGAGTCGACCATGTTCAACATGTTGCGTGATCAATAAATCTACAGCGAACAGTTCATCGTTGCAGCATTGTTACATGTGATTTCATAACTGAGGTTGTTTGGTAATTAGCAGGACTCATGGCAGTAGTTCAAAGAGCGAAGAAAACCAGAATTTCACTCAGAATCAAAGGTCAGATAGAATTATAATATTGTGACAATTTTCCAAAGTATTTCTTTGAAGTATTTTTTTTTTTATTCTCTTGACTTCAGCTGAAGGACTTGGTGAGTCATGGTCAGAAAGGACAGAAAGTGCAAAAAGTAATGACAGTAATACATGTTGAACTGAAACTAAAAATACATGGCAGTCTCGTCATATTTTACCAGGTGCAGTGTGACAGCGTCGTACGGGTATGTGGGGCGTGTGTGTGTGTGTGTGTGTGTGCGCAGTGTTTTATATACTGCAACCATCAAAGCCAAATCTGTGTTTCCTCTTGGTCACAACACCATCGGACCAAACGTAATATTGTTGGCTGGGTTCTGCCAGCCCGGAGCCCCGGCGCTGTCGCTAGCAGGGCTAAAAATACTGTAATTGTCCACCAGTCAAAAAGGCTAATGTTTTTTGGTATCTTTCTATTTCCAGACGAGTCATTTAGCTGGTTATATAATTTGACATTGAGTCCTATGCTGTAGCCTCAGCTCCCACACAGCATTATGTGTGTCTCTGAATCCGATATTCAATCTCTGTAATAGAAATGGATGGAGTAATTCTGCTCTGGCCTTCCCTCAGGTTTTGTGTGCGTGTGTGTTAGAGAGACAGAGAGAAGAGGGAGTTGAGGTTGTATTTGGTTGTGTCTGAAATGATGTAAATCATGCTCTGCAAAGAGGTGGGTGGGACACAGACGAGGGGGAGCACTGCAGCAGCTGAGATGGGGGTATTCATCAAGTGAACACACACTCTCCTTGCAGGCCTGTGTGTTGTAACCACTCATCTGCTGGGCTTTTGTTATACAAACTTGACTCTGCATCCACATTATTTAATCACGCACATGCCTGAGTAACATGGCTGCATGCCTGGTCTTTGGAACCCACCTCCCACCTCCCACCTACCCCAAAGGCATAGAACAACAAGCTACTGCAGCATCACTCATCTTCCTGATCGTGAATGAAAACACACCTACTGTACAGGAAACACACACTAGATGAAGCAGCCAAACAAAATGATCACCTAAACTCTCAGAACGCGAACTTGGAGTCGCTGTCTGCTTTGCTTTAAATGCTTAATTCCTGTGTCGGTGTTAGATTTGCAGCACACACACAAATACAAGTAAAATGAAGCGATGCCTTTCAGCGTAACCTTGGCAAAATATGTTGACGCTTGAGTATCTGGCTGCAGAAGCCAAGAGGTTAATACACTTTGGGAATGTGTGCATGCTTTCTGCCTCCGATAACACGATTAGCCAAAGGCTTAGCCATCACTTTTCCTCACCTACCCCCTGTGACCTCTCAGAAAATACAGTGTAGACTCAACGTTGAGGCAGTAGTTGGGACTAAATGGGATCACCAGCAGGGCTGAGCATGTGGAGATCTGGATCAAATTGTAGGATTAAGGATTAGTCCTAGAGTTTTGCATTGAGTTAACATTATGCTGTGGGACACTGGGACCCTTTTTGGATCTAAAGAACATTTGTAGGCTGAGAAAGGCAGAAAGCTGAGAAGAAAATTTTGGGAATGAATCTTTTTGAAGGCTGGATTTTTGTGAGAGTTTTTTTTTTCTAAGTGATACTTTGACTGCTGTCAGTCTTTTTAAAGCTAATGTTGCTATATTTGAGCTGAAGCTGCAGAGTCGGTGTTTTGTGGCAATGATCGTTATACTTCTTTTTTCTGGCTGACTATTTTAAATGTGTGAATGTCTCATATAATTATGTGAATTTCCCAAAACTATAAAGAGATTGCCTGAAATAATTTTGATAGTGACTTGGTTTGCTGATATTTCTGCAGCTCAAACTGTGTTTTGTTTTAGTCATATCCAAACATTCATAAAGGCTATGGAGTCACAAGCACAAAGAGCTTTACTCTAAAGGGAAATAAAATCCTCTTATCGCAGTCTTTTAAAATGTTCACTGTGTGAGATTAGGCAGTCCTGCAGTCAAATTATTCCAAGACAACAGACATGGGAAACTACACGGCTGACCCTAACCATTCATACGTGGCATACGGTGTTTAATTACAAACACTGGCAAAGAAACGTCACAATATTAAAATAGATATAATGTAGAATAAATAAAAAATCTAACCAATGATAACCTTGACACCAGTGTGGTGGGCCTGAGTTTATCTGGCAGGTCCTTCCCTTCCAGAGTGGAGGAGCTTTGACAGCAATGGCTGTGATACTTCCAGTTATCAACCTTGATCTAGTAAATGGAACTGACCCCTGATCAGCTCACTGTTAAAATGGGTAGCAGAAGGCAATTGCCAGTACAAGCCGAAACCAGTGAAGGGCAAACGTGACACGCCGACCCACGTCTTAACGTAACGAAGCAACGTGCTGTGTGTTAAGTTTTATGCTGCGGTTCTCTACCTTACTGGACAAAGCTCTTTAAAAGTGGCCTTTCTTGGAGCTGCATGGGGAGACAAAAAGGGAGAGAGAGCTTCCAACAAACGTTCCTGAATCAAATTAAGGATGCTGCGGTTGACTGCTATTCACCTTAACCAACAGAATGATGGCTCTAAATAACGCCGCAGATTGAGTCCCATGCTATGCGACCTACAGCTGTAGAGCTGGCGTTATTGTTGGACTGCTGTGCTTCATGTGACCCTGGGCTCAGCCTGCTTTGTGTGGGGTTGAAAGCTCTGAACAACAGTGACACTGAGGGGCAGAAATCTTATCAAGCAGCTCAGTGTGACCCGGAGTCGGGGGGCACGGCAGAATGGGGATGTCTGGCTTTTGTGTGGACGTTATGTGCATGATGTAATTCACATGACATTTACACTTCTTTTCATCTTCTTTCTAAAGCCTCCTTATCTACCATCTTTTAAACGCTATACTAAACCTAATTCCTCTTTATATTACCTAAATTATATAGATTTAATAAAAGTGTAAAATATCCAAATCAGACTCAACCATAAAGACTTTTAGCCTTTATTCAAGGTGTGCAAAGCCAACAGCATAAAAACAACTAAAATTAATAAATGGATTATTAAAAAATATAAAAAGGGAAAAACTATTTACAAACATTAAAAAAATAACTGTAAAGACCTTAAATAGTTTTCTACCTGTACGGTTTTAGATTTAAAATGTACAGTATACTCTGTACAGCAGCTTAATGTGTGTGCATTTGCCTGTGATAAAGGGCAACAACACATTTCTCAATTTTTCATGACTTTTTCAATCATTTTGTGAACACCCACGTCACAGATTATAGCTGTGTCTCTGCTGTCTTATAGCATGAAGTGAAGCTTATTTTGATTTGAACAACCGAAGAACGGATCACTTCCCTATTCAACAGTGTGCACACACACTGCAGTGTAGGAGCAGAGAAGACTACAAAAGGAGTTGAAACTGACTTTTCATCACAGACCTGCTAATATGTTCTGCAGTCTGTGTTTTTTTCTTCCAATTTTCACTTATGTTTGAATAGAGCGGGGGAAAACCCTGTCTGAAAGCAGAGGCAAAAAAAAAGAAAGAAAGGGGCTAAACCAAGGAGATGGGTGGTGAAAAATAGGAGGTAAGAAAGGAAAGAATAAGGAAGAAAACAGAACTGTTTGAAGAATTAAGAAAAGTTGAAACTTTAAAAATCTGTAGGCTAACAATAGAAGAGGAGACGGACTGACGTGGAGCTCATTAGAAGACAAATGGATGTACAAAAAGGAACAACTGCATGGATTTTGTTTCATGCAGACAGGAATAGAAGGACCGATAGTGTTCGTTAACGATGTTGGGACCTTCAGTCTCCTCTTTTTTTCTGCCGTCCCTCTCCCATGTATCCTTAATCTCTGCCTGGGTGCAGAAAGGTAATGATTCGTGTCTTCTGAGGGTCCCAGCTCTTTCATTTTTCATCTGTCCACCCATTTATTCTTCTGCTGGTTTAAATGTTTGACAAAAAAAGTTTGCGAGTTTCATCCTCTGCTAAGCCCATTTCCTGTACAGTGTCCAGAGGTTTGCATTTTCACACACACACTGCCTCCCGTGTCTCCAGACAAAGCCCATTGAAAGAGGCTGCAGTCGTTTAGTGACATGACAACCTCAACCAGAGTCAGCTGTAGCTTCTGTCTTGATTTGAAATTTCCAAACCATCATCGGCCATGTTTTCTTTTCTTTTCTCCGTCCCGTCTTGTCTTTTGCCTGCGCCTCACCTCTGCCATGGAAGACTATAATTCATGATCAGATTAAGACAAAAATATATGGCAACACTTTAAGGTCTAAGTGGCTCTTTGGCATTACTTTTTTTGTTTTGCATCTCTTTGTGTTTGTTTAGCAAATCACTGTCATTGTTTTGCGTGCGTGCGTGCGTGTGTGTGTGTGTGTGTGGTCATTTAGTTTCTCTTTTGCATCTCTCTGTCATCATTTGGTGTGTCTGATTGTTTTGTGGTTGCTTTGAGCTAGGTAGTGCTGAGGTGGTTTGGAAGGGTTTTTTTATCAGTCGCAGGGTCTGACTTGCCAGACTTGGGCTCATGTAGGATTTTTGTTGTGCTGAATCCCCAAATATTAGTTTCGTTACACCTGGTTTACATGATATTGCCTAATTTAGTGTTAGTAGTGTATTTCTTTTGCTGCTAACTTTACTAATTAATTGAGACAAGGTGTGCTGCTGTGAGTGGCGTTCTGGAAAGGACTCTACAAATGAAAGGATTCTCCCACTGTGAAAGCCCCTGGCCTGCAGGAAATATCACAAGCTTTGCTTCGTCTTTACAGAAGCATCCTGGAGCCCGTCTTCCTCTGATTCAGCTCATGTTTTACAGAAGCATCATAGCATGCCCTCTGCCGAGCCATCTGCTTCCTCGCCACGCTCCCAGTTGCAAGCAAAAACAAATTCCTCAGCAGCACACACATCACCGGCCGACTCTGCTCCTCTAACCTCGAAGACCTCCGATGAATGCCAGCTCAAGCTTTTTTAATAGTCTTTCAGTCTGGACATGGAAACAAATCTATCTGCGAACAAGCCGATTTTAGCAAGTTCTTGGTGACTTCTACCATCACAGCTTTCAACAAGCTGGCCTCACTGAATCAGAGATGTTTGTGACCAGTGTCATCTTTATGTTTTTAATTTAATTTTTTTGTTTTGCTGATTGATATTGTAAATAATTCTTAAGTCTACTGGAAAAACTTGATTAATTATCTTGTATTGACTAATAGGTTTTTTTGAGTAATTGATTTCTTTGGAGTGAAATCTGTTTTTAAGTTCAGTTATAGCAACAGTTGCACACTATATGTTCATACCTAAAACATGTACACCTTCAGTTTTTTCTCACCATTACATGATTTTTTTTACTTAAGTTAGTCTTAGCTGTGAGCACACAATTTTATAATTTTACTCCAGAGACGTGATGAAAGTTACAAAAGCACAAACTGTAGTAGTTGAAAACTCAAATAACCTTTGGGCATCATAAAAAAAAAAATAGTATTTATTTTCCAAAAGGCCAACTGCCACAAACCATTATTTTAGTCTTTAATGTCCTCCATTTTTTATGTTTAGTGTTAGTATTCTGGTCACCATTTGATCATCTGTATCTCTCACACAAGGATACAGGACGAGCACTGAGGGGGAAGGAAGCACAGTGACAAGACAATTGACGGGAGCAAAGAGTGTTGTCCTCTTTTTGTCACTCTGGAGGCTTCAACGGAGTGAAAATGTGAGGTGGATGAAAAACAGGAAGGATAAGTTACTTGAACGGTAACTGGATCTGCTGACGCCTCTAGTCACACGCTCACTGTTTCTGTTATGTGGCTTAAGGCTTTAGATAATGTTCCAATTATTTGTACAGCTATTCTAAAAAACAAACAAAAAAAAAAAGCTTCAGGAAACAAGTGGAGTTGAGGACGAGAGAGCCCAAAGTGCAGGAATGCAGGAGTCTGTTTCCGTTTTTGGAAACGTGATTTCCTGAGATGGACGAAAAGCAGGAAGGACAAGTGACGACAAAGGCAAATGCGTCTGCTGACTTCTCTGGTTACATGCTGTTTCTCCTGCGTGGCTTGAAGAGTGAGATAATTTTCCACTCAGTGCCATAGTTATTGGTCATTTAATACCTGATTACTCTTCTTACAGGTTGGATATTTGGATACGAATAATGTTATACAATCCCAATCATATTAGCAAGAAGCCAATATAAAAATACTCCCATAAATAATTAAATAGTCTTTAAATATCCTGCTTTTCTCTTGGGGTTCAGCATTCTGTTAGTCTAAATACCTTCATATGATTTAAAGTCTAACTGGAAACTCATGAATATGTTGTTTTAGCACATATTTGTTCACAAATAATGTGGTAGTTTGTAATCCCAATCATTTTCAGTGCCAGTTGACTGAACTTTTGGAGGTTATTTTAATGGAATAAGAGCGAGCACAGTAGAAGATCTGATGGACAGCGAAGGCTCTGGCTCCTCGCCGATGACTCAGCATTGTTTGTAATATAAAGCGTTTCGCTGTCTTTGAGTCCTCCCACCAACTACCGAGGAATATAAACTAGTTCACACAGTAACAAACCAGCATCTTTCCGCTGCTCGTCTTGACTTATGTCTCCTCCTCGTTGTTTCTCGGTTTACCTTTACTCCCTGCCCTTTGTCTGTGGGTCGGCCTCTCAACCCTTCTCTGACTTCACTGTAGTGTCTCCAGTGTCATCTTCACCCATCTTCCATCTCCAGCTTTTTGAACGATCTTTCTCACCTCTAAAAGACGATGTCTGTGACAAGTATGTTTGGACTAAAAGCTGTGCAGACGGCTCCGTGCTCTGCACGCTTCAGATTAACTGAGCTCTCTGACATGAAATAAGGTGTTGGAGTGGCGCTGGATTCGTTAGAGGGTTTGTGTAATGACGGCGCTGAAGTGATGGTTTGTGTCTCTGCGTGCCTTCCCTCCTGCTATGAGGCTAATCACTAGAGATGAGCAATGCTCCTGACGTTTCATCAGCGCCAATAATCGCTGCTTCCCACCATCTGTCGAGCGAAATAATTTATCAGACCTCTAAACATAACTCTTAACTTCTGCTGTTTATTCAGTGGTGGTGTGTTTTGCTTTTTGGTTTTTTTTCAGAGAGGCTGCTGCCAACATCTGTTGTCAGAGTTAAAATTAAGACTTTTTTTAACTCGACTACTTTTCAGAGATATGTAATGCACACTGATAACACACACCTAATCCTGCAGGAAAAAAGCTAAAGTCTAATGCACTGTGTCTCTAATCTTTCCATCTGTCCCTTGCAGGAAGTATAAAAGGAGCGACGATTGTGGATGCTCTGGACACCCTCTATATCATGGAAATGTTTGATGAATTTGATGCTGCTACTGACTGGGTGGAGAAGAACCTTGACTTTAATGTGGTGAGTAGCTGGCTCTTCGTGTGCCCTTGTGAAGATAAAGTAAATAGATTTTGCAAAAGCCTCGACCTTCTGCCATAAAGCCATAATTCAGTCAATAAAAGCTCGAGGTATTTATCTCAGCAGTATAGATGAGCCTTGGAAGACAGACCTTGACCCATTTAGCACCTTCATTAACAATAATTAATTCTATTTATAATTAATAATAATAATCATAATAATAATTAAACAGTGCCAAAGTTTCAAAACATGAACTGAAATCTGTTCCATACTAAATTCAAACTGAAAACTTCCACTACATTTTCAGTATGTTTATACTAAATTTGATGTTCAGTTATACAGCACTAATTTGTTACTACTGAGTGAAGCTGGGCACTTACTTTCTACTCTCCTTTTCCTACAGCAACAGAAATACTAGAATAATTAATAATGTAAAGGGAAGTGTCGTTTCTCTTTGTAAAGATAAACTCAGAGCAGCAGGGTGGTGCATACGGGTGAGTCTGGGTGGTGGAATCACACTGAATGTTTGTGTAAGCTGTAGTGAGTTGTTCTACTCTGCCTGTTATATTATATTTATTCTACTTTCATTAGTCTGCAGCTCTAATTTTCCTTGCACTAGCAATTATTTGGACTCTCATTATTTAAATAGTAGTTTTTATGTTGTTTAAGTTTCGTGTGGATAGATTTTCCCCCAAAGCCTTGCTGATTACTGATTTACTAAATGTCTGGCTTTTCCAGCAACACTTCAGTGCAACAAGTAATAATGAATGACATTAATCCATTGGCAGAAATGCCAAATCTAGATCACCACCTGTCTGCTGGATTTCAGCCAAATCCCTCTGTAACATGTAGAGATATGTTTCTAGCAGTCACAAAGGAGGGGAAACATAATCTCTCTTCAACTTACACGTATTATGTGGAGAACAGCATTGCTTGTCGGGAAACTGTTGGATCAGAGAGACCTGGCTGGTTGTCGACTGCCAGCATTAAATGATGCTAGTATTACAAGAAAATGTGGCGTGTGCTACAATTTGTTTGTCAAAGACGGACAAGTCCATACTGTGTTTCATCCTCATCTCACTGTGATTTTAAAAAGCTTTCTCATCGAGCGTAATTGACGCACAGTCTTCTTGTAAGAACACAAAGAAACACTGAAACACATATTGTTTTACACAGAACAGGACATTTGACTTTAAAGTTATAAAATAAGACAAATATGTAACTACACTGGCTGCTTTTGAACTAAGCATTAAAGATGTTCTGAATATTGTATTCCAATTTGTAATGGCTGTGATTCAGTTAAACACTTTAGTCTGTAATGAGTGACAGAAGTTGTCTGACTGAATGTCACCACATGTAGGTCACTGTAAGTATAACTACTGCAGAAGTGTGTGTGTGTGTGTGTGTGTGTGGTTTATGATCATCAGCTGGATCGAAAAAAGGTCTCGATGTTGCAGCAGTCAACCATCTGTCAATCTAGGCTGAATTGCTGATGTGTTACAAAAAACATTATCTAAAACATCACATGAATAAAATAATAATAATATTATAATAACGTATCACAACTATAAAAAGCCATAAGCATCTATATTAAGTTATGCACTTTGAAAAATTAAATAAACTTAAAGGAGTATAAAAATCGAACATCAAATCAGAGTTTTTTAAGTCAGTACAATAACTTGTATTCATAAGGCATTATAAACGCATGAAGAATTAACAGTAAAATTGCATTCTAACATAACAAATATAATAAGCACAAAATTAGCTGTTAATATTTTACGCAGCGAATGCATTCTTAATGACATGATATAAAACGTAATGTGATTTTCTGATGCTTGGAAGGCTGCATTTTAAGAAACAATTATCCAGGCTTCTAATGGGCTGTGCTGGTAATGGATCACAACCCATTTAATGATTTACCAAAGTTATTGAAATCTTGTTTTTATTATAACAGATTTCTGAGATTTCTGTCACTCCAGCTCCACTGAGTAAATGTGTCAGAAAACGTTATCTAAATAAAGGATTTTCATATTGAAATCAAATCAAAAGTCTGACATTGCAAATGACCACAATTATCAAAGTGTGTGTGTGTGTGTGTGTGCTTACGCTAAGAAATAAAGAGTAATAGACTAGTGTATGGATCCATCAGAAGAGTTTTTGATTCTCTGCCTGTGGGTGTGATTGATAACACAGCGGAAGAGGAATCAGATTGAATACATTCATTTCCTGTCTTCACCTACACACAAAAGCAAACACATACTCCGTGCTGCTGCTGGGTGGATAAATATCCTCCGTTTAGTTCGGCAGTTTGGATGCCGAGAATTTAGAATTTACAAAATTGTCTATGTATTATCTATCATTTTGATTCAGATGTTACGAATCTGTGTTCACTTTACTTTGGCCAATCTTGCATGGAGAATAACATCTAAGTAATGAAAAACAACGTTAATGAGTCGAATCATAAGTGCAGAGGGAATGTGTGTCTTCAGTGCCAATTTCTGAAGGACTGCTGCGCTGATGAGCTTAATGACATGGACACATGGATTTATGTCTGACAAAAACACCCACTTTGCTCCTTTTGATGTTTGCCTTTATTGTGGAGCCTTTGCACATTATAACGTCCTTGTTAACAGCTTCTCATTAAGGAGAAACAGAAAACAGTTTTTGTTTCCTTCAGAATAGTCATATTTGCAAATGAGTCCGTGTTTACAGATATCGTTGTGAGGATTCGGAATCTAAGAACAAAGGACACTTCCTTCCAGCATGACATGGGCGTCATGTGCTATAGCTAATTATGCTTCAGATAAGCTTTTTTCATTGGGAATAAAACTGTGGAATTTTTGTTGCTTTTGTGTATGTGCGAAGAATTTTCAGAGCCACTGCTGCATAATCCTGACTTATTTACACTATTTATAGTAGCAGTTTTCCTGTCACTCAAACAGCTCAAAGAGCTCAATCATAGCAGACATGGAGATGCATCATTCGCTGATGTTAAGATGCAAAGGAAACTTTGACATTGTTGTGTTGTCTTTGAACTATTCTTCTTAATAGTTTGAATGAAATAATCCCGGTAAATTATGTATTCTAAGATTAGATTTCAACTTGAATATGTTACCATTGAGCCCATAGGGCCTTTTTAAAGTGGCCTTGATTTTGAGATATTTTTAAGACGTGCAGAAAAGAGGGCTGAAAATTATTTGAGAGTGGAAATTTTATTTATGAGTACAGACCTGATGGCCGTAGCCAGTATTAAAGCAGGAAAGTTGGGAGGCTGCAGCATGCTTACTTATGTATGTGTGCTACGTATTAACACATCTGTCCCCCAGCAAAGCACAATTGAATAAATTTCCAGCATACACACCGATGGGCGATGCAAGAAACATTTTTTTTTGGGCTTCTCATACTGCTGTATACTATACTGCTGTTTGAATGGTTTAGTTGAAAAAGGATAACAGGGCAGACGCAATTTAGCAAGCGTTCTGAATGCTTTATTTTCTAAAATCATTGTGTTTCTTGTCCTGCTTGTTTTGAATAATGCACATGAATTTTATGATGATTTATGTTTTGGTTCTAGTAGCACTTGCATCACTCCAACACAATCCTATAACGAACCAGTGATAAAGATAAAATAGATTGTGGATCAGACCCGATTTCATTCTACTGCGATTAGCTGTTATGTTGCAGAATTTATTTGAGGTGAGTTTAACATGCCTCAGAGGATTTTGTCATCCCACTGAATTTGATATTTTCAGTCGGCGCAGCTGTAAATTAAACAGTACATAAAGTCAGTAAACAGCAGGATTCTATGGGCCAGAAGAGCCGGTTGCGTCATGTTGGCTGCTCCTCTCAATAACAGTCCGAGCACGTCTTCTTACATGTGGTTTATAGTTGACAATGTTCTGAATTAGCTGAATCTCACTTTTATAAACGGTGAGGTAGGAAAAATAAGTACAGTCACTGTTTTCTGTTGCCAACTTTCCAAAAAACGCTGATAAAATATAGCTTTAGCTCTGACACCTAAATCAGAGGGTTGCCAGGAGCCACAGAGGTCAGTGCCATTTATTTCTACCCAAACAGCTCAGCAACACTCTTAAATTTATTTAAAGAAAAAACGGGAGCACAGAGTTTATCGCACACGTGAGACATTCTCTGTCACAGCTCAAATGCTCTGAAACACAACGTACTGTTTAGGCTCTAAAGGGTACGATGAGGTCAAAGGAAGCTCTTCCTGTAAGGTAAAAACAATAGTTATAATGAAGGCTGTGCTCTTTTTGTATAGAGAGATCCAGTTGGAACGCTCTCATTGATTCACTTTGCTACAACCCTTAATTAGTTCTCTGCTAGAACGGCCTGTGCTTAGTCAGTCTCTTGTCTGCTCGGTAATGGCTTGAATGTTGCAACATCAGGAGACTTGAATCCTTACCTGTCAGCTCTGTCAGGCACTTTGGCAGGAATGAGATAACGTCACACAACTGCTGACTTGGATGGTCATTGTCCAGCAGTTTAAAGCAGTGGTGGTGGCTGGTAAAGGCAATCACATAAGATACTGCTGGACTATCAATCCAAATTCAATTACACAAAGTCACCATCCAAACATCCAAACTCGGGACTTACTTATTCCAGTAGCGCAGGAAGCAGTGAGTCAAAAAGAACGATCCGATTCTTGTGTCAAAAGTCATAACACTAGTTCTTTACGTGGACAATCAAAGGAAACGCACACACCCGGTTTACCTTATACAGGGTTGCGCTTAATATTCAGATGCGCACCAGATGTTTTTGCCTTTCTATGAAAATAGGAAACAAAGTACAAGCAAAGTCTGATTTATATTTTCTTTTTCTTTTTTTTTTAAATATGACAATCACGTTTGTCAGTTTCAGGTTATTTCAGGGAGAAACAGTTGTGCACGAATAAAAATGTGTCAGTGTTTGTATTAATGCAGAACAGGGCACCTTCTGTATGTTTTTAGCAATTATTATGACGATTATAACTTATCACAATCTACCGGTCAGATATAAAAAGTGTTAAAAATACGAGATCGGTCATGAGGTTTGTACATTACCTGTCGAATGTGCTATTTATGAGTCTGTTGAAAGGAATGATTCATTTTTTTGTAACAGTGTTTCCCTCTTAGATTATTACAACTGTCCTGATAATAGACAGCAGGCAGCAGAAAGCAATAATATTGTCCTCTTGCATTACAGCTGCCTGTGTGCTGTAGAGGTAATTATTCTGTTTTAATTAGGACAAATTAGCTACACAATCTAACTACCCAATCAGTCATTCCGACTTAGAGAGAAATGACAGGATACATTTTGTCTGCCATATAATTCGTTTTTTTTCCCCCTTTTCTTTTCTTTCCACAAGACGGAGTCTTTTGTCCTATCTGTAGTCGACAGCAATGACTTATGAGAGCTGTCTGTCAAACACAAAAACTTCATCTGACTCAGGAATGTGTTCATAAAGATGAGACAGCGAGGCAGAGGGAAAGAGTTGACGCTTCATTGTTCTGCTGCTGAGACAAATGGCTTCGCGCACGTTTTTGTTATTATTTGTCTCATTCTCTCTGCCCAAAAACTGGTCTAGAAATAGAGGCATTGTATTTTTGGAGGCAGCGCATGGTTTCCGTTGTCATTTAAGGTTGTATTTATCTACAGCTTCTCGGGGGCTTTGGACGGGATTTGACTATGTTGGGGGGAAAAAACTTGGATAAACACCATGACTCAAATTGTTGCCTGTGCATTATTGGGTGTATTTGTATGAACCCTGTCAGTTCGACCGTGGCCCACATGTTGTTAACCTGACACTTTCTAATCTCTTCAACAGCTCCCGCTCCTCTCTGTCCTTCTGCTGTTACAGACGCGTCCGTACTAACCGCAACCATTTGACTCATTCGCACACTTGCCCCTTATGTGCAGCGATGACTTCAGTAACCAATTTATTCATGTTTCTCAGTCATTATAGACTCATTTTGCTTCTCTCTCATTCACAGCAGGACTGAAAAAGGCAGCATATAATTTTATTCAGTGTCAACTGCTTCTATCCAAAAATATCTGTCTGGGCCGTAAAAAGCCTCCTTTAGTCTAATCCTCCTCGAGGCCAAGTAAAAGCCCAGAAAAATTCTGCTGTTGTACAGTTTCATGCTCATGTTAGTAGGAAAAGAAATGTGTAGCAGACTTTTTCTGATCTTGCTCTCATATTTCCTGTCCTCTGTCCTTGCTGCAGAACGCAGAAGTATCCGTGTTTGAGGTGAACATCCGGTTTGTTGGAGGTCTTCTGTCTGCCTACTACCTGTCTGGGAAAGAGGTAAGGAACAAATGGAAACTTCCTGTTGTCATTTCTCAGTGAATCGCACTTGTTGGCTGACTGATGAAACACATGGTACAGATGATGGATAGTGTGTGTTTATATAATTTATAATCTTTAGATTATACTATTGTAATCAACCTGTTCACCTACGCAAGTGACCGCACACAGGCGTGGATAAATTGCTGATGTCCTTCCACAGGGAAAAAAAGAAACCCACAAGAAGATGTGTAAAGTAGCAAAAGATAATAGATGGAATACAAGAAATAAACATCGGACTTATTTATTTTTTAGGCAACTTAAATTTAAATTGTACAATAAATGAAAATGGCCTGGAAATTAGATCATAGTGATATTTCAACCAGCATCACATGTCTTAATCTTGTAGTCAGTCAGTGTTCAGCATATTGTAATTGGTGAAAATTACATTTACTGCTTTACTGTCTGGTTTGTCCTCTGATGTATTATTTTAAAAATTTGATTTTTTTATTTCTTAATAGCTTTTTTCAGTTTCAGGTTCTTTTAGAAAAAAATGAAAGATCTTTTAGGGAAAGTTATCAACACTTCTTATTTTGTGTGCTTGCTGTGCACATTTGTTGCCTGTAAAACAGGATTTGTCCTTCAAAACATTAACCCAGACAGCTGACCGTTTCCATTACCCTTTTAATTGCAGTACAAGTTCATCTTCTACACTGTTGATACAAAAATAAAGTCCATGAAAATGATGTGACACTAAATCCACAAAAAGTAATGATGCTTTATGGTAAAGGCTGGACCACAGGCTTTTTCTTTAATGTAGTTTCCGAGTGCGCTTGATTGTGTATGCGCACAGTGCTACCTGAGTGACTAATTAAAACATTTGGAGTCATTTTTAGCTAATGGATCCTTTTAAATCCTACACACTCCACCCAGCCCAGTCGTTTTAAGCAGTTTGGTTGCTGAGTAATGAAGACAATTATTAGTTACAAGAAGCACATGTAGAATTGGGCATAATTTGCCGGTCTGTCCTATGCGGTGAGGTGATTCCATTAAACACGATGCTGCTTTAAATGTTTGCAGTTCTGCTTACAAATGGAGTCTGAGCAGTTGATTAGCTTCCAACCTGCATTGTGCTGTGTCTGTCGTTGTCTTTTCTCAACTGAAGCCCCACTTTGGATCTGGTGCCGTATGCATCCATGCTAACTCACATCTACACTCACGAACGTGCTGTTGTGTCGATGCCCACCGTTGTCTCGTGGACAGGCCCCCCTGGCAGACGACTACTGATTTAGACACTAACTCTAACAAAAACCATGTGGATTATCGGTCCGACATTGACATTCTCCTTTTCTCGCGTGGTCTAGAACTATGACTACGCTCAGTGACATTCACTAACCCCATGCTCACTTTTCACAATTTTGTGGCATTTGCTTCTCATTGGGGGGGCAGCTGCAGGAGGCCAGATAAGTGGAATATCAATTAAATAAACTGCTGATGCTCTGAATGTGCTTAATGTTACCTGAAGGAGGACTAGCTGTTGAGTGGGGGGGTCCGCAGAGCACTCGGCGTTACAGATCTTTAGAGTTCAATTTTGTCTTTAGACTTATTTCACCAAAATGGAATTTCTCTCTTCAGTGACTTGCCTATATACATAATCTGCACCATCATCTTAGGTGAGTTGAACCAGAGTTGGAGGCTAAGCGCTTCTTTATTAGCATGGAGAGGAAGTGTAGGCAGGAGTCAGACTGAGAGCTCTCTGCTAGAAAAACATATTTCCAAGCTCAATGATCATCTAGAGAAACACTTATTTGTCAAGTGCTGGATATAAGGCATGCAACTAGGATTTATTAGCACCAGTAACAACAATGTTGTTTAAAGAACACTTACAAGTAATGCACTTCTTCTTTGGCAAGTTCAAAGTCGCTTAGCATGACATAATGAATTGTCACTTCTAAATCATCATTTAACAGCTCGAATATTGGACTAAAGGATATTATCTTTTTATTATTTTCAGTAATTCCCTAAAGCCCTTTAACAGTGAAATAATTCACGGTCAATAAATCTGTCAGTTTGTGTCTTTGCATAGAACAGTAATTCAGACGTAGACTCTTAAAGGGTGACAGATTTTTTACATTTCATTGGTGTGACTCTCAGTATTTTAATAAAAACATAAAACTGTGAATATAGAACATTTAAAAGTAGTTTGTAGTTTTTAGTATTTTATCAAAATAACAAATTTGCCAAGAGCCACACTGAGCTTCTTGCACTGATCCTGATTTGGATACACGATCATGACAAAAGCCGCTCAGCGGGAAACATAGCTGGCAGTTTATCTGGTAATCCCCGCAACAAGTGTTTATCATTTCATCGGCAGTCACTCTCAGCTCCGTTTGTATTTTATGAGAGTCAGTCAGGTCGAGACCCTCCTGTATATCATCAGAACTTTGAGAGGCTCCTCACATTCAGCTCCAGGTCAGGGTCCCTTGAAGGATGGAGAAAGTAGATGGATGGCTGCTGGGTGACCTTGGAGGACTGAGGGCTGCTGACGGACAGGCTGAGTGAACGATGCTGGTTGTTTGACACTGAAGCACTGTAGGAGCTCAGCTAAAGGACTGCTGCACGGAGGTTAAATGTGCTAACAGCGTCAATACTCTGAGTCCAGAGGAAGTTGAAATGATTAAAGCCTCTGGTGCTGGAATAGAATCTCTACATCTACTTTAAATTGGTAAATAAATCCAGTTTTTCTCTTTTAAATGTTTCTTTGTTTGCTAACAGCGGCCTGATGAAAGATAAAGTTAGGTTGAAGGTACCTTTTATAAAACTTGTTCTTTGGAGTGTCTGCTTAGGAGATTGTGCCCAACGTCCTGTTCAAACTCAAACCCACTGAGAGAAGATTACAGAACATCAGACTGTGATCTTGGAAAATATTCCGTATTCCCGTTGACCTATTCTGCATTATGTACCTTTTTTTGTCCAAATTAATTAATTACAGACTTTATAGGTGTCCACAAGGCATACTCTAAAATGAAAACCTGAAAACTATATTTAACACATTTATAGTGTCTGCCCCGATTAAGAGAAAGCAGTCGAAGTTTCATTTTAAGCCCTGAAATGTCAGAGCTGAAAGCAATTAAAACCCACTGAAGTGTGAGCAGTTAAAGCAGTTGAGGTTTTAATCTCATGGTAAAGCTCTGTTGGCAGTTGAAATGTGTGCTCATGAGCACTGAAAGCAGTTGACTTTAAACGATGAAAGCCATCTATCTGAGGATGAAGTGCTGGAGTGACAGTATGAACCGTATAGAATGCAGGGGTCTGCATGTTATACAGTAATGCCCTCTGGCTAGTCCCGAAAGACTAATGAAATCTTACCAAGCAGTAGAAGCTGTATGTTAGTCTTTCCTACTCTGACAAGCTAAGCAAAATGTATTCTGTAGTTTCTATTTACAGGCAGAATACGGGGAAGAATCAGATGTTTGTCTCAAGGCAAATAAAAGACAAGAAAGCAGAGAGTGCTGAGATGCATTAGAGACAGGCAGAGGAGTCACTCTCTGTCTCCTTCCCCGTCGGTCCTGGTCTGGCTCTGACTCAAAGAGACCTGGGGCTTTGATGAAAATTTGATCAGTAAAAGTACAGCTGGTACTGACTGTATGCACCCTACTGGCAGGCTTTTAACGTTCCTGTCTGCATACAGATCACAGCATGTTGCCTCATCTGCTGAAGAGCGGGAAGAAGGGAAGGCTGGCAGGAAGGAAGCGAACAATGTATGGAGACGGGAACAAAATAAAAGTCTTCCAGTAAATGTGCTAATCAAAGCTAAGTGCTTCAAGGGGGAGTGACGGAGGAAAGACAGGCAGCCGCAAAACGGAGCAAAGTAAGCGCAAGGAGAAGCAAAAAAGGAAGTGGGAAGCAGACGTAAAGAAGGATGTTAAAGCGGCAGTAGAGGGAAGGAACCTGAAAGAAGTGAGGAAGAAGGTAATGATTGATGGAGCAAGAAAGGAGCAGAAAAGGAGCAATTGAATACGTTTAAAACGAAGGAAAGACCGAGACCGGGGCTGCGACCCAGTTGTGCAGTACATGTTAGCTGTAGTACACGAGAAGTCGCCATGCTCAGCTGTTTATTAATACTTCAGTGCTGTCAGATGTCTGACTACTACATCAGAGGCAGGCTGCTTCATAATAAGGTGGTTTTCTGCCTTAATGGCCATTTAAAATGTTTCAGCTCATTATTCCCTCTTTTTGTTGTTGGGATTTGAACTATTTGAGTTTTGAAGTACTAATCAGCTGATTTGGCAAATTCTGATGATATAAAGGGGTTACCATTCCATATGTTACCATTTATTTCATTTGATCACCATATACATAAACAACAACACAACTCAAAATTAGCCGCATTTATTTTAGGTGTGCATCTCGCTACAGAGAACAATTTTTGCCGCCTTCTTTATAATTATGTCAAACTTTATTCTAAGAAAAGTTTTTATTTTTACATTTTCTTCCCTGAGTTGAACAATGATGATGTTCACCCTGGAACTGTCAAATTAATGATCAGAGATACAGTTATTGTTTATTTTTAATTTACAGTGCATACAACTTCATGCCAAATACATATGAACAAGACTTTTTCATTGCTAACGCTGGGCTAAGCCCATTGTTAGCTTTGAGCACACAGCACCCAAAGGCCCCACTGTCCATGGTCGAGCTGACCTCAAAACCACAAGACTGGAACTGCTAGTGTGTGTCAAGCACTAAACCAGGGCGATTATATGTTTATTATCTAAATAAATTGTGTGCTGTCAGCAATTTGAAGATGTTCAGCCTGTGATCCGAAGCGTGAGTCATAACCCAGTATTTACTTACAGCCCAGGGTTAATGAATTATGAGCAATGAATAAAATGAGGTTAAGCTTGCTATGGGCCGTCTGTAGCACAGGGTTTCGTTCAGCTGATAGCAAGGAACCACAAGTGTGAAAAGCTTTAATATGACAGTTAACCGGATGTGTTCCGACCCTCTTCGGCCCATTGATACCCGCTCCACTTCACTTCTTTGTGTGTGTCCACCTCTGGCTTTTCATGAAGGCGTTAAAAAATCAGCATAAACGGTACAATCCTGGAGCTACTGTATAAAAAAAACTTCTTGATGAGTGAGAATCAGTGGAAAAAATCTTCCATCTGTTAACATGCTTGCTGAAATGTGTTCAGTCCGTTGCCTCGGTTGCTCTCATTTGCACTCACTCAACAACCGTCACGCCGTAATTAGACAAAATTACTTACAACATGCACCAAAACATACATGCCAGAAGCTTCCCCTTCATACCAGCCACATCTAGGGTGGCACAGTTGCACCAAAGTTCAAGTTATGGCAAGAACAAGAAATGAAATGAGTGGAGGGATTATCTCAGAGGTATGAAGAAAGTAGAATATAGGTAGCTGGCATGAGAAATGGTTTTCCATCCAGGAGATGAAGTAAAATGAGGATTGAATGAGACAGGAAGCTGTAGGGGCACAGCAGGCTGTCTTTTTTTTTGTGCGGTTGCATATCCTCATTTTTCAATTTAAAACAGAATGCAAAGTTGAGCCATGCTCTGTTTTTGTACATTATGTTTAATTATCTCACCACCCTCTGTTGGATATGAATTCCCGTCCTCGTTTGGCACGAACTTTTCCATATCTCCATCAGCTTTGTACGAGCACGTTGGAAGGAACTTTGTAGCCAAACGAAACAGAAAATAGGCAGGTGACCCGTTGCAAGCGCCATAGCAGGCTGAGCACATGCCTGACCGGGTGTCGCCCCTGTCCCCCGACAGTTCACGCTGTGTCACGTGTCTCCCCATCTCTGAATGTACAGACTGTTAAAAAAAAAAAAACACCAGTTAAATGTGATGAACGTGAGCAATGACAGACGCACACCTCTGTTTAGAACCAAACGTAGAGTGGATACCCGCAGGCTGGATCCCACAAACACACAGTGCATGACCAAAACACACACACACACACGCATGAACAAAGAAGCAACCAAGAGCAACCCGCAGTGACAGACCCCCTCCTGAGAATGTGACGTCCAATCGAGCACCCATCCAAAGTGAAATACACACAGCCACCCCTCCGTATTTATTCCACGCCATGCCATTGTGCAGCCACTGAATAGTGGGAAGCCTGTGATCGGAGGCTGGCTCGCGATCTTGACATTTTACTGCACTGTTCTTTTTATCCTTCTGCTTTTCATCGTAGTTGTATCTCGGTGAATAGTTAAGGCACTTTGATTCCCATTGGCAGCTGTCATGCTAAAAATAAATGCAGCCATGACACTGTACAGGTTACTTAGACTTGAAAGCATGCGCCAAATGAGGAAATCTTGTATAATTGTTATATAATTTTATTCTGCACAAATATCCAAGTGCAGGAATAAGGGTACTTATGTAAATGTGTCTCCATAACCCCACAAGAAAAGGGACTACCCCTGTGATGGCTCCTTTATCCATCTGTCTCTGTTATTGTGCAGATGCTTATGAAACACGGAGCATGTTTGAGTCAGTTTGTTGAAACGAAAGTATTTTTCATGTTCCCCGTGATTCCACTTGGATGTTCTGGTTTTTCTCTCACAGTACAAAGACACGCAGTCGAGGTGAATTGATCGCACACCATAAGCTCGACATAAAAATTTGAATACATTTGTCTTTGTAGCCTGGCGACCTGTCAAAGAGCGTCTCTGCCGTAATGGCTGCAGTCTATCCACACTCCTGAAAAGAAACAAAAGCACGCAGAGAGATGGATCTGTTGGAGAGTTTCCACCTTCAGCTTTTATCTTTGTTAGAACAAGACTGTTAAAACCCAAGAGGCGCCAGATATCCGACTGCCTAGAGTGTATAGAGCGAGAAAGTAATTCAGGAGTTCTGCAGGAGCTACGACTTGTTTGAGGTTTTCTTAGTAAATGGAGAAATCTTTGTGGACTGAAAGTTTCCTGACGCGTGTGTGCTGTGTCCTGTTGCCTGTACACAGTGGGTACTGATTTGCCATTCAATTATAGATTGTATTGTATGTTTATAAAGCCACCGCAAAATTTCCATTTATTTGCAAGTTTGTTCACCCTCAACAGTTTTCCTCGGCATTGTTTTCTACAGCGTGTCAAATGGGAGGCGTTATTTCCGTTCTCCGACTTATGAAACAAGAATCTAGTTTGGGGCTCAATTTCTCAGATTTTGTGAAATGGGCATCTTTCACTTTTCTGCCGATTCTTGCTTTTTAAGCCAAGTGGTTAATAGAGAAACAAATGAAAGGATTATTTGATAATTAAAATACGTTTTAATCCCTAGATCTAATCCTAGAGATAACTAGTCTGCTGTTGTGTCTGACAAATTCTGTAACTTTCTAAATTCCACAAGCACATAAGATTACAAATTGGACAACTGTCCAGAAATCATGAAGAAATACAAATTTCTCTCAGCACATTTATTCTGGAATTGTGTCCTTCAGTTTTTGTATTTTTCACATTTCCTCTCTCCATATTTGTTTTAATGTCAGTGTGGCCAAATAACACATTGTACGACTCACTTGTGTTTTTTAATACTCACCGCTCACTCATCGTTATATACCTGTGCATGTTTTGATGTTCGTCCACTCACATCAGACAGTCTGAGCTTTAGACATTCTATCAAAACCTGGTTCTGTTAAGAACAGAATCTCACTCACACAAAGAGTTTCCGTTTTTGACCCATCACTGCACAGGTCACCACAACAACCAGCACTTTTCATCACAGGCAGCTGAGCTCCCACCTGCCTCCCCTCTCTCTCACACACACACACACACACACACACACACACACACACACACACACACACACACACACACACACACACACACACACACACACACACACACACACACACACACACACACACAGGCAGACACAGGGTAATCCTGGGCGGAGCCAACACACACAGCTTCTATCTTCTGTCCTCAGGATATCCCATTCACTCAGTGAGAAAATTGCCTTCACTGAAGGGACTGAAGGAGAAAAACAACCACCCCCATACCTTTTTTCCCATTTTGGCCGTCCCTGCCATCCTCCCGTCGTGCCCAAGCAAAAGCGCCTTACATATCCACACACAGCCAAGTGAAGGTTATTTGCCAACCGTAGAGAATGAATTTTCTGGATATCTATCTTAATCTCCTTTTAGACTGGTCTAATCTTTTCTTACGAGAGAGAGCAGGGCTACAGATGGAAGGAGGAGGATTGAGGGCAGAGGAGAGGAAAGAATAGGGTCTGACCAACTTGATAGCCGCTCTCATTCTTTCACCTTTCATATCATAAAAGGTCCACCCATTTGATGCTTCCAGTTATATTTTCATTCGATTACTTTGATAGATGAGCTATAGTGTGTTCTCTCAGAACTCAGACAATTTTGACATTGAATTCTTTCATTTGCTCTGTAAAGTGGTCTATCCTCAGTTACTGATGCAGTTTTGAATCTGCTTGTTTGTAGATAAAGTAGTTTTGCACCATTGGTTTGCAGGTGATGGTAGTTTTGATGCTTTTATTCTTACATATCCCATCAGATCATTATACAATATGAATCTACAGTGTATACACTGTAGAATTTGTTTATAATTTGGTCTTCAAAGTAACCACACTGAACCTGAAGTTGCACCTAATCTTGTTGTCCACGTCGATGTCTCAGGCTGGGGTAATAGCATTAACCCACCGAGCAGACAGCACAGTGGGGCTGTAATAATCCATGTTACACATGCAAAAACTCCCCATTAAATATGCATTACCTGTGTGTTTAGTTAGGACCCAGCGTTGCATGTCCAGTCTGTAGCATTTCCCCTTTTAGTACATTGTTAAAACACACTTTGTTCTGACTGAAACACACACACACGCACCTACGATCAGAAGCACACATCTACTTACAACAGTACTGCTTGACAAGGGGAAAATTGGTTTGGCCAACAGGGTCACACATGGGCAGAGTCTTCCCACTTTCCTGTGGCTTACCAAAGCATTTATCAGCCGTGTGTGTGTGTGTGTGTGTGTTTTTGAAGCATGCATGTAATTCACCCAGTTGTGCAGCCTCCTAACAACTACTGTACACACACGAAACACAGTCAGAAGGGGAACCAGGCCTTTGCTCACGCCGAGCTTTTACAGCCTGTAATTGCTGCAGCACACTTCTCCTTTATTTTCCCCTCAATCCCCTTTTGTTCTGTCTGTTCATGTTCACACACACTAAGCAACAAGCCTTAGTGCTCTATGTAAATCATTCATGCCGACTAACATTTGAGCCTCTTCCATAAAACGGCAATAAAAAGGAAGAAAATCTGCTGTGTTAAGTGCAGCCAAATGAGAGCATGTGCTCACAGGTTCAGCACAAAACTCCTCTACAGCCCTGTCCTCCCAGGCTGCGGGAGAGAACGCACAGGATACCCCAAACTGTAGGCATCTTTTCTTAGAGCCAGAGCACAAACGCTCGGTACGTTTTAAAAGGAACTGGGGCTTGTTTTTTAGTGGAGAGTAAGTGTGTGTGGCCAAAACTCACGTGATAAAGGCAAGTTCACTACAATAGGAACATGCATTTTAATTGATGCCCCATCTTTAGCAGGAGCTGATGGATCTAACAGAATAGATTAAAGGTGAAAAGTGATGGAATGGAAAGGTAATCAGTTAGGTCAGTTTTGGGATCCGGCATTTGTTAGCATACCGTAAATTGTGTATAATCAATAACTGGTAAAATCACAAGAATGTCCTCGGATACTGTTCTGTGTTGCTGTGTACACTGGACAAGACATAAATCTTTGTGATCCACTGGCTTCATCTTTTATTCCTATTTTTATAAAAATGCATCGTCCAGTGCAGCATAATAAAACAATAAGCTCACCATTCATTGCTAAAGCATCGCTTTGATTTGGTCTGATATCATATTTGTATTTGGTCGTGTATCATAAAACAAAAGAAATTCAATAACTTAAAATTCTCTAACACACGCACAGAAACAAAAAAAACAACCTTTATTCATCACTGAGCACATATACATTTGCACATACAAGTTACAGTGAAATTTGTCCTCTGCATTTAACCCATCCCTCTGGGGGGAGCGGTGAGCTGCCATGGGAGCCCGGGCAGCTACTGTTGAGTGTCACGCCCAGGGACACGCCTGGTGGGGAGGCTGGGGATTGCAGGTAGATCCCACCCGGCCGGGATCCCACACCGGGATTTGATCCCACATTGTCTGTTTTGCCCTCCAGCGTCTCTACCCATTGATATACATAGATATATTATAAGTTTAGTGGAGGATTTATTTCTTACTAAAATGTGACAGATTATTTCCACTGTGGCTCAGGATAGGAAAAGGAGGTAGTGAAATAATTTGGAAGTTTTAATAAGTGATATATTTCAGAGAGCCTGTCTGTAGATGAGACAGTCTGCAAAAAACACTGATGGCTTAGTTTCAAAAGGAGGAGAAGAAGTAAGTTTGCTGCTAATGAAAGAAATGGTGTCGCCTCCTTTTTATTCTACTGTAGTAAGTCAGTGACTGACTAACGGGTTTAGAAACCCGACATGTCCCTGACGTGTGTGTGTGTCGCTTCAGTTCCCATCCCTGTGAGCCAGGCTGCTTCTGAGACCTGCTCTCGTTGGACCTTATCTCTTCCCCTACTAAAGGAGATAAGGCAATGACGCTGTTTGCCTTGTTAATATGCTTTCACACACACACACACACACACACACATTTTTTAAGTGACAGAGGAAGCAGAACAAGAGTCTCTCCCTTTGCTCTCACATTTGAGGATAATCAGACGGAGGCACTATCTAATCAGAGATTAGCAGCAGACTCTGACATGCCTATTGTTCAGCTTTCTCTCTGCTCAAATCCTCAACTTGTTCCCCTGTCATTCATTCTCGTATCATTCCTTTGTCTTTTTTTTATGTTGTTTAATCTTTCATTTTTGCTCTCTATTGTGCTTTCCTGCGTGCGTGCGTGCGTGTGTGTGTGTGTGTGTGTAAAAGTGAATTTTTCTAACCTTTTGCTGCTGATTTGCTGGATTTTGTTCTGAAAATGTCAATCCAGCCGGTTGTGTCCCACTATAATGTACCGTAATGTGAATGATGGGATTTAATTAGTCACATGAAGCATATGTTGTAGAATCCTTGCTGCAAAAAGAAAAATCGTAAGCTTAGAAAACTGTAGTTTAGAATGTGCACAGGCTAAACGACCACCTCTCACTGACTTTAGCAGCATTTAAAACCACCACCCAATATTTTCGGTCAAGCCTCAAGGCTTTTTAACTAGTTCCAAGACAGTTTGAGCATAAGCTCCTGATTAGGAAATTACTGACAAATATAGTTTCAGTTCTTCCTGGCACAGACTGTGAAGTGCCAGGTATCTCAGCATGGCATACATACAGTACTTTTTTGAAATTACAGCGTGCTGGCTGAAGCCTGGAGTGTGGCAGTAGCTGTCTCAGAATGGCTCTGCCGAGCGGCCTCACAGGGCCAAGAGTCTTTGAGCGAGGTTGCAGGGTTGTAGCCTCATCCATCAGGCTGCATCGCTCAGCGAGCTTAGAGTTAAAGTACACGTCTAGTCAAAGTTCTCTGCAGCCGTTACGACAAATGGCAGATTTCATTCAAGAACCATGAACAATAATTGTAGCCTAAACCTAACCAAACATGAGCTTATGTGTTATTGCATCAGCACAGACATAGTGTCGTGTTGTTGGGGGAACTAGATGTGAAAACGCTCGTGTGTTGTAAGGTTTGTTTTATTAGTTTTTAAAGATTCACCCGCCGACCTCAGTGACACCAAGCTCAGCGTGCTTCAGGATCTACTTGGACTTACTTGATTGTGCCCATATTGTGCTGGGAGACAAAGACCGTTCACATTCCAGTGGGTGAAAGTGACGCCGTGCCCTCTGCTTTGTTCTCAACATTAATGCCCAGCACCCGATTTGTACCAGGCAACTCACTGCTCAGTTGGAACTTACAGTCCTATTACATCAGCTATCGTCGAAACCTCCGTGAGTGTGTGTGTGTGTGTGTGTGTGCATGCATGTATCAATACATCCGTGTATGTGCAGCAGCTGAAGTCCCCTCCGATGTCTTTTTGATTTCAGACTGTTGCTTTTAAGGGCTAATGCAGCAGGTCTGTCGTTCTGTCATGTCTAACCTGGCTTTGAAATCGAAATAAAAGTTTGTATACCTCCGCATGTGTGTGCTGTCTGGCTGTGCCGATCTGAGGGTTTTTTCCTTCCCTTCCAGACAGGAGTTTGACGGGAAGCTTTGTTTAACACTTGTGCAACACACCACCTTATAGCTCTTTGTTCTCTGCTCAGCTTGTCTGACTGCCTCTCTTCCTAACAGCTGTTTTTTTTTTTTCACCAAACTTACCTGCTCGGTTTTCTGTTAGATTTCCTGTCTGTTTATTGTAGAAACTTTGGCATTACTAAATACTGTGGTTTTCCTATCCCGATGTTAAAGCTGCAAAAGTTAATATTTTCATGCAGTACCAAACAGCATCAGTCTGTAGTCCTAACCCCTGAAAAAACCGCCTGCTCTGTGGATGAGGTTTTCTGAAGGTTCAGGAACTCTCATGGCTTTATTTGGTTAAACTTCCTTTAACTTTATTGTAAAGTTTTGTAACAGTCAGAAACTCTTTTCCTTATTATACACGGAGGGATAATATAATTTTGCAGAATAAAATGAACTCATTTGAGCTTCTGTAAAGTAGCTTTGTCATTGTATCAACATCTGCACTGTGTGAAGTCACCGATTCAAATCAAGCTAAAAAGCTATAATTCAATCCATTTCAACAACATTAAGTTTCTCTCCATTACATATTAGTTTTGACTAACATGAGGAATTAATTACCTTAACATGTATAATGTAACACATAAAGTCTCTTATTTCTGAAGTAGTTTAAAAGCCTTGCTTTTATCCCAGACCTTTTAACAAGAAGTCACACATACGTTTGCTGTGACTTCTTGTGACATTTTCCTGTGACTCTGTGACATTTAGACCCAAAATCATCAAGTGGAAGTCCATTTATTTTTCACCTTTTAAACATTGGGCCTTATTGGTTTTTCACAAACTGATTGACCTCTGTGTCAAGTCACATTACCTGTTTCTCCATATTCACAAGCTGAATGCAGAATATTAACATGTTTAACACACCGCACTGCGTAGGGTGCAGTATGTTGAGATGGGTGGAGCTGTGACACCCGTTTGGTCTGTGTTAGCTTTGCCAGCGCGACTCGGATCCAACTATTTATGGTCTTTGGCCTTGTTGAGCTGTTGGAGCAATTATTTGACATTTTCCTGAAGATGAAGCCTTCCAGGTCTTCACTGACTCTGCACGGGGACATTTGCAGGACACTTCAGTCTCTCTCTCAGTTGTGCTGTTTCTCACTCTCATTGTGAGTAAGTTGTTTACTTTTTCATTTTGTTGCTTTGTAGGTGTATTTTTCTGAAATATGTATCATTATTAACTTCTATAAATATCTCAACACATGCTCGGATGATGCTGAAAGAATAAGCTACTGATTGGCATGAATGGATAAAAATGGAAAATTTGTCAGTTTCACACGGAGTTCCCATTATTTTTAGACACTGGCTTTTCCAGAACGTTGTGGTCTATGTTCTATTGGCCCAGAAATGTGTTTGTTCTGGATTTTGTAAGAATCTTGTTACAGTGGGACCTCGAGGAGTGGGAGGTATTTGCAAGTGAACATTTAGTTTTTGTTTGTTTTTCTTTTAGCCAATTCTTTTATTTTTGTGGGGGAATCAGGAAACTACTACTGTGAATTGTCATCTGTAGACCCTGGGTCAGAGAATCTCCAAAGCTGCAGGTCTTGTCCGGTGTTCTCAGTATGCAATGGTCAGTACCTGCCAAAAGTGCTCACAGGAAGGTCAAACAATGGACAGTGTCACTGGTCCCTCAGGTTCTGTGATGCCTGTGGAAAGTGAAGAATAGCATGTGTGCTCCGATCCCCCATTAGAGATACTGTACTGTAACACATATTGTTGAAACCCGTATTGCTGGCTGTGACCGACACCTGACACAGTGAGTGTGTGTGTAGTTGCTGGGGCGGCTGTAGCTCAGCTGGTAAGGCAGTCGTCCTCCCTCCCAGCAGCCACCACCATCATCTGCACAGAATTACTCTGTAAGTCGTTTTGTATAAGAGCGTCAGCCAGATGATTAAATGTAAATGTAAATGCTGGCCAACTGGTGCCCGTCCTGGTTTTATTGTTGTGGCTGATCAGTCTAATTGCATTAGCACACAATTTTATAATTGCTTTGTTATTATGTGAATTGTCCTTTACAGGGGTCTTTCCATTCAAATTCCAACATTCATATTGCTTAATTGTTTCGTTTTGGATGTCTTTCCCAGCGGCATGATGGCACGATTACAAGATTACCGTGACAATCCCTTTATCGGCTAATGTTGCAGGCAGATGAAAAATATCTCTCAAAAAAGGTCCGCTGCTTTTGCCTGTTGAAGCGGGTTTGTGTGATGAGATGTCAAACTGATAGTATTTGGTGTATTGTGACAAAACCGATGCATATTGTATTGTAGCATCAAATCTAACGTGCTGCTTGTTGCTCACCTTGCAGTTTTTTCCCCCCAGCACCTTCCAAACATGCCCTCCTCCCCCGTAACTTTCCTACCGAGACGGCAATTTTCTATGTAAATTCTCTTTCTCGGTCTTCTTCATTTCCATAGGCGCACCGTCAAAAGAGCTGACTGTCAAAAGTATGCCAAGTCAGCTCTGACCGTGCCACAAGGGAGGGAAGAAAATATTATCAGCTGCTGATTCCCTGTGTGTGTGTGTGTGTGTGTGTGTGTGTGTGTGTGTGTGTGTGTGTGTGTGCGTGTGTGTGGATGGATATGCAAAAGCAAGAGCAAGGCAAGGATTTCCAATATTGAGATGAAGGATAAGGCCAAAGCATTTGTCTGTCTAAGAACGAGTTTCTACCTCTCTAGTCAAGTGTCTGTCAAACTCACAAAGGTTCTGGCTGTGAACCCAGCGTCCTGAGAGCCGTGTCATCTGTTTGACTGACGTTAGCATGAGTGGGCTACATTTTCTTACATCATGTGACAATAAGGCAATTTTTGCATCGTGTCACCCACAACAAGTTACTTATTGTTTATGTTTATTGCATTGATAAATACAATGTCCTCCCGATCACAGCAGATAAGCTATGGCTGCAAATGGTGTGTCGTTCGCTGCATTTGATCTTAGGTTAAACATTAAGCCCCTCTTTCTGTTGTGTGTATGTGAACTTTGGACCCTCGATAATGATGTGTAGGTGGAGGCTTGTTGTACGTATGGCAGAGTGGAGGTGAAGCAATACATGTGAGATGAAGAGAGACGGGAACCTCTAAATGTGTCGGATCATGAAGAACTCCAGCTGCTGCAATGACCAATTTATTTTGAGCCGATATATTGTAGTCATGGTTTGATTTCTGGCCAGTTATGTTTGTACTGCAAACCAAAAGTGTCATTCAGAACAGTTTTAAATCAGCAAGGCTGATCACGGTCAGTCACGTCTGTTTCATGCAAATGCTTCCTATTGAAATGGTGTTGGAGTTTAATGGTATATTTGTAGTTATTATTATTATTATCATCATTATTATCATCATTATTATTATTATTATTATATCTTTTATTTATTATGATTATTATTATTATTATTATTATTATTATTATTATTATTATTATTTTATCTAAATGACAATATGCAAGTCATAGGCCACCGTCAGTGTAATAGATATTGTAGTAACTTGTGCATGGGTAAGGAGCACATGATCTTACATGTACGTGTAAGATGTTTTCAATGAAAAATATCTAATTCTAACATGGTCTCCTGGTCAGTCTGAGCCTCCTTGGATCTGTGTAGTTTCAGGCCAACAGCAACTTCAGATCCTCATTGTAGTCACTGACCTCTTGGGCCCAAGTTTAGTTATTAGTCATGCCAAAATTACTTTTTAAATGAAACTGATAAAAGCCAATTCCCACATTGGAAAAAATACAAACTGACAATATTTAGCCTCAGATGTCATTTATTTCACTGTCAAGCAACATGCTAAGGATTTTGACAAATTTTCACATTTTAGAACCTGCACTAGGAATTATTTTTCCATGTTAATTAAATCATACAGTAGTTATTATTATATATTTTTTTGTATACATTTTTTTACTGTCAAGTAATCGGCAAAGCTGGTTTCCAAAATCAGGGTATTTATTAGGGATGCCTAGTTTACCCAGGTAGATTTCTGATGGAGAACGTGTATATTTTTCTCCATCTGCGTAACAAAAGGCTGCAGACAGGAACATACAGCTGAGTGAAAGGAGAGGTTATTAATGTGTCACTTTTAAAACAGAAGCCTAAAGTCTGACAGAAAATGTAGCTATCATAGAAGTCTAAAAAAGTCCCTTTCCTCTGTGTAATTTTTGAATTCAGACAGTTCCTGATTTGGATCAGCTGTGTGTCTCCCTTTTCTTACCTTTCTCTTCCTGCGCTGTCACTCTGCTGCGACATGAACACACACCAAGTCAGAAATCTGCATTTTCTGTCGCTGCACATTTAAAATCTGTGCGAGTCGTGCTAGGCTTCCAAAATAAGACCGAGGTGGAGAAGAACTCTGGCTACTCTTCTGCTGCATGTATCATGGATTTCCAGTAACCAGGTTTCCTAAGTGAACATAAACACCGATCCCCAATTGCCCAGGAAAGGTGGTTTCCCACGGTAACCCCACAGTCACTGTGGCCACTGTCCCTGTCTCTCCATCACATTTTTCACAACAGCAAACCGTTTAATAAGGAGTTTGTGTGTGTTTGTGTGACTGTATGGCATTCTCAGTTAGGACCAAAGAATTGTTTTAACCAACAGAGTGAGGACACGTTGGCCGGTCCTCACGATTTTTGACCCTTAAAAAGGGACTTTCGAGGGTCAAGACTGGGTTTTTAGGGTCAGGGTTTGAATTAGGTTTTTGTTGGGGTTAGACATTGTGATGGTTGGGGTAAGGGGCTAGGGATTGCATTATAACAATGAGTGTCCTCACAAGTCAATAATACAAACGTGTGCGTTTGTGTGTGAGTGTGATTGTGTGTGTGTGTGTGTGTGTGTGTGTGTGTGTGTGTGTGCGCGCCCATGTTTTTTTTGGTCACAGCTGACAGGTGGTCGCTGCCCAAACACCAAAAATCACCCAGGAGTTCATCTCTCTGTCTCGTTCCAGTTTTCCATCCAGCCTCATTAACATTCAAACTGCTTCACCTGCAGCACTCTGGTAGTTCAACGGGAGTCAGAGTTTAATTATTTTGGATATTAAAAGGTATTCTTGGGAGGCATATTCTGGAAATATGCCTCCCTTTGAAAACCACAGCGACCTCGGGAAAATTTGCGGTTTAAGTGAACGTATTCATCTGGTGCCGAAAATCACAGCTGTGGACATAATGCTGAGCTTATATTTACTGGTATTTCCATAATGCTCAGATGTACAGTATGAGAAGTAGAATGACTTGTGTGTGAGGCCATCAGTTGCCTTGGTAAATATTCCCCCCTGAGGCGTCCTCCTCGCAGATGTTTTTATACTTTAGAGACATTAGCATTTTACACCTTAGTAAATGCCAGCAATGCTTTCTCCCGCTGTAGGTGCAGATTATGAATTTAGTCTTTTTTTCCTGTACAGACTCTGTAAAGATACAGTTTTTAAATTACTTTAAGCACTTTGTTCACATTCTGTTCTGTTTTCCTTTATTTACATCGAAAATGTTGTGCTGCCTCTCATCTCTTCTTTGCTTCCATTTCCTGTCTCTCTTCTCTTTTCTGTCCCTTATACTTTTTCCTCTCCTTTTCCTTTCCTTCTTGCCCTTTCCTTTGAATGAGAAGGTGAGTGCGATTAACGCAGCAGGTACCGGCACCACAGTGCTGTTTATCATCATGACCAAAGGTGAAACAAAGACTTGCTCGGTCCTTTCTGGCTCTTTCTAAAACGTTTTTTTTTTCAACTGGATTTTCTGATCGTGTGTTATTGTCCTATCAATATATGAAACGACACACTCTCCCAAACCCCCTGCTCCTTTTCCCGGTCACCTGCTGCGTTATTGTAATCCAAAGGGCTGTGTGAAAATGTAGTCCATCTGAATGAAGCCTTGTGGAGGGCTCACATGTCTGCCTTTTGTTGTCGGCGAGAGCTGAGCACTACACATTGAAAGGTGAAAGCAACCCAGATATACGAGCAGGTAAAGTGTAGGAAGGCTCGACTTTACGGAGACGTTCTCTGACGCACTTTGGCTAAAGTCAGGTGAGAACCAGTTGCTTCCAGCAGAAACTGAGACAGTGAGTCAGTTTGATAATGCGTGGCCTGGTTTCTTGTTTTACCTTTCCATCTTTCTATATTTTAAGCTACCTTTACAGAAAAACCAGTGACTGTGCAAAACAGCTGGTTGCCATTACCAGTGTTAATATGAAGGTGATGATTATGTGAATTACTTGCTCTACACAACACAACCTCAGAGTTAGAGATTTGCTAGAGGAAAGCTAATGCTAGCTCCTCCACGGTACCTTTATATTCTTTAGAAAATGTTCCAGGACCCTGCACACAACAACTACACCAGCATTGGCTGCACGTGGGTCCTGTGACGGACCGGCACTCCGATCGTTGTTTATGTTTTTTAACCCTGCATCCTGCGAGTTTTGTCTGTGGTCAGTTAAAGCCAACCCTGAATTAACCACTTCCCTTTCCGCCTCAGATTGATCATATTTCCACAAGTAGAACTCAGCACACACGTTGCACAAAGTTTACATGCTGTAATGTTTGTTTTTTATCGTCTACAGCAGCTTCCTATGAGCTTAGATGTCACAGTGCCAACATTGTCAGGAAGCAACAATACTTGAACGAGAGCGATCCGCTGCAGATCGCGTGTTCAGGACTTGACTCTCTCTTTCTGTTCCATTTTTTCTCTCCTCTTCTTTCCTTTACTCTCTTCTCCCCTTTCCACCCCACTCATTCCTTTGCCCTCTTTCTTTCCCACTCTCCTCTCCCCTGTACTATACCCCTCTCCTCCTTTCTACTTTCCTTTAATTATTACTTATTCATCTCTTCAAGTTGATGTTTATTTTTTCTGCCAAGCTTCTTCCCGTGTGTTTCTCTTCCCGGAGCAAGTAATTAGACACAGAGTGAGATTGAGAGAGAGACTCTGACGGCGAGTAGAGAAGAGGACAAGAACAGCCATTCATACAACAGCAGGCTTCTAAACCACTGAAAAGTGTCACCTCCTGAGTGGTGTGTGTGTGTGTGTGTGTGTGTGTGTGTGTGTGTGTGTGTGTGTGTGTGTGTGTGTGTGTGTGTGTGTGTGTGTGTGTGTGTGTGTGTGTGTGTGTGTGTGTGTGTGTGTGTGTGTGTGTGTGTGTGTGTGTGTGTGTTGCTTAAGCCTCTTCAACACAGCTGTCAGGGCAGCAGCATCCAAACAGGCCTTATTCAGCTGACACTGAGGCAGTCAGTCGTACTTACTCACACTTAGCCTTTCCACTTTCCACATTTAGTCTGCACTCATCATTCAGTTTTGCTTGCATATATTTAATAAATCATGGAATGTAATATCACACTTTGGGGCCCTTTTTAACACTACTTAAAATGTAAAAGAATGAAATACATGATATAAACAATAAATGGAGACAACTGAGATCCTGATTGAATATAAGGTCAAGATATCATACTTAATTAATTTAGTGTATTTGTGTTATGAGTGTTATATGAGTGTTTCAGCAGTGATGTGTGGAAACGCTGCATAAGTTTATTATTGCACTCCTAAAGCAAATGTCAGATTCATAGTAATCATTTTTGAACAGAATAAAAACGGGTGCAGAAGAAGCCAAGATGAAAGGATATATTCAGATTCAGTTCATATGGTCAGTAAAGCTGTACAATCGCTGAAGATTTTGAGTTGATGCTGTGTTGTATGGAGGGTCCGGCTGTGATAACCAGAACTCCTGCCTTAGAGCTATTGATTTGAAGATGTCTTTTTCTTGTCCAAGCAGAGACGTCTGACAGAGAGGTTGAAATGTGTGATCATATAGATCTGTATGAAGAGCTATGTCTCGTTGGACTAGTAATGATTGGGAAAGATGTTGGAGCTGATGACAGAACCCAGGGATGTAATTTAGATGAAGAAGAGAAAAGGAATGAGAACCGAGCCCCTGTTGCAACCTGTGGACGAGCAGGAGCGCAGTGATCTGGTGGTTTACGGTGTCAAAGGCTGCTGACACACACAGTCGAGTTAGAACATAGACGTGAGTCTGGGAGGGCTGGTTGTGTAGAATGAGGTCAGGTCGACACCGAGGAGGCTGTTAATAGATGGAAAATTTGAGATTTAGAAGACGACTGCCAACTGAATAGTGTTGTGCAGTGATGCCCTATTTGATGGAGGGAGCAGAGCGGGGAGAGCTCGGACAAGATGGCTGCCGTCTTGTTTGTGAAGAAGCATGTGTGAGCTGACTGGGAACACCGCTCCAAGTGAATGACAGCGCTGTTCTGTAGCTGGAGTCACTGCACATCCATCCTCTAAATCACCTTCAAACCTCCCAGTATGTCAGCATTGGGGTTAGAACTTGATTGTCTTTTCTCAAACGGCAAAATATCTGTTAAAACCGGTTAATCTCGCATGTGCTTTTAACTAAAAGTGAAGACAGTTTAAATTGATTTTATAGGGGTTTTGTTTGTGTGTGTGTGTGTGTGTGTGTTAATCAAGAGTCAGACAGATTTGAGATGGAGGAGAAAGATGGATTTCATGGATGGAAATTACAAGTGAAAATTACAGGGGATGATGGGAAAAATAAAAGGAGGAGGACTGAGTATAAATCAATTTGTAGAAGGTCTTCATAAGTGACGGTTAATGTGAGTGAAATGAGGAGGAAATAGGAGGGAGGAGGTTTATGAAGGGCAGAAGGGGGAAAAGAGTAGAGTGTGTGAGGATCCAGGGGAGAGCAGAGGCAGGCAGAGGTGTCGGCACGAGTCGCTCGCTCCGTCCCCGTAGACGCTGCTCTAATCTCGGCCACGTGTCCCGCAAGGCCTGCTGGTCATCCAGAGGCCTGGCTGGGTGATTCATCTTAGTTAGGGAGCTGTCGAGGCAACTCTGTGCGGACTACAACACATAATCACACACACACACACACACACACACACAGCCACAGTTTCTGGTTAGAGGAGATGGAAACTCTCTTGGCTGAACACACACCCACATACTTAAAATGGTAAAAACCTTAAGGCTTCTGTATGTGAAGTTCCCCTCATCTAAGTCATAATTAATTTATCATTCTACGAGCCTTTGCATGCACACGGATAACTAAAGCTGTCTGTGTCCTTTATTTGTGAAGGGAAATGGGTGGGGGCAAGGTTACCTACGAGTGGAGCTTTACATAGAAGATGCAGTCACCTCCTCCAGACAGTGTATGTGAAATAGTAGCACCTTGACATTTAAAGATTTTCAAAAGAAAACATGAATAATTATTTATACCCTCCTCCGTTTTCCTTCTCACTTGCAATAACATGTTAGTCACCAGCTACATTGCTTGAAGGTGGTAATACAAGATGTTTCAGCCTCACAATCATCTGCCTGTAATGTAGGTGGAAGGAAGGAAGGAAGGAAGGATGTTTGCAGCTGCTGATTCTGAGTCCACAATCGATAACTTGTCATTTACATTTTCATCCACAAATGCATTTTATATTTATGCTTTAAAAAAATCTCAAAGTGGAAATTCCAGTGGTAAAACAAGGGATTGAGTTTGAATGCGTGGACATATACTAATATATATATAAATTCATACTTTTAAAAAACACAAATGCCATATTCCAATCACATTTTCCCACATTGTATTTCTGTGTTTTATGTTTAAGTGTTTTAATAATAATATTTATTATTGAAGTGGCCTAGCAGACAGTGCCACCAGTGGTTTATCTTGAAGCATTCAAATAATGTTTGTATGATGGATAGTAATTGACTTATTTTCCTGAAACGTGCTAAATGAAATGATTCTTGTTAATGGTATAAAGATATTTGGCGAGTTCCCTCTGGCTTCATCTCTTCTGAAATGTGACCCCGGGGTTGAAAAAGACAAAGGTGAGGCAGTGACGGTGGCTGTGTTGCGTTTCATGCCTCGCTGACAGTCCACATTGTTGACAGTGCTGATAACTAATCCGCACCCTGTGGAAATGCATTAGTCACGTTTGTGTAAAGCTTTATTGACTTATTTGATGGACTCCCTTTCCCTCGACCTGCCTCACTTACTTATTTAGTAACTTACTACAATAAACATCCCAGGCTGATTTTCAGTAGCTTCTATAGATTTTTAGGTAGACTCCAGCTGGTGGTTTCAGGTGCACTTTCAGATATAATAACAATAGAAGGGAACAAAGATATAATACACTATTGTTCTGTGTGTCGTATTGAGGCTACTAATGCTTGAGAAGCTGTTCTCAAAACAGCTGTTTGACTCCGAGCTAATAAATCTAATAATCTTTTTATATTTCTTTTGGAAGTATGTTAAGACCTTATTTCATTCATCCTAAATCTAGATTTAACCCCAAATAAACTCTGTTCCTAAAAGGCTACACAGAGGCGATCCAACTGGCTAAAATGTTTTCACTTACTAATTCTCATACTAATTACACACAAAAGTTTTACAGATCGCTGGCATTACAAGTTCCATATTTGTGACTGCATCCCAGATGAGCTCATTCTTTGGTTTTGTCTTTGGTTTTCTCGCTCATTTTCTCACTCTCTCTCTTTCGAAATCACACGCTTTATTCTCATTCTGCAGATTAAAATGAATTTGTGGAGGGCAGATGTGGCCAAAACATCTACTGGATGGAAAGCAGAGCAAATTTTCGTCCTCGTTTTCAGCTTGCTTGTACCAGTCCTGTTAATGCTCTCTTTATCTAAATACTCTGACCTGAATTATCACCACTAGTTTTAGTGTATTTGCCTCTGAGTCACACAAATCAAGAATGAATCTGACCATTATATTATTCTCAAACTTTGTCTTATACAGTATATGTCATTAAAAATGGATTTAGTCAGGCAGTAGAGTGCATTAGGAGCCACTATTATGAAAACACACCATTAATCTTATGTTGATCTAATTCTATTAACAGACATACACCGTATGGTTGTCTCCTAGTCCGATAAATGATACTAACACATAATGTCTTGCTTGTGACGGGGCTTGTATGGACACGTGTAAAGGCAGCACTTGTTTAAAGCACTCCAGTCACTGCTACTTTATAGTTATTATGCAGCCAGTGACCGTGAACAAGCAGATATCACTTGATTTAGTGAATAAAGTAAGTTTATAGTTGGAGCCTCTAATCTTTGCAGAAAAAGAATGTCGATGAAGTTCTTCATTCTGTCACCTTGCCAATGTTATTTACCCTGTCTCCTGGAAATTGGGTTTCTATGCACCTGCTATTACAAGCGTGACTACATTTTTGAGGTGAATTTAATCAGTGGATTATGAACGGAAAGCAAGCTGCAAGGAGGCGGAGGGCGTGTGCTGCATAAATTGCAGGTCTGTCAAGTTGTAAATTCAAGTTCAGCTTACATCCCGTGTGTGGTTAGGTTTAGGCAACACAAGGCCTTTGGTCAAGGTTGGAGGACTTGTGCGTTTTAAAGCAAATAAACACGTTGCGAGTTATTATTTCCCTGTTAAACCCTCCTAAGGATCTTTGTCTAACATGAAGTACTGTATCTAAACACAACTCTAAAAACTTAAAAACTAGATGTTATACTACAAGATTGGATGGTTTGGCTGCCAAAAATACAAGCTCACACTTTCACCCTGAACATTTTGGGGACGGCAATAAATTCTCAGATACTGACAAGTTATTTACTCACTTACTGAGGTTAGCATTTAGACACACACACAGTAGCAGCAGCAGCAGCAGTAGTAGTTTATTTTCACGATGGAGTTTGTGTCACGAGTGCCCAGGTGTGAAATGTGATTATCAACATCAGTTTTTACTAATGACATCAGCCACCAGCATCGCGTGTATATGTGTGTGTATCGCTCGGTTTGTGTATAATTCAGTTCCTTATTAAAGCTTGTTGGCAGGTTGCTTGATGGCCTTGGACACAGGGTGTGTTAATTTATTCTTCTGTGCATCCCTGGGAGTGTTTTTATTCTTCCACTCAGTGTGCTCTTGGCATTATTAAAGGCATTAATCACTGGGATCTGACGCCTTGTTACAACTGCTCCCACAATGCATCCAACACACAGTCTGCTGTCAGTATTGCCAAGTACAGTATTTTTACGAATACATTGATGTACAGTATAATTAGTATAATAACCATTTGGAAATCGTATAGATGTTAAAAACAGATTTAGTGTTTATGAAGGGATTTCTTTTTAAATCTTCAGAAGATAAAGGTCTACACAGGAATCCAGGACCTCCCAGGTTATTACAAGAGAGGTGTTTAAAGCTGCATGCTCACGGTCTGTGGCTTGAATATGGTGAAGTCTGTTTTTTATCTTCATGTTTTTGTCTAGTGCTGTTCAGATGTTTTGTGTCTAGTCCTGAGAACAGAGCGTTTTCACTGGCGTAGACAGTTTTGGTGGTGGTTTTCTGGCCCTTCCCTTCAATAACTCAAAAGTGTAATAATTTATTTGATTACATTTTTTGGTTTAGTTTTTAGTTTTTTTGTTGTCAGCTGTTTCTTGGCTAGACTTGGCTCAAATGATACAAGCTGCTCTCTGCAAGAACTTCTACAGGCATAAAGATTTTTGTGTTTTCACACTGACGCTGCACTGGTTACTCACATGTAAATACTCAAATATATCTTTGTACATCTTTAATTTCTTCATGTTTGTGTCAGATGGAGAGAACCCGATCTAAGTAAACAGTTTTTATTCTAACATTTAATATGACACGCAGCATTTCCACATACTGTATAAATATAGAATCACTTTTCTGTTATCTCTCTTTCCAGTTTAATTCGCAGTAACCTTTTCTTGCCTCTGACTTTTGAAGGAAAAGTTGTAGAGCTGCCACATTGTTTTGACAAGTTGTCTCTTGAGCTTTCCTCCATCACAAATCTTTTTCTCCCTCTGCCCCTTTCTCTCACACCCTGCTGAGTGGTAGATCCCCTGGGATCCGAGCTGCCAGGCTGCTGATATAGTGCATACTTCAGTGCTGCCTATGTGTGTATATGAAAGATATTGCTACACTGAAGATAAAAGTAATGGACGGATGATGACTAAAGAGAAGTCTACATGCTTGCACTCATGTAGTTCACAAGACTCAAACTCAAAACAAGAGGGAACAAGAGGGAAAAAAGTGTTAAGTTACGTTAAGACCTAAGTTGAAAGGCTAATTTGGTGCGTTGGAGACAGCCTGCCTTGGTTGGGAATTGTAAAACTTTAAATAAAGCAGGTTGTAGGAAGGATTATGATGCTTGGAACCACATAATAGGTTTGGTAGCCGAACATAACATTGGCATTTGACCACATATTTCAACAAGAAATAAGTTTGATGTGCTCATGCTTGTGATGTGGCTTTGTTTCCTTATTCATAGAGATTTATGTCATACCGGGTCAGCCTCGCACATTCTCATATTGTATCGTGTTAGTACGTCTTACATCATATGAGAGTGTTTAGTTGGAAAAGCTTTTCCACTATTTGTAATGGATTCGGTGTGTGCAAGAGAAGTTAACCGAGCAGCTGAGACACACAGCACACTGCATCACTCTCACTCTGTCAGCGGACAGCAGCAGGAGCGCTTTGAGCCGAGCTGCAGAAACCCTGGCAGCACTGTCAAACAGTCTACCACTCTTGAGCCAAATCTTACTCCATCTTTAACTGCTTCACTAAACTCGTGCCAGGAGGAGTATGGAAATACTTCACATTCACAGCCAAGAAAATCAGGCACCTAAGAGACACCATAACCCCTTGGCTCAAAGTGCTTCGAAGCTGTCCAGTCAAATGTGCTACGAAAAAACCTTAGACAAGGAAAGCGAATTCTGTAACACTCGGAGCACATATTTATTCAAGGGGAAAATTAGGTTTCGCATTGCAGCAGAACACCATAATGTAACATCTCAGAATTAATATCATGATTGCTGCTAGTTTGGAAAAGGTCAGAAATCAAACATGGTGATTGTGGGTCCACAATCAAGCTTTAATGCTCATTCAAAGTGCCACAAACAACCAAACAATATCACGCAACCAAGAAACATTCTAAACTTATATTAATTTTTTTAGTTAAAATGATAAGGTTTTCACATTAAAAGCAAACTGCACAATCTGGAGTCGCCAGCTCAATGAAATTGCTCTATTTAGTTGTTTTATAGGACACCTTTGTAGGACATCATTACCTAGTTTTATGCAGGCCCCAGATCCAGGTAGATTTGCTCTTTTGCTCTTGTTTTACAGTTGAATATTCATGAAGTTATTTAAAGCAGCACCAGGCCACTGCACCCACCGCTGGTTTCAAGTGGAGTACATTAAACACACAGCGCAGACGTATCAGCTCAGCTTGTGATGAATTATTCTAAAAAGATGGACAGAATTCAAGCTTTCTTTAAGGACTGTTTTTAGTATTTGGGTCCATCTGCATGAATAATTAAGGGAGAAACACTTTAACAATATTTTTAAATATTCTGCCTATTTACACTGGCACCGGTTGTCAATTAATTATGGTTGATGAGATGTAGACTGATTTTGCCATTAAATTTGTCTCTAGACTTGTGCTTTAAATATTTACATTATTTTCTTGAAATGCAGCTTCTTCTGTTGCAGACCAAGTGTGTCATTACATTTATACTTTGGGTTTATGTCCCTTTCTGGTTATAGTAGTTTTACTGAAGGGTTTCTTGTAATTAAATTTTTACCCAATATAAGTAACATTCCAAAGGACTACATAGGGTAAAGAATCTCTGTAATTTTCCCCAAATTACAGATTGAAAACATCAACATAGCTTCAAGCAACAATAAAGAAGGCAGGGACAGATATTGGCAAACGACTGCAAGGAAGGAGACAGGGAAGAGGGAAAGCCTATATTCTAGGCGTAAAGAGAGTGAAAGGAAGGGAAATGGTGTAAGCTATAAAGCCTTTGGAGAGTGACGCGTAAATTTCATAGTGATGAAAGGAAAATTGTTACATTTTCCTTGTTCCGCATTGTGTGTATGCCAATCAAATTCATGGCTACAGATTTCCCTCAGTAATACTGACGTGTGACGATTGTGCCGTATAATCACATTTACCATTTAACTCCCATCAAGGTGCCAGACGGCTTCTTTAAAGTGTAAGGTTTTAGTTTTCTGGTATTGTTTATATACTCAAATATTACCAAAGTATCCGTGAGTTGTGTTTTTTTTTTTTTAATACAGAATGTTCTTGCTGTGTAAAAATACCCACAGTGTGCTGACAGGTTGGTGAAGAAAATGCAAAAATCTTTTTCAGCAGGGAGAAACCTCCTTTAATGAGATGCTCTCTTTCTTTCTGACTCAGGTATTCCGTAGAAAGGCGGTGGAGTTGGGTGAAAAGCTGCTGCCAGCCTTCAAAACGCCCACCGGCATCCCCTGGGCTCTGCTTAACCTCAAGAGGTAGAGCACATACACACACTCTTTCTTTCTCCGTCCACTCCGGTGGTATCTGAGGCAGCCGGTCTGTTTTGATGGTGTGATCCTTTAAAGAGCTCTGTGGTCGGAGGCTTGATGTGAGTCGGGCCAACACAGGCTCCCTCCCTGTTTCACTTTTGCACAAGAAGCTGTGATTTTCTAGCGTTACATGACAGAGCAGACTTGTCAGACTAGAAATTGTTGGGTTTTTCACTCAGGATCACATGGTAGCAACTGCCACGGCAACTAAGCTACATTCAAAAGACGACCCAAAAGTTTCTGAGTACTCTGACGAGGTCATGGGCCAAAGTCCGGCTTCATTACCACACTGTGACATGCTGTCAGGGGCCCGCCCCTGGCTTTGTCTGTGACACACACTACTCTACATGTGCACACACACACCCATGTTTGGAACTGACATATACATCCTTTGATGGAAATTGTTTTTATGTGTGCTATTAAGCCTAAGCAAATCTAATCAAGTCGTGTTCGTCTGTATTTTATTTTATGTTTTTGTGTAAAACCATAATAAAATCATGTCATCATAACAGGTCCTAATATTAGACAAATGGAACCTCAGACAAACATGTCTTTCATTATTTATTTTACAAACATAAAGCTAAAAGCAAACAAGAAACTGTTACATACCAAGTAATAACCAAGATTCCACCTGCAATAACTTGAAATATTTTTTTCCTGCATGAGTTAAGTCTCTAACTTTGTTGTGGAGGAATTTTGGCCCATTCTTCTTTACAACAATGCTTCAGTTCATCGAGGTTTTTAGGCCATGATTTGTGGTTGGGCCACTCCAAAACCTTGATGGTTTTTATTTGTTTATTTAATCTGATGTATATTTACTGGTTTGCCTCGGATCATTGTCCTGTCCAGCTTTAGCTGTCGGACAGATGGCCTCCCATGCCCCTATAGAAAACTCCTCTTGTAAATAAGTGACGAAATGTAAAATCAGTCTGTTATTTTTTCTATTTATTGATTGGATTTTAGTTTTCTTAACAAACCTTACCTTAAAATTCTAATGCTAAACCAGTAAAAACTTTTTTAATTCACATGGAATTATTACAATCATTTATTTCTAAGTTAATTAGCACAGAGAACCTCTTGTTTGTGTCTGTCTTTAAAACCCGTGGAACCTAAACTTCATGCAGAGGTCTGCTCCCATTTTTTGCTCCACTTCTTATGTCAGTCACTCGTCATGAAGGTAAAACGCTTTTTTCTTCCTATTTTTTCCCCCCCACCTCTATATTGTTTCTATCTCTTTCCCGCAGAGACACACAACACTCCGCTGATTGTCAGTCATTAATTAAATTGCAGGTTGTCATGACGATAAACGTGCTGTAACAAATTAATTTTCTTCTGTCTGTACGGAAGAATAGACTCCCTCACATGTACTGTATGGGTGTGCACACGCGTTTTCCCCTGGAGGCCTGAGCAGATTGCTGGCGATGATGACTTTACCTGCATGACTGACCTATGATAGATCAGAAACACACACACTCCCCCACATGTCTGCACATGGATCTATTATAATAACACACACACACTTTAGTGGTTAATGCACCACTGAGCAGGGGACTTTAACTTATATTTTTAGCAGGTTTCCTTGGATGTGGCATGGGCACAAGCACATCTTTAATATCTAGGACATCCCTACATCAAACCAGTAGCTTGTTGAAATGCACAAACGCCACCAGGACTACGATGAATAAGAGAAGCCTAATCTAAGGAGGAGATCTTTATCATGATATAAACTAAACTGAAACAGGCAGTAGTAGTAAATTGCAGGTGCTGTCAAATTATGAAATTTATGTCATGAATAGTTTTTTATGAATCAATTGCCATCATAGATGAAATAAACTGGAAAGAAACAAACAAATCAAATCTCTGTGGTACTGTTTTCAAAGTGTTGGCAGCTGAGTTGTTCCAAGCATCTGGAGAATTGGCCACAGTTGGTTTGTTAATTTAGTTTAATTTGCGTGTCCCTTTGTGTTATCCCTGACTGCCTAATCGACTGGATCCCATTGGTTCATGCAGTATCTTCTGTTCTGTGACGATAGCCTTTCCGTACGGTCGGGCTGTTGTCGGACACATTCATTCTGTTAAGAAAAGCATGATGCTCCAGTAGGCTAATGGTTAAAGCACACGCCCATAACTTCAACATTCATAGCCTGACTTTTCTAACGTAGCATGTGCCTCTGAATGTTAGATCTCTTCCTAAATACAGAAAACATGAACTGTAGCTTCATGACACAGTCAATAACCCGTACAATAAATCAATAAAACAACTGGATCATATTACTTACAGGTCACATTACAGGTTTTACATTAAAATACCATCATATAATGCTTGCTTTTGTCAAAACACATACAGTATGTTTAATGTAGATTCATTTGTGGGTACAATTAGACAGAGATAGACAGGAAGAGATGAGGAGTTTTCAGAAAACTTCAGTGAAGTGTTTCTGAAGCAGTTTAAGCAGGAGCTGTTTGACCGCCTAAACAACCTTGACCCGAATTGAAGCGGAATAATCTGTAAAAGACAGACACACTTGCAAACAAGGCCTCATTATTATCGTTCCCTTCACCCTCACTGCTCCTCTGTCTCTCCATCCTTTCTCACTCCATCCCTCCTACCCGCACTCACCTAGTATCTCCCTCCTTTCAGGACGTCATACTCAAGTCCACTTCATTCTGCGGCCTTGTTCTCTTTAGTCCCTCTCTGCATTTTTTTTTCATCAGTTTACCCTGTAGCTATCTACAGAGCCCAAGTGGGGCCACAAGAAATAAGGCCGCCGTTTAAAAGATGTTATTGCTTCTACATCAAGCAAACCTTGTTTGCTCAGTTGCTCTGTGTTAATTTTAGAGAACACGATAAATGTCATTGCCTCTGTCTTGTGATGCCTTGGCTGCTTTCTCCACTAAAGATATGGGTTTGCAGTTTGCCTAGACAAATTAAAATAAGTTAAACAAGACGTGTGATAAAGACAAGTGCCCACATGTTTTGGTTTTGTTGCTGTAGATGGAAATGTACTGAATGCAGTGAACATTAACAGCATCACTGCAACTACAGAGATTTTAATAAATGCATGTGACAACACAAGCTAAGTGGCGCTTAGCAAACATCTGCCAATGTGCTTTAAGAGATGTAAAGAAATCATGTGAACCTATAAGCAAATCAGATCACCAGACTGCTCATCCAATGACGACACTAACAAACAAGAGAAAGGAACTTTCAGAGATCATTGGAAGCTCTTTGGATGTTAATCAGGATGACCAACAGGAATCTGGTCTATTCTCTTCACCAGTTGATTTAAAGGATCTTCAGGCAACACTTGAAACAATCACAACTTGGCCACAAGCAAGGTTGGATAAATCCAAAACGCTTTAACTCTTCAAGGATCAGAGGCTGACACCGGAATCATTTCCCCCTTTTCTTTCCCCTTATGTGAAAAATCCATTGATTGCCACTAACTGAGCCCCAAATGCTGCTAAGATCCGATTGATTTGTCACATCGACCCGCCACAGACCCTGGCCCCATCAGAACACGTCTGCACTGCTGACACATAGAAACATTTGCCCCTGAATTTAACTTTGATTATTGGAGAAGAAGAAACTCAAAGCAGATTGTTGCATATTTGAGGTGAGACGTTGCTTCCAATGAAGTATGGAATTGAATAAAAACAGAAAACTTTGCTGTTTGATTCTTCCGTTTGCTCTACATTCTTTTTGGCTTTCGAGATGTATCACGTTTGTGGAAAACTTGGAAAGCAGAAAATTAATACAACAGTTGGAAAATCACTTGGAAACACAGTTTCAAATGAAAGAACTGGATTAGACAAAGGGGCCTGAAATGAAATGATACATCTGAGCATTATGATGTTTTGTTACCATGTATGAATTCTCATAAACAGTTTACATATACATGGAGAAATAAGCTCATGTTATGCTGATGAATAGTTAGAAAGTCGGATTTTCGGCTGGTCTGATAAAAAGTAACCTTTTTTTACTCTTATGCATATCCTGGTGTGTTCTTTTTACGGTTTTCCTAAAGCCACAATTTATTGCCATGCTTTCTATATTGCAATATATTGAATTATATTATATATTATATTAAATTACCCCTGTATTGTGGAACATATATTTCCAGAATCTTGATAATACACAGACCTTTTGTGAATATTGCTAATCAGTTTTTTATTTAATTTATTGGCATTTAATAGGAAAGTGGACGTGTGGAGACTAAAAGATTAGTTAATCAAATGCTCTATAGATTTGTTTTTACTAAGAAAAAAATCTTATACTATTGACTTTTTTTGTTTCCTTATTAGTAATTAAATAACAATAAATAATAGTAAATGGTCTGCACTTATATATCGCTTTTCTACACTGCTTCTTCTCTACCCGTTCACACTCATAATCACACACACATTCATGCAGCTGGCCACCTGATACTGTAAAACACACAGGGAAAAGTTTGACCAATGTGTCCTTCAAAAAACCTTTTCACACACGACATGTTCTATATTTAAAACACTGACACTCCGTTTTATTGTGGAAAAATGACCAGTTGAAAACCGTTAGATCTACATACAGCTCAGCACTTGTGCACACAGTCTGTGTTCATTACGTGTTGCCGGGCTTTAGTAGAGGAAGCCATAACGGAACTTTGCCAATCAACGGCTTCCTGTTTTACTCCATCACTTTCTCTCTCTCACTCACTTTTTTACACAGATGCCCACACAAATTAGTTACCCAGTCGTTATCTGCTTCAGCCAGTATGTCCCATAGCTCTTCCATTAACATTCACACTGATAAAGCTCTTGCAAATCACCTCAACTGCACTGCATACTGACTTCCCTTAATGGGATGAGGCATCGTGAGACGGTGTGTGTAGTTCGATGTGTTGAGGTGTCTGGATCTCCTGTTCCACCCTAAAATTAGCTCGTCCTTCCTTTTCACATCCACCGTGGTGATAATGGCGTCCCATGCACATACTTACTTGGCAGTTGAAAGTTTGAAAAACACTTTAATAAAATAAATAAAAAACACAAATGGCAAAGAAATGCTTTAAAATTGTACTAGAACGGCTAAAAAAGTACAACATTTCATCCATGTGTTTGAGTAAAAATTGGCACTGAATAGTTTGAATGAATTCCGAGAACAGTATTCAGCTTCCTACATTACACTGTCATTATTCTTCTCCTATCATCTTATTCAGACACATATAGTGTACATGTTACCTGCACCACCCTTGCCCATCATTTAAGAAAAGTAGCTTTGATGACTATTAAAAACAATACCATCATCCAAATGATGCAAAGGTAAAGCTAAACTCCGTTGCCCCTGCAATAATTTCTTGTGTCCCAGATTAACTTATAAAAAATATCATAAGCTTTATCAGATTTGCTTCTAGAGCTACAGACTCTGAGGCTGCAGCAATCAATTCAGAGCTTTTAGAGTCTTAGAGCTTGATTAACAGACCTACTTTTATTAGTGCACCCTGGTGAGGTGGTCACAGTGGGCGACCCCGTGAAGTGGCACTCTGTCATGGAGCCTTTTCTTCTAGATGTGAAAGAAAAATTAACTTGTGAACCCCTGTGGATGTATGGAAATTCTCTGCTTAATAAAGCAAGGTTATATTTTCACTTGAAGCTACAGAACTTTAGAGTGATACAGTAAAATGAAATGACAGATGAGGTAGTGCTGTCAGAACGAGACAAACTTTAAATTCTCACTGAAAAGGACGGTCTCATTAACATAGCAACTGCATGAAGACAATGTGGTTGGTACGTGATTGAATGACAACCAGTGTGACAGTAGATCTACAGAAATTATTTTCAGTTATTTTTATCAAAGTAATGTCAAATCTTTTGGATAATGGTCCTTTAAATTCTTGACCAAGACATTGCATGTTCTAAGTGAGGCATTTATCAAGTGAAAATAATGGAGACATGGTTTCTTGGTTGCCCAAAGCTTATATCTGGCTTCCATGGGGGTATATATTTGTGGCTGTAGTCTGCTCAGACAGCTTTAGGGATGGAAGTGGAGGAAACCCTTATGCAGTAGGTGTTCTCACCATGGTCACTGTAAATGCAACCTACAAACAGTCTCACTGCTATCATACGTTTCTATGACAGACAAAATTCTGGTGTTGTCTGGGAATGTTTTTAAAGCACACAGACAGAAATATAGAGACTCATTTTCGCTGCAGTTCTCCTCATCACTAACCTGAGGCAGTGGAAGGCATGATTTAAGGGCTCTAATTAAGTAGCTAACTGTGAATCTATCGCAACTCACATTTTCTCTGTCCCTGGAGGAGGGCTGGTATGATTGATTTTAAGACGGGAGAAAAGCAGGAATGAAAGAGAGGTCGTGGCACGGACGAGGACACTGAGAGTATTGGCACAGGAAACAAACTAAAAGAGAATCAGGCCAAAATATAGGTTTCATCCAGCCACTGAGTGAACACGAATTGGAAGAGTGCTTCTTAACACAACACTAGAAGAGTGTGAGAGGGCACATCCTGGTGCCACATGCTAATTTATGGAGATGGAGAATGGCTGTTCTGTTTTTCCAGGTTACTGCTTGGCACCACAGAATTAAAATCACTGTTGTTGGCTGTGCAGGATGGACTGGAGGGTATAAAACCAGCAGGCTATGATTTGTCATTTTACAGTTGGCAAAGAAATGGCCACGGGTGTTAGAGGTTGAATAATAAGAAGATTGGACAGACAACCATAGAAAAAAATACCAGAAGGACTGAATTGAATGTAATACAGTACAGTGTGATACAGAACTATATTATTGTCAGCTCACACTGAAATTCATGTCGTACGGCTGTTCAGTCACAGATTAGGTGTTTGACTACACAGTATGTCTCTTTCTCAACTCACACATGGCTTAACAAGCATACTGTAGCTACTCCATATGACCTATTATTATTGTTTCTGCAGAGACAAGATTTTATGTCCTCCAATGCAAACTATCAAAATTTACAGTAACCCCAATCTGTAAAGGCAAAACGGCAGCGTCGTCAGGTCATTTATTCAAACGAAGTAATGAAGCTACAACGAAAATAGTGTCTTTGACGTACTATCGTCCACTATTGACCAGGATTCAAGATTTTAGACAACCATAGACATTTTTGACATCATAAAAATAGTACTTGACACGACAGTCTAAGCAAAAGATTTGTTTATTGTCATTGTCATTTGTTTATTGTCATCTTGACCAGACAGAGATTGTACCACTTTGCCCAGAATCCTTTAAAAATGAGAATTTTCTACTTCCAGAGTTTCTTCTTTTTGCCACTAAAATTGTATATCCAAAGAAAAAACATCCAAATGTCACTCAGTAGTACGATCAAACCCTAAATTATATATTTCACTTAACAAAAAATAATATCATTGGAAGAAAAGAGCACTGTAATGTAATTATGCCTGTCCCGATTGTATATGTTCTTAATAACGATTTTGCTTGTGGGCAAAACAAACTCCATCACTTCTCTCCGAGGTGGTTGATGAAGCCTGAAAGTTCAATATCAGCTTTGATACAGTGGTGTAAGCTTAGTGTAACCCCTACAAAGTGCTCTAGTTCTGTAGAATAACTGAATGTTTTTCAGCTCACTGATTTACAATCCCTTTTTTCTTTATCAAAAGACAGCATATTGCAGAATGAGAAACACAACAGAGATTTTATTCAGCTTTTATTGAGTCTTCATACCCCTTACTGATGTGAAAATTAAATCAGCCGAGATCACACAACACAGTCTACTGGAGAGGTCCTGTATCATTTTACAGTTATTACAAGATGATTTCCATAAATTGGAACGATGGAAACATATACAGCCACAACATTGTCCCCACCTCGTAGTATATAAAAGTACAATATACAATATCATATAAAATATATACAAATATATCAAACTAATACATGCAGATGTATCATTATACTTTAAACAGTTTTCAGCTCCACTTTACCAACTCCGATCTTTGACCCTTATTTTTTATTAATTACTGTACATGTTTTTCCATAATTACCAAAATCAGTATTGTTTAAAATGCAGTTTTTCATAGTGGAGTACATTTGTATTTTAAGTAAAACGTTGTTAATCTGCCTAGTACTTTTGCTGTTTAGTGGAGATGCTAACACTTTATTTTGAGGCACTCTATTTGCTGCACATGGGCCTATGTAGCTGCAGACTCCTCAAATACATGCAGACCCTGGTCCTCCATGACAGTACAGTATTTTTTACAATATTGCACTTAATTATTTTGAGAAGTGACCATAAACCTGATGATTTTTGTTACATTAAAAGTGAAGTCACATTATAATGTAACACTGGGGGACAAGGACATTTGCATCATTATTCAAACACATCAGTGTCGGGCTGATACACTTTGTGCTGCATGACAGTGGACGAACGCCAGTTTCTAACTGGAAGCACGAGACTGGACTAGGACAACACGTTTACGTCAGAACACCAGGACTTTCCACCTCGCTACTCAAATAATAGGTGGGCTGTTCACGGATTGACCATTCAGCACATCCTCTGGATGGATTACAAATACATTTTAGTTAACAAAATACAGAACATTTGTCTTTTTCTGCTCCTTTATAAACCATCTAATATTCTCAGAGCATCTGGTGAAGACTCTTCTAAATGCCCCAGTGCCCAAACCAAACGCAGGGAAGCAGCATTGTGTTTTTATGGAAAGAAATGCAAAACCTAATCTACTGCAACTCTCTCAAGTCCCAGTTCAAAGCTTTTGTGTTTATAGTTTTACTGAATCATGTTGGGACATCATATTCATATTTGGACTGCACTGTAACTGTAACTGTACTTTCTGCTGTTCAAAGCTGCAACTTGTGGCCTCATTTGAACACAAGTTCAATTGGAGCACATGATTAGACAATATGTATGTAATGCTCCCACCACATTCAATAGAATTTGAATTTCAAGTTTTAAAGTAAAAGCCATACAACGTGCAGTTTGCTTAGCAATGTGCTGGGCTAAATGGCTGCAATTAAAAGCAAATTAAAAGTAACATCCCCCGTGGTGCAATTAGTCAAGAAGCCAGAGGACTGACTCAGGAACGGCAGTTACACAATAAAATATCACTTTTATTCTTACTTTAGCAGAAAAAGCTGTTTTGAATTGAATTGTGATTTCAGCCATAATCTTTAAAAATATTGTTATTTATTTCTCAAATGTTATTTAATCTCACATTAAGTAACTTTGATTATTTAACTATATAATTCTTTTTTTGACTGAACATTTTTGCAGACACCCTGGACAGATTACGGACGTTCCAAACCCGCTCCCATCTGTCTTTCTCCACGGTTACACTGTCTGTACTTCATTGCCTTGTGTCTGTTTGGTTTACGCAGCAGCTTCTCCCTGCTGCCTTTTGTATTGTTCTCCTTAACAGGGATTTAGTGATTCTCACAGCACGGCTGTGGAGGGGATTGGGGTGGACATGGGTGAGTTAGAAAGTGTGTGTGTTTACTTCTCAGCCTCCCTCTTTACCGAGAGAAGGGATTTATTGTTCATCATGGGGTTTATAAGATGGATGGATGCATCAAGTCTGCACTTTGACTGAGGAGAGGTGGAAATGTTGTAGTACATTGAATTTAGTAGGTGGATCACTAAAACACATTGTCTTTGTTGGATTTAAGTTCATACGTAAGATACACCCACATAAACCCTGTGTGCGTCCAATCGAAGATCTTAATAAATGGAATAGAAACGCAGTCCCCAACTTGACCAGGGTCTGCAGTGATGAAAATGTCCCTCAGCTGTTTTGCTCCCTGACCCTGATCTCCGCTTCGCGCTTGCTGCCTGGTGCCGCGGTGGTCCTCTCTGTGTTTGGTTGACTTGAATAAATCCAGGGTGTAATGGGAAACAAATTATGGCTTGTGCAGCCTGATGAGTTGAAGAAGGGGGGATAATTAGTATGTTCACCCACCTCTTTGAGGAGATGCGTGTGTTTGGCGCTTCTCCCAAATCGCACTCCTTCCCGTCCTCTCTCTTCTCATTTGTTCACGTCTCCCCTCCTTCTGCTCGCTCTGTATGCGACTGTGCGTTTGTGTATGGATCGGCTTGTCATCGTTCCCATGCAGATGTTCTAGTGCAGGCATCTCTGTATGTGTTTCACAGTGTCATAATTTGTCAATATGTATTTATAAGGAGTGACTTGTCCCCTCCAGAGTCATCAGTACTTGGCCTGAAAGGATTTATCCAACACACACACACACACACTCATCCTGTACACACTCTGTTGCTCTGTGTATCCTCTGTCCTTGTCAAGCACACTCATACATATGGTCTAAAAGTTGATGCCGCAACAAAGAACATCTGGGGAACTGGCTGGGTGCAGCAGGTTGTCACTGACTGACAGACACAGGCGTGGACACTGACAACTGCTAATGGATTTTTAAAATACTATGTAAATTGCAAGAACAATTTAGTTTACATTTGAACGTATGACTGCTGAGCCACTGAATCTTAAGCCGACTTTAATCACCCTTTTTCAGTCTGTCACTTTAGTATCAAGACAAGCAGGTTTCCAATGAATAGTTTTTCTGACTCGCACGGTTTTTGTCTGTTTTTGCTCACAAAGCTCTGAAGACTGAAAACATGTGAAGGCGGTTCTTCATTTGGTGGCAGAAATGTTTGCATGTGTGCAGATCAGTGCAGCTTTCGAGTCTTGTCATGTTACTAACAGAAATCCGTCTTCTCTGTTTCCCTTTGTCCAGTGGAATTGGTAGAAACTGGCCGTGGGCATCAGGTGGAAGCAGCATCCTGGCAGAGTACGGTACCTCCATCTGGAGTTCATGCACCTCAGCAAACTCTCCGGAAACCCCGAGTTTGCTCAGAAGGTACCAGAAAATATCATCCATTTCACACTTCACAGCTGCTTTTACACAGAACTCCAGGGGCCTCCTCACCCCATCCAAAATGTCACCTGACAGTAGACGTTTGTATTTTCAGGTGTTGCATAAAAGCACTTTACACTCCGAACTGTCATAACTCCACTCTTACAGTATGCTGTTTTATTTTAGCATGACATGTTGCAATTTTATTCTGTTTATTTGAATTATCAGGTGATGAACATCCGGAAAGTCCTAAATCACTTGGACAAACCCCAGGGGCTCTACCCCAACTACCTGAACCCCAACAGTGGCCAGTGGGGACAACGTAAGTCTGCACCCCTGACTGTCCCTGCGTGTTTAACACACCCGAATCCAAGCAGCGCTTGAGTTGAACACTCTTCTCAGATTCTCTGCCAACAAGCATTTATTTTCTTTTTCTTTCTTAATAATTAAATACAAGCAGGCTTTTATCACCAGTGAAACTGATTTTATCATTCCAATATATTTACTGAATACTGCTAACAATCAACCTATCAGCATATGTGCTTTATACACACAAACACAATGTGATGTATCTCTTTTCGTAGCTTATGACCAATCACAGACATCAACCCTTGTGTATTCACTCAAATAAAAGACACAATCAGAAAGTTACACTTACTGTTGGATTTCAGATAAGACCAGAACGCTGCCTGTTGTCCTTTGTCCTCGTGGTAAACTAATACTTGCGCTGCAGTGCTCACCTTTCCCTCGTCTCCTCTTCAAACTAGATGTTCCAGCTGCTGAGTCAGTGAGTCAGCACTCACATTAGAGCAGCATTTTACTAACTTGCAGGGACAAAATGGGCTGATTTTCTCTCAAGGCTCATTTCTTTCTTTCTGTGTGGAACAGTCATTTGGTTGCACTATGTTGCATAACTGTTATTGTTAGGTACATTCAAACACAGCAAACAGAGACAAACAGAGAGATCATAATGTTTCGCCTATTGTAAATACAGTGTAGTTAAACCGAAGGCCGCAGTCTGAATCTGTGGGTTAATGGTAGCCTGGACTTTGAGGCCGATATCAAATATGTTCATAAAATTTGCATTTATCGCTTCAAAAATGTCACCGGGGTCAGACCTTTTCTTTCCCAAGATGACACTGAAACACTAATGCATGCAAATTACAACTTGTCTAGATTACTGCAGTGCACTTTATGCTGATCTCTCAAAGAAAACCGTTCAACACCTGTAATTTGCACTGACGGAAAACAGGAGAGCGCACATATCGTGCTCTTATTATAATTATTGTCTGCAGCTTGGATTCAGAACTTTAAGGTCGCTGTTTTTTGAGTTGCTTGTGAACCTGTCCCTAATTATTGTACACAAAATCCTAAAGCAGGTTTTATTTACTACACCACACACTTCTGAGTGTGGGCTGTTGGCCCAGGAAGCAAGTGCAATTTTAATACAACTATTTGGGGTTGGGGACATGTTTTTACTAATTTCTTATATTTCATGTAATGAATAGTTAGTTAGGTAATTACTACTGTATAATAACTTTTGTTATCCTAAAGTGTGGCAGCCCTTCAGTTTGTGACCATAAAACTTTAAAACAATGGGTCAAAGACAATTAAGTTATAATGTAGTTCTATATTCACATTACTTTAAATTTAATTTGAGTTTTTATCCCGTGTCTTTCACTTTTTCACTGGAGATTAAATCATTTGAAAATACAGAAAATGACCATTTCACAAAGTTGGCATAAGAATCTTTAATGAACCATGCAGTCACCAAGGTACTGGTGTTATACTTTATGAAGTAACACCACCGTATGGTTAAGTTAGCAAAATAAAGAATGACAAAATTAATTAGCAGTGTTGGACGATGGGGGCAGGCTAAGTGTTGTACTCTATCCATAGGTTTTTTCTTTGCACTCGCTTCTAAACCTTAATCATCCCTCTTTCTGTCCAAACCTTTTTGACTTGCATGACATTACTGCAACACGCTTGATCTGTGTCACCGTCAAGTATTATAATTTTCTGTCAGACCCACAGTTCCTGTCTTTAACATTTGTGTGTTCACATCTGTCCGTTCAAACACAGATGTTTGTTACAGTCTGCAGTAACAGAGTGTCATTTCCAATCCATTATCACACCCTTCAGATCCTGTAACGGACCAGGTAATGATGATAATGATAGATAAGTGAGACTTTAAAGAACAGGAGAGGATGAAGGTTGAGGAAGAAGAGCCAAAAGAGAGAGAGGGGAAAGTAGAGAAGTGATGTAGGTGGCCGGTTCGGAGAAAACCTTCTAGTACATGTCAGAGAGAAAAGTGTCACCCGAGTAAAAATAATGAAGATGACAGTAGAAAGTGGCAGAGCTGTGGCTGGGTGTCAACATCCACTATCAACCTCTTCTGTGAGCTGCTTCTGACCACTAGAGAGCAAATACTGCTCTTCAGAACACGCGCCCAGCACCGAGCCTTACCAGGAGCTAATGTTCCAAATCAGCTGATGAAGTTCTTTAAGCATTTTGGAGAATCCTGAGGTGCAAAGCTTCTTAATTACTGCTCAGCATTCGGTGGCCAACTGTTGTCAACTCACATGTCTAACAGAAACACTGAGTCATTAGTGTCCTCTGACTAAATATTTTCAAATGATGGAACCTTGGGAACTAAAAAACACGTTTGTCCTCTAGCTTGCTGTGTTTTCATTTCACCCACCCACGAAGAATCACAAAGATTAGGCAGATACAGATAAAAAACTACGTTTGAAACACAGTTGCACATACAAACTAGCACAATAATAATGTTGTTGGTAATGAATTGGTGTGAGGGTGCGGTGCTGAATCAGTAGGACACGCAGAAGTCGAAAGTGAGATTGAAATCCCTGAAACAGCTGAACAGGTGTTTCTGAAGTTGTTAGGATCTGCTGCCTTCACCCCCACATGCTACCAGCATTTCCGATTTGAAATGAATGAAACGTAATTGTTTTTCGTGCTTAATTATTCCTGCGCCGTTTTACCTCGTAAAAGTGTTTTTCAGGCCCGTCTCTTTTCACACAACATGCAGCATTAAATTAGAAACCCTTTGATCTGGTTTTATAAACCACAGCCACTGAGATGCTTCGGAAATTCCTAGCCGTCCCGTCTGGTATTGTTTCTGAGACCCTGCTCATGCTGTTCATGTCTGTGATTAATATGGACCTGCACCTCTGGTCTGCTTCCTTTCATTATCTCATGCATTGAATTATTAAATAAAACTACTGAAAGCGCATCCTCAGTTATAATTGTTGGCATTTAGCTGACACTCTTAACCAGAGCCAGTGGCTGTGTTTTCATCCAAGTATTTTATGCAAATTATGACATATTCAATTACCATTGCTGAATAGAAAGAGCAAGTTTGAACCTAAAAGTAAAAAAAAAAATCCTCACAGAAAAATGCTTTTATGCTCATCTTAGTCAGAGACAGTTTTTCATCTTGAAAGAACTTATGCAATAGTGATGGGAATGCGTTTGTTGAATAAATTATGATGTAGGGATATTTGCAGCCCAATGTTTCCCCACTACAGCTTCCCAGAAAAGATCTTCCACACGCCCTTACACACAATATAGGCATAGTCATGTTTGCTGCATTTCTGCTTTAACCAAACGGGAACATTGCTGTTGCGTTGCTGTTTTTGGATGTGATGTGTGTTCTCTCCCCTCTCTTTGCTTCCATTCATGAGTCATAAACATCTCTGTGCATACATTTGTAATCATTTTCCATGACTCTTAAAGACAGTAAAGTGTTGTTTGGCACATCGCTGCCATTCTGCTTTAAAGCGTGTGTCACCCTTCTTGATCATCTGAAGCTCTGTTCCTCTCCTTTAATATTACGCTTGCAGCCCTTATCGACTCAAACCCAACCCATCCTCGCCACCGGCGTCCCTTCTCCCTTCACGATGATCACAGCTGACATTTAATCTCTGTGCACCACAAACAGGGCCGGACTCTGTTAATGACACATGCATATGGATGAGCCTTCAGTGACAATCAGCAGGGCAAATCCAAAAGAACAGCTCAGCTGCCTGGAGGTTTACCTACAGTATAATACCCCCCCCACACACACACACCACACACACACACACCAGTGTGTACTGTAGTACATCATCCACTGTAGGTGCCAGGCTACTTTATATATTAAACACATTTTTCCAGCCTTGTGTCACGTGAGGGTGATCCATGGATTGTCCAGCATTGAAGGCAGGTGTATTCAGACTGTGAAGAGGGAAGGTGGGCAGCCTGCATGTGTGTGTGTGTGTAACACTCTGTTTGTCTGTCTGTCTGTTACAGATCATGTGTCTGTAGGTGGCCTAGGTGACAGTTTCTATGAGTACCTGCTCAAGGCCTGGCTGATGTCTGACAAGACTGATGAGGAAGGCAAGAAGATGTATTATGATGCCCTGCAGGTAACACACACACACACACACACACACACACACACACACACCAGATAGCTCTTCAGTAAGGCTTGAGGTGACTAGCTGGTGGCTGTTGGAGAGACACAGGCAGAATTATTTTTAGTTTCAATCAGACACTTCCTTCAGCTGGCAACATTACGATACGATAGTTTGATTGTCGTATATTTTTTGTACATTTTTAAAAACACCATCTAGTTTTAGACTAATTTGTAAAATGTTTATTTCCTTCTTTATGTGATAACAAAACAAATATGTTTAGTTTTAGATTTAAAAAAATTATGTTTGACTTTGACTTTCATAACGTTTATAGTCCAAAAAACAGAAAACATATTGTATGTTAATACTAATGGAACTAGTTTATAAAGAAGGTTATGGTATGTTTCCTTGTTAATACTTCAGTGTATTGGTGACTGTATAGTCAGTTCTACATTAGTGTCTCAGGCGTGTGAACACTGTTGTCATCCTCTGACATTAGATGATCAGTTTGGCTGTAACTTTTCTCCTGTACAGGTTTTACTTTATGGAGGACGATGCACAGCATTCTGTACAAAAATAAGAAACATATTACTGAGAACACTAATGCAGTAAAATAGAACATACTGGGATTTGGTCTGCAGCTATGCACCAAGCTGGCATGGCAGCATTACATTTTTCCCAGCCTGACCCCAGCCCGCTTATGGTGCAGCTAATTAGTGTATTAGGGCTTTTAATTTGGCGTCAGTTGACTGAACATGTTTTAAAAAAACTTTTTTCTTTGTGGTTTTCTTTTGATCGCTGTAATGGTGCATCAGAAGTAGAAATCACTTTTCACTTGTCCTGCAGGTCCCTAACAGCGCCTTCTCTGTCCCAACTGTGGTGCAGCACTGATCTCTGTGGGATATAATTTCCATTCTGTTACATTTCATAGCACTGAATGCAGAATACAGAGACCTCAAATCTAAAGTTGTTGTCAAATGGGCGAAAATTGGGTTTGCTGAGCTGAATGGATTTTCCCCTGCAGGGTTTTGCCTCCCTCGTGTACCCTGAGTCAGAATAAATGGCTGACAGGAGGCCGTACAGTTGTACAGAATTTATTTCTCCCAGCAGGGAATATTGTAGGAATAGAGTTGTCCAAATAAGCTTGCAAGTGCTGCTCATGAGATAATAAAAGCAATCATTTAAATCAAGGCCATGTTATTATTAAAGAATTTCCGGGGGAATCGCTATGATTATAAGCAGTAAATATCTAAAATACATTTAGTTTCATTAAAGTTTAGAATTTAGTTTTTTTGTTGCTTTCTCTTTTACTAAGATAATGTGTTTTCCAATCTGTTGAGTTGTACGTGCGTAGTTGTTGTTCTTTTGTTTTTGTTTAGTCTTTTTAATTTTGGGGCGTAGTGATTAGTTTCAGCAGACGGGAGGACGACAGCACAGATGAGACTGAGTTTTGTATAAGAAGACAAATGCATAGAACAGATGAATCTACAGTAAAGACAGACTCCTGAAATCGCAAGTGAACCAGGACACACACACACACACACACACACACACACACAGCATGCACTTGAGCAGACAGCTTTTCTCTGTTTAAACAAATTGTCAACTTAAGTTGTGGTGACAAGCTTTGGGTGTCAGCTGGAGAAAGCCGCTTGTCTTTCTGTAACACACTGGGGAGCGAATATATTACATGGCGGCTAAAACACAGAATTAAACACGCGGGGACGCTTTCTGTATAATCCCTCTCGATCTTCGAGGATTAGGGGCGTTCTTGGTGTATTCGTCGTGTAGAGGCTGGCGAGGAGAGAGCATTAACGTTGAATCTGAGTCACAGCAGCAAAATAAAATGATAAATCTGTCGTCCTTCCTTCTGGCTGTTTTTGGGGCTCAGTATATCCCAAATATATTAAAACCCATGGTCCCTTTTTTGTACCACCTATCTATCTCAAATTTCAATTTCCTTCCAGAAATCCAGACATGGATACCTGTGATACACAAATCTTGTTATTAGCAGTGTCATTAAGAGCTATAATCTCTGAGACAATGAATAAGCACAAATATCCTGTCTGCCAGGCACCAGCATGTTTAGACATTAGATATATGAAAATGTAATTTTACAGATGTCAGTCAACAAGGTCTTTGTGATTGTTTCTGGAAAAAATTTCGTTTGTTTGGAATTAATCTTGCCATAAGTCATACAAATCATCACAATTCAGCGTCAGTGTTGTAGTAATTACATGGTATGCATATACATTATAATATGTACAGTAGATGGGGAAAAACTGTTTCATATAACACTAATATGTTATTGGAATTAAAATAATTTTACACAGCATATACATTAGTTCCTAAAACTTAACACCTTCAGACGAGAAGACGTGGTGATGACAGATTATTTCCTAATGGTCTTGTTGCTCATAGGAGCAAGATGAAGATGTTTGACACAACTCCACCATGTTCAGAGTCCAGGATTTACCAATACACACTAATACAACTCTACCCTCCTCCCTCTCTCTCTCTCAGGCAATAGAAACCAACCTGATAAGGAAGTCGAGCGGTGGCCTGACGTACATCGCCGAGTGGAAGGGGGGGCTCCTGGAGCATAAGATGGGTCACCTCACCTGTTTTGCAGGCGGCATGATCGCTCTGGGCGCTGACGGGGCGCCCAGTGAAAAGACGGGCCACCAGATGGAGCTGGCTGCTGAGATCGCCCGCACGTGTCACGAGTCTTACAGCAGAACCGGTAAATATGCACGCACAGGCATTTCCGATGAAGCCGACAGACAGTAATATGATTTATGTTTTCCAATAAATTGCTTACTCTAGTTTTAAGTTTGACAGACATTTTTTTTGTTTGGTTTTTGTTGCAGATTTTATATTTTTACCCCTACCCCTTGTTTTTTAGTTCCCACTTATTCATTTGACAGCAGACAAATAGAGTGGGCCGGTACTTTGGAGAAACTTTAAATCTCACGATGCTGTTTTCAGCTGTGTGATTAATCTTTTGTTATGGTTGTGGAATGGAAAAGGCATATAATACATTTAAACACAAGGCCTGTTCACTGTGTTTTCAAAACAGTCGAGTGTCATATGGACAATGAAAGAGATCATTCTTATTGTAGTTATTGTTCATGTTCATCGAGCCCATGTTAATAACAGGAGGGCTGCTTCAGCAAACTTTTTATTTTACTGTTCGTATAAGCAGCTGGTTTTAAATAATTATTGGTTTCCTGTTCCTCTTATATCAATTTCTACGGCGATCACCTAAATTTTAATTTGCCTCGACTTGAAGGGCCTTGTCGCCCATCTGTTCAAAAGAATCACGGCACCCATATATGAACATGTTTGTATAACAGAGCGTCAGGGCTCAGTGAAAGAGGGAGGGGCAAACATTTTTCAAAACTGAAAAACAGCCATATTTTCCATATTCAAAAGAAAACACTTTTTTGTATTCTGTTTTCCCCCTTTGCAGGTTTGAAGCTGGGCCCGGAGGCGTTTCGTTTCGATGGCGGCGTCGAGGCCATCGCCACGCGCCAGAACGAGAAATATTTCATCCTCCGTCCCGAGGTCATCGAGACCTACATGTACATGTGGAGGTTCACCCATGACCCCAAATACAGAGAGTGGGGCTGGGAGGCTGTTCAGGTAACTTATTTCTTAATCTAATTGTTTAAATCAGGGGTCTCAAACTCAATTTACTTGGGGGCCGCTGGAGGCAGAGTCGGGGAGAGGCTGGGCCGCATCAGGTTTCCACAAGAAAAACTTTTAAATAATTTAAATCTTCTCAAATGTCGTTATTTTTTATTTTTAACACAAAATAATATGAAAAAATAAATAAACAAATTAGAAAAAAATAAATAAGAAATTAATAAGAAAATCAATCAATCAATCAGTAATAAGTAAATAAAATAATAATAATAATTATAATAATTAGGATTCAAATGTCTGTATTAACAGTTCTTAAAGTTTTCTAAAGCTGTCGCGTTGAAGTTTCAATCAAGTGTTTAGCCAACGCACAAAGAACGTCATTTCCGCAATGTACGTCATTTCTGTTCCGTGCCGTTCATAACAAACTCGCGGGCCGCACTAACATTAAACTTTAATAATAAGTTGGGGGCCGCGATTCTGAGACCCCTGGTTTAAATCCTTTTATTGCAGGCAGGAGAAGTTGGTTTATTTTGTACTTTACAAATACAAACTAAGGAGGACGGAAGTTGGATTAGGACTTTTACTTAGTTTATGTCATAATCCTCCCCATGCTCTAGCGATGTTTTAAGTTCTTAAAGGGCTGGATTGATGCTGCCACTCACTGATGTCGTCCTCTGTCCTGTTTTCTCGTTGTCTCTCCCTATTACTGCATGTCACCCAGGCCTTGGAGCAGCATTGCAAAGTGGAAGGGGGCTACAGTGGCATCAGAGACGTCTATGCTTCAAGTCCCAACCACGACGATGTCCAGCAAAGCTTCTACTTGGCTGAGACGCTCAAGTAAGACACACAAACTGGGCAGATTTGTCCACACGCCCTTTGCTTCAGTCCCCTTGTGATTGTCCTGTCATTGCATTTTACGAAGGGACTGGGACCCTGCATTCCCAAACCGACACAAGTGTCAAGTCGCACACAAAGTATGATGTCGTTATTCATTCAGACAAAGCTCCAAAGTGGCCACAGTCCGTGGCAGCTCGACCCGCTCTCACACACACTCAGGAGACAGAGTGAGTCTGAGGGACCTTTGTAGATATGTCCTCCAGAATTCATTACCAATGCAGTTTAAATGTGGTAGTAGGTGGAATCTGACTAGATTGAGAGACTTTAATGAAAAGAATTTGAATTTAAGTGTTTGGGCCATTTCCCATCAGTGGAGAATGTTTTGAGCATTGATCCAAACAGGCAGTATGAGGGTTTGTGAGATGAACAGGCCAAAACTAATACAGGAAGTTGTGCACAACATTATATTTGTTATCTGAAAAATCAGATATTTTACACTATTTTAGACATTTTCTATACACATTGAGAGTGAGATTGTGCATAACTTTATTTTCCAAATTGTATATTTTACTGTCGATCTCACACGTGCAGCTGAATTACTTCAGACTGCTTTAATAAAAATAATGTGACTTTAACCAAAATATATTTTAAACAAATTGCAAAAGAAGTGTTGGGAAATGAAGAAAGGTGTGACCCTAGTGTGTCTCCCCGATGTGTTTTGGATCATATTTGAATGACAGTGTGGGTCTGTGAATAAGATGCATCCAGCTTGGAGACTGACAAGTATCAGCTGTGAGTAGAGTGAAGTCGTTGTTGGTTTTAGTGTCTGTCAACACTTATTTCTTAGGGATGACCTGAAAAATGTCAAAAGACCCACTACGGATCTTTTTGAAAGTTTGTTTTTGTGTGAGTGATCAAATTGTGTCCTGTAAGTCCCTGAAAGCGGGCCTGCGTAATTTTGTATAACTAGTGCTGCAGTGGGGCCTTCTGTTTGCAGCATTTATGTGGACGAGGGTTTGTGCACACAGAACAATCGTGCTAACTACATGCACGTTATTTCCAAAGTGGAGAAGAACAGCACTTTGTCTTTGCGATAACTTAAAAGGACGTCGATAAAAGCACGGAAGGTTCCAAACAGACGCCCCAGCAGTAAGAAAAGAAAGAACTCGTAGCACAGGCCGCAGGGAAGTCTGCCTCCATTCTCTGAACACGTTCAGACATTTTCTGCCCCTGACCCCGACTCCGACTGCAGCTTTGGAGGTACTGATGTTAAAACTGACTCATGCCATGTAGACATGTCAAATCACATATTGTGGCTGCACGCGCCGATTTTATTTCTCCTGACATTTGCGAGTAAAATCCACCCACGCTGGAATGATTCCTCCTGTGATACGTTTAATGTGAAAATAATTAGGAACACGTTTTGAACAAGTGATGCACTCAAAGTGCGGCACGTATTTTCAGCAAAAGACCCACGTAAATCACCCACGTTTCAGCAAACACTTGTGTTGCCTTATTAATATACTCACAGGTTTTGCAGACTCGAAAAGAATTTCCAAATAAACGCCTGTGCCTCCTTAGATCTTAAATTATAGACAACACGTAGAGACGGACAGAAACTGTGAAAAACACCACATGTCCCAACACACCACAGGCAGCTACTACTTCTCACTTCCTCTTAATAGTCGCCTGATATTTTTTACTTAACTGCCCTCGTCTGTGTGTGTGTGTGTGTGTGTGTGTGTGTGTGTGTGTGTGTGTGTGTGGCCATAAATGACTCTTTAAATGTGTTGTCAGCCACACAGTGTGATGTCTGCTGGCTAATAGGGCTTTCCTTCTCAGATGGCTTTCCAACTGTGTTCACGAAGACAGTCTGTTTAAAGCACGAGTAAAAATTCCAACTACAGTTTAACAAGTGTGAATGTGTGTGTTTTTACGTGTCTGTGTGTCGTTTGATTTCTTGCAGAGGAGAAGATACTACTTTAATATGTTATTTAAATATATTATGAATTTTAAGCGCGTGTAGTTCCAGATAAAAAGCTTCTACTCACTGACGGGGTGTGAGATTATTTGGTTTATTATAAAATGATTTGAAGGAGTCTTTGCTCTGTTCCTTTTCAGCTAGTCTCATTTAAAGGACAAGCCATTCTTTGCCATTGTAACTGTTTAAAGATGTTTTAAAAATTAGAATTTAAAATTAAATTAACCTGGCTGCTTTTTTCTGGAGTTTTTCACTTGATTTAATAATGTAATAAAATAGAGAAACCTTTTATTAAATTTAGTATCACGTAAGACAAACAGAACGCCAGAAACTATTAACAAAGATGTATTCACCCATTTCAGATATTAATTTTACCTTTATTACGTCATGGAATTATGATCAAAACGTTATACTTGGACTCTTTAATGTTAAAGTGGACAGAAATCTCAACAGTAAGATCATTTTAAATTTAGTGAGCGTTTGTGTTACTGGATCACTCGGTTTTTGAGGAACTCTGCCTCCAGGCAGATTTATATCTGTGCCATTTTTATTTCCATGTCTCAGTGATGGATTTCACTGTACTTCAGAGATATTCAGTGACTTGGAGATGTTCTTGTATCCAGCCCCTGACTCCTGCTGCCCAATAACATTTTCAGTAAAAGGCTTGGAGTCTTTGTTTGTCTTCATGGTGTCGATTTTGTCCAGGATTCCTGTTTGCCATTAACTACATGTGCATTTACGCTTTTTACTGCTAGTTTTACCAAATCCAGATGTGTTGTAATACGTTCACTGTGAAGCTTGTGTGTGGCCAAACCAAAAACGACACACTCTTATGACACCATAGGCTCAGTGAGCATCCTCCATCTTTTCCTCGCTGTTCTTGTCCCGCCCTCCTCTTCTCCTCTTCTTCTGTTTTTTTTAACCACAGCAGACAGCTGTTGACATTAAGTCAAGGTTAGACTAAAGAGTCTGACGGGGGTGAGGTGCCAACTCATCCAGCTTTTTTTATAGGCTGTAAATTTTAACAAGCTGAACCTCTACCAAAGAAAAGTAGAGGTGACATCCAGCATAAAAGTGGGAGTGGAATAGTTTTCAAGGCATTTTTTTTTTCTGCTATGCGAAAGAACTACAAAAACACGAAATTGAAAATATCTCATTAGCATCATCGAACATTAAAGACGTCCCACAGACAAGTGCAGGAAAAATACCAGTGTAATTGACCACCGGCCTGGAAAGTAACACAATAATTGCCTCATCTGTCAAAGCTGCATCACATTCTGCAGTCCATGTCGGAGACGGACCAGAGTGGACACGGAGAATATCAATCCCATTTAGCAGCAAGCCCACAGGTCTAATCCTGCTAATGTAGCTGAGGAATCTTGGCATCATGCAGAGCCACTTCCAGTATTCATCTTCCCACCGCTGCCAAGGACACGACTATACTTCACACTGCTGTCTGCTTTCAATCACTAGTTGCTTTCTAGTGGTTTGTTGGCAGGCAGGGGGAGGATGGAGATTGTCTGTGAAGGTCGAGGGCTTCTGGACACCCAGCTCCTCTGAATCATTAGTTTTGGTCAAATGACACAAGCACATGCTGTTAATTTGGTTGCAGTGTATGAATCTGAACCTTCTGCTCCATTTGATCTATTTTCTTTATTTTGGAAATGTTTTTCATTGTTGCTACTGGGGGTGCAGTGAACACGTGAAAGTGGATCGGTTTCCACAGCCTGACACGTTTCCATAGACACTTACATGTTTGCTGAGGTTACAAGACCGTCACACTGAGCGTCAGCAGACTTACTGCACGTAGATCAGTAGTAAACAGTAGTGAAAGCTGTGATCTGTAACTTACCATTAGGATGATGCTCTACGTTCTCTTCCTGTTATCAGCCCAAATTCCAGCCTAAATGTTGCTTTATCAAGCCGGTGAGATGTGTTCTAACATGTAGGTGCAAGTTAACGGCGTCAGGGTCCATGACGACACATTCTGACTTCCAGTGCAGGTGGGAAGACAAAATGATTGGGAGCATTTCCTTGTTGCGGAATTGCGTGAGGCAGTTGAGTAGCTTTCTTTTTATTGATCTCTCTTTTTCGGCTCATGATAAAATCTGAAGATACTCGACCAACAGCTGTCTTAATACTCACTTTATTCACTTCGCACCACTCCTGCGGTGGATAATGTGATATTTTGAAAGTTTCATAAGATGTGATGACATTGTACAACAGATTTCATCACTTGAGGTTTTATAAAACTCAAGCTGCATCCATCCTTCTCTCAGTTCAACGTATGTTTCATCACTTTCTTGGGATGGGGGGGGCAGAACTGCAGATAAATGTTGCAATAGCTGAAAACAACTCCAAATACTATCAGAAGCACTGAAGAGGAAGCAGTGGGGATCCCCGAATCTATTCATATTTCCGGAGAAATGAAGGCGAAGGGTGTTAAAGAAATCCAAACATGTTTCAGCCCTAAGATCCACTGTAAGCATTTTCATGTTTGTGCTTGTTTGTACTGCGCATCAAAACCAACTGGAAGTACATAGTATTTCTTACTTTTCATCTACTTTGACAACAACAAAAACAAACTATTAAAATCAGATGGATGTCCTGTATATGTATGTATGTAAATAAGTACAATTAAGACCTAAAATGGATTTCCATCTTTCTGTGCAGTTTAGTTAGTTGTGGACGTCTCCAGGCAAACCTACTAACCGTGGCAGTGCTACGTCCACAGCTGCTGTGTGAGGTGGAAAACTGCATCGCAGGGTGTAATGATGATTAGGCATCTAAAAGCATGTTTCATAACTGCTCTCATAGCTCAACGACACTGTTTTAACTTCTGTTGTTGAGCTACATGTTACAAGCATTTGCAGTAATTACTGCCCATTTCCTCCAAGCATGTGATTTGATTTCAACACAGTGATGCAAAACAAGTTAAATAATCAAAAGGAATAAAGCTAATGTTATTATTATTTTATTTTAATCATTAAAGAAACATTTATCAGGTAATTGTGCATTAAATATGCTGATGAAAACTTTTTTCTTTCATCAGCAGCAAGTGACTCGGCTTCTGTGCCCAACTGTTGTGTAGGTCACCGCATTTCAGCAACGCTCGGAGCCAAACACGCAGTCGCCAAAGGTTTCTGATCGGTGCCAGAGGGTCTGAGAGACCAGTGGTGCTTTAAAACCAAGTAGAATAATTTCATAATTAATAAGGACGCTGACAGACAAACAGTGTAAGGACTTTAAAACAGGTGGAACGTGTTTTCTCCTTCTGGTCCTTGTCTCGACTCGGGCAGCAGAGTTCAGGGTCAGCGGAAACGGGTTTATGAGGTGTTTGGGTCAACCAGAGGAGAGCGTATCTGCCATATGAAATATATTTATCAGTAAGACATCAGCAGCGAAAACCGAGAGTCACTGGCACATGCTGAACAAATCGACAGTATCTCCCTGAGAGTTTTATAAAGATGAAATAATAAATGAATACTGTATGTTCCATTTTAGCTGTGAGCACACAGACGCCACATTAGTGGAAAGTGAAACCTTCTGTGCCTGTTGTACCAGAGTTGCGTAGACTAGACGCTTGAACTTCCTGTTTAGACAAGTCACAAGATTGAGCTCAGTGCTTGTATGAATCTTTAAAAACGAACTGCAACTGTTCACGACTAATAAACAGTTTCCTGTCTCCTCCAGGTATCTGTACCTGCTCTTCTCAGATGACGACCACCTACCATTCGACCACTGGGTCTTTAACACTGAAGCTCACCCTGTGCCCGTCATCCAGAAGGACCAAACAGACAGACCCAATGAAGTGGAGTAGTGGTCCAGACCAAAAACAACAACCAAGTGCGCTAACCTCTGATTCTGTGGACCTGAGCCTCCCGCTGTCTGTCTGAAACTCTTTAGCCATGTGGAGCCGACCAGTGGTTACACCTTCCTCTTGGTTCGGATTTCACTTTATTTTCAATGGGATCTAACTCAGCCTGGTGCAGCTGAATTCTCACTCTTTTTTAATTTGTTTTATTTTGCTTTTTAATTTCTTCTTGTTCCTGTTGTTCAGCTCTGGTCGACTCGACACGCCAACACCTGGATGTTGAAAACAAAATGTCGCTCCCCGTGAGTTGAAAGCGATAATGTGATAAAGGAAGGGTGAATGCAGCGATACCTCCCGACTGGTATCGTACGTTTGTAACTGTCCTGCAGAATACGTGGGTCTTTGGGGAGGTCGTTACACTAAGTCACAGTTATCACATTCTCAGCTCATTCGGAGACTGGCCAGTTTCACATTATGTTGCTAGCAGCTGCAGCTCCACGTGTCGTCCGTTGGTTTTTGTGTGGACTGGCACACGTGAACCCGTCGTCTCACTAACGTGACGTTTTGGGTCGAGCCCAGAAGAACTCCAGCTCTTGTCTGAGGATCATAAGGCTGACTTAGCGAGCAAAAGGACGCTCGGATCGCTTCACATGCGTTGTCTTTTCCTTGCCGTACCGCTTCGATATTCGAATAGGAGCCTGTTTTCTTAACCCCAGAGCCGGTGCCGCCGCCGCCACCAGGACAATAACCCAACTTCAACACTGTCTAGAGAGAAACGTTTGCTTTCCTAAAACCATTTGGTTGTCTCTGTGGGGACAGAGGAAAGTCACAGCACAACCCTCCCCTGCTCCCCCCGTCACCCTCTGACTGCTCCCTCCTCTCTTACTCTGAGTTTGGTGTGACACAGGACGACCAGCCGCACCACGTCTCTGCCAATAATCTCCCCTTCGCCCTCACGCAGAGTTTACACGAAGCTGCATATCTCATCCTTAGTTCATCGGAGGTTTTTTTTTGTTGATGTTTCTCCATCTGTACCAGCGTTTCTGGGGTTTGACCGATACAGGTGAAGCTGTTTCTGCAAATTTTTGTCCCAAATAATTCAGTTTGCTGTTTTATTACAACAACAACAAACGTAACCATAAGCTCCTGTGTCGCTCAGTGTCTTCCTCTGTCCTTATACGCTCTCTCATCTGAATAACAGCGGAGCGACCGAATGAAGCTGTAGTTCTGTGTGATTGAATCTTTGCAAAGGGAAGTTTTAAAGTCTTGTTTTATTCATTTGGAGACTTGTTCTGTAAAGGTTGAAATTAGATTTTAACATCTTTTAATCGAAGTGCTTTCATGCGTAAAACAAACTTTTTAGACTCCACAGACACTGAAAGTCTCCGTATAAGAAGATGTGATCGATTCGATGATTGCTTAGTTTTAGAATCTGATTGGTTAGACGCCTCCCAAACGGAACCAGCGCTGGTCAGTGTCGGAATCAGCAAACCTTTGTATCGGTCAGACCTGTTCTCACGTGGGTGTGTGGTTGTATCACTTTGTTGCTGTCCTTGACTTGAGTCTTAGGACGGGTTGTATGATCATCTCTCCTCTATGAGGAGACCAGACTCGACTTCGCTGTAATAATTCACTCACACACACAAGAAGCCATACTTATTCAGTACAGCTTTACCATTCTGTCAGGCCTCTTGATTTATACTGACACAAACTGTGTGTCGTTGTAAACTTCCTCTTCAGCAGGAGTTTCACACATCAAAGTCACACTTACTAGGGTATTTAGTTGGTTTTAAGGTAAAGTTTCTCCCAATGCCACACAGAACTGTAGCCTGATGAAATCCAGTTTAGTCTTGGATCTAGTGCCTTCACTGTTGAAAAGGAGTCAGAGGGAGAAGCAGCTCACACACACACAGCAGAGGTTTAAAATAGTCACGGAGCTTTAAGTAAAGATCTCAAACCTCAGACGAGGATTACACCAAAATGAGACACGGATTTAAGGATAATTCCTGCTTTTTAATGTGATTATTTAACGTTCAGAAACTTTAGATTGAAAGTCGCCCAAGATTTGGTGAAATTGTCTTGACGTCATTGTGGTGAGTTAGAAGCTTGAGGGTTTCAAAATGAAAAATTAGTCTCATACGCTCATACTTTTCTTTCCCCAGGATTGGCCCACCAACCACTGTGTCATTGTTTGAGACCAGTAAGAGTCCTGGTTACCAGTTAGAAGTTTCCTTCAACCAGCCTGACATCTAGTGGTGACTATTTTCTATGACATGTCAAACGTGGGCCAAACAACAGCAGACTGAAAAGTTTAAAACACAATTAATTTTGGGAACGGAAACAAAAGGACGGGAAAAAGAAATCATAATAATAATAATCATAGGATAATGTGCAGTACTGTCAAAAGTGTCAGAAATAATGAGAAATGACAGTGTCATCAACTTTGTGTTTATCGTCGACATTTCATAATTCAGCTCCAACAACAGACTGCGTGACCCAACCGAGTTTAAACCACATTTTTCAAAATGACCAGACCTGCGTTCACATCAGGCAGCAGTCTGCAGCTGGGCTGGAGGTCACGGCGTCTTCCGTGTTCAGAGCTCCAGGTTTGGGGCATTTTCTTGGAGTCTAACACCAAAAATACCCAGAATTTAGCAGAGAATGATAAATACGGTACAAAAAGCCAAAAGACACATGCAAAGAAAAATGTCGAAATAAGGTCAATGATCTGTTATTTCTGCATTAATCCGTCTGAACATGTGCTGCATGTTGTTTTTAAATGTATTTTTTCATTTTCAGCCGTCACTTTAAGTTGCACCTTCACTGATATTCAACTTGCTTCTTTTGGTTCTACTTTGGGTCGTACATGTACATAAATGCCATTAAACGTCCCTTTGATTTCCCTCTCTCTACTTCTAGCTGAAAAATGCCTCCATGTGACATCACTTGGAGGCACCTTCAGTTCAGATTGTGTCGTCTTGGAGTTTGTACTGTGGAGCTACTAATCATAAAGTCCTAATGATGAAAACCTCCTCCAGATGATGTCATCTAGTTCTAGTGAGTTTCTCACCTAATGCAGAGAAATATTTGAATATAACAAAGTCAGAGGGATGTTGTGAAGCGTGAATGCACATTTACACCACAAAGACATAGCAAAGCAAGTTGAAAACTGGTGAAGTCGCCCTTTAATGACCATTTTCCAAAAACTACAAACCAAAAAGTGTAGTGATCTACACGAGGATATGATTGAGTTAAACTTCCCGTTCAAATTTAAAGAGCTGTTGAGTTTCTGAGCTGTGAGAAATCCCTCCGTGTTCTTGAAATCACTGTGCAGGCGACAGCGTCTGTGTGTTTAATGTGTTTAATTAGCTGGTTGACAGGAATTTATTATATTATCCATGTGGTGATGTAAAATGTAATAGTTGATTTTGCTGACTGTGTTAATTTATTCTGTAGTAGTGATCGACCTGAAGGTGACCCCAGGTGACCCCAGGTGGAGCTGTGGGTGCAAGAGGCCCGACAACACGTCCGGACCCTTAATACAAAGCTTCACGTTTTATGGATGTTTGAAAATGTAAAAGTTCCAAGTCTTTGAACATTTTAACACCAAATATTTCAGACAACAATAATCAGCAGTGGAGCCGCCACCATGTTGTTAGAGGAATTATATCAACATATGTCCCGTAACTTGCATATGTCTGGAAATACTACACGTTGATTGGGTAGAACCCGTGTTTCATGCCAGATGGAGGCCAGAGAATCCACCTGGGAGTCCACCAGGGGGAGAGGAACTGTATGAATGTACCATCCAATGTGAAGTCAAAACTATTTTGTGTGCATTTATGTCTTTGTGATTTAGTCATTTTCTGTTTCTTTATTCATGGAAAGCACAAAAAGATGCAGCAATGTGTGCAGGGAAGGACGGGCCCGTGTCTGGACTCGAATCAAACACAGTAACGCGCTACATACACTTTCGTTGTTGTTCCGAAGACGGGGACAAATAGGAACATGGATCATTCTGTTTATGTCGTATAATATACATGTTATGACCGCTAAGCTTCAGATAAGAGACACAGGCAGAAACTTTATTTCAAACCATTTTTTACAGACTATTTGGGAGCTGATAATCAGAGACTTATGACTTTATCAGTGTTTACATGCAACAACTAAAGAAAGTCATTCTCTTGTGATGAAGGATGATGATTTTTCCTTTTCCCACGGTGGTGTAACGTGTCTCAGTGTCCACTATTATTACACTATAAAGTCATATTAGTTTTTTTTTCCTCTGACTTAAAATTGACTTTTATCCTGCAAGAAGTTACCGCTGAGCTCCGGACCAGTGAGCAGCATCTTTTATTTTTAACAAAGCAGGTCCAGGTGTTCTGCTTAAATCAGCCTCATCAATCCTTTGCTGAAGCAGCTCAGAGGACAGTTTCACATTTCAAACTTAGGGAGTAATCATTGCTCGTGCTCATAAAGGCCCTGAAGTGTTCACATCTTAAAGCCATTCAATGGAAGTCATGGGGCCACGATCAGCCGTCTGTGAAAAAATCTATTTCTGAAGGGAAAGAGGGATTTTATTGAATTTTGTGGATACTCTCAATGTTGACTTTTTTATGAATTAAATTCCCTTCCAGTGAAAGTAAAGTAACAAAATCAAATCACTGCATCTTTGGACAAACCTCAGACAAGGATTACAAAAATTAAACACAGATTTAAGGATAATTCCTGCTTTTTAATGTGATTATTTAATGTTCAGAAACTTTAGATTGAAAGTCATGTAGTGTGACTAACTTGAAAGCTCTATTTTGAAAAACTTTTAATACCTTTTTGCACAGATGAAGAACTGTATTTTGGCCCCTAATCAATTAGCAGCGCTGCTAAAGGCCGACTGTGGGCAGGAGGAATCGTTACAGCCAGTGAAACCTGCTCGGGAAACACGACTCTGGTTTTCAGGCATGTTTGGAAATTATGAACTCTCCTGTTAAGTCTGGAGTTCGTGGTTTGTCGATCATTGGTTTCTCAGACTGCACAGCGACCTCTTCAGATATATGGATTTGTCCAAAAACATTTTTAAAAATTTCATTTTAAAACATGTCCTCACATTGTAGGAAAAGGAACAAAGAGGATGATTGAAGCTTTTTTTAATTACGTGATGATCAGCTGTTAAAACAGTAGCTCATTAATTTTCTGTTGATTCTGATTCTGATTTCTGTTTTTGCTCCAACAAGAGAAACGGACGCCGTCACTTGAAAGAGTTTCCACAGCTGCTCCACCGACGTTCGGTGTCTTTAAGTCCATTTGGTTTTATTTGTTTCAAAGGCCAAAGTGAGTTCAGAGAGTTCGGCTCATATGTTGAGAAGTGTTTCCTTTAGGATCCGTTACGACGTGAAGCTGTTGATGGCGACTGGATTTGACTCAAGTCAACCAGTGTTATTTCTGAAGTTTGTCCAGTTCTAAAACATTTTCGAGCTTTGGGGTTAGATGTAGTTCTTCGGACTTTTTGGGGCTGTGGGGTTATGAGTTGATTATCGTTTTGAATGAATGCTGACAGTGTGTAGTTTCAGTTTCCTTCCCCGTGTTCACGCTCGGTCTGTAGTTTGGTTTTCAGTGCATTTTGAGGATTATGAATCAGACATAGCAGTTTGATCCGATTTACAAAGCTGTATTTTGGAAATGTGGAGGCTTTTGACTTAAAGGGCTGATCTGCTGATTGTCATCAGTGGTGAATCAGAAAATTAGGCCCCATGTTGAGTCGTATTCACGACCACCTGGACATTGTTTCCCCATCGTGTGACACTGGGCCGGTTGTTTCTCCACCTGAAGCGGGATGAAATGCAGAATGTATGTAATTTTTCACGTGAGCCATCAGTGTGATGTTTGCTTTTAACCACACAGAGCCTCACATCAGTCATCTGCTCCTTCTCATACGTTGTTTCCTAAAAATGTTGAATTGTCTCTGAATTTCTGAAAATTGTATGGAAGATCTGTTGCATTCCAATGCCTTCCTTTGTAAATATTAAAGGGAAATGCCAGCTATTTATGGAATTCATACACACTTTTCGAGGCCTCTCGCCGACAGCGTTGTTTTTTTTGTATTTGTTTCGTTGTGGTGCACAGTCGACAAACATAACTGACCGGTTCTTCTCAACTTAGACTCAATTCATCCTTCAAATCGTTGGCATTCTCCTTTAAAGGGTGACATGTGTGAAACCAACCTCAGAAATGTAACTGTATAAAATATTGCTGATAATCATTCCATTGCACATAGTTGACTTTGCGTTTATATGCAATATTTTCATTTTGTGGGGAAATTTGTTTTACTGTGTTAATATAATTATTGAAAAAAATGTAAATATTCCATTCTGGCAAATGAGCCGTTCTACATTTATATAAAAATCTTCGGAGCTTATGGATTAAAATATTAATGAGCAGCAGACTTTTTAATAAACTATATTTGTTACACTTCTCTTGTGAATAAAAATCTTTTAATAAGCGGTGCTTTGCGTTGTGTTCTGTCCATCATGAGACCCTCCTTCACTTATTTAAGTTTGTTTCAGTTATTAATTTTGCAGTACTGTTAGCATTTAAAAAAACCCTAATTACACATAGAAATCAGTGCGTGTGAACTACCAGTCAGCGCTGAAGCTATTCCAGGATTCAAAACCCAGTTTAGAGTTGTATAACAACATTATAAGAGCAAGTATTAATGTATTTTTCCAAACACCTACTTTATGATTCAGCATCTGCCCAGTTCCTGAGAGATTTCACATTTTCTGTTATGAGCACATGAATGGCTCAAAAATGATGCTGATCTTTGAAAGACAACTGCTTACAATGAGACAAAGCTCAGTTCTTTGAAACATGAGGCACGAGTTAGTTTGAAACCTCCTCTGTATTTAAACCTGAACCTCGGTACTTGTTTAAAGTTCTGTGCTTCGATTTCACACTGAGACGATAAAGTTATGGTTATAACATATATATCACGTTAACGTGAAAAACCAGAAACCAGCAACACACCGAAAGTTTGTCATGTCTGAAAATACGTGTATGTACCAGTTTCACTCACAGTCATAATTTTACTGAGCCTTTGTTTGTAAAAAAAATTAAAAAAGCTAAGTCTCCAAACAATCCCCACATACAGATTCTAAACCCACAATGACTATATTTACATTTAGTGTGTAATAATCTGATCTCAGATCAGCTCATTCTGAAGTCCATCATTGATTACTGATTAAATTTTATTTTAATGGTCAACTTCCCCAGTTTTTAACTTTCAACTCCGACTTGCTTTCTTTGGCTTTAGTTTAGGGAGTAAATGTACATTCATGTTTTAAACTTCCCTAAATTCAAATATTTCTCTTATTCTATCTGAAAAACTCCTCCAGATGACATCACCTGGAGGACTTTTTCATCATGATGTCATCCGGAGGAGCTCTGGAAAAGCACTTTTACCATGATTGCAAGCAACAAGACGACATATTCTGAGCTGAAGGTTCCTCCTCCAAGTGATGTCATCTGGAGGCACTTTTCTCCCAGATGTAGAGAGATGTTTTGATATAGGGAAGTTAAATGGCATTTATGTACATGTATGACGCAAACTAGAACCAACATTTTTCACCCACTTTATTGTTCTGTGATAGTTCAAATGATAAAGGCAGAAATAAGCCGTTGAAATGCCCATTGTGTTTCACTGTCGGCTTCACTTTATCTACGTCCAGAGAAGAACAAAAAACATGTCCTCGGATTTCTACACTAATTATTCTTTGTGTCTTATCGCCTCCCCGATCAGTTTCCTTCTGTGGCTGTAGAACCTGAGTGCGACAGCAGAAACAGAAAAACACGACTCATGGAAATTGTTCTCTTTTCTTTGTCTCACATAAACATGTCAACAGTTTTCTTCATCAGCTGAGCTTTTTCTAAGCTACAGGACCAAATGTTTTCTTTTTAACCAGAAACTGGAAGATGTATATATCACTCCACCCTCATCTGAGACGGAATCTTCGTCCTGATCCATGTTCTTCAGCTGAGGTGGTAAATCGCTGGACGATGATGAGAAGATCCGTTTGACATGTGTCTTCCTGCTTGAACTTGCACCAAAACCTTAATGTCTTTGTCATGATGCCGAATAAGTTAAAATATCTGTGCAAAGCCAAAATGTAACTTTAATACAAAGTCAGTTAAATCTGCACAAGATATTAACAATGAGGTTTTAGTGAACAGCCTGACTATAAAAGTTATAAGGACAGACCGACTTAATGCAGCTGGAAATCTTCATCGCCTACAGTGTTTTAGTTTTTTAACAATATTTTTTTCTTTTACTGTAATCAAGTTATTGTAGTTTTGTTTGTTAATTTTCTGAAGTTACCAAGGACTGTGTGTATGTGAGATCACCCAAAAAAACCAACCTCATATCCCATGATTTTGCAAACAGACTTTTTTTTTTTTATTTAACTTATTTGTAATAGGACAATTCATATTATTAAACACACACAAAGGCTAATTTCCATCTCCAGAATAAAAAAACAAATTTGTGTCCATGTGTAACTTCATAAGAGCAGTAATTTAAAATTGAACAGACATGAGATTGTTTCCGATTAAATGTCAAACACTGAAGCATTAAAGCGAAACTCTGGATGGTGATGGTTAATTTATAGTATGTAAACCTGCCAACTCCAAGAATCATTTTTCATAAAACAGCGTCATCAAACAGTTACTGTGCTGCTCCTGAGGTCCACCAGAGGACAGCAGAGGACAACACGATCAGGACGCTCTTCACCAACAGTCTCCATGGTTATTGTTTATTTTCCTGAAGCCATAAAAGGTTATTTTATGTTCGTTTGTCTTTAACATTTGCATGTTAATAAATTCAGAATTCATCAATTAGGAAGTTATTTATACAAACATAATTTAGTGTTTTGTGGAGAAAAGAAGACATCACTGAGTATTTTTATATATTTAGTATTTTATATGTTTATAGGGGAAAACTCCAACAAAAAAAAACATCTCAACAGTCGACAGTTAGTGTTCTTCTAAAAACGCTTCATTTCCTCATGTGAAAACAAACCGTAAATGACATTTACGAGTCGGGACGTGTTCATCACTAATTCAGTGTTAACGGCTTCGAATGTCACCGATGGTCAATGAGTCTTTAGTCTAAAACATGACAAATTGATTCATTGATGGCGTTTGTTGAATGTTTGAGCGGAAACGAGTCATTAATCTGCATGTCTGTGATGTGACCCGGCTGTGAGTGAGGGGATTCGCTTCCTGCCGTGGACCATCTTTTTACTGTGGTCACACATTAATCTGCATCCGACTCTTTACATGATATTTTGAAGGTTTCTGTCCATGACAACATTAAAATAGGTGCATCAGGTCAAAGAGGAAACAAGCGTTTGTTCAAACCTTTGCACAGGTGAGTAACAGGCGAGTTAATACTGCAGCTTTAACCTGGAACAAACGTGGGAAGTTACAGAACCAGTGAGTGTCAATCTGCCTCTGTGTGTTTGCACCACAATTTACAGACATGCATGTCCCTGTCCCCGTCCCCGTCCCTGTTCCCGTCCCCGTCCCCGTCCCAGTCCCTGTCCCTGTCCCAGTCCCTGTCCCTGTCCCTGTCCCTGTCCCTGTCCCAGTCCCTGTCCCTGTCCCTGTCCTCGTCCCTGTCCCTGTCCTCGTCCTCCTGGATAACAGCTAAAATGTCCCTGGGTTAGACGGTGAAACCAGGAACGTGTCTTTTTCTGTCATTTGTAAGTCACTTTGAATAAAAGTGGTGAAACAACTAATTGTAATTAGTCTGGATTTGTGTCCGTCTGTGTGTCTCAGTGTTGGTCCTAGATAGACGGAGGATGTGTCCAGGGTGGAGCTGCGATAGGCTAACGGATCTAATTAGCGCTTTGCTTCACCTGCATTGTGTCATTCGGGTGAATTTTGACTTGTAGCAAACAGTTTATTATTAAATAATAATAAATTGTCTATTATTAAATAATAATAAACAGTTAGTGTTAAATATTAAAACGTTCAGCACCTGTACAACGTGTGGAGCACGTGAACACGTGCGGAGATTTTCCCCCGCGAAGAACATTCTGGAAGGCTCCGCCCACTTGCGCCCCGGTAAGCTCCGCCCACCTTCACCTCATCTTATAAAGCTGCGGATTTTCCCAGAAGCCGTTTCATTTAGTCTTATTGCTTATTTTAATGTGTTAAAGTGAGCGAAAATTGGCTAAGTGTGTGTCACACATTGCTGAAAGCAAACAGACTCTTGTTGTTTCCAGTATTTATTGTTATTTTATTCAAGTTATTTTTATTATTACGATTCGGTATATTGTTTGTGCGAGCTGCTCCTCTCGAACGATAACGCAGAGGTTTATGAGTCATGCGTGAAAAAGATGGAAGTCTTTGATGTCTGTCACACATCAAAGGCATCACAGGGTTTTGAAACTCAGCGTTTCCCAGAAAAACCTTTGAATCGTACAGTGAACTTTATGCTACATTATGCAAACGTGAACACATTTTAATAACAATATAAGTTAGACGGTGTTTCCAACATCAAACCTCAGTGAGGTGAAAATAGAAGAAACGTCTGCTAGCACGGATGCTACACTAGCAGCTACCTTTACAAACGGCTAACATGAAGCTTGGCTGCTAGTGCAATTCTAGTTACAGGGATTAATAGCTTCATTATTAGAAGTTGTAAAACTAAAGTGGCCAAAACAAGTTTAGTTGAGCTCTGTGCACACACACGCCCACAATGCGCTATGAGAAAAAAATTAATAGAGTGATAACGAGATCAGTAAAATAGAATTTTTTTCAATCCTTAGTAGATATTGTCATTAATGCAAAATTCTTCTTGGTCTGTCACCATCAAATTTGATGAGACTGAGCTGTGTCAGACACAGCACTGTTACAGTTTGGTCTGTGATGTTATATTTAACTAAATAAAACAATTCTACTTATGCTTTAATTTAAGTTTTTAAGGTAATCACGAACTAGTGGACAGCCATGATTTTTTTTTTTGTGTACCCATAAAAAAATGCATTATTTCAATTATTTTAATACATTTTTATTAAGACACAAAAACATGTAGTAGTAATAAACTGAGTAAAACAAAAATACTAGATTGGGATAACAGTCATTTAGAGTGAATACCATCAGAGATGATTTTGATTAACATCCAAAATAAATGACATTGTTAGTGTCAATGTTTCCTCATAGTGTAAAACGTGATAAACACTTAACTCAATAACTCTCCTCATTTGTGTCTTGAAGATCACCTGTGTTCGAGTCTCTCACTGCGAAGATTGTCCCTGTTGCTTTGACAGCTCAAGCTGATCTGTACTGAGACAAACAGTCCGAACATGGAGTTTATTGAAGGGAGCAAAGGCATCTACAGACCCATCAGGGTGAGTGAGAGCTTTTACTGATCTCAAACAACGTGCAGATGTTGTAAATCTATGAATACCAAGCTCGTTTCCTTCACAGGTGTTGTTTGACATGCCCATTTATGAAGGGGCTCTGCAGATCTGCTGGCACATGGTTTCATACAGGTGTCAGGTAAAACCCGCTTTAGTTTTTGTGTGTGAGCCCATCGGAAAAGGCAGCAAAGTCTCCTGACCGTGACCTCTTGGATGTTTTTTAGATTGCACTGGTGACGGAATTTCTCAGGCTTCAGCAAAATAAGCAGCTTCCATCCGAGTTGACCGCTGAGGATATGAATGATCTGCTGGTGGAGCAAAGCAAACCCGCGCTGAGAGTGAAGTGAGTTACCGAGACACACACACACACACACAGTCCAGCACTACATGGGACCATAAATCTTCTCATGTCAAACCCGTGTGTGTCCTAAGAAAGCGAGGAGCAGTGGGGATGAAGCTTCTGTGGACTTTGTGTTTGCAGGCTCTGGGAGTTTGAACTGGAGGACTCTGATGAGGATGTGGCCAAGCCTCTTCTCAAGCTGGTAAGACCACAATCCTCAATGAGTCTAAAGCAGAAGTTCGAGTCGTGGTTCCAAGCTCCACCTGTGACTGTGAATATGATGTGTTTTTTTATGGTCGTCATGTCTCATTCCTTGTTTCAGGTGTGGGAGGTGAACACCAGCATGAAAATGAGGGACATTGAGTTTGAAGCAGGCGGCTCCTCAGCTCACCAGAGAACATGCCTCCCAAGTTCAAGTAAGTCGCAGCTGGCACATTTCTCATGTGCCGAGGTTGTAATGTCTGTGTTTTCCTGTAGTTTTTGAAAACTGACTTTCATTGCTTGTAAACCACAGACACCCCAAGATCATCGGCCAGGCGCTGGCGTACGACAAGAGCCTGGCAGAGCAGCAGCAGCAAGGGGCCCCCAGCTCCAAACTGCTGGGCCCAGTGGAGGTGGTGATGGAAGTGGTTCCTAAGGTCCTGCAGGGTTTCTGGGTGCCGGCCGAAAGCACCTGCTTCAACATGCCCTCCAAGCAGCTCAGCGACATGGCTGTTGGAGCAACCAAAGCCGTCCAGGACCGGGTGACTGCTGCTCTGTCCAGCACGCTCCTTCAGGTCCCCTTCTCCCGTTCCATCAGAGACGAGATGGTCGTGTCCATCCAGGAACAGGTCGCCCAGGGTTACGCTCCAGACCTCCTGGTGATGAAGCTCAGCTGCTTTGCAGCAGACGTCCTGAACACCATCAGCGATGTCGCGGCAAAAAAATCTGTGTCCTGTTCCAGCCTCCTAACGTACGCCTGTGAATGTTTTAATGTCTGTACAGTAACACATGTTTATTAAGTCATGAATGCATTGTTGTTGTTTTGATGAAACCTTAACATTTATTAAAAGGAGTAAAGTTACATTTTAAGTTACATTACATTACTACATTTTGTAGTAATTAAGATTAGATTAGATTAGATTAGATTCAACTTTATTGTCATTACATATGTACAAGTACAAGGCAACGAAATGCAGTTTGTTTCTAACCAGAAGTTCAATAAGCAGCAAGTGCAGAATACAGGTTATAAATTACCTCTAGAAAATATGTACACTATTAGTAAGAATATCAACACTATTAGTAAGAATATAAACACTATTAGTAAGAATATCAACACTATTAGTAAGAATAACACTTATTAAGAGTAAATACAGTTGGAGTTATTTTTGGTTAACACTGATATTCTGCAGTGTCAAAAATAAATTACACTGTTTATTTTCCTCATAGTGTCAAACTTAAGTAACATTTATCATAGTGTAAACTGGGGTAACACTTAGATTAGTGTAAAAAGAATAACTCTGAATTGACACTGAGGATTTAACACACATTAACTGAGTCAGTGTTCAAGGTGATACACAGTTGAATACTTTATTTTCTAAATGATTTTAAATCTTTTTCTATATGTGCCAGCTTATTTTGACCATGTGCTCCCAGTCCGACCACCCAGCTAAAACATTTCCATTGAAAATCCGAGGACAAAGCTAGAATCCGGTTGTGTGTCAGTCCCCTGAACGTTTGTGTTAGTGTACGGCTCTGTGTCCCCCCGCTGCCTTCCATTACTGCAGGAACCTCGGCTCGGTGCAGTTTGGCTCTGGCTGCATATTTTGTGTGTTTCTTTGTTCCTCTCACTCTCAGAAAACAAATGAACACGATAAATTCTGCACCAGTTGTTTACAATAAAGACAATAAATCTCCACAAAGTTGCTGCGTCTGGAAAAGAAAAAGTCCCAGAGAAAAGACAACAAGAAAACTCCAATGTTTTGTTGATATGGATTAAAAGGCCGAGTCGCATCGGCTGCTTCTGGTCTTTATGTTTGGCTGAAACCAATCGTCCGCCGACCGGTTTTATCGCCTTTTTAGCAGCAGAGCAAACAAACATCCCCGGAATGACGCACTGATCCTTTAACTTCCTCCCACCCTCCTTTTTATCTGCCGCTCACTCCCACACGTGCTTCCGTCCCTCCTCCGGTTTTCCTACCTGACAGATTATCCTCGCTTTAAACAACACGGAAACTGCAGTAGTAAACAACGCTCCTTCAGCAGCAGCAGATTACACACGGGGAGAAGGACTGAACCTGTGCATCTGCATTCCTGAAAATTCACTGATTCTTGTGTGTTTGTGTAAAGCTGCTGAGCTACAACAAGCCTGAAGGAGGAACTGTTTTTTTTTTTCCGTCGAGCTCATCTTTTATTGAACAACGGAAACAAGATAGACCTCTGGGTTTTTCTCTATTTACACTTTGACGTCTCCCTGAAAAAGTTCCTCTTAATGGTGTGATTGATTCTCCTGTTTGCCGGATATTATTGTGCAGCGTATGCACCAGTGTCTGAACATAATCCAACATAAAAATGGATCCAGCACCGGCCTGTGATTCCCTGCACACATAATGCTGCCTCCTCTTTCCTCGGAGTTTATTATTCTGCATTGTCTCATCTGCACCGCGTTCTAAACCTCATACTTTGCTCAAAGGAAAATCTGATTTAGTTTTTTTAAAAACCATCTTTGGAGAGACAAACAATAGAAAAGAATAAACAAGAAGGAGACAGAAACACAAATGGAAAATGACACTTTTAGTCTTATTCGTCACATTCACCTCCTGGCAAACATGAAAGCAGACGATCAGTTTGTGAATTTTCTGTGTGTCGATGAAAAAACAAAGGAGTGATTAAGTCTGTTTTAGATTTTTGTGTTCTGAGCGCTGGCACGAATGATCACTTTCGAACAGCCTTAACAATCTGTAATGCGGTCGGCTTTTAAATCCCTCATCCGTCAAACTTGTGCCGTGTGCTGATATGCATGCGTTATCTAAATTCCCTGTGGACTCACTGCTCTGTCCAGATTATGATCCATTTCAGAGCTTATTCATTACATAACTTATCATTGTCGCTGCTTTACTGGGCAGTCGCTGTCCAAGTGAAACAGACAGTAAAAACCCTGATGATGAATAAATATATAGTGTGTGTGCAGCAGCTGTGTGGCTCTGAGCAATAATACGCCCAGTATTCACCGTCTTTCTATGCGACTGCTTGAACTTATTGCAGCTTGTGTTCAGTGCGGCACAGAGCGAGTAAATCATACAGTAAAACCAAGTCTTCACCCTCGAACAGGCCTTTAGAGTTACGATGAGTGATCAGAATGTCCTCGCAATGACGGATTACAGCTAAAAATAATCTGCATAACCATAGACACTCACGCTCTATCCATTCAGGCCGGCGTGTCATCGACAATAATAGCTCCCCACTTACATCACCAGCCCACGTCCTCAGTCACTCGGTGATAAAGCTATTGAATGAAAATGTGTCTGCCAAAGACTGTGAACATCACTGCCGACCCGCAGAGAAGGTTTCTAGCCTCAAGTGTGGTAAACACAAACCTGTCACAGAATCTGTGGTACAGAACGTGGATCCTCCCGTTTAGTGACTGACTGGATCTTCGTTGTTTCACACACGAACCAGCCGTCAGTTGAAGAAGTAGCTGGATATTGCAGGAAGTGCTGAACTCAAAAGGACAAATATTTTGTTACTGTACTTAAGTACATTTTTCTCATATCTGTACATTAATTAGGTAGATTTAATGATGTCTACTTTGACTCTTACTCTTAAATCTTTACTTTTTTCTCCGCTACATTTTTAATCAAAGTTGTGTTACCATCATCTCACTATCACGTTTCATATTAACCCACTTTTTGACTTTATTTAAAAGACTCATCTGACATATTAGCAGGACTCAAACTTCTTAAATGAACTTGTCTAACCTATTCTCCTCACTCGACGTGACTAGTTTGGAATTAAAACTTTAAAAAGTGCCGGATCAAATATTGTTCAAAACAGCTGTAACCCATCATTTATGTTGATTACTGTTTAGTGAATGTCTTTAAAAATAGTCAAGGGCTTTAAACTTTAAATACTTAAAGTATAAATCCTGCACTTACTTTCGTTTACTTAGGTAGAAATTGTAGCAGCCATCACCTTCGTCACTGCTCCGGGTGGTTTTGGAGGTCTTTTCTAGAAATCTTTTCTGGACGTGTTTATGTGAAATGGTTTGAGACTTGGGTTTGTTAACTTGCTACATAAATAAAGCTGAATTGTTCTGGATTGAACCTGAAGAAAAGCAGCGTCAGTGGGCTCCACCAGTTACAGCACGTACCTGTAAATGAATTTTAGCCGTGTCGAAGGCCACATTTCATCATCTCTGCACACAGATAACAGCGGGCCAGCTGTTCCCTCATTTCCAAAGCTGCTGGGTCTGAACCTCAGTTCCACCTCAGCTCCAGTCTGTGCTGACACCTCCGACTCTGACAAGTGCTCCTGCAGTGACTCCACATTAGGAGCCCAGCAGTCATTAGGTCCGATCGGCACAGGCCACCGCTGCTCAGCCTGAGTGTGAAGAGCACAGTGTCCCTGAAAATATTCATAGGTGACTAACAAGCTCGCTGCCGAGAGTCATTTCCCTCAGTCTCCTGCTCTTCTTCAAGGTAAAAGGCCTGTTCCTGAGGCCTCCTCACATATGGGCAGCGACTCTACAAGAACTGATCTTACTGTCGCTGGGCCTTTTATTTTGGTAATTGGATTATGAGACAATAAACTGACGAAAAACCCCTCAGACTAAAAGTGACATGGCCTTTCTTCTGTCTTGTCTCTCCTTTTCCTTGTGGTCTAACCAGAGGAGGCTTTTGTGGCTTTTAACTGCTACTCACAGCCCCCTCGGCCTCTCACACCCCTGGGCCAACAGCATGTGTGGTATCTAGCCAACGTTATTTTATTACTGTCATCGTCATTCATGGCATTGCAATTATAAAAACATGCACCGTGTGGCTTTCACATACAGTAAAATTATAAGCAGACTTAGTTTGATATGAACCCGGCCAAGTAGACATCTGCTCACCATCTGTCACATCCAAAAACCACATTCTTTAAGGGATTCATCAGATTGATTTGCTAGTTACAAGCTGAATCATCATCCTCACTAAGACAAACACCGGCGTAGACCATCACTTATCTGCGGCGTGAGACCAACGTGAAACAGTTTTGCTGTATATTTTGCTGTACAGCTCTGTGATGTTTGAGGTACAGCAATATTTTGTCAGTTGATTATTATTAAAAGCTTAAAGTCTGTGATTCATAGACATCAGAAGTTGCTGGGCGTTGTTTCTGGTGATGCTCTGCCAGGCCTGTGGTCTGGGCTTGTGTCGGGGGCTGGTTAGATTCAGATTAGTGGGTGACGTTTTTAAAGCTCCTTAGTTGCTTTAAAAATGAATGAATGTTTGGGGCAGTTGCCTTGTTGCAGAACGAACATCCCGCTGAACCAGCTGCTGGAGCTTCAGCAGAGAGGATGTGTCCATACTCCGCTGAATTACTGTTCTACTATTACGATGAAGTCACGTGAGCAGCTCCTGCGTGTTCCACGGAACATGCTGTGGTTCCAGAATCCAGTGAACATTTTTAGTTTTAGTGCACAATGTTAAACTTGTCTGAACAGTTTATACTCGTGTGAGAAGTGTGAAAACACGAGGATCTGGACAGATGCTGCTTAGATCTACTGTGATTAATAGTTCAAAGCTCTGACTCTCACCCTCATCTTCCTACCTGAACTCCCTTTTCCAGGTCCACAGTCCCTCATGTCCACTGTCCTCGACCAATCAAACAGCATCTAATGGTCCCTGCACCAAGTAAAGCCCCTCAGCTCAGTGGTCTGACATGGTGGAACGAGCTACGAGCTACAAAACTCACGCTTCTAATAATCAAAGATTCAGTGATATGTCTTTACTAATAACTTAACTGTTCTTTCTTGCCTTTGCGTCTCATCAAACAGAAGCATTTCTTGTCCTTCCACTGCTTTAACGTTCTCTCCTTGAATTAGGTTTTGTGAGTCGCTCTGGATGAAGCGACATGTAAATGAATGGTTGGTTTCCTGCACACATACACCTGCTACATCCCTGAACAGGCTGTACATGCATATTCATGCCAGTTATGGAGGGAAGTGTCAGTGAGGTTCCTCCTGGGACGAAGAAGGTGAAACTAAGGTTCCTCTTTTCTTTTCTCATTAGTGAAAATTATTTTTTTAATTTGTCAATTCAAACACATTATTCAGCGGATATTAATCTGACCACTGTGAACATGATTGTTCAGTGAAATTATTAAAGCCCTTAACTCATCAACTCATTTCTATACTAAGAGATTAAAGAGATTCCAAACTTGCAAACGCTGAATAGCTTTCATTAGTATTAATATTGTTTTTCATTTTGCTGTAATTGCCAGCTGTGGCGCATTTGCACATTGTAGTTGTTTTCCAAGTGAGAGATTCTTGCTATCGCTGATTCACACGTAGGAGGCTGTCGTGAAGAGTTTTCCCGCCTCGGCTTCTTGTACTTACAGTTTAAACAACATGACTGGAACATATGTGTGTGTTTCATTTGATTAAAGCTCTTCTGTCTTTCTAATTTCCAGATAAATGCCCCAACAAAGGACATCACAGTTAAACACTGACATCTTCAATTACAGGTAAACAAACATCATATTTATAGAGAGACATTTTCAAAGCATAACTGTCTGTAAATGGACACTGCAGTCGGTGCTTTTGTGAATGTGGACTCCTTCTTGCTTTTGCAGCAACATTTAACAATGATTTCTTGTTAGTTGTGTGTTTTATGAAGGTGTAACCTTTTGCATTTGCTGCATTTTATCCACTTTCATTTTCTCAGCTGTTTTGCAGTAAAAACCTCAAAGGTCAGCAGCTTTCTTCAGCCTTTTATGGAAAGTTTGTGCAAAAAATATCTTCAGCTCATGTTTTACATTTGAGCAGGATTAGTTTTTATTCAGATCAATTCTCCCATAACCTCAAACCTAGTGATCTCACAGGTTCACCGCTGCGTTGTTTTCATCCATGTGTTCAGTACTAACTTTGTGGGAGCTCATCTTTCCTCATTGTGCACAGGTTTCTCTCTCTAACCTCCAAACCTGGTGCGAGGACACCGTGACATAACAAAATCCATTTGTTTGTCTGGAAGCTCTGAATGAACGGTGCATTATGCTGAGTGAACAACCATGGCTGTTAAATCTGACCACTTGTGCCAAAACTTAAATTAGACTTTTTACTTCTTTGCCAGTCAGACAAAGTCACAGCACTTTAATTAATTCATTTGGCCTGAGATCTGATGGAAAACTATTTACTCAAAAAAACAAATAACCTCCGATAAAAAGTGCAGATGCAGTTATTACACATGACCATGACTTTTCTAAACTATAAAAAATGCCACACCCTCAGCACGTAAACAGGAAACCTGACACGCGTGTGACACATGTGCACATGTAAATGAGTTTTGCGTGGAGCTGCAGTTGTGTTGCGACTGATGTGCTTTGAACTGATCTAACGCCGTGTTTCCTCTGTAAAACCTGCTCGCACAATAACCTTCTGTGGAGTTATGCAATTAGGTTTCAATTTGGTCGTTTCCCCTCCAGTGTTAATGCTGCATGCCATAGATTTCAGTGAGCAAAGAGAGATTAGATTGTTGTGGTTATTATGTTGTCAACTTTATTACTTTTTGGGGGGAACCATCAGCCTCTGCTAATTGGATTGTGCTAGTCTATATTCCCTCGGCAGGAGGAGGCTCAAACCTATGAAAAAGACTCCAATTATTAAGCTTGAAGATGTGAAGCGGAGTACGCCTCAATTTCATATCCTCTAAAAATAGAACCGCAGATGGATGACAAACAAGTGTGTGTGTGTGTGTGTGATGTGTGTGTGTGCCCATGTGTTTGCAGTTGCAGAATCAATTCCCAGTACACACTGGCGAACAATGGGGAGCAGTCCATCATTTTGTTGCACCAGATACGACTCCCCCCATTTTGATCTCTCCCTAAAACACCTCCTGCGTTTTTCCGCCATAGTCATCGTAATGTGTTCCAGAAATACAAATACTGAGCATGTACACGCGCACGCAACGTAAAACCTTCATTAGACGTGCTTTGCTCTGTCATGTCGCGACTACAAAGCTGATCTCCACAACCCAGCCTGAGTCAGCCGCAGCTGAGCCAGCACGTCCCTCTTCATCATTATTTATTAAGTGCTAGTTAAATGAGGATGTGTCCTATTTGCACATCATCGCATTCAACAGGGATCACTCTCAACATACACACTGGCATGACTCACGTTTAAAACTGACCGACAGCCAAAACATGTCAAGTCATTAGTCTGTTCCAAGTGGGGGACGTCTGCTAGAGGAGATTTAACTCTGTGTTTGTATTAGTAGATTTATTAGCAGGCGGCTTAAATCAGTTATGCTTTGTAGCAATATCAATGTCCTTTTTACTCAGTGGAATGAAACACAGTGATGTGCTGCTTTCACATGTGGTTATTAAACCTCCAAGAACAACTCCACTCACTACAGTGAAGGTGGAATGACATAAAAACCCCGTGTGGGTTTGGGGGCTTCAGTGATTCAAAATCAACTGTTATCATCTTATTATTTTGTATGAACGCTCCATCCAAACTGTAAAACTTTTTGCAGTGATTTAGTGGGATCAACTTCTTTGTTTCTTCTTTGTGTTAATATTTTCTTATTGGTTGGAAGAGTGAGCGTTAAAAACCTTTACAAGGAAACAGCTGCCAGTCTGAGCCGCAGGAGTTGCCGTGTCTGCATTGAGCAGAGCTCGATGTAACAGAAGAAATAAGTTGTTCTTTGCTGCTGTTGTTAAAAAGAAGTTGTTATTTCTCGAAGAAGAATTGGCTGTCACATATCTCGAATCGGCAACAGTAAACCCTGGAAACTACAGTAAAACGAGTTTAATGCAAAAAGTCCCAGGGCTACATTGTCGGGTAACTTGTCATTTCCATTTTCAGAGTATATAACTGAATCTTGTTCCAGACCACAACCTGTCGACCCAAAGACAATAAACAGCCTCCGTGTCAGCACTTCCAAATATAACTCGGCTCGGCGGAGCTACAATCGAAATCTCTTTTTCAATTCTCGCAGCTGCTTCAAGAACATCTTCACTGACACTGAACTTAATTCTTTTGGGTCTAGTCTGAGTTGTACATGTAAATGTATAAATGCCATTAAACTTCCCTCTGACCTCCCTGCATTCAAATATCTCTACTTCTAACTGAAAAACACCTCCAGACGACATCACTCGGAGGAACCTTCAGTTCAGATCACATCGTTTTGTCGCTTACACTCTCGAGTCTGACATCCTGCTCTTCCCGAGCTCCCCCAAATTACATCAGCTGAACTCCAAATGATGAAAAATGATAAATTCCTCTAGGTGACATCACCTGGAGAAGTTTTTCAGCTGGAAACAGAGATATTTTATTAGAAGGAAGTCGGGGGGAAGTTTAAAAGCAAACAGCCACAAAAGCAGGCAGAAAAGGAGTGACGTCGCCCTTTAACGTCTCCGCATTCGTCACACTCGTGAAAACTAATGCGGCTCGGTGCTCTGAGATGATCAAAGTGAAATGTGCCAACGAGTTCAGCCCAGTCAGACATGCAGCCTGACTGCATACGTGATTAGTTATGCAGTGTAATGCACGTTCGTTTGCGTTTCTTCTTCCTCTTCATTTCAGGTCTCAGAGCGGTTCCAAAGACAAGAAAGAATCAGTTCTTCGTTCTCTCGACCGTAAAAGTACTAATGGAGATCTGCCCACTCGTCTTCCTGACTACAGTGCTGCTAATGGTCCCTGCAACCTGTTTCATTTCCATTCCACTTGTCTCCAACCAAAGCAGCTGTTTTAGCTGATGAACACAGCTGCTGCAGGGTTTCATGGCACAGGACCGAAGACCAGCGGCTCGGAGGAAACACAAAACACGTCTGTCTAAATCTCTTCAGGTGACAAGTGCACGGTTCAGAAAACCTGCAACACGCACATTTATCTCGCAAACTCAAAGTGACATTTGATCAACGTGTTCACACGACTTAGTTAAGGCTACAAATACATGATGAGGTCTTTTGTGGAGGAGGAGACATTTGGAGTGTATGTTTATGAATGAACGCGCACATGTTCAGTCCATTTCTAAACTATGTCCAATCTATTCATTCTGCCACAAGTGGACTTCAGGCAGCGTCTACACCTCACGGGTAATTAAAGCCCACAGAATGCACCTGTCCACAGTTTGGAGAGTCTGGATTCTTCCTAAATCTGAGTTCCACTTTATGATTTTAGCAAACAAGTCACGTTTTCGCTGTGTCGTTACGGATCATGACTGACAGTTGGCAGTTTCATCCATCTAAAATGAAACCTAGAACACAAAACGTGTGAACCTCGTGATTGTTCTCCAAAGCTACTGCATATGCTGCCACCTTGATCAGCTGCTGTGACGTCACTTTGTGTCCCAACACAGGATTTAACGCATGAAAGGAGTGTGACAGCCTGATGTCCAGATGTGCAGCTGCCGGTCTACAAGGACAACACTTCTTTGATGTCCTCACAGCAGGTTTGCTGAGTCTTCATTTCTGCCTGTATGATGGAATCAGATGCACCATGACGTGGTTGGACTGTTTGGTCTAGAACGTTCCCCTCTCTGGTTGGGGACTTAATAAAGTATCTGGGGAGTTCGTGGGAGAGATTTCCTTCGTAAAAGTCACCAAGAACAATAATCTAGGTGTCTGGGTTTGTCCGTTCCACACACAGTATCTCGTCAGCCTGTGTGCGCTGCACCTCATGCACTTTGCCATTCGGCATGACGTAAACCCGGATGCAAATGAATGAGGAGAACTCACGATACGAGTAAAAAGGCTTGATGAAGGCCTCCAGGTTCAGAGTAGTGAAACATCTTTGCACCAGACACTGATATAAAAACAGATTCCACCTCTGCTCTGGTATAAGGTTATTTAAGCACAAAACACAGGACGCAGAAAAGGTCCCTCTTTTTGTTCAACTGCATCTTTTTATTTGATCATGACTTTGAACCAAACATCTTCCCATGAGCGTTGCACAAATCTGGTCTGAATACGGTGACACAGACGCCCGAACGTGGGCACGAGTGGCGCTAATGGAAGCTGATTTTTCACTCTGTATTTTCAAAGTCTAACCAGATCGGGCAGCCATTACGAGCCACACCTGGCTCACATTTAGTGCTTCCGCGCCAGAACGAATCCAAATGTTCTGGGATCAGCTGGTCTCACCTGGCTACAAGACAGAAGCTGGAAATCAAGCAGAATTGCCACTCATCCTTTTGGAAGCTGTGTCTTTAGAACATTTTGGAAAATGGATTTTGCTAATTTGCTCCTGAGCTCCATCAGATGTGTGCTGGCACTGGGACCCTCAGTGAGTTGAGGGAGGACGACTGAATTTCTCTTTTCTTCTTCTCTCTTTTTAAACACATTATGTTAAATGCAATTCCCAGTGGTTTTGGACAAAAAGTGTGTTGTGTATTTGAACATTATCACTAAAGTGATCATCAAAGTCAGACGGAAAAGATCGAAGACGCTGTCACTCAATACCTCACCTATGGCACAGAATACGTCATCTTTTCTAAGTGTAATTATGGTTTAATGACTGCTGCAGCCTCAATAATCTCCTTTTTGCAGCTTCTACTGATGGTGTAGGACTAATTTAAACAGTATATGAGTTTTATTGGTGCAGGTGTTTGACCTTTAATCTGAGGCAGACTGGCTGTGACCCCTGCCACCACTGCTTAACTACATTAAATACCTCCCAGCGTCTTTTGAGCTTCAAAGTGAGTAACAGCAGCTCGCGAGACGTCAAACAACTTCTTCACCAAGTGTTAGCAGTTGTGTGAGGCAGTGGCAGGGATAGAGAGGTTCAGTCTGAGAGTGTGTGTATAACAGAGCTCAGGGAATCGCTGCATGTGGCCATAGGAAAAGAAACCAAAATAGACGAGGGGAACAATCAGGTCCAGTCATCTCTCAGAAATATACCTCATCCCTGATCCTGCTGAGCAAATAACAGCCTGTCAGTCATCAGCCCATGCTCCACTTTGTCCCCGAATGTTATATTGTGTTTGTAAGTTGAGGCTTTTGTGGGTTTTGGTGGTAAATCATTGCACATGCAGGGGATTTGTCAGAGCTTACCGATGCCCCCCTGCCCCTGCCGCAGGTATCTGCACATAAACCAACAACTGAGCGCGTGTGATAACCTTGTATGCTGTAATGAATTATTTCAGCACCAGGGAGCTTAATCCCTTTATTGATGGATCTTGAGGCTCTTTCTTGTTTAACCTGATATCAAATGCCCTTTATGAATGCTTAACATTGGCGTCTCCTGAAGCGAGACCCATCGGATTCGTGCACCTGCTTACATTTATGACTATGTGAAGACTCACCAATAAGTTCTTACCAGGCTGAAGGGTTTAAAGAGCTATTGACCCTCAGCAAGACAAAGGCAAAGCACACGTTAACACACCCATATTGGCTTTTAGGCTTCAGTGAACAAGAGTGATTATAAAGTGTGTGTCCAGGCATGTGTTTCGGGATTTGTTTCTAAGATTGTTTGTGTCTAAAATGAGATCAGTTTTTGCCAGATTTCATCATAGGTTTTTGGTTGCGTTTGGTGCAGAGGATGGACAAACAAATACTGTAAAGGTGAATCTATGCAGGTGCCCTCTACATTGTTTCTACAGTTGGGGTCACACTGTTTGGGGGCTTCCTAGGGTGACCCCACCAGATCCAATGCAAGAAGGCCGCTCTAAGGTGCCCCCTGCAGTGGATACCTGCGGTAAAGTGCTGGTTAAAACTGCCCCTGCAGCAGAACTAATGGCATAAAATACTGCCACTGTAGAGAAAAAACATAAAGTTCCCCTAAAGTGCCTCCCCCGGAGCATGTGGAGACGCTGCAATGTCGCCTGCCCTTGGACGGCTTGAGTCTGCCACTGGCTTCACACTGTTAGTGAGATGTTATGTTTCCATGTCATTTAAAAATAGTTTTAAATATACATTTGACACTTACATGATCGTTACTGATTTAATTTTGTGCAGCAATTCATCTAAAATGCTTGCTAGCTAGGATGCTAACAATTGTATATTTGCAGCTTATGCCATTTTTGACAAACAAATATAGAAGGATTTGTACTATGGCCTTGAACCTCCACATCCACAGTCATGCAAAAATTATGTATTAGTATATATGGAATTAGAAGAAATACTATTGTCATCATTCCTACGATTATGCCAGCAGCTGCTTTTCCAGTCAGGTTTTTTTATTTCATTTAATTTAGACTGTGATTAAAGTCATAACATTCAGCTTTACGTTCTAAACAAGGTACATCATGTCATTTATCTATTTAAATTTTTCTCCATCTAAAGGGTTAATATATTTATTATTTGATTTTGGAAGAAGTTCTTGCTTTATATTGAGTAAATGCAGCTTTGCTTCCAGTGTCTAACATTTGGTTGAGATCACTACAGGAGTAAACAGGAAGGGGCATGATGAGGTTTAACATTCATTTACAGTCCACATGCTGAGGAAGATATTAATCTGAGCACAGATAAACTGGCAGGATTAAAGCTCACAGCACATCCTCCTTCAGTGAAGGCACAGTCAGTGTCTGCAGTTATAATTTTGAGCTCTGTGCAAATGAATGTGGACATCTCGAACTGTGTAACATAATATTTTGTCAGCACCAATATCTCAATAAAAAACAAAACGTTCCTAATATGATAATAACAGCTAAAAGACAGTAGACCCCGTTTTCCCACTACAATAAGACAGTATTGCTCTGTCTCAGCCCCGATAGAGGAGATCATAAGTGAGCTGCAACTAATGATTATTGTCACTGATTAATTGATTGGGTGTAAATGTCAAAAAGATGCTCATTATAATTTCCCCAGAGCCCCAAATACCAAGTGTTGTTTAAAGAAACAAAGATAGTTAATTTACTGCCACAAATAATAATAAAAAAGCCATAAATGCTTACAAGGACTTAAGACGCAGACATTTGTTAATTATTTGGCATTTGTGAATTAATCAATTATCAAATTAGCTGCTGTTTACGTTTTTTTTACTGGCCAATAATGTGCCTCTGTTGGATTTACTGTTTTATCTCCTTATATGTTACTTATTAAAGGCACTGCCAGAGCCAGCAGACACGCGAATAGAAAAATGACGAATATGTGCCAATGTCTATGTGCAGTTCCAGCCAACACAGCTGACGGAACCGGGTAATGAGCTGCTGCAGCCTGTGACCTGGTGCTTTTGTCTCCGTCCACATCGATGCAGCTTCTTTTACCCCTAACGACTGTCTGCGCGTCTTTATAGTTTTTAGAAGTATGATTTATTGTAAACCGTTGGCACACAACCACACGGTCACCTCGTTGCCCCCCCCTCCCGGGCTCGCTTTGTTTTTTCCGCTGACACGTGAACGCAGCGCTGCTCCCATCCTACGTGAATGCAGCATAAAGTGTTGAGTTGATCCATGGCAACAGAGGAGCAGCAACCGACCGTCACACACACACACACACACACACACACGCTCCGTCAGTGTAAGCGAAGCGCCCCGGGCAGCAACCGCAGCCACCGGCACCCGCTGACCAGCCCCAGTATCAAGGTGACCGAGCGGCCGGGCGGGAGGCAGCTGCCCGTCAACGGCTCCACATCAGCCTCGGACCGCAGACCACGGAGCGACAACATGCTGCTAGCTACCGTCTGTGGCGCTTCGAGATACCTGCGTCCCCACTAACCTGGAGCCGAGCAACATGAGACCGATTCGGGCCGAAATGTTTCCTATTCGGCTTTAATTTTTGTGGCGTCTCGGGAAAAGTCCGGCACCGTCCCAGTCCCCCCCCCTCCCTCCCCGCCCCCCCGGCGCCCGCTGGCCGCCTCCTCAGCAGCGTCCGCCTGGTCCTCGCAGCCCGCGTCTCTCCGAAGCTCGTCCGAAGCATCTTGGTGAAGATGGCGACTGGGTCGGGCTGGCAGCCGTACTACTGCCCCGCCGGTCAGGCCAAATTCACTTCGTCGTCGGCGTCCAGCTTGCCCTTCCAGTCAGGCATCGCCATGGAATATACCCAAGACCTGCACCTGAAGATGAGCAAGAAAATCGCCCAGCTGACAAAGGTAAGGAGCCTTCAGCGGAGGCCCGTCCTTCACTCTCCCCCGAGCGGGATTCCAACCCTCGGGTTAGACCTTGTGCCTCCCGTGGTGGATGATGCGCTCCGCCGCCAAACTTCCTTTAGAATTTTGCCTATTTATTAATCCAGGTCGTATTGGTGAACACGTCTAAGAAGTGTAGGGAGATTAAAGCCTTTTATGAAATCTTTGGTATATGCTGGTGTTTTCGGCGTCCATACAATGTCCACAAACCCAGATTTCATTACCAGTATTAATAAAGCTGTCAGTAGTTTGGCTGCTCGCTCCGGCCGTTCCGCGTTGGAGCGACACCACGAGTGACCGGTGAACTTGATGTTAAGTCGGATTCAAATGCTCGAACCCGCTGCTCGGCGTTTAAATGACTCCCCGTATCCAAACCCGGGTTTTCCTCGTGTGTTAAAACCGTTTAGGACCCGCGACACAGACTCGCATCGAAGTGAAAAGGCGAATAAGAGTAAAACCGATGAATTCCTTAACGGAGTTCGGCGTCAGTAGAAAGAACCGTGTGTTCGGAGCTCGTCAGTCTCTGGATCTCGGTCCGTTCATCCACAGCGGCTCCATTAATCCGAACAGTCATTAATCACATGTAACATTTGGTTCTTCTTCCCATGATAATGTTATTTTAGGGCTTTGTACTTAATTACAAACTCAAAAATGATAAGACATACAGTAGACTTTATGCGCCTATGCATTTATAATATTTTATGTATATGCCTGGCAGCTGCCCTGCTGTTATGCTGTTGTGTGTGTGTGTGTGTTGTATTTGATTTGCTGTGCCCGATGATGTACATTTTATTTCCAGTATTCATTCATACAGCATGTTATCTGTAGATCTAAGAAAACATAAGCTGTACTTCATTATGCTGAAATTAATTTGAGGAGCTCATCAGCAGCAGCATCTTTCTTTAGGTCAGTACCTATGATGCCTGTGAGCTCTTCAAGGTTCCCAAACATCTTTTGCCCTGTGGCTCGTTGCTTTCATGTCTCGCTTGCTCAAATGACAGGGTTCCTGCTTCTAACACAGAGGAGCAACCTCTCAACAGCATTCACTCGGGGTCAAAGGATGTTTGTGGCTCCAGTGTGTCATTATCATCAAGCTGACTGTCTGTCGGTGCCTCACGCACTTACAGGTGGCGTTTTGAAGATGCCTCCTCTTTTCTTCTGAAGGGCGTGACACCTCAAGTCAGTTTTATCCTCCAAGGATTTGCCACTGACTCTTAGACTCGGTGTGTCTCTTTGTGCTCAGAAGGTAGAGCCTGGAAAAGAAAATCATAATTCAGCAGGGTGTGTGCCAAGCCTCAGTGCAGTGTTGGTCCTTTAAAGTCACATTGAAATGGGAAAAAAAAAAGTCTTTGCGCCTTCTTGGCTAATTCTCCATGTCATCACATGCGGCAAACTGTACATTTTCACCAATCAGCATAAAAGTAAGTCACATCTTAGCAAATAAAATAGTATTTTAGCTCCCAGTTGTTGTTATATTTTCACCACACATAAAAATTTCAGCTAATAGATATCAGCGCACCATTACAGAATCCAGACGACATGATTAAAAATTGAAACATCTGAACAGGTTGAGCCTAACTGCGGTTTTAGCATCTTGTTTAGCCACATTTTACCTTGAAGTGTAAATGCATTTTTTAACAAAAGCAAACGAAATGAAGCCAAACAACAATACAAAAAACCCAAAAAATAACAAAACCGAAACCTTCTTGCTGGATAAAAACGGGCACAAAACATTAAGGAGTGCTTCCTTACCTGCTGTACTGAATCCATGCATTATTAATGCACAATTCATTTGCCACTATCTTCAGTCAACTTCTTTGAAAGGATAGGCCAGATGTAAGCTGGATGTACGCTTTTGTAAACATTAGCCAAGGATTATTTTGCACAAATATTGACACTGAATGCACCATTTTTAAAGACTTCCAGAGCTTAAATTTCACGCGATCTTTCATTTTAGGGGCAGTTTTGGGGCCATTTTTGCAGCTTTGAAGGGCAATTTTGCAAGTACATCACACGTCAGTGATCTGTAATCAAATGAAAGAAGATGACATTTAACACATTAAAAAAGTGTTAAATGCACAATGCCACAATACATTCAGGTCAGTAATCTGCTTTTCCGGTCCCTTAAAGTAAGGGTTTTACACTAGGCTGTGTTTTACATCAAATAACATGAAAAAATAATAAATGAAAGTGGGGAAATATGGCAAAATTACATTATAAAACATGGTTTCAAACAAATGACAGAATATCAACTCAGATTCTCAAGTGACTGGCTTTGGCATTAGAATGCAACTGAAAGCTGAGAGAGACTCTATTCGTGCTAGTGTTTGCTACTGTACCTAAAAACAGTGAATATTGTTTTCAACCACATCATAAATAGGACATGATGGGTTTGACGTTGTGGTCGGCAGCATGTACAAATTTAATGCTGGCCATGATCAACAGCTGTCAGAACACACAGGGCGTCGCAGACACCCGTTCACCACAACATTCAAACCACCCGGTGGTATTATTGTTGTGGCTGGTTGGCGTATGTCAAGTCACGTGATTCCTGCACATTCCCGCAGGCAACACGTCCGAGTCTTGCATCTCCCGTGCCTTGTTGTATTAGGCCCCAACAAAGCAGGGAACGGGCTGATCGCATTCGGGCCATCTGCTCTCGCTGACCGCTGATCTCTGTGGAGTCAAAGCTGCTTTCAAGAATAAATAGCCATATTGAAACCTCTGTGTCACATCTCTGGCTGAATGATTTCCAGCTTGCTATGTTTGAGGATGATTGAAGCATCTGAATTTTTTATCAGGCAGTTTAACTGGCCCACTTTTATTCCAAAGTGTCTTCTTGTGTTTTTGCTTGCTGTGATTTATCCAAATCTGTTCCTCCCTTTTTTTTTTTTTTTGTATGCATTTCTCGTTCCTTTACTTGATTTTTTGATGATTATCTGAGTCATCGGCCTTCTCTGCTCTGAGCATAAAAGTGCAGCACGCGGTGTTGTCAGTTATCTGCACCTATGGCCATTTTGACGCAGACACTGGCTCAATGTATGTCATTCACTGATTGCGATTCTCCTGTGAATTTCAGGATTTGTGATGCAAGACTTTTTGCTGCCACTGTTATTTAGAGACTTCTTGCAGTAATTTTTAATCCCACAAAGCTGCTTTCCAGTCCTTTGTGTAGCCGAGGCTTGCATGGATTCCACTATCATGATTTATTTTTATTTTTTTGGAAAAGCCGCATTTCATAAGTTATACTCTCTGATGGCTTTTGGCTTGATTGTATTGCTGCTGTCAAAAAATGAGGAAAAGTAAGGGTTTGGCTGCTATGGCAACAAGTTATGTATAAATTATAATTCAAGGCATGAATGGCATGTACTGTAGAATGCGTGCTAAGAATTGTTTTTACTTAAAGGAACTAGCCTGATTTTATAGTCTGTGCGCAGTGAGTCAGGCCTGAAGTTTCTGGTTGTTGTCAGCACTGAGAAGCAGAGAGGGCAGCATGTCATTTTGCATCGTCAGGAGTATCCTTTATAACAAATGTATTACCTAGCCTAGGGTGTGTGTGCGCGTATATGTGTGTTTCATCAGCAATGCCTGACTGACTTTACTGTTGAAGTGAGTCAGAAATAGACCTCTGAGCTCTCCATGTATTTCTGGACCAAGGCATTGAAAAAGACAGAGATACAAAACACTGTAGTGTTTGTGTGTGTGTGTGTGTGTGTGTGTGTGTGTGTGTGTGTGTGTGTGTGTGTGTCAGTAGGTTCAGTATTTGCAAGTCATATATTGTAGTGTAGTGCTGCAGCACCACAATATTACTGTGCACATAACCACTTTACAATGCACGTCAACGCTTCACTAATATAGTATTTAAAAGTCGAATAATATATTCTAGAACTATTTTTAACCCCAACTTCAAAAACTCTGCCTCTGTCAGTTCATAATGATAAAGTGGGGCGGACAATGCGCTAATACTGTATCTATATCACCTGTGGGCGTACAGAAACAATACATCACACTGTTTGTGGCTTTTTTTTTAATCCCACTCAGGTTTTCTTGATTATGTAAATTCAATTATGTGGAATTTTAGTGCACAGTAAACAGAGTGATCTAAACTGAGATAACGAGATGCCTGGTTGTTATTCTCTGATAATGGATCAAGTATAACGACTGTAGGTCCTGACTATTTTCAAGCAGCATATTTCCTTTTGTCTTCAGAGTCATCTGTTATTCTTGCTTTTGTTCATGTGCCCGTCTTCTCAAAATTGTTAAGTGTTGCTCCACACTGCTTTGTGTAGAGACCCATAAAATCAGAGAATCCACAAAATCTCCTCTACAACATGAGGCTCGGTGGTTTTCTAATTTGATATACCTGCCCTGTCTTACGTTTTTTGTAGTTGTACCTTATCTGATTTGAGGGTCTGTTGACAGAGGATGTGGTTGTCTTACAGGCTTTGAAGCCAACTGAGGCACATTTGTGATTTGGGTACTGAGCTTTGTAAAGAAATTTCAATTTGATTTGATGCCAAAAATTCAAATTGGAGCCAAGCCTGTGTTTTAGACTAATGCAAAAGAGTCTGATTTATTTATGTATTTATTTGTTCAGAAATCTTAAGGTTTCTGTATCAGTCACTTGCACCCACTGGCTAAAAAATGCTGCTGGAACAACACATGCACACTAATAAACTTTCACTTGGCAATGCCACTAAAGCCAAGATGCTTGTGTGTGTGTGTGCGTGTGTGTGTGTTTTGATGCTATAATCCAAGGGTGGCGGTGCAGTGATCTGTGTAGATTGGGCAGGGTTAGAGAGCAGATGGTCAGAGCAACAGGACTCCAGACTTGGGAATAGAATAGAGCTGATAGGGATTTAGGAGTCCGATACTGCTCTTTCAGAACCAGAGTTGCAGTTTACTGTCCTGTATGTTGGAGTTTCACGTCAATTCTTTGCCAATATTTAACAATACTTAAACTACTATTAATATTTACTAATACTACTATTACTAGTAGCAATAATTCTAATATTTTCTGAGTAAGATACATTGATTTCCTGCTGAAACAAGTGAAGTAACCCTGCTAATATAGCGTTTACCACTGTTTTGTCGATGCTGTTACTAGTTAGTACCAATAATTATAACACTGCATATTGCTATTACTAATATTATTGCTGCTTTCTTTTTTCCATCTGCTTATGTTACAGTATCACCAGTCTAATTTTAGGCAACAAAGTGGTGCCTCAGTGCCTGGGTTATTAAAGCCTTGATAATACACTCCTAATTTAATGAAAATTACTCCCAAGACACAAACTAGAAAAAGTAGAATTAGCTTTTGCTTCTTGTGTAAAGATAATTACTTTGTTTTCCATGTAGAAAGGGTAAGAGTAAATGTACTCCCAAATCTAGCTGCTGGTCATGACAACATGCTACATAAAAATAATGCCCATAACTGCACGTAAGCTTCCACAGTTTAACATTCAAACAACATTACAGCCTTATATACATCGGAAGCTGGAGCTGAATAAACCAGGATTTAGAGTTTGCAGACGTAAAATCGAATTTCAGGAGCATGAAAACACAGAAGATTGCCGTGTGTGTGTGTGTGTGTGTGTCTGGTGCTGCTGCTGTGAGGAGTACAGCTTATTAACCTTTGCAGGATGCTCCTTCACTGATTGTCACAATTCTCTGTCAGATTTCATTAAGATACGCCCACACACTCACATTTGCGCACGCTCTCTCACACACTTAGAGCGAGACACATATACAGAGAGACGGGCATACTGGCCTGAAGCACTAGCCAATACAAATAAAGCTCTGCTGACATGCCTGTTGACACACACACACACACACACACACACACACAGTTTGTAAATTTACGAGGTGTCTGGACGATGATTTGATGAGTCATTCTTATTGTTTGACCTTGACTGTTTCCTCAGCCTTTGGAGGCCACATTGCTACTACTTTTCTTTGGCCCTTTATAAAATCTTTGGCTGATGCTGGAGTCAGTCGCGTCCCAGCAACTACCAAGACATAAAGTAAAGCCAGTGGATCAGTGCATTGTTATGTAGATGAGACAAATATTCACTTGTGAAAAATTTCATGAGAGCCTTTCGAATGTGATGAAGGTTTGTCTGTGAACACTCACACAACACAGATATATTATTACTGTTAGGAGACGTCTGACCTGAGAACTCGTTCCAGCATGGTTGGGTGGTTTGATTGTTGTCAACGGGCTGTACATACCTCACAGATTCACTGAGTGACTAATAGTCATGTAGGTGTTTGGCATTTTTAGGGATTGAAATTGCATTTATTGTAGCACAATATATGGAATATGACTGGCTTTATTTCAAACATATTAGTACTGCCTTTCCATCACTGGGACATCCATGAATTCCCATCACATTGTGGCATGTTATTGCCGTCACATGACTAAACATCCTTGAAGTTAATACTTAATAAATATTGTGCTCATTCAGAAGCAGCTGTATGTGCCTGTTTGGAAAAGATGTCTGTTTAAACCCCCCGGTGGTCAACGAAAAGGAGTGAGAAAGCAGGTTTATCTGACAAAGAGAGAGAAGAGAAAGCTTATTCGTCATCATTTTCCTCCTAAAGGAACCCTCAGGTGTTTTACACCTGTCTGCTTCTCTCTTCGCTTTGTCCACTTTCCTCGTTATACCCTGTGTGTTCGAGGCTGTCCGACCGAGAAGGAGGAATTTGTCTTCGTTCACTGAGGTTTAGGCTTGTTTTACTCTAAAGCAAAAATTTATCAAGGAGCAAAGAGCAGACGAGAGATGCTTTCTTCAGGACTTATGAGTCAGCCTGCAGAACCCATCACTGCTTTGTCAGAAATCGCCTGCAACAAGTCCCACTCTGCACAAGACGGTTTAACTGTGAAGGCTCTCAGGTGACGTAACAGGCCTTCTGGTGGCCATATTGAAAAGCAGCAGCTTGTGTAAAACAGCAGCTGCGCAAGACTGTTGAACAATTTCTGCATTCTGCCTGTTTGTTGTTTTGACCAAAACATTATAGTGTTACTAAAAATCCATATGATTGATTTCGAAATGTATGTTATTTTCTGGCACATTGCACAGAATGGTCAAAATCCAGCAGAACAAAGGGAACTTGCCTTATTTTGCAAGGCGAGTTAAATAAATTTGCATTTGATCAGCTTTAAAAAGCCATAAAATTTATCAACAGGGCAGCTCTCTTCCCTGTTTCCTCGTTTCATTTTACATCCGAATAATCTACTCTGCCTTCCTCTGTTCCCGATCGTTTCAGCCAACAAACATTTTAACATAAAATGGGCCCACATTGATTTATAAATACTATAGAAAATATGCAGGTATAGACCATTAACAGTTTTGACTGAAAGCCACTACAAAACCTAGATCTCCTCTCCCGACACCAGCCCACACGTTTGACTAGAACAGGGAGTGTTTTGGCAGACGTGAGTAGCGAGCGAGCATCAGGATTTTAGAGGCTGTAGTCTGCCGACTCTCCCTTCGCTTCTTGGCAGGTGTGTGAGTCTACAGGGCCACCAGGGACCGGTCTTTACTCACTGGGTTCTTTTTTTTTAATCCTGATGGGAGAGACGGATAAAAATGCCTAACATGCCAGTTAACCCTCTCTTACCTGTTATCAAGAATATCATTCAGATGGGCTTTTAGGACCCGCAGCACAACAACTATCCATTAACACTTCTACACAGTGTTAATGGATTTCATTCACTACTTTCTTTAATCTATGAAATTCTTGGGTGAGTCATGAGTTTATACTTTATTATTTAGGTTATACCAACACTACAACACTTTTATTATGCAAAACTTTCAGTCTGATTTACGTTCACAGTGTGGCTATATACAAACCCAATAGTCCTATATAAAAATTACAAAAATAAATAAATAAACAAGATCTGAAGGAGACCTGAGGATAGCAAACATCGGAATCCAACCAAAGGCAAAGGCAATTAGATCCAGATCAGACACAAATATAGTGGGAAACCAACACTGGCAGCAGCATGATCCACCAACGGTTAATGAGCAGCATGGTTGAAAGGAGTAGCAGCACGTTTTTCCTACACTTCACAGCTCTTACTCATCATCTCACCTCCCAAAAACAAGTTGTTTTTTTTGCAATGATTATGACAGTCTATGTGATTCATGTAAAATATAGTGACATAGAAACCTGAAACCTGCAGCATAAGAACCGATCTCTGCCTACATAAAATTGGGTTGGATCCTTGCAGACCTCTGCAGATTCATTTACATTTAAAGCTGGGCACACACTGTGGAACTTTTATTAATCATGGATGATGTGTCTGCCAGAACCTCCAACTTCTCCACTCACACTGTATCTGTTTGCTGTGATGAGAGTGTCGGCTCAGGGCCCTGGTTGGTTCTGTGCAGGTAAAGTTTATTAAAACAAGATGTCTGCATCCTCAATGTTGACAAAAGGAGAGAAATGTGGCTTTATGTTTCATCATTCTGCAATGAAAGAACAAGATGGGGGGAAAAAGAGCATATGGAGCTGTTTGTGGCTGGAAGATGCACACAATATTTTGTAAACCAGTAAACAGTTCTAAAGTCTATACAAACTGAGCAATAACATGTAAAATATACAGTTACTGCATTAATAATAAAAGTTCGAAATTGAGCTGAAATGACTCACACAAGACTGACGACCAAATGTGGCCAGAAATCCAACCGATTGACCAGCACCGGGAATGTAGATCATTAAGGTGTTTAATCGGGTCCCGGGAACCTGCTCACTTTGCACTTTGTCAAAGGACAAACAATTCTGAAATCAGTCGGGCATCAACCACATGCGGCAAAAATTGGACTTAATGTGTACAGTGTCTGCGTGACTATAGTTTTAATTCAGAGGTTGTGTGTTTAAGCCATTATTATATGTTCTTAGAGCCCTATAGTGTAACATAAATCCTAATAGGTTAAACCTAAGTGGCAGTGTGATGTGGTTATGACATGTCATCTGCATAACCAGAGACTTTATGACTACAATTTCCAATACACAAGAAACTGTGTAATGCCCAAAAAAAGCCTATTCATGTCCATAGCTAAATTCTAATTACAGTATATATACACATATATATATTTAGTTGTTTAGAATGTTGACGAGTAGTCCTTCATCAGTTGCTAATTGTCCTTTCCTTATTTTTCTTCTTTTTAATTTCCTTGAGATTGTGCCCATCTTGGCTCTTTCTAAAATTGGCAGGCCTGTTTACTTCTGTCTCCTCCGTGTCCTCTCCAAGTCTCCGTTTATCTGTCTGTCCTTCCCTCCAGCTAAAGGACATCCAAACAACAGCGGGGCTCACTGTGACTTCATGCAGTCCCTTTGTCTGTCTTCCCATTAAGATAACATGAAACAGATCCTGAGGGGGATATGTGGAGCCATTGTGAGAGCAAACAGTGACTGGACAACGGCAACAAGAGGTTAATGACTTGACACTTGTGTCTTAGGACGAAATTTAGTGTAGTTCTCCTGAATTGGTGAAAATTTTTTATGTGGTTGAGATTTTGGTAGTGAGCAAGTAAAACCCAAAAATAGAAGATCATACCCTCTCCACTTTATCTCCTGTTGCCATGGAGACACATGTCTGTGGAAGTCAGATTGTGCAAAATATGTTTTCGAAAAATATTTTTGCCGTTAGTATTTAATATTATTTAACAAAATCAGCATTTCTGGCTTTTCCTTTAGAATGAAATCACAAAGCAGAAATTCCTGACCCTAACCTGACCATTAAAAGTATGGTTGTGCAAAGGGACATATGGGGGGGGCTCTCCTGCTGGCCACTGGGAGAGATGCTGAGCCCTAACTTGCTCCTCCACTTTAAAAGCTTGTTATTCTTGTGCCTAGTATTAATGCCATAGGTTTTGCATAAGTCCTATATCGACCTATAACCTGAAGCCTGGTGTGAACCTCAATGAAAAGGGAACAGGTACCGGCAAGATGGGCTGCGTTCAGTTCAGTCGTGAAGACCGTCTCCTCTGATGTTCTGTCTTCCCTGTCTTGCAGTAGTTTCAGTAAATAGAACTACTGTTGAACTGTCCCCTTAGTATCTTAGCTCTGTTTGTAGAACACTAAAAAAATCCAGCACATAAGTATAAATGTTCACAACTAGTGGCTGATGTGATGGGCCAAATTTTAAACAATCACAATCTGCTAACATCTGAGTTCACACTGGCCGATTAATTAAAACATGACTACAGACACATCTGTCACATCACACATTTAATTTTTTTGGGCACATCAGCATTTGTGACTTCAGAGGGTGGGATTTATTGAACCTGTAAATATAACGATGGGGTCTCTCCTCACGTTCTGCTCCCTGTGACCAAAGTTGGAGCTGAGCTACTCCTCATGCCCAGAGCTTGAGGAGGAAGGACAGTGGGAGTCCAGGTGAGCTGAGACTTCCCTAAAATTAGTTTACACCTGTGGCTCGTACATCACTAACGTTTTGACACAACTATCTGTACATGCAATAAAAACGATTAAAAATAGTTTATCCGTCGAACGTGTAGCTCACTTGCACAGCATAGAACAGCGTAGGTTTGTCACGGGAGTATAATACAGAGAATTACCCCAAATATCTAATTGCCCTCTTTACCCTGAGTTGCTGACAACTCAGTGACTCAGCACCGCTCTTTTTAAAACGGTCCGTTCTGTCAAAAGGCTCATTCTCCGTAAATGTTTACCCTGCGTCTCTTCGGCTCTTTTTACCTTTTCATTTAATTTTTTTCCCTGTCCTTCATTTTTCTCTACTTGGGCAGGCTGCAGCCTTCGAGTTCAGTTTGGCAAGCTGTACAGTAAAGTATTAAACATAAATAATAGTCATCATTTTTTTACAGCTGCAAGGCCAATAGACCTGGCTCGGTGGTTCACAAAGGGCATCCGCTTGCTCACTGTAGTGTTTTTAAAAACATAAGACACAAGTTGAACCTATTTATGTTTAATTGAGCAGCCGCAGGCAGGCAGGACATTCTCGTTAAAAGCTGCCTTGTCAGTTTAGGGGCTGTAATGCAGGACACAGGCTCCTGTAACCAGGGAGCGCTGGATTCATCCCATTTATCCAAATTAAATTCTGTTGTTGATGTGTGGCCAGAGCAGCTGGTAAACTAAAACCTGAATCACACAGGGTAAAAAAACCTGCGGCTTCACTGTTCTGTGTAACACTTCTGCCCACAACCCGGTCGAGCTCCAGCTGCTGCCAGCTGTGCCATACACTGATTAATGTGATGTGGATGACTGGAAGAAGAGGGACGAAGTTTTGTTTTGTCCAAAATATAGACATTAAAAGCAACTTCCACTTGCGTCACTAAATGACAGTGTGTTTCAGAATTGACTGGTATGTCAGGACTTTTGTTTTGAATCTGTTGCTGCTTCTTTGTTTGTCTAATTAAATCTTAAATTAAAAACATGAATTGATGAACTTTGAACTTTTGGTTTACTAAGTCATTTTTAGTTTTCTGATCCCATTTAATTATTAAAAGTATCTTTATTTGATCCTGTGCATATTTTACCTCATGTAAATAACCTTAGTATAATAATGTCTAAGCCAAACATTTACATTTACATTTACTTTTAGTCATTTAAACCCAAGATTTATGTTTATGATACTGATGCAGTTATACTCTACCTATATTCTACAAGATTGTTATTCTTCTCTTCCACCTTAAACCTTATTTACAACTCTGAATAATTTAAAGAAGGAAAAGCATAAAAACTTTGTACTTTGAAAGGTCAATAGTGTTCCATTTATAATCAACAGATGCTGAGAAATGAAACAAACACATTCACACAGCCTTCGAAAACAAGAGTAATGAAAATTCAGTCATATTAAATACAAATGCAAACTATCTGCATCACACAGCTATAAAACCGTATAACTTTAAAAGTTTTCTTTTCATTCTGAATAAAATGTGTTCAAAATGTAGTTATTATACATTATAGTTATGGCAGATCAAAGAAGATCAAAAGATAAGAATTAGACATATCTTGGTCTCATGGTGTCAAGAGTGGAATGAGGCAAGACAAAAGATGGAGGAGGAGGGTTGAGGTGTCTTCAGGAGGACACTCGATGATATTGACTTTGCTATATTGCTTCTTCTGTCAGAGAATAGATTGTGATCATAAGCCAGTAAAGAATCCATGTTTAGTACAGTTAGTGAAATTACTATTACCAAAGAAAAGAACCTCAATCTGCAAATCTAAAATTGTTACATGCCCAGAACACAAGGTTTTAAAACAGTGGCCACACATACATCTGCAAGTCGTGTTACATGATACATGATAGTATGACGTTTCTCCATAGACTCTTATCCCTTTTAAAGATAACCGACAATCGCAGAAACTGCACAATTTGAGAACATTAACAGTGAGTTGGAGGAAATTTTGAGTTTTTAAGCTATCCAGGATTTAGAGCTGTCTGAATCCAACGTGGATTAGGCAGAAATCTGATCTGAGCACAGCCTGTGACACTGCGAGTGCTCTTGGTGTTAACACTTCGAGCTTCTCAGTCAACACAGAATGTGGACAGTCAGCCGTGGATTCACAGCGTATTACCACTCCGGCAGAATGTTCGTCTGGCTCCTTTTCTCTGGCAGTCCCTTGCTTTTTTTATCTGCGGACTTGTTTGTATGACAGCTCTGCAGGTCAGCTACGACATCATGCCCTTGTCTTTTTTTTTTTTTGATCACCCCATTAAACAGACGTGCACACGCTCGGCGTCTCAACCTCAGTGCTGCTGCCAAGTGACGTGTGTTTGTAGTCTTACTTTGACTTTATGGAGCTTTTATGGGCGCAAGTGTAAAAAGTAGATCCGGTTCCTCTCAGGCTTGATGTCCTCCCGCACTATTTATGTAGTGTTCATTCAGTCCCATCCTGTCTAAAATACAACAAATGATTAGATCACACAGACGCATGCAGACACACACACACACACCCACGCACATACGAAACACAGAGGCTGCAGGCTACAAGTGCTATAGACACTGATGGCACCGCTAATGAAATTCAGTGTGCTGTGACTGCGAGTGTGAGTGAAACACAGAAGAAAACAGAGAGAGAGAGCGAGCTCCGCAGATCCCAGAGGGTTCCAGTGCTGTGCTATTCTTAACACTTTCTCCATAATGATCGTCCCATTCATACGGGTCCATAACAGTCTTTCCTTCGATAATCGCTCAAACCAACAGTTGTACAGGATGACCTCTAGCCATGTAAACGTTATCTTCAGCATGACGCAACAGAAGGAGACCCTAAACTCACACCCTAAATGATTTTCGAGCTCCAGGGGTTGTCATGGTGCTGGAAAAAGGAAGCAAAAGCCTCTAAATCTGAAAATACATTATGATAGGGATCACCTACTAAACCAGTTTATTTTGGTCTGCATTATTCTGCTCTTAAAATTCGGACCATTTTTTTGGTATTAGGCAGGCATCTGTCATCTTTTCATCAGCTCTATGTCTGACAGATGTTCCTTGACCCATCAGTCCAAAAGACTTTGTTGCAGTCATCTAGGGTCCACTATTTGTGCATTTTGGGCAGCTTCAATCTTTTTTTATTTTGATTTTGTGATTCACCAACCTTAGTAGAGCAACCCTGCCCGTGAGGTCAGCTGACCCGAGTCCCTTACATGTCCCCTACACAGTGTCTGTGCACACTGTTTTCTCTCTTGTTTTATTCAAAGATTCAGCCAATTCAGGAGCAGTAATACACGTGTTTGTAAGGAGGGCATTCAGACATACTTGTTTATTTATATACAGGGTTTTCTGTGGCAGTAATATTTCCAGAACTATCTAAATTATTAGTAGTCTTGTGTATAAAGCAGCATTTGTGTATTTAATTTACAAATTCTACTTAAAAAAGCATTGATCAAGTGTGACTTGAGTAGTAAAGACGAACATTGGATGTGCACAGAATGTTCAATGTGCAGGTTTGTCAATGTCTGCAACACAGATTTGTATGTGAGGAGTAGACGTACCACAGTGTTAAATGTTCCCGCAGAGCAGAATATACTGTCATTCTGCTGAGGCAACATATCCTGGAGACACAGCTGACAACCTTTAGGACAAGAAGGAGACATTAGAGACACAGAAAGGGACAGGGAGAAAGCTTAAGACAGAATACAGACAAGATACACTGAGACATAAGCAAGAAGCCTGACTGGGAAGCCGACAACGGAGTATGTTTCATCATTCAACAGCTCTGGACACACACACACACACACACACACACACACACCTAAAACCGGGCGTCTGAGGCTGAGGTCAGATTGGATCAAGCTGGCGTTGCCAAAACCAAACATTGTTTTCTCTGTGTGTGCAATGCTGGATATATTTTGAATCTGCTTTGTTGTGTCTAGCCTCTGGGTAAGGTCCGTGTCATTCAGGGTTAGCTTATGCAGTGAGGGAGACAGCCAGAGGGAGATGGTAGACTGGCCACCACCTGGTCACACCGACACAAATAGTCCCTCTCTCACACACACACACACACACACACACACACACACACACACACACACACACACACACACACACACACACACACACACACACACACAGAAATAGAGAAAAGGCAAGCTTGGAATACAGGAACAAAGAGTCGTTATCAGGCTCAGTCACTGGGTGTTTTGCCAGTGATATTGTTCATTTAAAATTTAAATATCACATGGTAGGAGGTGGATCGTGTGAGAATACAGCTGATGAGATCTTCGCATTTTGTCTGCTGAGCTAGAACGGTACAGTTGGTCGGGAAAATAATGCAATCCAGGGTTTTTCAGAATTGTCTAATATTGGCACCACAGCCTTTGATTCTGAACGGCTGACACCAAAGTATAACGCTTCCCCTTTATGTGTTGAAAGATTTCTCTACTTTCTCTGATCCTATCAAACCTAGTAGCCACACTGCAGTTATTAAGTGGGGTTCAAGTTTAGCATGGTGCTGGAGTGGGTAGCGCCTCGCATCCAGAAGGTCCTAATTTGAGTCTACCTGCCAGCTGTGGCCTTTCTGTCCGGAGTTTTCATGGTCCGCTCGTGCTTGTGTGGGTTCCCTCTGGGTATTCTGGTATCCTCAGGTTAACTGGGGTCTCTTAATTGCCTTATTTGCGTGGATGTGAGTGTTCTGCCTGTGTTGGCTCTGGGACGCACTGGTGTGTCCTGCCTCTTGCCTGCTGGCAGCGGGTTACAGGCCTCTAGTCTCCCTGTAACCCTGAGCAGGATGAATGAATAAAGACAGGCATTTGCCGAGGTTTTGACATGTACTGTACATTATCCCACTGATAAAACTGTGCACTAAACCTGTTTTAATGCTTGAGCACAATTCACCTCCTTTACAGTGCAGCAATTAAGTTATTTTATTATTAATCAGCCTGTTATTTTCTTGATTCATGATTAATTTCATATTATTTAGTCCCTGAAATGTCATGAAATACTTGATTCAGCTTCCCAGAGTCAAATGTGGTAACTCTAACCGTGCTTTGTCTCAAAAATTCAGCAAATCATCTCAGTTGAGAAGATGGTGTGTGTGTGTGTGTGTGTTTTGTCTTAAGAAAGCTGATGAATTGATTGCCAAAACTGTTACAGATAAGTTGTCAGTCTAATAATACTTTCTCCACTGGTTCCTTGATGGCCTATACATCATTTACAGGACAGCTGAAACAAAGTGTTTGCTGAATCACAATGAGCACTGTCACTGTAGATTGTTGATAGGGCGTTGCAATATGACATTATATATTATGTAACGTTCATCTCATATTGTGCTCTATCATGCATTGTAGATATCATAAATCACACCTATTGGCAGTATGAGGCAGGTGAAGCAGTGTAGCAGCACAAACACGCATGGAGAAGATTCAAGGTGACACAAAAGAGGAATTCAGAAGCACGTGCAGGTTACAAGAGCTCTTAACACATCCATGTTCAAAACAGCAGAAGCTGTATGTGACAGGAAGTCCAGCAGGATAAAGGGAAACGATGGCATCAGTTTCCTACCTTGTAATTGGTGTGGTGTTAATATGTAAGGAATGTGTTTTGAAATATTAAATTCAGTGACTTGCGATTAACAAATGATCAGAAATAAACATCCATTCTAAGGAAATGTTGCAGTGCAGAGGTTATGCTCATCTATGAAGATGTAGCACAAACTTTTATTTCGTTTTTTAACAAATGAGAATGGGCGACTGAAGCAACACAGCTGAGAGGCTCCTTTTAGGGTCAAGTGTTTCTTATCTACTCACTGCATGGGTTCACATAGTGAATCAATCAACCATTTAGGGCTGCGTGATATGTTATATTAGTTTTAATATTTCGAATTTATGAATTTGAGATATGTGAAACATGCCTAAGTTGAAAAATGGAGATTATTACTCGCTCTGCTGTTACTCAACGGAGGAAGCAGTCGTTCTCTGGAGTTATGTCAGCTGTCTCAGTTTCCTTGGAAACGTATGCAAGTGTGTTGGCTTTGTTGCTGAAGAACAGAATATGGTTTTGAATATGTATCTTTAACTAAGAATCAAGCAATTTTTGTTACATATAAAGCACTGGAAGGACAATGTGGGTTTCTAGGTTTTGTTTTAAGTTCATGTACTTTGGAAAAAATAATTTAAAAATCATGAATCATCTAAAACTGTGAAAAAATCAGGATTTACGTTTCTGACCATATTTTCCTACAAGCCACCTTAATTTTTTTACGGTATTTTTAATTATTGCACATGTTTTTTTTTTATTGCATGACATACACTTTACTAATGACTAGATCTTCAAATGCTTTCAAAATGTAAACAAATTTCTACCAAATTATGTGACTCTTTCTACGTACTCATTTGGGAAAACAGTGGTATGGTCTGCAGGCTGTGCTTTCAAAAACCTGTTTATGACCACCTACACAAGCATGATGTCACAGAGCGCTGAGAAAGGCACAAGAGGAGAAAGTATATCCATTTTGTGACATGGTTAAATGAAAAAAGATTCTAAGGAGAACATCGCGGTGTGAAGGGACTGAAGTACGTACATCTGGTGACATCCTTTAAATGTTAAAACGTTAAATGCTAAAGAGAAAGGACATTCTCTGTTTAAGTGTCATGCAGTAAAATATGTCGAATGGTTAACAGCAGAAGAGACAAAGCGGACGTCTAACCACACCAGAACAAGAACACTTTTTAATTTGACCAGACAGTTACAGGTTTGGTTCATAATAGACGCACACCTATGACTTAAATGCTATTTAATTATCTTTTCCTAATTTTTTGGCCGGACAGTGGTCAGGGTTAGTCACACTGCGTAACGGCGCTTTGTGATGACAGCCGTCGAAAACCGTCATCCGTCGAAAAGCCCGACTCAAACAAATGACGCACTGTGGACAAATGCGCAAACTGTGAGACGTTGGCCGCCAACAGAAGAGCGAGCTGTATGAGATCACATTATCACATCAGGCTGAGAGTGGATTAGAGAGCGAGAGATTGTAGCTTTGGGCCTGTGCTGCTGGTGACTCATCTGACCTGATTCTGAACAGCAGCGGCAACCGAGACCGAAAAATGCGAGCAAACACACACATATATCACCCACCTGTCACCGTATACGGGATGTTATGCATTCACACAGAGTTTGCATTGTTAACACTGACTAACAATGAGTTCGGAGCTTTGTTTCTTTTGTTCTGTGTATGTCATCAGTTTTGGGCAGCACACTCGTTAAATTAAATACAAATTTAAACGAAAAGCCTTTAAATAATTGCCGTTTTAGAAAACGAAGAAGAATCAGTGCAAGGAACAACATCCTGCTGCCGTAGGTCTCCTTGGCTTCTTTTCCACTAGCATCTATTAGACAGTGTTTGTTCAGTTATTTCTTTCTGAAAAGATTAAACATGGTCCTAAAGTTTGTGGTGCTTATTCTAAGATGAATTGATTTCTGCTGCTGTACTGGTTAATGAAATCTGAACAGTTTTACAACTTATATAAAATCCTCTGTGACCACATAAAATGCCATAGGAGCTGCAGTTTCCATTAACTAATGCCTTCTTAGCTGTGAGCAGTTACAGCTGGAGGTGGCTGCGGCTCAGGATGGAGAGAGGTTGTCCAGCAATGGTCGGGTCACTGGTTTGATTCCCAACCCCTCCAGTCCATATGCTGAAGTGTTCCTGAGTACGACTCTGAATGCCAAGTCACTCTCCGGTGTGTGAGTGTGTGTAAAGTGGTTTGGATAAAAGCCTTATATAAGTAGACCTACCAAAGAGACGGTTTATCTCCTGGGACGGTTTTGTCTCAGGGGACTGGACTTTAAACGGCGGCATAGGGCTGAAATCTGTAACTCGCTACACCCAGGTACATCTGCTAACGGCCAGTAGCCAACCATACAAGTTGTTAATTACAGCTGGTTGTGACTCACCTGCTCTAATCTCATTATGTCACTAAAACGAGGCTGTAATTAAAAATCAAAGAAACTGTGGATGTAAAGCAATGTGACAGCCTGGCACGGCAGGTGGACCTACCCTATGTCATAAGTAGTTATTAGTGGTTTAGTCACTGCTGGTGCAAAGTACAGGTTAACATTCAGGGAACTTCTGTACAAACACAATTAGCTCCTGCTCTGTTCCTCCGTCTCTGTATGAGTTCTGTGGTTACCATGGTCGTACTGTGAGTTGATAAAAACCCAAAGTATCATAAAGATGAAGGTGGCAGCTGATTATAAGGAAATGTGGCACTCTCCAGTTGTGCTGCCAGCACAAATGTGGAAAAAATGCAGAGATGTTTGCGAAAAAACACCACAACCACGCAACCAATGAAGGTTTCCTTAACGTCGAAGTTTTTCAGGGTTTTCAGGGTTTTTAATAATTTAAAAGCTGGACACATATTGAAGCTGAAGTTGAGTTTCAGGCACTGAAATGCCACTCGAGCAAAAGATGTGTGAGATTTTAAGCTGGTTAACAGTTAACTCAAACTTACAAACCAAACTGATTTCATGGAGCGGAAGATTCTGGCTTTAACTTTTCATCACTGTTACAACATGGATAATAGCACAGCTCGGACAACATATCCAGTCATCTGGCAGGACAACATTTTCATTGAAAACCTGATGTTCTGTAAAAGTGATATCTAATGTAATGTTATTTGGTGTCTACATTCGATGATCCTTTTTATAGATTTCTGTGAAACATAAGGAACAAAATGATACCTTTTTACATGAATCATGGTGATATACAGTAGGTAAGATTACAAGCAAAGTGCCACGACACTAATGGTGCTTTGTCTCCGTCATCCTTCGACCTGGATTTGTCTGAACTCAGTCAGGAAATACAGTACAAACACGGGTGCACATTTCCATCTCTCTCCTTGTCACTGCTGTTGCTGCCTATCACATCATCCCCGTTGCTGTCGCGCTTAACAGTGAAATGGAAGCTAAGTGGAAGCTGCAGTATAAGCAACTTGTGCTGTCTGGAACTAGTTTTAGTGAAATGTACTTGTGGAAAGGGCCTGCCCACAAAAACCACAGTAATGGGCTGTTTTGGCGCACAGCAAAATTGCAGTGCGTATGAGCACAAAGGCTGCTTTAGCTGCAAGTTGGTAATCGGGGCTGCTGGCGTGTGTCCATGTCCATTAACAGATCACTGCGGGGGGGTGCTGAAAGCTCTGCATATGCACCCCCCCACACACACACTGATGGCAGTTCAACATACACTCTAAGGCTGCACGCTTGGGAACAAAACTGGGTGTGTATTCATTTATTATGCACCTAAAGCATAATAAGCAACTTAATGCATCATGTGTCTAGTGATTAGAAAATGTGAGCTTCATTAATTCCCTCAAACTTGTTTCATTACTGTTTTAAAGACAGCAGAAAAAGACAAAGTAATGCTATTTTTACCCAAAGTCTCATCTCGCTGTGACAGCTGCCCAGCCAAGACGGGCACACATTTGCTGCACAATTATTTTTAATCAGTGTGAGCCTTAATTGGTCTTAATCACTCCCATTAGCTCTATCATCATCCGTCTACAGTGAGTTATGTTCCCTTCGCTAGTTAGACAGCACCTGACCGCCAACCTGCCCGCCTCGCTTTCTTAACTCAATCACTGCTTTTAGTGTGTGCGTCACCAGCTGAGGCGAAATTACGGGGTTTGATTTAGAAATATGTTCAGCCACTTTTCCCTCTCTGTCTTTTTTTCTGTCATTTGTTCATTTTGCGCCCCTCCCCGCTCTGTCTCCATCACCTTTTTCAACCTCCTCCCTTTTTATAGAGGCAGCTGTCTAGTTACCATGGAAACCTTTGAGATAAGCCTTGCCAATCAGACTCGTGTGTGTGTGTGTGTGTGTGTTTGTGCGTGCATAGAGAGTTTTAATGTGTAAAGCCCTCCTCCCCCCCGCTGTCCCTCCTCACCTGTCTTTGCAGTGTGTAATTACCATCTACCCACTCGCTTCTAAATATATTGCTACCTTTAACAGGCACCTGTGGAAACTACAGCTACAGTAGTTCTAGGACAAAGTCAAATGTTGCACACTTCACTTTCTTCCAGCCTACTGCTGAGGCCGCTCAAACTTTCCCCACACTTTCTGACTAGTTGCTTGAGGGAGCAGACATCAACTGACTTCTAATGCCATGGAAAAAAAGACTGGAAACACCAGAAACAACTCTCTGGCTGCCACAACACACAAGCAGAGCTGACACGGAGCTGGAACAAGTTTTTTTTTGTAGCCCATCTAACATTGGCTATTGCTGTCTGTGCTCAGTTTTAATTGACTAATTGACAGTTTTATTAAGAATTATAAAAAATCTAAGTTAAATAATTCACACACTACATTCAACTACACAAAGTTGCTTTATATTTACTAATTTCTTGACAGATTTTAAACCGAATAACAAAAAAATCCTGGAGATTTTAAATACCAGTTGAAATTTAAGAATATTTATAATGTCTTTGCAAATTATTAATTTTTCATCCAGTATTCCTGTTTAAATAAACAAAATGTGCTAAGGCTGTCTGTGCAGCTCTGGCATTAACATTACATCACAGACGCATTTCTACTAGCTGGAGGAGATGCAGCGCTCATCCTTGAGCTGTCTCGACACTTCAGCTCTGTATTTTCATGGTGTGCACTGCCAACAAATGGGAACATATATTCGTGGTTGTGCCACTGTTGCTGTTCATTAGAGTTTTGCAAATATTGCATCTTACCCTGGTGTATATTACATGCCCACATGCATTTTTTTTCTATCCTGAAGTGGCTCAAGTCCCAGATGTAAAGAAGACGATCTGAATCCATGCCCTCCTACATGGGCTCCTCAGGAGTGTACGCTCTCTGTGGGGCAGTCGGTCACCTCTGTCACCATGGTGACTGGTAAAGAATTTATGACCCATTTGTGCCTGCTCATGTTACATGTCTCATGTACAGACTAACAAATGCACAGGCTCTTTTTTTATTTGAATATTTTAGGTTGTATTAGGTCCAGAAGATCCAGTGTTATGCAAAAAGCTAAATAAACATGCCAAAGATGACATATTCATTTTCATCATTTAGCTACCTAGTGGGGTCATGGTGCCAGCCAAGCAACAAATCTTCTTCTTACATTACCATTGCAGCATCCTCCACAAATAAGTAAAAATCATTAATACTAAAGGCTGCCCTATATTAAATAAACATTCAGCGTTGCCTGGGAGATGAGGTTATATATTTTGATGTTTTATATACAAAGCCTTTAAATCCCAAAAGTGTCTTGATTTTGAGTTTTTCACTTTTAGGCCAGATATTGTTCTCCTAATTTTGCAACTGTCCCTGTTACACTTGTGTGCCTTGCAGGAAAGAGGAAAAAGAAGCTGCGCTCAGTCGCGCTCGGCTCAGTGGAAAACAGATAATGCCTTCTCATCAGTTTTATCTGGGCTTGGCTGTGGCACCTGTCGTCTGTTTCCAGGAGTCATGGCATTTTTATCTGCCAGCCTGTAGAGAAGGTGGGACAAACTCTGAGATTAGGTGCGAGCTGAATTGTTAGTCACTGTGGTCTGAAACACAGCCGCTTCTGTGCTGTGTATAGTCAGTATTTGCACTGTGATTAAGTCCTTAAGGCTGTGATTACATAGCCGGGTTTTTGCTTAAACACAGTACAGCTTGGAGTACTGCTATAGTAGAACCACTAAATGAGCAATGCATGAATTTATAATTCACATAAAGCTTTAGTTATTAACCTTTTGTCTGGGCAATGCAGTGTAAAGGACTTTATTCTGAATTATGTTTTTAATGTACTGCAGTCAGCGGCTAATATAGCAAAGCTGAGTTAATATTTTCAACTGAAAATAATAAAAGCAGGTAATGTTTTTGCTTGATTTATTTACTGTCTGGACATCATTAATACTAGAGCTACAATTTTATATTAATCCATAGGTAAAAATAATCAGCAATGTTTATTGAAAGCTACAGTGGCTAGTTGGTATTGAAAATTATTAGTAAAGAAAATTATTAACTTGGGAATGAAGCTTGCAATTTCTGACCAGTAGAACCAGTTGAACTGCAGAGCAGGAAGGTTGACAGACGAGAGTTGGAAACGCGAGAGTGATGGTTGTGGATTCTTGACAATCACAATCATTTTAAAACATATCTGTTGTAATGTGCTGCTTGGACAGACGACCTAAAGGCTCATTGTTGGACAGTCTTGTATGTTCAGTGTTCTTTTTCATATTCTGTCTCGCTCCATTTGGCTCAAAGGTCAATACCAGAGGGAACATTTTTAGCTCTCACACACATACATTTTGTTTGCCCGATCATGTCGTCCTGAGTTGCGGCTGAAGATGCTTGAATGTTCACAACCTCAGCAGCGGTAATCAGTCCACCTTCACACACATTCTTTTCTCTCCAAAGATTAATAAATGAAGAAAGCAGTGATTATTTGCTGTTCGGTGCAGCTTGTTAAACTGCGATTTTGAATGTTTTAGATGAGCTGTGTGGTCGGAGCAATTGCTCAATAATTTATTTGACTGCTGTAGGATGAGAATACAAAGACAATATACTGTAGCTTCAAGCTGTATTTTCACTTGCTTCATTCAGGCAGACTAATTGGATGTCCCAAAAGTTCAAGGAAGTCTGCTAGTGCAAAGAAAGGTTAGACAGATGTTAGTATTATTGATTCATGGGGTTGATAGCCTGTCAGTTCTGCCGCAGTCTTTTCTTTAAAGCTGAAAAATATTTTCTATCTCCAAAACAAGATAGACAATGCATATCTTTGACATTTTAGTGGATGTATGTAGTAGCAAACATTTGTCTGCTTATAAATGAAGCAGATGCATTAAAACATTAACATTAATCTGGAGTTACGTGTCTTTCCTAAATTCACTCTTCTCGTCTTGGTTTGGTCTCCATAAATGTCTAGGTTTCTGTGTCTCCTTTCTCTGGCTGCCAGTTGATTAACTTTCTTTAGCAGCAAGTCATTAACTTTGTCTGATTTTTTGTTTTCCAGGGTTTTCAGTCTGACTGGAACATTACGACGCATATTTACATGCAAAAGGCCGTAATTTTTTTGGATTAAATGGCTTTGGAATGGAATAGGTTTTTCTTGTAGTGACAGGTTCACAGGGAATTAGCAGCTTCGCGGTTCCCCTCATCGCCATGGAGTCTTTTAGCTTCGTTCAACCTTCTTTACCTGCAGCCAAGATAGAACATATGATTAACAGGTTGATTGGTGTTTCTAATTCTTGTAATTAGGAACGAAACGCTTGCTGCTTTCACATTCTTCCCCACTGAAGGTGTAAATACCCTTTCCAGCATCCAGTTAGCAGCAGTCTCCCACCCACAAACACAGATCTACGTGCTGGGATGCATCTGCTGGCTGCAAACGTCTGCAGACTCAGCTCAGATGATGTTGATCCCAGCTCTCATACGGACTCGCACTCACTCACCACTTTCCCAACACTCGAAACTGCAGATTTAGACTATTGATCTTTTATTGCTCTAAGAAACACATAGAGAAATACAACATGTTGAGTTTTGCTGCTGAATTTGGTTAAGGTACATTCAACTCCTGGTCCCCGTTGGTGTTAAATGATTGAAGTCGTTCACTGAATCCAGGTCATTTTGAATGTCTGCTACTGTCAGTATCATAGTCAACAGACCTGCATATACAATATGTGAGCGACACCCTGTACCAAAAACACTTTAAAGGTTCTGTACCAGAATGTGCTGAGGGGAAATGGAATTCTATTTCCAGGTAGTTTTCCTCTGTTTACTGGATTTCAGTTGTTCAGCTCATTGCAGGTACTTTGCTTTCATCTTAAGGCTCATTTGTACATATGTACTTAAATGCAACACACAGGATTGTGAGAGTTTGTGCCTTTTTACATTTTCAGTACATTTTAACAGTACCACGATAATCCTAATTATTATTATTTTTGGTCACTATAATTGTGATATGAAATTTTCTCGCTGTTTCATCCCTACTTCCAATCCTCGAAAATGCAGAACGTGACCAATTGCAGCACACTGGGAGGACTGTAGGGAAAACATGAAAGGCCCACTAACACACCAAAGAGATTACAGGCTAACCACGTGTGTGTGTGTGTGTGTGTGTGTGTGTGTGTGTGTGTGTGTGTGTGTGTGTAGGCGTGTGTGTGTGTGTAGGCGTGTGTGTGTGTGTAGGCGTGTGTGTGTGTGTGTGTGTGTAGGCGTGTGTGTGTGTGTAGGCGTGTACGAGGGGAATCAGATGCAAAAACCACTGAGAAATACAGTAGAGCAAAACAAGAAAATTCGATATCTCCACAGGCTTTGCCCCTTTTTGCCTTACCTTCTCCACGGTCCCACCGGCTGTAATCTGGACCTCCTGAGAGCATCACATTTTCTCTTCAAAAGCAAGAAAGTCATCGTCTCCCTGTCTTCCTGCACTGTTCTTATATCTGCTGAGACATGAGGAATTGTGGGAAGGGATGAGGGATGACAGTGGGCTTGGAGGGAGTGGGAGAAATTACTTTTGAGTTATTTTCAGTTGGTGTTATCTGAAACACTTTATGGTAATAAGGCACTAAAGTGTGTGTGTGTGTGAGTGTGTGTAGTTCTCCATTTGAGGAAGAGCCTTTTAAGAACCTCAAACATTTGGGTTTCAAATTTGTGTAAGAGTTTAAAGTTTTGGCTCTCTAATGAAAGTACCTACAGAGATAAGTTAAGACATGATCCTTTGGGGACCATGAATGTCTGTTTAATAGCTTTTATGCATCCTATTCCTCGCAATGTAATATTGCAGGAACACCTAGAGGGAATTTCAGCATCGTGCCACAAACGTCCAACTGGACTCATGAATAAACTGATCACAATGTGTGTCTGAAAAGCTTCAACGGTTGGCGTCGCACAACAGCAAGGCTGCAATTCTATTTTGATATATGACAGTAAGAGCAACTGGCGAGACGAAGCCAGTCCCTGGGGGAACACCGGTCTCATGGCTTAGAGGCAGGACATTTTTACTGTCCTGACAAAAGCCACCGGGCCTCACTGAAAACCTTGTTGTCAGAAACGTACATTATGTACAACTCTGCTAACTGACCCACCCGAACGACCAGGTCACAAAGCATTTAAGCTGGGACCTAGTCCCACACTAACCTGCCTGCGTAGAATCAATATTTCAGCTGTAAAACTTGGCATCTAAAATCAGATCTGCTGCCAAACACCACACCGTCTGCACCAGTCAGGTTGCCAGTGTGACTTTGTAAGAGGTTAAAATCGTGCAAAAACCTTAGGTGGCTTGTATTCCATCACTTTGCGTCACAGTGAACGATATGATTTTTGTTCTTTGCTGCCAAACTAAGGCTGTGGCCCCAATGACGGGGTGTCAGTTTGATCCACGAGGACCTGCAACTTCCGTACACGCCTACGTCTTACTTTAATTTGTCATGATCACAGATACCAGCCTATAACTGAGGTAATTTCTTGGAAGGTTCTATATTGATCCTGCCTCTGCACCTCGTTCATATTCATTTTTGTATTCTGTGCTGCTCACATTGGCTCAAACTGTAGGATTATCTCGAGCGAGAAGCAGCATCAGCACATTTGTGAGAAAAGCGTTCGAAAAATGCTGAATGTTAAACACTGCTCTCAACCACAAGACCTGTGAGAAATTTGTGGGTTTAATGGCCTTAAAGTATTTCCCTGCGTTTGTCCTTGTTGAAGGGTAGATGTATAAAAAAAAAAAAAAATCCCAGAGAAATAAAAGTCATATTTCTGCCAGGTTGTGAGTAATGAGCAGACAGCTTGGTGTGCCATGTAAAACAAATGCCTTGCTGAGCACAGAGACAAGAAGAAGTGGTGCGTGTTTAGAGGCTTGGCACATTTTGAATCAAGAAAATAAATGCCATTGTCCTTTTTCAATTTGTACTTTGGCTCCACTGCTTATTTACTATACTTAAGGCTGTGCTAGATGAGATTTTTATTTCAGAACTATTATCACAGTGAAGAACACGCTGTACTACACCATTGTTACCATCTAAAATGCCAAATTCAGCTCATTTGCCAAGTTTATTCTAATATCATGGTGTGCTTCACTTCAGCATAAAAGCAAGTTGATCAATATTTTTAAATCTGATCAACTTGTCACATAATGGTAGTTGTTGGACTTTGCCTCAGTGGGCTTTACCACCTGATCCACAACAACACTTACTGAGTTATGATTCACATAAGAAATAACTAACTAAAAAATACTGCATATGGAAGAAACCTTTTCTGCTTGTGGTGTCATACACCGAAATATTGTACTTTAATTAAAGTTTTATATTCTGGCTCCAGTTCTGGCATTTGTAACATTTTCCCACAAAATTTCAATCTGTGTCATTCTTGCCTGTAAATTTAACTTTCTTGTTGCCTTTTTGTTCCTCACTCCTGGGTAGGGAAGTCAGAAGAACAGATACTTCAATACCAAGTCAATTCTGAAATATGATGGCACTTTTTTCCTGTGGTATCGAAGGTGCTGTATTATAGATTATGGGATTCCTCTGGTTCTGGTAAGGCTGCATAATAACCATGCATGTGCAGCAGAGGAAGAGACGGAGAATGCTCTGTGTCATTTGAGTGTTCCATCCTATTCATATCGCAGGGATGGGGGAAAAAAAATAAACCCAAAAACCTTTATTACATAGGTATTGATAATGAGGATTTTTAGTTGGTAACAACAACCAAATTTCTGGTATGATATTGTAGTCTTGGGCAAACTACTAATTTTCTCATTATAGTGTGTCTAATATATTATTACGAATGGTTATTTCTCATCTCATCATTGCGGATGAATGTGATGATCATTGTGAGTTAGTTTGAGTGTTGAATTCTTCTCAGACCTTGGTCGTGGACGTTTTGCACGCTGGGTTGCGTGTGGATAAAAGACAGAGCAGTCAGTGCGCGTTAACTAACGGTGTGTGCAAACATGTCGAGCCTGGTTGTTTTGGTGTTGACGCCTCATCAGCTTGAAGAGTAAAATTAAGTTTAGTTTTGTAGAATTTGCCATAAAAACTAACAGTCTGAAAACATAAATACTTTGTGGACAACCATGCATTATTGAATCTCCCAACCCTAGAATAAAACTCTATCTGCGTTGATAAACCTCACCTCCTGTCACTTTGGATTGCACAAACTGGCATTTGGTTGTTCTTCCATGCCTAATGCTGGATGCTGATGCTGAGGTGGGAGTTTCTTCATGTTAAAAATCATGACAGGACAATAGCGATTGTAAGTGCATAAAACGGCACGCGGTGAGTCGACCACTTATGCTGTCAGCTCATCACATCCCACAGTTTAACAGCTCCTTACCGGCCTGATGTTGCAGATGACAGGGCAGTAGATCGGTGCCGAACATGAACGCAGCGACTTGTAGGAGGTGTAGCTCATTTCGTTAGCGATACTTTTTAACCATGTTAAATACCTTTTTCTGTTATTTCTAATAAACCCGACACAGAAAGGATCTCAGTCCATGTCTCTGATCTAATTGAGCTCACAAATATCCCTTTATTCACTGTGGTGTAGTAAGACTGTATTGGCATTTGGTTGGCGTAGAGACCTCATCAATGGATGTGGACTAAATTTACTTTGCTGGCGTCTTTGTCAGGCTTTAATGAATCAGGGCAACAAAGAAACCAACGTGCTCAGCTCAAATACAATATAAGTGCACAGATACTTTTCATTGTCAGAAGCAAAAGTCCCACATTTTCTGTGGTGTTACATCAGTCAGAGCAGTAAAAGCCCAGGATTTAGGAAACTTCAGTGATAATTGCTTATAAAAATGTACAGAAATTATTATTTGAAGGAAATATATTAAGAACTGTTTGCCTTTAGTAGTAGCTGAATATTTGTTTTATAATGTTTCCCCTCTCAAAAATACTGTTTTAGCATTACATAATGTACAACAATGTTTCAATCTTTTCTTCAGGAGATTCTTAAACATGGAGAAATTCTTGACAGGGAGGCTCCACATTTCGAGATTAATCTTTACTGCTGATCTCTGGGATGAACATGCAACACTACATGACATGTTGGCAAGAGCACGCCGTCACACAGAGACCAGTAAGATGCTCCATCTGCTTTTTGGCAGCCTGGATTCTGATAGAAATCCAGTAGAGATGCCCAGCCAGCTTTAGCCTAATCAACAAAAGATGAAGGTGCCACAGGACCCAAACAGATGACTGTGCACTTTCATTGCAGGGCGAGGATAAAATCTTTGATAAGATGATGAATGGAGGACAGAAGTGGCTCATGCCATAAATCAACCAAAAGTGGTCCAGACTCTCTCGTCCTCTAAAAGTCACGCGGGATTTCCACGCTCTTCACCTACACAGATATTCACCAAACGCATTTCTCTAGCTTCAGCCGGTGACACATACACTTTATCGGTGTTTCTGTGGCTCTGCACATGCACACACAGTCAGACACAAAGAGCACAACGTTAAAGCCGGATGTCACAAACACATTAATCCGGCCTCTTTCCTCTTCCTTCCTCTCTTCTCTCTCTCTCTCTCTCAATGATTAAGCCACATACTGTAGAGAGGAGTCGATGAAAGGTTTCTTTTGTTGCCTACCTGAGAATGAGTGTGAAGAACTGAGACAGAAAAACAATCATCCAGCCGTCCTGTAGGTTTACAGCCAGCCTGTCTCCGTGCAGCCGAACTGCAAAAGTGAAACATTATCACTGCATGCAGCTTATTTTTTGAATGACTTTCTACTGGCTTTTACCAACGGAAACGGAGTCACAGGAAGCTGCTTTACCCTAAACCCTAAACAGGGTGGTTTTTTTTTTTTTTTTGAAGGTAAACCTGTCTAATATCATCATTAGGTATTTAGCTTTGGAGCCAAACCACAATCCATCTGGGATTTTGCCTTATTTCTCTGCAGCTTTTCCAAAAATCTCTGATGCATGTTGCTATGTTTTATGTTGTTTTAATGTGCAAGGTCAAAGAGAATCCAGTGGTGAATGGTTCCATTAACTGTAGGGATGTCCCAGTACCACAATCCAGACACAATCCAGAAGTACTTCCATTTGGGTACTTGCCAATGCCAATCACTGATGAGCACTAAACTGTGTTGCTTCTAGTATGAGTCGCTGAACATTAAAATCCTCATTAATCTTTTGCTTAGTTAAGCTGATGAGATGGTTATAATATGAGTACAAGTTCTGTACATAAAGGCAGCATAGGACCCGATATCCGATGCTGGTATCGGGACATTACTAATTAATTGTTGCTCTAGCAACATCACTAACTTCTGGGGGGAATTATTGTTGAAAGGAATGCATCATCTGGAAACCTTTTATTGACATGTTCAGTATCAGTGTATTTGTGGCTTTGGATGAAATAATATGAATTATTATGATGAAATTGTGATTGTCTATTGTCTAAGTTGCCATACCCACCTTTAATCTCGTGTGTGAAGTAATTTTATTTTTGATAAAGTGCCATGTGCTGGTTTTTTTATTTGTGTGTGACACTGTGGGTCTGATGGCGGATTACTGACATAACCTGAGTAAATGCCAGTGCCTCTATGTTACTACCACACAGAATTTTACTTTCAAAATTTAGTGGCAAAAAATGTTAGCTGTTCTTTTTCAATTTTGTTGTCCTTTGCAGTCTATTAAAACCGTAGTGCAGCTTTTCACGCTGCCTTTGTGATGGATTTAAGCTTCCATCACATTCTGTCTCTCCAGCACAGAGACGGGTTGTCTGTAATTCAAAAACACATTTCTCTCTCTCTCTGACGCTCACACACAGTTGCACACATTCACACAAAGTAATCAGATCAGCGTGTTTTCCACAGAGCCAGTGGGTGACGGCAGAGAGGGAAGGCTGGATGGATGGAGGGATAAATGATAAACTCTCTCCACTTATTTAATCCTCTGTTCCCAGCTGTCCCATTCTGCGTCTCTCTTACAGGCAGAAGCAGAGTGGGAGAAAAAAACGGTTGGAAAATTTCTAAGAAGGAAGTAACTGATGGAGCCGGCAGTTAGAAAACAGATTGTAGGCTGAGGTTGTTAGTGTTTTCATTCAATGCTATTTCCAATCGATGAATCAGACCTGATACAGGCCGTCAGCTCCCCGCTGTGCAGCTGTGAACAGCAGGATTGCGGTTCTCGGCTCTTCCTTTGTCAATCCACTGATCCAGTAGTGAGCAAATGTGGCCCATTTAACAGTCCTTGACAAACTGTTAACTACCACATACCGACAATGAACCTTTTCTCTCACAATGAGTCCAGCTTTGCAGGTTTCAAGCTGTAATTGAACTCCGAGTCAGTCCAGTCTGATTGCTCGGAAGAAGCGCAGCATGGACGTGAGCCGGCAGATTAGATGGAGAGATAACGGAATAACTGGCTGGGAAATGAATCCAGAAATGATCAAGTTGCCCTAGTCGACATGTTTCTGGCTGCAGGCCATCGGCTCAGTGGTTCTTCTGTTTGATGCTGTTCTTAATGAAAAACAGCTGCGGATATGCTTATGTTTAGATATTTTAATAAGCAAAACCACCATTTTACAGATCAGTAATTAAACGAGGAAGTTAAATAATGTGGGGAACATCTGCAGATAGAAAAAACAAGATGGGTTTGTGAATATGTTTATGACAAATTCATGTATTTTTGACTGTGTCTATATGGAACTCCAGGTGGGGTCCCATTTCCTGCTCTTCATCTCTTTTCATCTTATTCAAATTGGAACAATATAACACATTTTATAACAAATGATTCTGCAAAACCACAGATTACTGTACATCCCCACCACACACCCTGACCACTTTAAAACATAAAAGCACCTATTGCCAGAACCCAATGATCGTATTGGCGATTACATATATAAAAATATATATTATTATTAATATTATTAATTATTAATTTTGGCATTTGACTTGAATAGTTTTCTGTAAAGTTGTCCAATCTGAGCGCATTTAACAACTCCACACTCGAATGTGCCAAACACAGTTTTTCCAGGGAAGCTCTGTTTGGCACATGGACATTTCCTGTAAGCGCTGTGATCATAAAGCGACAACACTAGTGAATAAAACAGAAAAAAAGGAAGTAATGTTTATAGTTTTTTCTCTGCCTAATAGTAAACAAAATCTTTGTCTTTGAAGAGAGAAAGGGAGAGAGAGTGGGATGCACCACCGGAGTCTGCCTTAATAAAACCTGAGAAAAGAGATAATGCTGAAACCTGACACTGCCAAGACCCGTGGAAGGATGAAAAGAGACTGAGGATAGGCTGTAATCAATGTGGGGTCACACACACACACACACACACACACACACACACTGGGCGCCTGACAGCATCCCAATTGCATCATCCGAAGCTGAAAAGACTGTGAAGTCGACTTTGTTCTTCGCGTGGCCTCGGGATTCTTTTTTTTACACCTTACTTTACCTTTTCTCCTGTAGATGACTGTGATTGCTTTATTTCGTTTTTTAAGCTGTTTCAATTCTTCCTCCTTCCCACGGTGTTGTGTGTGTGTGTGTGTGTGTGTGTGTGTGTGTGTGTGTGTGCAAGCAAGAGTGTTTAAGAGGCAGAACAGTAAAATGCACTCAGAACGTACAGTATACAGGTACCAGTGGCTCCAGATGGTGCTTATAATTTAATTAGCGATGTCTCTCCTGGGTAGATTACGTCATACAGTAACATCGCACAGAGTGCACAATTCCGGCTTCTTTGCTAACAGCTGGTAAACTAAAATGCAGAATGTCACATTTAGGATTTGTTTGACTTTCTTTTAATGACTTTGTGGCTGTTTGGTGAACAATACATTTGAAAACCATTTGATTCTGAGCTTACAAAGCATGCTGTAAACGAGGCTCTGTAAGTTCATTAAATGTTGTTTCTGCAAGTTAAAACCTGATCATTATGTCACGCTTCATTGCAAATTAAATTATTAAATCTAGAATTTAAGAAGTGTATACTACTGTTTAGGGGGTATAACATTTAATATCTCCTGTTGAACGATTTTCTACTTTTGTACTGAGCAAATACAAGACGACTAAATGAGCTGGAAAAAATACGTTTATTTTCCCCCTCAGAACAAATGTTATTTCTTTATCGTTTCTTTTCTACCATTTTACCCAACAGGATTCCCTGACATTCAATCTTTCAACCTTAGAGCAGGAAAAGGAGTATTTATAACATTACAAGATAAATATTGTATTTGCATGGTACTAGTACGTTGGTATTTCCACAGTGTTTTGGTATTACAACTTCACATCCGAGACATTGTGAAACAAGTTAACCTTTGAATGAAGATAATTTTCTATTGCAGTGATTTCTTTCAGTCTTTGTGTCTATTGGTTTAAGGCTGGTGGTTTTTGCCTCACTGTATAATAGGAGCATCCATAATATCTACAGTACCTCAGGTCTGCATTATACTTTCCCTCAGGCGCAACAGACAGCAGACATATCATGGGACCCACTGGAAAGTTTATCTCCCAAATATTATCAATTTCTCTGTTGATATTCTCCTAGAACCCCCTAACCACTGGACAATCTCCTATTTTCGTTTTGCTGTCACATTCCTTCCATAGTTCACTGTTGATCCCAAACATAATTCTTGTGTAACATTCCAGTATAAATCAATTTTCCCATGTTCCAGGTCTTTTTTGAGTCATCCTCTACAGGTTTTTATATACTGTACGTATGTATGAAACATGCTTTTTATTGTTTTTCTAAAATGTTGAGGTATTCTATATTATTAGGATTATTTTCACATTTGAATATTGATCTATTTAAAAAATTTTATATAAATTGGTTGATAGGAGAATGAATTGTTTTTGGAGTTGGGGGAATGATTTAGGTTTTGTTTAAAGACCCTTATCTGCCACTTTCTAAATCCACCATCACACATGGAGGGCACACATTCTATACTGTTGTATTCTCAACTATTTTGTTTCTACGTTAGCGTGTTTTATCCTCTTATTTTAATTTATTTAACAATCTTTGCATGACTCAACACTGATAGTCCTTGAGTTGTGCTCCATTCTGTCTGGCTCTATCTTGCCATCTGGTCATTTCTAATTCATGCCACAATTGCAGCAAGTTGTGCAGCTCAGTAGTAATATTTAAGGTTCAGCAATGCCAGACCTTTTTTTTGATTTTTGCAGGAAGAAAAACTTTATGCTACTTCTCTTCTTCTGACAAATACATTTAGAAATTATTTAGCACAACAAAGGTGATGATATAGGTATCTTGAACCAGCTACATCCACTATTCCTTGGAGTGTATGTTTTGGGTTATAGCTTCTGCCAGGGCTTCAATACTTAATGCAAAGGTGATAATTGACAAGAAAAATCCCCTGTCTCAATCTTTTCTCTACCCCAGAATAACCAGAGTAGCGCCAGTTGACCTTCAAACTGGATTTAACATTTTTATAGAGGAAATTAATCTAGTTCAGAACAAACTTGAAAAAGACAAAACTTAAAAAGAAAAATTTGTTAAGTTTTCCCGCCTTGTTCTTTTTCTATCAATTTTGCACACTAAAGCAAATATTCGCACAAAGTCAAAACTTTATAAAACTGAATTATTGAAATATTGGCTCACCAACTGCGGTGCGTGGTCGCTTGATTTATTCAGAGAAGTTGCATTAGCTATGTGAGGCATTTGCATTAAAAGCTCTCCAAAAATCACTCCGAAAGCATGTACAGTCTGCCGTGACCCTCCTCCTCAGTCCAATTAACAGGCAAATCACAACTTTGTTTTCACAAACTTCAGAATTAAAGTTTTGATGCTGATGCAGTTTATGTGGCACGAAAGCGCTGATCCGATGATTAAGCCAAACTTTTTAGTCGTCAGCCCGACGCCATCTCAACAGCACCCGCCGCTTACACCACCAGCACCACCACAGAACATCCCGTAATTAGCTGGCGGATTAAGGTGCACCTTACAGTTTAGCAGATCACAGCTACGCACTATAATTAAAGTAATTAGGCCTCCTATCTAGTTCTCTGCTTCGTTAAATTCACTCCCACCAAATGCATAATATTGAGGCAGTGAAAATGAGATGGCACATTGAATGGTGATGCAGCACATTGCACATACGCGATGGAGTCTGGACTGTAGTCGATGCCAACATTGGTTTCAAAGTGCAGATTTTTACAATCTGGATTGGACAAATTAGTCCAAAACAAAGGTACTCTGACAACTTATGCTTACTAATAAAAAGGGTTATTGTATGTTCGAACAATTGATTACTCTAGACCAGATCCCATTTCAAAGTCATGTTAGTCTGTGCCTTTTAAAGTGAAAAGAGCAGAGAGAGACGTTTATTTCAGTCAGACACACAGACAGAGAAAGAAGCATCTACATGCTGTAAGAATTTTTTGTTCGCCTTATAGGAGGATGTTTTTTTTATTGTGGCTTATTAGTTGTAAAAAAACAAACAAACAAAAAAAAACTGTAAAACAAGTAATACAAAGGCATCACATCAGGCATTATTCACTGTTTTATGACATTCTTCACATGAATCCCAGTGGCCAGACATGAACCTTTTACTGAAGATCTGCAGTGATGTGTGCGGTTGGCTATGTTTGTGTCCTCAGTCTCTGAGGCGCTCAGATCTCTCTTGCAAAAGAGATCGTAATCTGAATGAGGTCATTCAACCACGGGCACACATCCATGTTTGTCTTTCTATACTTGTGAGGACACGCGTTGACGTAATACAATTCCTTAACCCTAACCATCACAGCTGAATCCCCGACCCTGACCCTAAACGAAACCTAATTCTAACCGTGACCCTAAAACCTGGTCTTGACCCTCAAAAAACCTTTTGAAGTTGTGTGGACCAGCTAAGATGTCCTCACAACAAGGGTACTGAAACAAAATTTGTCCACTGAAGGCTATAAAGACATGCGCACACACACACACACACACACACACACACACACACACACACACACACACACACACACATTGCTGCGCCTAACAACTAGTTTATTTATTAAGAGCTGACTTTATGCATTATCCTAAATGTAATGACGTTGAGTGATTTGTAGGTTAGTTGTCAAATGCTTTATTTTTAAGTCAGAATCATACAACCAAATGTATGATTGGAAATCATCTTTCCAATTAGACAATGATTAAGAGATAATGAGTGTAAGAAGATAATGATAATTAGCTACTGATGTATCTCGTTGCAGCTCGGGAGGATTTTCCATTCAAGTCTTATGATATTGTTCAGCAAGATGGGAGGTTCTGGTGATTAATTACAGCATGCCTGTAAATCAGATATTTAAAACCATTTATGGCAATAAAAATAGAAAAAGAAGTTTGGTGAAGCTCGAGTTTTGCTGCCTTGTACCTGTAAGACACTTTGGATAAAAGCGTCTGCCAAATTTACTAAATGTAAATGTATATGATCCATTTCAGGCACATTTTCTACCCACTTGTGGTGTAAACCACCAAATGTGCGCAAGAAATGTGTCTCAAGAATAAAACATGAACCACTGATTTAAACATTAAGAAACATTAAGAAAGCTGGAAATAAAGTTCAGTCTTCACAGGATTAATGACAGAAGAAAATCTGATGCATCATGTATAATGGAATATTTGGTGTCCTAAACAAGTCAAATATCGAGGTGTGTGTGTGTGTGTGTGTGTGTGCACTGTGTTGTCTGTTAGCCAGCCTCTTTTTGTAGTCATTCATCTCCTACACACAGCACAAAAGAAGGACAAGTCACAAAGCAGCACCTACAATTCCAATCTGTGAGCCAGGCTTCCAGCAGCCACAGTAGCTGGGAAAAAGCTGCTTTCCAGCCGCGCTGGAGCGTGACAGAAATCGCATTGATAAGGGAATCTATCTATTCGCTAATGAGCTGGTTAGCTGCTCGTCTGTCCCTGAAAATCTGGTGGATATTTCCTCTCTTGTTGTTGTAAATGGACATGGACATGAATGTGTGCTCCTCTCGAGATGCGTTCAGGGGACTGAACAGAGCTGTAGGTTCGGTTCGATATTACCCAAACTAATTCTGAAGGTTTGATAGTAAACTGCAGAGTTCTAGTTTCAGTGAGACTGGGGATGTGAATTTAGCCTTTAGGGTTCAAGAACAGGAACCATTTTAACTTGGCTGGGCCATTTTCAGCCTGTACATATAAAAATTTCTATGCAGCTACAGGATTTGTGCTTGTTGATTTAGTCGATAGAGTGAAGTTGCCGTGGAAACTGTTCTTACTAAAAGCTCTGTTGGTTTGACTGAGGAAACCTGTCATTTGTTCGTTCCTGGCCTTCCACCTGTGCTCGGCGCACGCTGCGCTTGACATCAAAATACACAGCCAGGAAAAGCAGGTTTCAAAGTCGGAAAAACCGTTGTAGTGCTGGTCATTGTAATCAGCAGCCTCATTAGAGGCTTGTCCTGTGCTCGGTCTCTCAGGAGTCTCTCTCACCTGCTCTGTGACCCGTTAGCCATTGGAATCGCCATCACAATGTTATCGCGACTATTTTGGGGAGACTTAACTTCCCATAGGCTCCTAAAAGCACGGCCTCTGCCTTAGGTTAAGATGATTTTAAAATGCACACACACTTATTGTTTGAATGTAATCCGTGGCAATTAATTAAGGACAACTCTACCACATTCCTAAAGGAGGTTTCATTTCAAGTATGCGGGACCTTGTGCACTCGTGTCTCCCACATTACTCCTCATTATGGTGATTAGACAATATGTTCCAATATATACACATATTGATCGCAAGGCAAAGAATAAACTAACGCAGCAATGCTGAAGACATTTTCAATCAGCTAATAATCTAAAAGGTAAAAGCGTTATTATTAATGAAGAAATAGTTTTGCTTTACTACGTTGCTAAAGGAGAAAGATGCATTTGTTCAAGAGGAAAAGGACAAAAGAAAACAGCTGCTTTGCGTCACTAGAACAATAGTTTGGTGTGCAGCAGTAATGATGAAGTTAATTGCTTGCTAAACCAGTTCTCCACTAACCTCCCCACCCTCCGCAGCGGCCCCTTCTCTAAAAGCCTTCTGCTGGCGAAATGACACATCAATAGTTGTTGCAGCAATTAAACGCTGCGGCTCCCTGTTGCCCTTCTTCCACACAGTTAACGATTTTATCCCCAAGTGTGCAGCAATCAATACACGTTTCTGAAATACAGTCACTCATATCTGCAAGGCTTTACTTTTGAAATCAACTAGTCCGGGGAAGTTTAACTTGCTCTCAAAAGCAGAAAATACTGTAAGAGGTCAAAGAGTAGATTTATTTTTTTTTTTTTGTTGTTGGCAGCGCATGGATGTAGCAGCTTTGTGCTCTTTCCATCTGTGTTTTCTGTTTTTGCTGTTGAGGTGTTACAGAGCCATGAACTCACACGCACACACAGACTGAAAACATGATTATTTCCCTCTCATCATTATGTTTGCATAATTACAAAATAAAGAGAATGAGCCTGAATTTAATTGACTAACATAATCACTAGCTTTTATAATACACTGCACAGTATGTTACTGACTGACTGCAATATTGTCCACTGTAGCTAAAATATCATTTGACATATTTATGATTTTTTTTCCTTTCTTTCTTTATGATCTGTCTCAGGAAAGATAACTGATCTTAAAGAGATAATGTTCCATTGTGGGGGAAAAAAAGCTTAGCTCTATTAGATTGAGTCAGATGTAGAAGATCAATAACACTCTCAGATCTGTTCATTTAATAAAAAGCTACACCTGCAGTGGTGGCACCAACACTGGGGACTGGAAAACGGCCAGCGTGGCTCAGGGTAAATTTAGTTTGTTGTGCGAGAGCAACGATTTGCACTTTACTGGGGTTATGTCCCATTTCTTAGCCTAAACAGCCAACAACTGCAGGTTTTCATATATAGATTTCTGTACAGATTGGGGGGGAAAAATAGATATAACATGTTATTGATCTTGTGTGCTGCAAGTTTTGTCAGGGGCATTAGTAAGAGGCAAGTGAAGTATTTCCTTCCAGTTTGCAGTCTTTAAGGTAAAGTAAGTGGCTGACTAATGTGTGTGTGGTTCCCAAATGTCAAATACTTCCTTTAACAAAAATAATTGCATGAAACCACTGACAATGTGAAAGATGAGGCATTAGCTATCACTTAACTACACCGCAGTTACCATTATCCCTTCAGTCCATCCTTCATCGCTCTGCAATTTTTCCCGTACGTGCTCACACCCTCTGCACTGAGAAGACAAAGCTCTCCTGCCACGGGCTGGAAAATGACTACTGGCGAGTGTTAAGGCAGCGAAATGGTTGCCATTAGACGCCGTCGTGATCATCAAAGTCTCATCAGCTGATCGGGGAGAGTCGAGCCGAGAGTTGTGGAAGGAGTGTGTGTCGTCGGAGTGAAATAAGAGGATGTCGGCCCTGTTGGTTTGTGAGGAGTATTTGGATTTGCTGAAACTCGTTTTGGTCCGGAACCACCATCTCTACTTGTTTTATTCCTCCCGTCAGTCGTTTGTAGAACCAGTGTTATTCTGACAATGTGAACAATGTGCGTTTCTGTGTTGTGTGTTTTTGTACATTTCATCCGGCCAGTTTAGAGTTTGGCAGCTCTCTGCAGCCTAAGCTATTTTTCATTTCTAACTTTTAGCTTTTCTGAATAGACTTTCTATGGCAGTGCTCACATTATTTATACTAACAAATGGCTGAACATTGCAATCTAACCACAGTGTTTGCTCTCCCCAAAGATGACAGTTTGTCTTTCCATGCATGAGGCACTGCTGGATATCAGAAGTCAATAATCTTCTTATTATACGCATAAATGCCTCTGCTTGGATTTTAGGTTTTGTAGTAGCTTTTACTTTTTCCATTTCCTATAAATTGCAATAAGCCAAAACCAAAAAACAAGCCTAAAACTTAATTTTTTAGCTGCTTTGAACTAAATGACTTAATTACGTTTATGTTGTTGTCAATTTTACTCACGAGAGACACAGAGCTACAGTATAAAGAGACAGAATCAAGTCAGCAGAAAATACAAGAGTAAATCAGTGTCTTGCACAAATACTGGCTTTATTCTTTTCCCCTGAGGGAAAGAGTGACCGTCGAGGCAATTTTGGCAGTGGGCAAAAGAAAAGAAAGTCTAAAAATAGAACTCATGAGCAATTTAGAGTGACAAAGTCTGAGATTTGACAATGTTGGAGACGTGAGGATGAAACGGCATACTTAGCTTTGATCACAGTGCAGAATCTATTGTTTTATTACCCAATTAAAAAGTTATGACTTGCCTCCCCTGTCAGGCTACCTCACAGTGCTATTGTTGAAATGTTCTGCAGGGAGGTTGTTGTTATTGTTATGATTCAAATTTCGACTTTTTTTGAGTGGAGTGTTCAATCTCAATAATATCCAAAAAAGGCTTCGATATGACATAACTGGGAGGTGGGGGGTGTAAGTTATTTTTAAATGAGCAAATAAGATGCGGGTGCAGATAATTTTTCAGATAAACACACTGATGGTTTTTAAATCTTACATAACTCTTTATTGCTTTCCCAGTAACTTTTAGAAAATATAGTATCTTGGAAAATGAAAATTGGAAAAAAAGTATTTATTGTACCAGCAAAAATGTCCCACGTCATTTATCAAAACAAGGTTGTTGGGACTTAACTTTTGAAAATCCGTTTTAAGTTACAAATGAAAAGCAGATTGAGGGAAAAACCCTTGTATTTTCACATCCGTTGCAGTTTTGAACTTGCTTTCTTAAGAAGTCAATGCAGAATATTGACATTATTCCTTGGTAACAAGTGTCGGATCCAGATAACAAAGGTGAAAAAAGATCGGAGACATGTACAAGAGATGAAAACAGAAAGTGTAAATGTCTGCGACATTGATATATTCTTACGAAAGTTATATAGTTTTTATGGAAACAATAACAGAAAGCTCCAAAAGTAAAGCAGAGGTTAAAAAGTTTAACAGTGAGCAGAAGCAGAAGTTCCGTGAAGACGAGCACATTTTTTCCAGATTTGACTTTGTTTGACAGCAGAGTCATATTTCGTTGAGCCGCTAGCAGGGGACTCGGCTGCAGAACGCCTGGTGAAAGTCTTAGTGAGTTTCTGAGCTGTGACTTTCTCCCAGCTGACGGATGAAATTTGTGGCATTTCGCTGTCACCTTATTGATCTGCCTGGTATCCCTGCCGTTTATGCAAACACCCTCCAAGGATCTCAGCCCATCGACCCGAGGAGATGAGAAAGGATCGCTGCTCGCACTCTCCACGTGCCAACGCGTGGCGACCAGCAGACTAATGCTGTTTGCAGCTCATTTTAAAAAAATACACTGAAGTCCATTTTGTCAGAAAACACTATTAATGTTAATATTCGCATCAAATATTTACAGTAAAGCAAAACGGGTCAGAGTCCGTGGGTGTGATTCAGTTGCATGTGAGCAGTGGATGAATAATTTAAGTAGTTCCTGCATGTGTTTAAAGGTAATACGCAAAGCTTTTTGTACATATACAAGGTCCGTATATACTCTAAAGAGAAAATTATTTCCCAGAAGCATTACTGCTTACAGCAAAAACAATCCCAAAGCAATTTCTCTTTTGCATGCGGCTGTAGTATTGTGCTTCGGTGTGTTTATAGCAGGGATATTGTCTACTAGAAACATTCAAACAGCTTATTTGCCCCAAGTTATTCTCCTCTAATCCATACTTTCATGCATCACGGGACTTGAATTATTTGAAATGCAACACTCTTAGTGTCACCACTGACACAGCACAGCACAGCACACACCATGTACATACCGTGTCAACTTCATCTCACATGCACATTTAACACTGTTAATGCCTGGACGTCTGCAGACTGAAGGTCTGCTTAGGAAAAACACCAACTGCCCATTAGCTGCTGCTCAAAAGCCAAATCATTTTCCTCATGGCCACGAACACAAATCCATAAAGATGCTAATATTACTTTATTCCAGATATGCAGGAAACTGTAGCATGTTTTTATTATACTTTTTTAAGATGACATTTGTAGTGTTGTGTTTACAGCTTTTTGACTCCAATAATTAATGCCGAGGCAAAAATATGCAATTAAATACTTGCAATTTAAGTATTGTTTTACCCTGGACTCCTTTTTATTTTTGTAGATGTAGTACTTTGTGATGAAGAGAAGCCTTCTGCTGTGATCATAATGCATTAGTCTAACACTAAGTTAATGAGGAAATGTACACACAGTTACTACACAGTTATAAGCGAAACATCGAGGAACGAGTAGATCACTGCGCGACACATCCATCTGTGTTTGTGGCAGCTGTGAGCTCTGTGTACCTGCAGGCTAATACCAGAGCACCTGCACAAGAGAATCATCATTTTGCCTAAAGACAGGACTTTTTTGCACTGCCTTGGCAAGCGCACAGTCTGGGAGAAAGAACAGCCTGAGAGGATAAGTCAAATCTAAAATAGTCCCCGAAAATGTGTGTACCACAGAGTGCCAGGAGGAAGGATTGGATAGGTGGTGTACATAGTTAAATGTCTCATTCAGACAAATGAGGTCCAATTCAAAAGACAGGCATATATCTGCAATCCCCCGCTGACACGTTGATGCCGTGTAAGATTCAGTATCAGCCATTCCTCGTGACAATGATGGAAATATTTGACGTCTTTGTCTCTCTGGAAACAGTTGCTATTTTCATGGTTTATAAAAAGTATTTGTGCACACAAAAAATGGTGTTTGTGGGTAAACTACACCGGCCTGTGTGTGTGTGTGTGTGTGTGTGTGTGTGTGTGTGTGTGCAGACCTCAGAGCAGCAGTGTGCTGATGACTCTCGGGACTTGATGGAGATTTTAGCTCCTCTAACTGTTACGTCCGCTTCATTCACTTCCTAAGCTGATGAGAGACTGAGCCGGCTGAATAATTTAAACGTGTGGAGGAAAAGACGGAGTTTTTCTCAGCCTTACTTGCCGTCTCTGATCTTGGACATTTCATTCCTCATTTGTGAACATGAAAACTTAGTGAAAGAGACTTGATGTTACAAATCCAAAGTAAATAATGTGAAGCCCTTTGGGATAAACCCGTGATTTCCGCCTAAATAAACGTCACTTGATTTATCTTGAAATAGTTATATGACTGCTTTCTTGCATCACTATGGGATTTATTAGCCATGATGGCTGCATGGATTCTAAGGATGGAAATGGTGATCTGCCCGCTGTCCCCCTGCATGATGCATTTCCATGAAACATGCACAGATATTAATGATCCCTAGGGTATGACTGTTTAGGTGAGCTTATGATTTTTGATTACATCAGAATGTATTGTCATTGTGAACATATTACTCTCCTGACGATAGTATTAGCTGAGCTGCTTTACCTATAGCCGCTAGAGTAACTAAAGACAGACAAGTAAAAGAAAAGGTCAAATAAAATGCATTTAGGAAACCTGTTAAGGTTGAAACTACTAATTGTATGCATTATTAAATGTTTAATATGCAAAGTGCAAAAATAATGTTGACGCTCCTCTTGTACTCTCCTGGTTTTCTCTGAACTCCCTTTACCCGTGCAGCTGATGGTCGTCCAAACTAAACAGTCCTTAGCATCAATGCAAAGTTCCAAATACTGAATTCTCGAGTCAGTCTTTCAAAGAAGCATCACAAACTGTAGCTTTGTTTCTCGTGTCGTGGCCAGAAGCCGTTGGAAGAAGACGGCGTTATGGTTTTTCATGTAGACATGCAAAACCCGTCCTCTCTGTGGCCGTACGTGAGCAGGGGCTGGATGTGCGTCAGAGTATGGCTCTCTGGATGGCTTGCATGTATTTTTGGGATGGATTTAAAGGTCAAGCTCATGCACAACAGTTTGCTTGTGATATTTTTATCCTCCGCAATAGATGATTTCTAATTTATGACTGTGGGGCATCACTGGTGCTTCTGAGCTAATACTAGAAACATCAAAGCACGGACTTGAAGCTTTTCTACAGTAAATACTGTAAGAAGCCTTATACTCGCTATGTGCATGTTATGTATCTTACATAAAGTACCATACACATTATGATATGGCACTAATTTAAACAACTCTGCTGCCTTTGGGTCTTCGTTATATTTAATCAATAAGCTGATATTGGTAAATCAAATGTTATGAATGAATGGATTGTTTAGGTGGTTTTAAACATTGCCAACAGTCCCAGCAACATCAAAGCAGAAATTTGTAGTGAGGTTTTATTTTTTGCAGATATTGATCCATTTAAAAAAAATATTTTTGGTAAAGAACTTAAGGCTTTTGACATATAAACATTGGTAGCTTCAGAATAAAACCCATCAAATCACATTTCGAGTTTTGTGTTCTACTTTCATGTTTCTATGCTTTAGTCTCACACTATTCTGCAACAGCTCTTGATTATGGAGATGCAGTGTTTTACAGCTAAGGTCTTTGCTTCTTCTCTGCTGCAGGTTATCTATGCACTGAACACGAAAAATGACGAGCACGAGGCGGCCATCGCCACTCTGAAAGAAGCCCATGAAGAGGAGGTGCAGCAGATCCTGTCGGAGACCAGAGAGAAAATCCTACAGGTTTCTACCGCTTGTCTTCTACGCTGTCTCGCTTATAAATTCAGATTGTGTTTCCTGAGCGAAGGCATTCCTTCTACTTTGATAACAAAAAGTTTACTTTCCTCATGCAGAGAGGACATTCAATAGTACTGATTTTTGGTTTCCTGGACATTTATATGGATGGGAGCTGACTTTCAGTCATTTGAAGTGAAGAAAGCAATTTTGTGGGTGTAAATGAATCTTCATTTAGAAGAGTAATGCAATCAATCACTGCTTCCTGGGAGGAATAAGTAATTTAATATAATTACTTTTGGAATAATTGACAAGTCACGAGTTATAAATAACTTTTCTGCTTAAATAGATGTTTTAGTGGTGAGATGGTTTGTATGTGAATGGGCTTTGACTCCTGGTGGACCGTTGATTTCAGACGGGATTTAACACCAGAAACAGTTGACTTACTCTGGTCAGCATTAGTCACGTTCAGGTCAGTCAAGATCAGAAAGTGTCAGAAAGTAGCAGCTTTACAATAAACTGCAATATTCCTCTGCGACACACTTCATATTTTAACACATTGTGAATTATTTAGGTTTATATGTCAGATTACTTTTGTGTTTACATACGTATTGGTCCTGCAATTTAGTGAGTTGAACTTAATATGTTGAAAAAATGTAAAATGTTTCAACGTCAAATGTTGAAATTGAGATTATTTTTTTTTTAAATATATATTTTCTGTTAAATTTGATGCCAGCAACATTGTTTGCAAAAGTTGTGGCTTCATAAACAGAAGTCTGGAAAAGCTGTGTAATGCTAAAAATACACAATCCTGATGGAACGCAAGGTTAATTGGCAACAGGTCAGCGTCATGATTGTGAATAATACAGAAACTGATTATTCTAAAAGTAAAGCTGGGGTGAGGGTCATCACTCTATGAAAAAATGAGAGCTCCGTGCCTTTCTAATGAAAATTTGCCTAGGATTTCATCATCGACAATAAATTATATCTTTAATGCAAAGAAATCCACAGTCTGTATGTAAGGGACAAGCTTTATGATGCTTTAATTGTGCTATTCTAATCCAAAACAGCTTCTAAATGGTTTGCACATCATTGCTTTTTATTTACACTGTAAAAAGCATCACAACTTTTCTACAAATGAGGTTTCCACTGTTTTTGGATTTTCTATGTCTCACGTCGGTGTTTCGTCGCTGCTGTAGCTTCTCTTTTGACCCAGTGAAGTGTTTAGTGAACGTGTCCCACGTAGGGGCAGTCGTCTGTTAACTGCCCCCTTTGCTGCCCCGCGTCAGTAACGCTTCTTGACAGTGTTTGTTTCTGCTGCTACGTGTCTCCACGTGGTAAAACTCCTGCCTCGGTTCTTTTTACTTGCTTGTACAAACGGCCTGCAGACTCGTAGTTTACAGGAGAGCCGTCTTTTTCTGTCCTGATTGTTAGCAGAAGGTATTAAAATACAGATGGAGTTTAGTGTGATTTAGTATTGCTCTGTTCATCATTTCCTAACTTTTAAAACAAATCACTGCACGATGAATGTGGCGTATTAAAACATTCTCTATGATCAGTAAAGGCAGATGAGACAAAATAAAATAATGCCCATTAATAAAAGAACAAGGTCAGTCTAATTGAACCCTACGCATTTATTCCAGTACAAGAGCAAGATCAGCGATGAGATGGACCTGAAGAGGCGGATTCAGTCTCTGGAGGAGTCCATGGAGCTTCACGAGAGGATGAAGAGACAGGCTCTGGCCGAGTTCGAGAGCTACCGTCAGAGAGTGGAGGACATGCAGCTCTGCACTGAGGCTCAGGTAAATGGAGGAATCGTGTGGCGTCTGCGTGTGTGTGCGGTGAGAGGCAGATGTGCCCCGCAGGACGCCGCAATCGCAGCTGCAGGTTATCAGCACTAATGTTTGTTTCTTTGTCCCGCTGTGACCGCGTAGCGTCTGTCTGTCAGCATCAGCATCAGCAATTTATTTTATGTTTGATCAGTGTTATAATAATTAGCGGTCAGGACTCCCTCGGCTCCATTTATGCCCCGTGTTTGTGTGTTTTAGTAAGTGAGTCAGAGCGCATCAATAATTGTAGACACAAATTATCCTGTGGTTGAACTGGTCAGCGATCGCACGAGCAACACCATCAATTGGATCTTATGTTCATAAACCCCCAGGAGCCGTTTTCCTGTCACTTTAGGCTGACGAAACAGGAGCAACATCCGATAATTTCCGTGTAAACTTGTTAGATAGATGGATGACATTATTAGATCTGTATACAGAGTGTGGAGGTCTGTGAGGAACAGGGAAAACGATGGAAAAGTGACGGATGGACGATTTTGTGTGACTCTCGAGAGAACTGCAGGAGAGAACTTCCACAGTATTTTTACAGGAGTGCAATGCCTAGTGGCATTTCTGACCTTGATATAATAAAGAAAAAGTGAATAATGGTGGCTGTCCGTCACACCCTTCACCTGCTCTTGTATCAGCATCTCTGAGACCAGTAGCTCCATTCGCCCTTTGGCCTCAGCTTTTATGTCTGTAACAGTTCAGTTTCCTATTACTGAATTCCAGAGCTGCTTGAGGACTCCATATTAAACTTGAATTATCACTCAAATGTACCTTTTCAATCCTGTATTCAGGTCTAAATTATACCTAGTTAGCCAATGATTGTGCAATTATCTGACCCCTTTGCAAATAAAATGCAAATATTAGACCGTGCAGTCAAATGGAATGAATAACCTTAAGTCTTATAAACCTGGCCTTGAAAGAGGTTTATAATATGTATGCAGTTTGTATGGTATTGCACATAATTATGCATATGTATTCACATACACATATAGTACTACAGTGAATTTAGAGACTACTAGTTTCGATTCGATCTGTATTGACTATTTGTGTCAGTAGGTGCCTGATTGCTGCTGACATGCTACATAAATGCTAAGGAGATTTGTCTTGTCTCTATATTTGGACCTTGACCTGCAGTATATAGCTGCTGGCTTCTGTTTAGTGTGTTTGCTGTTTTTCAGGGATTATTTAGAGCAGGTGGGTTGGCAGCTCGAAGGTCAAATTCCCCGGAGCCAGTACATCACCACCTGACTTGGAGCTTTTTTAAAAAGTTTACCCGGCGTCTAACAACCCATAAATCAATCCTCCTGTTAGCTCGGTCTTTTATTCTCCTTGTCTCTGGCAGCACACGCAGCGTGTCGTGTCCATGTCGAGGGAGGTGGAGGAGATGAGACGGTCTTTTGAAGAGAAGCTGCGCACATTCAGCCAGGCTCAGGCCCAGTTTGAGCAGGAGAAGAGGGCCGCTCTGGAGGAGCTGAAGGCCCAGCACAGGCAGGAAATCCAGGAGCTTCTCCGCAGCCACCAGAGCCAGAACGCAAACTACAGTAAAGACCAGGAGAAACTGGGACAGCTCCATAAAGCCGAGGTAACACACTCACCACTGCGAAAGTAGAGCAGCTGCTGAATGCCAAAGAAACGCACTGAAAATCTCCAACGAAGACGTAAAGAAAGTGGGACAGCGTTGATTGCCAAGTGTTTGTGCACAAGCCAGTGAGTTAACATCGGCTCTAGAGCAATGAAAGTCAAACGTCTTCTAGTCTATGTGGAAGGTCTGCGCTGCGTATGTGCATTTCAAGCAGATTGTCTATTGATTGATATAAACTGTATGTCTCCTTACATGGTATTCTTGTGTTACAGGTGGATTCTTTGACGGAGCGGGTGGAGGAGCTCAAACAAGACAAGAAGCGGCTGGTAGAAGAGTATGAGGCCAAACTCAGCAAGGTACTGAGCGGTGCTAAGGTCAATGTAGAGACCATTACCTGTTTCATACCTCCGATAGAACTGTACAAACATAAGCTTTAATCTGAAACTAGAGTTTATAAGACGTTAAATAGGCTAAATGTCTTTATAAGTAAAAATACAATAGCATTAACTGCCTCTCCTATGTTGACCTTGCTAAAAGTGAAGTCCAGGATCTGCCGTTTTATGTACAAAAACGCAAAATGTCTTGTAAAGCACTGCGTTTAGAAGCTATTAATTTCCATGAAAACCACCGTCATTGACAGGACGCTATCAGCCAAATCACTTTGGCTTCAGCTTTCACTTGGAGTGATTGTTTGAGCATGAGATTGCATTATGATGGGAAAGCTTTTTAAACTGCCCAAATGCAATCCATGAAGGGAAAAAATTAACCACTACGCTCGGGGCTTATTGCTTTATGTTTTATGCTACGATTAAGTTATTTGGATTAAGTTTTTTTTCCCACAATGATGGATGACTTCACACTAGTTTGTCTGTCACCAGGCTCAAGCCTTTTATGAGCGCGAGCTGGAGGCCATGAAGAGAACCCAGCAGCTGACTGCAGACAACTTACTGGCATGGAAACGTACCGAGGCCGAGCTACGGCGGGAGTTTCAGACTCAGGAGGCAGCGCTTCAGAAAACCCTTGGAAAGCTGAGAGCAGAGTTGGCCAGAGTTTCCGATGAAGCGCGGAAAACCGCGACAAGTCCCACAAGCTCCAGGCATCGCTCACCACAGCTGAGAGCACCGTCAAGGTGAGACCCAGAGAGCGGATTCTTTTCAGTCACTGGCTATTACAGAAGCATAAAAGACTGAGCAGGACAGAGGGAAAGTACCAAAACATCCTGTAATGTAATGGAACAGACTCTTAACTATGATTGGTCGTATTCTGATGCAGCCAACAAAATGTTTCATGTTTAACAGTTACTTAAATAGAGATATAAAACCCAGAGGTTCAATTATCTTTAACTGCTTATCCTCTTCAGGGTCACAGGGAGCCGGAGCCTATTCCAGCTGTCACTGGGCTGGAGGGGGGGTACAGGGGTCAGTCAGTGTGTCTCATGCCTGTACATGAGACAGACAGACAGACTGACTGACCAACAGTCTTTGGACTGTTGGAAGTACCTGGACTGCCCAGGATGCAGTGGATTTGAACCACAGAGGAGATCAAGTTTATATGAATGTTCTCGTAGTAATATGGCAAGTCCTCACAGATGAAATTACAAAAAGGTGATTCATCTGTCTCACTGTCGTGGCCTGTGTTGATTTGTCTCAAAATTCAGCAAAGGCATGACTTAGAGTCAGCTTATGAGGGTAAATGCTCATCATCTTCTCCAGCAACGGAGCCAATAAAAAAGTGTCGAGTCAGCTGTAGCTCATCGGCAGTGTTCACGTGTGTGACCGCTCAGCCACACGCTCACCTAAGACCAGTTCTCTGACTGAAGCCTTTCTGACACGTCTTGGTTTCATTTTGCAGTGTCCCAGACATATTCACTGACTCTTTATGCCACTTTCGTTCTGTTTGCACATAGTAATAATTTTTGCCTCAATGGCTGTTAAGTAGAGCCATGAAGGGCAGTTATTAATTTATTAATTCAGCCACTGGTGACGTCTCTTCAGCAGTATCACACATGTTTTTGCTTGTGATTATTTGATAGTTTTTTGCAGTTTTGCTTCATCTGTGTGAGTAATGTCTCAGACATAATATCAAACATAAGCTGCTGGTGTTGGTATTTTGTAGCAGCAAAAATAGCAATGCCGTTATTATTTCTGTGACAGATTTTATTTTGAAATCCTACATTTGGAGCAGACGTGTGTGATGAAAATAACGTTGACATATGCTCTGGGGGTATTGGTTAAGTAGGTCTGTTGTGATGTTGTGATGTGCTCTGAAGTTTGTGTGAAATTACCAGTGATTGCTCGCAAGACAGGAAGGGGTCCCCCCTCTCTCGTGTTACCGAGACTGCGATCAAGGTCAGCAGTGACTATGCCTGGAGTTAATAATTTCATGAGCTATCAGAGCAATTAACTGCAACCCAGATAAAGAAATAACAACATAGCAACTTAACTTGACAGCTTTTCTATATTCTCTGCTCTGATACAAGCTGACAAAGGGCCGAAAGAATTCGATCTCGTCTTTTTCAAACCTTCATTCACTATGTGGCATAAAACGCTGCGTTGTTGTTAAGGTCATATCACGTTTCTCTCACCACCACCACCTCAGTCTGTATAACGTATCTCTTAATCCTTCAACTCCTGCTCACCGTTCATTCTTGGGAGATAATGGATTTTAATTGAACCATAACAAGCTTATGACAGATGCTTTAGTCTTTGCTTTAATCATCACAATACACATCTTATGTTCCTGATTCATGTGCCACTCCCTCTGCCTTTACTTGGTAATCATTCTGCTTCTGGAAACGTAGCATTTTGCCCAAGTAAACTGACAATTTTAGACGCTCTTGCCTGAATTTCTTTTCACACTGCAAAATTAAAATATTGCACCATTTCCAATGAAAATGTTCCCTCGTCTCTGGAGACATAATTACTGTACTAGTACACTTCATGGGTAGTATCAACATCAGTGCGAAGCACTTAAAGTGTCGGGATGCTGCAGCTTCTTGCCCCAGCGTTCTCTGTCATCCTTCTTTAGCTTATGATTTGCAGGCAAATCTGAACAGAGACAGACGTTAATTAATGGCTGACTCTTCACGAGCTTCCGTAGGAACATGAATGCCAGAAATTACAAATTATCCCCCATGTGAAATACTCGGCTGAAGGTGTGGTAAATTGTTGCTGTCACAGTCTTTGGACTAAATAAAGTGCTTCACTCTCAGGTAGGAGCCTATCTGGACGGGTTGTTGGAAGCTTTTAGGGAGATAAAACTGTAAATCATCTGAAACAGGTTTTCCAGGCCTTTTATATTTACACGGGGATGCAGGCTCATTAAGAATGACTGACAGAAGTGAGGCTGTGTGTGTATTTAAAAGCAAAAGTGTGTTTATGTGTGTTTATGTGTGCTCATCTTTATGTATGTAAAGAACTTTGGTCATTGTAGGCATCATCACTGCCCTTAATTCAAACCTATCAACTAGATGCCTGATGCAACTCTCAATCTAACCATAACTTTAATGATTCATCTTTTTGTAAATGCAAAAAAAAAATGAAGGAAAGAAATCAATAACTTGATCCTCCTCTCAAACTACTGTATTGCCTCTTGTGTTTTAAAAATCAGATTCTGTGCAGGATGTGTTATTCCTCTATAACACAGAGCTTTGTATTTGTACAAAAACAACTTAAATCGTAGTAAGAAAAATAATAAAATGTACAAAAAGGAACTAAGGCACCTACACCACGGCTTAAAACATAGACAAATTAGTACAATTTGAAACTGTAACTGAGTCAGTTCCCTCTCCTCTGCCCTGCTTTACTTCACTCGTTAATCTCCACCTCACTCTGCACAGTCATAGATATCAAATTCCAATAAATCAGAAGCCTCCATAAATGAGCCTCGATCAAACTGCTTTTAGAAATCAATATGTCTGTGCTGGCAGATGTTCTGTGGGCCTGTGTCATTGGAGGCTTACACCAAACCTCACCTCACCAAAACTGCAAAAAATGCTTTCTGTGAGCCGCTTGATGCATTCGAAGCCCTGTTGGACGCACCGTCACATTTTTAGTTGATATGGTGACAGTGTTCGAGAACGGCTGCTTTTATTTCCAAAGCATCACTGACATTCATTTGGAGTTTCATTTCTGCCCAACTGGCAAATGTAAGTTCCATATTCCCATTTTAGCTCCGTTTTTTAGTTTCCTCCAACTCCAGAGGGAAATATCTGACTCTTTAGCAAATAAATGTTCCATTATGTCCACCAGCCATTCTCTAACTGACAACAATAAAAATAAGAGACAATTAAGAATGAACCAAAAACAATGTTTCACTCTGAATACCTAACAATGAGCTGAAACTGACTATAAGAGGTCCCTAACACTGTTTTCCTTTCTTTGTTCTGTCCTTTTTTCTCACGCTCGTCCGACATGGCTGCCAAGTTTTAACAGAGTTTCCTTTTGCCTCCCTCTTTTCTGTCTTGACTTGATTCCTCTCCAGGACTTAACCAAGCAGCTGGATGAGGTGACCCAGAACTCAGAGATTGTGGAGATCCGTCAGAAGGAAGCTGAGTGTGAGCTGGAGGCTGCCAGAGACCGGGTTCAGCAGCAAGCAACTGAAATACTGCTCAAAGCCAGTAAGTCCCTCTCCTCTTCCCTTCTCCTCCCCTCTTCTCGTCTACTCTCCTCTTCTGATGAACGCCTGCACCCACGCTACCCTTAAGACACATTCTGTTCTTGTCATGCAAACATATCCAACAGCTCCTTTCATTTTGTCTGAAGCATCATAGCCTGTAACACTGCACAGGCGTGGGGCTGTATATTTAAGCTAATGATATTCCCAGTCTCACAGAGGCAGGCGTGTGTGTTTTGTGCCCTTGCGTTGGGCAAGTCGTTGCGTTGAATCAGATTTAATATCGTCTGATATCTGTCTTTCAGTGCCTCGTGCAGCAGATTTGCATTTTGTTTTCTGTTTTAAAGTATTTAGGTTAAGGCAACCATTATGCCACCAGTGCCCCCTTTTCACTCATTACCGTCTGAAATATATCGGAGCAAGAGCAGCAACTTAGCTCAGCACCATGCTCGGCCCATTAGCTTCTATGAGCTCCTCATGCCCAATAAGGATATTTTATCAGTTTCCACTGGAGCTGCTTTCATGTGAGAGAGACAAATAGGATCCAGCTGGTAAATACAGCTGTCACAGCCACATTTACCACCACGTGTAGATCAAAAACCCATATTTGTTCAAACGTAAAAGCGACCAAAAGGTTGTTTATGATTCCTCTGTGTGGTTGAATGCGCTGCTGGTAGCCGATTTCAAAGGTTTTAAAGCATTTTAAGGCCAGAATTGAGCACATATGTCGATCTGCTGAATTTTTACAACGTCATTTAATTGTCTTTGTGCCTGCATTTTCCCCCAATTCACCTCATATTTTAGTAAGGCTGAAGTTCACTACTCATAACTGAGACATATGGTATAAATTCTAGCAATAAGAGTTTTAAGTTGTAATAATCTATTGTTCATTTCTTACTTATTGATGGTAATATATATTTAAAATTGTATTAATTTATGACGTGTGCTGCAGACCTCTTGGCCAGGTCTTGATTTGAATGGGTTTTTATCTGTTTAAAATGGCTGTTATTATAAAGCTCCTTAAAAACGTAGTATTAGTTAGTACAGAAGAACCTGAGTTTTGTTGACAGAAAACAGTTTTGGGGTCATACACAGTTTTCAAGAAGAAGAAATGATAAGAACAATTTATTACTTTGCACTCCATGTTTCATACTTTTCTCTGTGTGTCTTGTTTGTGTGACTTGTTTTCATAATCAGGTCTGCCTCCCTCCCATGAAATCTGATTTGCCACCGTGGTGCCACCCCTGCCAGAGTCATCGGGTGGTACTGTAGTTAATTGGGTTGTAATTATAAAAGAAGAGGTGAATATTTAGCACAAAGGTCTGTAAATGAAATAAATAAACCCATCCCATTGTAATTAGCAACATAACTGAAGTACTAGTGTCAGCAACGCTTCAGTTCAATATGCAGTGTATGTATTCCAGTGAGGAAAGTCACATCAGCAGTGTGTATCCATAAATCGACAATATGAACATCACGTCACTTCAATATCAGTGTTTGTCTCACACTTGGTGGCTTTTTTCTGCCATAGGTCAGATAAGCAGCCTGCAGGCCACCCAGATGACCCAGGAAGCCGCCATAAGGGACCTGGACAACGAGCGGAGCCGGTTGAAGGACAAGGTCCTGAGGATGGAGGAAGAGAGGGAGGCTCTGCAAAGCCAGAGCCAAGCCCTGGAGGAGAGACACAAACAGCAGATCCTGTCCCTGGAGAAGGTGAGTGTGTAGGTGGCGACGTGTTTTATATTCACGTCAGGCCTGAGCCACTGTGGTATGAATAACCAATAAGTCATCAAGATGCTGCGACTGAACTTTTCTGTAGACTTTGCTCCAGACCTGTTTCTCATCTTTAAAATACAAGAACTATTAATATATTCTGCGCTCATATTTTCTGAGTTTAAGTCCTTGGTTAATAAACTTTTAACCCTCCAAGAAATCCTGAGCAAGGTGTCAGGATGCATTCCGACATTTCCAGAGTTCAAGAGACAACCAAATATAGTAACGTGGGTCATCTTGCTGTTAAACTTTCTATTTCTCTCTGATTGATTGCCGGTATTTTTGTACGTTATATTTCCTTAAACAAAAAAGAATAAATTCAAGTAGAAAGTCTGCATCATCTTTCCACTATGACCTGAATGCAGCAGAGCTTCGCAGACATCATCATTCATTGTTGTCAAGCCTTGTTGTTTCCCAGAACGCCTCAGTAATCCCCGCGATTTGTCAGTTTGGTGAGAAAAGTACAAAGATTAAAGACGTTTGTTTGGACTCTAAAGACCGTTCTGAAGTTCGTTTGCTCTAAAATGAAAGGAAACTCGTTTAGACTTTAATTTTTTTAATTACTCTATATGACTTTTATGGAAATAGCCAATGACTCGCCCATGCGCTCATGTAAGGTCCTGCTCAAAGCAAGTCTTTAGGAGTATTGGAGTGGAATTACCTCAGTCTGAGTGGAATTATGGATTCATTTGTGCTCATTACAGCATTTCTAGGCACGAGCTTATATAGTAGCTATAGAACATGCATAAAGACTTTGCCTTTTATTACAGGAGTTTCCATAGCTTCACCTTTTTAAATCCTAAAAGTTATTATTTTTCAGTAAAATTGTTTCTGCTAATTAAGAAAGTAAAAACCTCGAGGTTCATATTATAACGAGAAAATGGAACCTGTAATCATCACTATTGAAACCGTCAAGCTTGTCATTGCATTTTCAAAAAAAAAAAAGGAAAGAAACAAGTTCCTTCTCTTTAAAAACCAAGAAGCTTAAAGGTCAGATGATTTAAGTAACGGTGAAGTCAGCAGACCAACCACAGTCGACAGTAAATGTCAAGTGTTCCTGCTTCATGTGTGTTTTCCCATCCCTTTATCTCTGACATTTGTGCAGCGTAATCCTCTGGGAGCTGGAAGAGTTCTCCCACTGTGGGAGGCTGCTGTGAATTTGAATGTCTCCCTGACAATAATAGAAGATCTCGCTCCACTTAAACTTTGCAGCGCCAGTGACGTCTTTAATGCTCCACTGATTTCTGTTGCTGTTGGTGGAATAACTGTTGCTGGCAGTTTTCTGATCAATTAATTGACCAAATTTGGTAACGTTAAATTTAAATTTCAGCTTCTGTGATTGCCGGATCAATTGTGCTAGACAATAAGCAGCATTTGGAAACTAGAGCTGATCATGTTGGTGAAGTGACTTAATTGAAGAACGTGTGAAACATTATTCGGTGGCTTGGCTTTCTCCTTTTTGAATAACACAGTTGTTTCCGTATTTACTTTTGGATCTTTTCGTCTTTGCTTTTTCTTTGTCCTCTCTCTGCAAAGGAGAAATTAACCCCCCAGGATGTCGTGTTTCTGTGTCACACTGTTCTACCCGCAGGTTCGCTTGGCCATATGATAACACAGCAGTCTTGCTCGGTTTGAGCAGTTTGATGGAGCTTCCTTGAAACGGTTCCAAATCAGGCCTTGGTTTCGAGCAATTATTGCACACCAGTGTGATTGCTTTTTTCTGTTGTTCATGGTGCTTTTTCATCTGGCTGCTTTGATTATCTGCCAGATACTCACTAGTTTAAATTTGACTCTTAAACAGAATAGATATTGTCCATGTTTTACAAAGAGGTACATTATATTTTCAAATGCATTGAGGAAATGCTCCGGTAACACACGGCTAGCAGCTGTACTCAAGCATCAGTCTCAATGATGAAGAGTAAATTGGACTTTTAACAACTTCAGTGTTATTTCATGACACTCCTTTTTGGAACATCTTCTGGGTTTATGTAAAAGATGATAGAGGAAACATGTACTGTACAATATTCTTAGGGCAGGGTTTTTCAAAACAAATAAACTGTAAACAAAAGTATTACCTGAAAACACATTTTGAATTTTATTTTATTGGTATATAGATAAGCTTCGTATAAACTTTAGCTGGAAGTTTGCTGGCTGATTTAGGAAGTCTTTTTCTGTGCCTGATGTCATCTTGTGAATATAACTGCTCCCATGTGGCTTTTTTGGCACAGATTTGGCTAATTAAAATGTTGTTAAAGTCATTCAATGAAGAAACAGCTGCACCCTGATTAAACTCAAAGTAAGTGGGTAAAATATAAGGTTTGTTTTTCAGTTCCCGAAGAAAAATCACGTTTTTTTCTGACTATAGAATTGACTCAGACCCCTGTCTGTTGGTATAGGGGACATTTGTTCTTACACATTTCGAATAATATATGGAGTTTAGGAACAACTTAAATCAGGGTTGGTTCATTCCTTCTCCTCTATGTCCTCTAAGCCAGTACTTTGGCTCTGATCCATTCTTATATTTTACCGCTTCCCTGTTATTTGTGCAGTTTAAAAGTTACGAGGCAGTTTCTCTTTAACTTTAATTACAGAACCCCTCACCTTACTTACACAGACAATCAGCACCAAATCTCTAATCAGCATGATTTAAATCATCTCATTAGACCTCTGCCACGCAGCATTAGACCACTTTGTACAGCATGATGCTGGGTGACAGCAGCTCATTTCTTACTTCTGTTATTAGCATGATGACTGCACCTTTTTGGTATGAGGTGACCAATGTCCATGACTCAGAAATCCTAAATTCTTGATCAAGGTTCAGTAATAGAACCTCTTGGCAGTCCGTCCAAGGCTAAGCGTTAGAATGAGGTGGGCTAATAAAAGGATTTTGAGGAATTACAGGTTGCCTCAGTCAGAGCTGACACATTTATGTGTGAGGGCTACAGTAAAGATGCTGATGCTGCTGTAGCTCGGGGTAACATCAGTGGCTTCATGCTGTTCCTTTTTATAGAGGTTTACAATCCTGCAATCCACGCCACAGTTGTTACCTGAGGAAGCCTTACATTCTCTTATCCACAGCATCAGTTTGTCCTCTCTCTAATCTGATGTAAAAAAATCTGGCCTCATGCAAAACTGCTTGTGCGAACAGATTTGTTCTTAGCTGCCACGTACAACTGATTTCATATACTTTTGTTTTCTTCCTAGTTATGAACAAAATCAAGACCTATCACATGTGTTTTGAAGAGACAGACTACCGTTTTCAACAGGGTTAGGGTTAAGGTCACTCACAGCCCATACTGGCTTTCTCTGAATGAATTCTGTAGTCCTTTAACTGGATTAGACTTGATCCACTGCAGTGTAACTTAATTTTCCTTGAGGCCCACTGGGTCAGAATATCAACAGGACAGCAAAGTCTAGGCTCCTGACTGACATTGTTTTCCCATGATGGAGTTATGCATGTTAGTTTTTGCTTTCATTTACTGTACAGCTCTATGATTTATTCTCCAGCATGCTCTAAATTCCACAGTGATCAGCCATTACTTTGTGACCACTGATAGGTGATGTGAATAATTAATTATTCTATTACCATGGGATCTGCAAGTGGGTGGAATATATTAGGCAGCAAACATTTGGTTTTCTGCTTTCATGATTTGGGAGCAGAAAACGTGGACAAGCATGAGGATTTGAGCAACTTTTACAAGGGCTCAGTTCTGATGGCTTCGAACGCTGGGTCAGAGCAATTCCAAAACTGCAGCTCTCGTGGGGTGTTTTCAGTCTGCAGGGGTCAAAGGAAGGAAAACCGATGCATCGACAATAGGATCATAGATGGCAGAGGCTCAATAATGGACGTGGGAAGCCAAGGCTGGTTTGTGTTGTGTGATCCAGCAGGAAGTTGTCAGAACACACAGTGTATCATAGTTGTTGCGGATAAGGCGAACTAGAAGCAGACTGGTAAGGATGCCGATGCTGGACCGTGTCCACTAAACATCACATCTGCACCACGGGGCAGGGGGATAAGGTGGTCTGGTCTGATTAATTAGGTTTTCTTTACCATTGGCCGCTTGTGTGTGTGTGAGTGAGGCACCAGAAAGCACTGTGGGGAAAAGACAGGTGGCAGAGGCGGTTTGCTGCTTGGGCCGTGTTCCACTGGGAAACCTCGGGTCCTGCCAGTCTTGAGGACGTTACTTTGACGTGTACCACCTACCTAAAGATTGTTGCTGACCGAGTCTTCGTTAAAACAGAAATCCCTGATGGCAGTGGCGTCTTTCAGCAGGGTAGTGCAGCCTGCCACACTGCGTGAATGGTTCAAGAATAGGAATCTGAGGAAATTACAACAAGTTTGAGATGTTGACTTGGCCCCCGGATCCTCCAGATCCAGTGGGATGTGCTGGAAATAAAAACAAGACTGATGAATGAACCGCCCCCATCTCACAACTTACTGGACTTTAATGATCTGCTGCTGAGGGCTTGGAGCCGGATACCACAGCGTATCTGCAGAGGTCTAGTGGAGTCTGGGCCGTTTTGGCAGTAAACCAGGACCTACTCAATATTAGGCGTGCATAGCAACAGTAACTAAGAGCACCACAGCTTAGCAAAAGGTCATTTGAGTAAATTTGGCTCATATGATGCTAACAACACATCTGACAAACACCAACTCCATTAGAATTGTGATGATGCGTTAGCGTTATGCTTCCAAATGATTATAGGATTTGTAGCTCCTTAATCAGTAACCCCATTGTCTGTACTCCCAGATGGAATTGTCTGTCTTCAGTTAGAGATTTTGTGGTTTAGAAATAAACAAAAACATCAATGTGAAGTGGTGAGAAAGATGGAAAAGACCAAATTTCCGAAAGCAGGGTAAATTCCTGGGCCGTGTCTTAGTAATGACTTGGAATATGGATGAAGAATACTGCACATGGTGTGAATATGTCTGTCTATCTTTTATAATAACACTCACCTTTCAGCATATTTTTACTGCGTGTTTGCATGCATGCTTATTTAATCTTCATATTTGTCAGACCCTGCGTGAGGAGAAGGCGTCCCACGAGAAGGACATGAGCAGTATGCGAGCACAATACGAAGAGGAGGCGAGACAGATGAAGGAGAGCCAGACCGAGCTCTGGAGGACGTCGCCAAGAAGCATAGAGTGACCCTGGAAAATGCTCTCAACAACACGGAGAAGGACAAGAACCGCCTGCTGGCTGTGAGCGTGCACACACACACACACACACACACACACACACACACACACACACACACACACACACACACACACACACACACTAAACCAGTGTACAGGGCTGATGTTGGTGCTTTGTTAATAATCACATACCCATTAAAGTACGTGTTGTCCATCTGTAATGAGACGTAGGCCCTTCCTGACCACACCTGCTGATCGTTACCAACCGTAGCTTTCAATGCCGTCGTACAGAAATGTCGCTCTGGCCTTGGTGAAAACAAAAGGCTCTGGGAAGAGATGACAGAGGGTGCGTTACGTGGTGAGTTCAGCGGGCATAATGAACGAAAATCCACGAGACTCATTTTCAGATTGCTGCATCTCGTGTAATCAGCGCTTATTGCTCAAAGCCGGAGGAAAATGAACAGCTGGATGTTTTAATTGAACCTGCATCATCAAGCTCGGGGCTCATTTGTGGCTCTAAAGATGAGGTCTTTGGGACGCTTCTCTTCTGCAGCTTGGTGGGAGCGTCAGGCTCTTTACAGACAATACACATGAAAGTACATTCAGTATGAATTCATTAGTTTACAATGCATTATATTTATCTTATTTATGGGGTTAGTTAATTTACACCTTATATCAAAATCTGTGATATAAACATGATGCCTTGATAAAGATCTGTTCAGTTTAAACACAGACCAGGACTCTTAATGATCCAGTGCAGCTTCTTGTGGTGTGGTCGGCAAACGGCCACATATGCAGGTGGTTTTGCTGGACTCTACCTGGCCTGTCATAGCTCACCAGTCTCCTCTTCCATTTTCATCTCTTGGCTCGTTTTAATGACAGGTCAGCAGGCTTGCAACGACTCAAGCCGACCTGCTGGACCACCTCCCACGTCTGTGGGAGTATAAATGCTTGTCTGAGTCACTGTGTCAGCCTTTTCATACATACTGCCTCTTGAAATCTTGCATCAAACCTCGGAACCGTTGATGCCATGTACATCGTCCAACACAAACCTAATTCCTAGGACAAGTGGAGCTGGGACAAGGATGCATTAATAAAGGCCTTCACAATTTGAACAATTTTCACTACTTCTGTTGCCAAGGATCCACTGTTCCTCTGCTGCAAATCTGCAGATTGTCGGAGTGAACGGTGATATTAGCCAATTTAAAATGTAACAGTGCGACATTCAGAGATGACTCAGTCAAAATACAAGCTGTCTCAGTCTCTCGACGTTCTGGATTTCCCACCTGCCAAAGGATTTGGACCCGTCACAGCACTTCAGTCTGTTGATGTCATATTTGTTAATAAACAAGTGGCCATTATTAATGACAGACTTCGTATAGTTTCTGCATATGCTTTAGTTTGATCGGCACTGTGCTACTCATCAGCTTTATTGTGTGTCTGTGTGTGTGTGTGTAGATTGATCCTTAGAATGGCAACACAATTCACAAAGAAGAAGACATTAGGACTCATTTACTTCCTCATAGTCCCTGTGTGAGGTGGTTGTGGGATTTCAACGAGTAACCGAGCCCCTCTAACCTCTCCCACCTCAACGCTAACTCACATTGTTCACTGACTTCACCATCTGCTGCAAGGGCTGCAAAAGCAGCTATTCACTCTGAATTTGTAGCGTCCCACAAAGGTCAAACTAATTTTCTAAAACCGTTCTTTCTTTATATATGTAATATTATGGAAGGAGACACTGAATGCTGAGTTCGACACTCAATTAATTTGGAACTGAAATGCAGGTGATGGCCTTATTATTGTTCGCTCTCAGTCTGTTCAAAGACCTTCCTGCCAACCTTTTCAGTGTGTAGCCTTGACCATAAAATGTTAGCATGGAAAATAAAGTGAGAGCAGTTTTGTGTCTTATTGAGGCTAAACGAAATTATTACAAGATATATCAGTGGCAAAGTCACTCATTTATTTAAAACATTTTGGACAAAATTTCTTATCGTGTTGACTTTGGACAGTTTTCCTGTTAATGTAAGAAAAACTGGAGATCTTTAAAATGGCGTGTGTGTTCCACAGTATTACAGATATTGGCCCTTATAACCAGTTAGAAAAAGTCAAATCTCATAGCTCATATTTCAGCAAAGCCGCACTCTCACACAATTTGATGTGAAGTGGTCTCGTGCTACAGCTAACTCAACGGGTGACCTCACTGATACGGACCTTCCTTCTTTTGGTTCTAGTTTGGGTCGCACATGGAACCAAATGCTATAAAACTTCCCTGTGATGTAGCTACATAAAAATATCTCTCGACTTCAAACCGAAAAATGCCTCCAGATGACATCGCCTGGAGTAGGCCTCAATATGAGGTTTGTAATCACGTTCCACCTGCTTTTCCAAACCATCACCAGATGACGTCATCTGACTTTCTAATGATTAAAAAAAACTGCTCCGGGTGATTTTCAGCTAGAAGCAGAGAAATATTTCAATACAGGAAACTCTGATGGATGTTTGAAAGCATTCATGTACATTTATCACCTAAACTAAAGCCATAGAAAAGTAAGTTGAAAATTAGAGAAGTCGCATATTGTAGCTTAAAAGTGACCCCAAAATTTTAGACAGTGTTTATGAAGATATTATACAGAACCAAGATGCTCTCAAATTATTATAAAGTATATTTGCTTCATGGGTTTTATTTAACTATCCTGCATTACCCGCTTAAAGCTGGTGTGTTTATAATAAATGTGACAGGCTTTAAACGATCCTTTATTTTAGAAGAAACTAGAAGAGGTGGCAAAAAAAAAATCAAAATGATAAGGCCTTGTAAAAGATGGGGCATAGTTTTGAAGGAGATTATGATCACTCGTGCCCACACCTTCCATCACTGCTAACAGGAGCCTGTGGACCAAGCAGTGCCTCCAACACACGGAATAAATGTTTGCGATGAATGATCTGTCTGCACAGGGTGATGAAGGGAACACACAGACTTTGGTCTTAAATTAACACGTTTCACGTAGGCATGACGGGTGACAGATGTTCAGATAACTTGAAAAATCTGCAGCGTATTTATGTTTGCTATAGACTAAAATAAATCAAAAGGAACTATAACGGTGACTCAGAGGATGGCACACACAAAGACCCAAATGCAGCCTACTCACATGGGAGCACATTTACATTTGTCATGTGGAAATGTCACACAGAGAACACCTGAGTAACCTGAAGGAACCGCTGTCAGATCATGTGACAGAACGGCACAGAGGATCCCAGAAGTCAAACGAAAAGGAACTCTCAATGACAACAGAGTTCAGAGAGGTGGCAGCTGACGGGAGCCACATGTGGAGAGTATGAGAAGCTCGTCTGATGAGTCACACAAGTGATAATAGTGTTGACGCTTAAATGGGATATTTTAGGGTAATGCTGAAACTGCTGCTCCTCCTCCCGCACACAGCTTTGGAGCGCCATTGTAGAGACGACAATAAAACACTAATTAGATTAACACACTACCTAGACATGTGAGGAAGTCTGGGAACGCACGGTGAAGGAAGGGGTTCATTTTCAGAATGGGAGTATAAAAGCTGTCCTCTGGTTTCACAAGATTCTACAAAAAAGTTTAGCAAATTAAGACAAGGCAATGATTTGTAAATTGACTGAAGCAGATTTTTAAACATATATAATATTTAATGCCAACAACATGCTAAAAACACCATGGAAATGTGTACAAGTTTGATTTGTATACATTTGTCACTCTAAATTATTCATTTTTTGTTATTGGCACAATGACTTGGTGACTAATTGTATTAACCAAAGTCTTTAGAATACAAAAATGAAGTTTGAGAAAAGCCTTGTGACATTTGAAAAGGCTCAAGACCTTTTCATCTAAATTTATCGTCCTACTTGTGACATTTACAGCACATAAAACTGCAAGTGGAGTCAGCAAAGTTATCAAAATTAGGACAAAATGATGTGGTGGACGTAGAGATGGATGTGAGCGTTTGCTGAAGGATGTGACTCTGGCAGCTAAAGTGTGTGTGTGTGTGTGTGTGTGTGTGTTTCTAAAACTTCCTCTATAAATATTTCAAAGCTACTTACTTTGCTCCGAGCGTGACCACCCTAACAGAACTTACGCTCACACATACAGTCTGGACCCACTTCTTTGATGATGCTTTCACACGGCGTGTCTACTGCATATTCTATGGTACATACAGTATTTTACGTTAAAAATACACTGTTCACATTTCAGCTGTACAGCAGAGCCTCTATTTAGGGAACAGGGACGTTTCCCTCCTTGCTCAGCTGATAAGAGTTTAACAGAATCAGCTATGAGCAAGTGTGAATCTTTCATGAGGGTCCTCAAAGGAAAGACCTAATTCATAATTGCAGTCCTTTGATTTTGCACATTTGCTTATATTTTTTGACACACAATCAAAATACCTAGAAAGTTCAAACTTCTGTATGTTATCATGTATTTTTAATATTCAGTGCAACATTTCTGTAATTTAAAAACTAGCTAAGAGGTATTTTTCAGTTTTTAAAGACGTCCTTTAAAATGTTGTAAGGCTGTAGTTGTTTGGGATTACAGAGTGAAAAATGTAACGCAGCTGAATTAAACATACATTTTATACATGTTTACAATAAAAGCAGAACTTTTTAACGGCAGTAATATTTAATGCCTATTATTTTTTCGTCCTATTTCGTGGTACTAGTGGTTCTAGTTAATGGTTGATTCCATTTTCTTAAAATGCACCAAAAAAAGTACTTCTCGCTTCCATTGAGGTAGATTGGAATCAAAACACTATAAACACAGAAATTAGAGAGATCATCTAATTGATAGTTCATGTCTGCTAAATGCTGCTCAATAATGTAAATATGACTGTTATAGTTGTCCCATGGTGTTATTTACTGAAACGTCTTTCCGAAGGTTTTGATGCATTCATTGACAAACCGGCGTTTCCCTTCCTCCTTCCAGCCTGTCTCTGGTACATTGCAGCATTTTTGGGAGATTAACGTAAATAGCTGTCAGTTGCATTTTATGTCTGACAAACTCAAAAACTGTGCTTGAGGATGCAGATGCATAAATTAGGTAAATCAGCTTTAAATGTATTGCTCCGTGGTTCTGCTGTACTATTGGCCAAAACCACAGGGTCTTTTTAAATTGTATTAAACAGACAAAGATGTCAGAAAAGATTCAGACTCCTGCAGTTTTGATGGATGGTGGGAAGGTGAACACTTTCTGGTGCCCCTGCATTTATGTGATTAAACAGAAACACACTCTCTCTTAGTATATCAAGTATGAATACCGGATAATAGAGAAAAACGGGATCTCATCAGTTTCAACAGAACAGCCTGCACCAATGTGAGCAGCTCAGCAGCAGCTCATCCGCTTGTTCTCACCTTCTCTGATAGTCAAATAATGCTGCTGCAATTTGGCTCTTGGTTGAAAATGGTTCCGTGAGTCTGGGTTCTAGTTCCACTTTTGACGAGTCCCACCAGCCCGAAATAGCCCTGTGATGATGCCTCATCTCACGGGGCCTTCATTCCAGTCACACACAGCCATGTGAAAGAAAGTGATCAAGTATTCTCTTGCATCAAAGTTGCATAATGAGGAAGTGTTTTAAATGATATTCCACAGCGGACTGATCAGAGCTGACAGCTGCATTAAGGGAAGCGCTTGTGCATTTCCATAGTTATTAGATATGCGTTCCATATGCAGACTTTCTGCTTTCCGGCCTTAGCTGATTTCCGTGGTCGTATTCCCTCCATCGCTGTTCGGCTTTGCACAGTCATTTGCCATTGTTGACTCCTGTCTGCGATTAAGTGTCAGTGTAGGTGCAGAAATGTCCCGACTGAAGAGAGTGACAGGGAGGAGGAGGAGGAGGAGGGTGTGTGTCGTCTGTTTTATATCTTTTCTGTGAGATGAGGAGAACAGCCTTATCGCCTCTGCAATCTTCATCACTTGATTCAAAACTTAGATCACTTGTCTGATCCACGTTTCATCATGTCACGTTAATCATCTTTTCTTTCATCACCTCTGTTCTTTCATCACTTTAAATTATAATGAGTTGCCTGTGAGAAGGTAGGTTTGGAATTTAAATGAACAGTTCCTATCTCGGTGTCGTCCTCAGCGTCACCCTGCGAGGAAATGCATGAACCCTGACGTGTCCTATCGGCTTCTTTACCATCGGACTTTGTCCTTTTTGGAATTGTCCAACAGCCAATCACAATATGATGTTTGCAGTGTTTTTCTTCTTATGTACAGTATTGGGGAAAAACAGATGTCCTGGTTTTGCTTTTATAGTATTTTGTGGTCACTTATGTGGAACACGGTAACAAAATGAAGGCAACTTCAGACAAAAGTTGTATGTAGAACACAGCAGTGAGACTACTGTAAATTGGTACCATAGTAAAGAACCATATAATATTTTGAAAATAAATACTGATCTTGTTCACAGGACTTAAAACTGACTGACCATTTTTTAATATTTGTTGATAGAAATATGCTTCCAAACTTTAAACTTAATGTGCAGAGATGCTGCCAAAGCTTCCTTTGACCCTGAGTCACAGAGCAGAACAGACAGAACTTCTAGTCAGAGAATTCGCACTTACTTAATTAGTACGTTTTACATCATTCTTAATGTCTTATGATACTTGTGTTTTTTAATAGAAAGTGCAGGATAACACGTTTACAGCACGTTTGTAGTAACACTGGAACAAATGCCTCTGTGTAACGTGAAAAGCATCAGGCAGCAGTTTTCAGCCAAAAGAAAAGCTGTGACAAACCGAGTTTGCACCAGTGTAGCTGCCCAGAATCATGACTGAGCAGCCACACTGAAAGCGGAGGCGACGCGATTAATTCAACCCACGTCCACTCTGACCTCCACTCAGTTGTGTTTTTGCCTGTCACACAGCAGCCGATCAAACTGTCATAAACAAGCTGACTTCACTGAATTTACTGGAAAAAAATGGGGTTTAAGTTAGAACACGGGAAGAAAACCGTTTTTTCATTTATTGCTTAATTGTTTGGTTCATCCTGCAGGGCAGAGGGAAAATGTGTCTGCAGTCAATCGAGAACGCTCACAGCGACTCAGTTGATAAAATGGAAGCTTATTTGTACTAGGAGACAGGAAGGTGACAGGCGTGGAAAATGCTTTCCAAAATGGTCGCACTGTCCACTGACCTTTAGAAACACCGTTATCCGCGAGCAGGTAGCCCTTCAATATTTCAAAATTCCCCTCTCACCAAAAGGATCTACTTAAAAAAAAAGTGAACTATGCATTTCCATTCATCATTTGTGTGCACACAAACACGACAAAAACGAACGCTAAGATTTCTCTCTAGTTATGAAAATAGGAAAATACAATAATACCCACGTCAGCTTTATGAATCGATTAAAAAAAACAATAAGTGGTACAAATAAGGCACACGTCAGACAGTGTGGGGGTGACACCTCCACCAGGTAAAACAAACGGCCGGGCCGGTCATTATCCCCAATCAGCGAGCAGTCGAACAGCAGACAAGTGTTTTTATCCGAACCCTGTTTTGCCGTTTGATTACGGAAAGTGGTGGACACCGTGGGAGACTGTTGCAGGGGCCTGTGAGGAGCCGAGGCTCGGGGTGAACTTTAGATTGGGAGGCTGTTGCTCCGTAATGTGGTGGATAAGCAGGTAGTTGCCCATTCTTGGCTTTTTAGGCTTGTTTACGGTCAACCTGACACAATCAGCTACTGGAAACCAGTAGGGAAGAACGGAAACCCGGCAAACTATACTGGCATGTAGGTGATTTCATATATTAGTGTCAGTTGGAATTGACCTTTTAGCAAATCAAACTAACGTTATCAGCAGCCAACAGAGGAACGTGCCTCATTCTTCCTCATCAGGCAGGTAAAACACGAGATATCACGTAGCTTTACTGTGATTCTCACTCTCTCCTCCATTCAGATCAGTTTCATTCATTCATTTTTAGTGAGCTTGTGCTCGACGCACCCCAGTTTTTTACGACATTCCAAACTCTGTCCTCCTGTGTAACGTTTGATAGGGGCAAATTTCATTTGACACTACAGCAATTTCCCTCAGCTCTAATTGTCCTTGGAAAGCAGCAATCACTGCACACTATAAGGGAAATTGTTCCCCATTCATCAGCAGGCATAATAAGCTTTATTACGGTAACAATGCCATAGCTCTTTCTCATCCTCTGTCAAGGACAGTGACATAGTTTGAGATATTTTTCAGAAATTCGTACAAACGATTGCAGCAAATGTAATGTCAAACAAAGGGGAGAGAGGAGGCAAGTTCGCTCTCCCTGGTGTTTGAGGATGAGACAAATGTGACAGTGCTACCAGTTGATTGTGTGTTTTTGAGAATTCGCAGCTTCACGGAGAAGCCAGCATGTCTGTAGACTTGTTTAACCGTCACTTCTCAACACCACTTGCTGCGACTCATCATGACTTGACATAAAAATAATTAAGCATGACGTGACATATTGATTTAACACAATAATGAGATTAAAGTGGTTCTTTCAAATGATCTGGCGAAGTTTGAAGGGTAAATATCCCAAATACTAATGAGATTGTTATTTGATTCCAGTAAAACATGCACTTAAACTTCTGCTGTTGGTTTTTTTAAAAACATATTTGCCTCCTGTTGGTTTCCACAGGAGCTGGAGCAGCAGTTTGAGAAGGAGCGTCTTTCACTGGAGGAGCAGAAGACCGTTCTCCGGCAGCAGCTGGATGAGCTGAGGAAGGAGCTGACCTCCAAACTCACTGCAGCTAATGAGGAGGTAGTTACAGAACGGGTTTCACACTTTGTGACTGACTTATTGTAAATTCAAGTCAGATCAGTAATGACGATGTTGAAATGAGCAAATAAACACTTGGTTAAAACCACACAACAAAACACAGTTTTATTATTTACATGTTAATTTCATAAAAAACGTCACCAATTAAAAAAATGTGATAATTCAGCTTTCACAACACTTCTTGCTAATAAAAGAGAGACACGTGTGTTTTTCTTGAGCTCCTTGATATTATTACTGAATTGAACAGGAAGTAGTATTTACTGTTGTATTAGTGAAGAAAACCGTATTTTTAGTCACATTATCAACTGAAGAGAATCGGCGGTGTCACTCACATGTGCAGCTCCAACGCATCAGAGAACAGTTAAATATAAAAATGACTTTAATACATGGAAAATAAAAGCTCAATTCAAACTAAGAACAATGGTTACAGTGAAACTAAGAATGTGGGAGCTGACATAATTGGTTTATAACTTTCTAAATCGGTTATTAGTACCAGTCACCCCCCATCTTTAGTTTTTATTTGACCATGAGTTCACCGGAACAGTTCAATCCAGCGTTAGTTAAAAAAGTTCTTATGGAGACTAATTTAAAAGTGATTTAGAAAAATACCACATGCTCCAATTAGCAGGACACAGACATTTATCATGTCACTGGGTTTAATGATCCCTCACACTTTATACCTGGGAATCTTCTGGTGCAGCGTTGCAAACACAGTTTTTGGCTGCTCATTAACTTGATATTAATATTTTCTCTCAGAATCAATGTTTAATGGTTGGAACAGTCGTTTCCTGTGTAGAAAAGAACTGGACCAATGTGCTTGTTGTTTCTCGACATTTTAGAAGTTGTGCTGCATCTTCCTGAGTTTCTAATGTATTGCAAAGTGTGCTGCCACTTTTTCAAGCACTACATGGACTTGCTCATTTAAAAATCAGGAGTGGTTATGAATGTATTTTTGATGGAAATTCCACCTCACCGAGCGTAAAATGCTGATGTCGTTTTAAGCCCGCCGCCACACTGAGGCACAGCCTGCAGTAAAACAGAGTAAAGGTTGCGGGTGGAGTTGATTCTCCCGCCGTCTGACCTTCTCACTGTCTGTCCGCCCTCTCCGCAGGTGTCACGGCTTCAGGAGGAGGTGCAGCAGGGGGAGCAGAACATCGGGAGCGCGGAGGGACAGATCTGCACACTGAAGGAAGCACAGGACAAACTGCTGGAGGAGCTGGACGCCACCAGGGCCCGGCTCCGAGAGACTAGCAACTTGCTGACTGCACTGCAGGTCAGACGACACACCGACCCGCATTTTTATTCAGTGCAGGAGCAGCTTGTTCACGCCATGTGCTGTGGTGCTCGACCTTCGCAACAACAACACACCTGGCCTCAAAAGCCTGAAGTTGGGTTCGGCCCGTAATCATCTTTTGAATTGTATAAACTAAATGTCCTCACATTCTGCTCATCAACTCCAGTCAATTTGGTGGTTCTTTAAGTCCAAAAACACAGACCAGAATAGATTTTTTTTGTTTTTGAATTGACACTGCCAATAGCCAGCTTTTGAGCTGGTTAATAGCAATGTCAGTCCCCAAGGCTTTAACCGTTTTTCACGCTACAAATTTGTGTCAGAGCGGAAAAGCCTCAGAGGTAACATTTAGACGGCAGCGGCAAACCAGCACTTTCCTCTGAATCCATGTCCTGTCTGCCTGTCTCCCGCTCAGGGAGAGCTGGAGACCCAAAAGCGTCAGCATGAAGCCAAACTCATCACCACCAAAGAAGAAGAGAAACTTAAGATGGACAAGATGGCTCTGGAGCTGGAACTGAAATGGACTGAAACACTGAGGTAAGCATGTGCGTGAGAGCACAACAATGTCTTTGTACTGAAGCGCAGGACATTAAGGCGGAAAATGGATGTGCTTTTGTTTTACCTATTTTTATTTCTCACATTTACTACACTCACTCACACACACACACACCAGTCAGCTCATAATATTGACCATGACGGAGCATCTCTGCAACTTCTTAGCTCAATCGAGTGTTAAAGCCACCAGCTCAAAGTCTCTGTTAATGTCCACGGACCTTTGAAGTGTGATTATTCAAAAACCTCCCGGATCGAAACTGACTGCTGTGAGATGTATACTGATGTGCTTTCCACCAAGTCAGCAGCCGCCAGATGACTCTGTTAGAGTTTATCTCAACATTAAAGGGCAACGTTAACCAATTTTCACTGCACACGGTCCCATGTGTGTTTTGCTGCCTGTTGGTCATGACCAGCATTTCGTTTTTCCCATCCTGTCCACCACAAAATGCGAACTTCCAGTCAGTAAGAACGTTTATCCACCGATGCAGTAAAAAATAGAATGTTTCCATTTAATGGTTGGTTAATACAAATTAGAGTGTGTGTGATTCCGCGTCCCGGTTACTCTATAATCCACAGAACAAACTGTCGGTAGATAACAGTGGGTACTTTCAACGCGCTCTGTGCATAATCCAGAGAAAGGAGGCATCTGTTTTTAAAAGAACGTTTCTGTTGGATTATTTTAAACCTTGTTTAATGCTGTAAACTCAGAAAACGATAGGACAGTGGCGTCAGTTTACAGAAATTAGGCACAAAGGTGTTTGTGTTTTCGAGCCTAGACACATTTATTCATTTTAACAATTCAGCAGCACCACAAACTACTGTCTCCAAAATGATCACAGCTGAATCAACGCCTCTCTCAGCAGAAATCGTCCATTACCTTTATGGGGAGCTTTCTTTATCTGCTTATAGTCTGCTCTTAGTTCCTGATTTCTGTGTGTGTGCTGGAGCTTTTTTAAAGGTCAAACTTGATGATGTTTAATATTTTAGCCTTTCCTCAACCGCTTATCCCACAGATACGTGTCCAACTGTAATGTTTTAAGACTTACGCACCAAGTGCAGAATAAAAGAGACGGTACGTCAAAAGCCAGATGAACAGGGTGGGATGGCGTTTTACCTTGGTTAGCTTTGGAACAGAACACGTGATGTGGAAACAGGCTACCATGACCTGCTAACATGGAAACCACTTAACATGACTAGATCACATGGAATCTTGTACTTGACCATAACATGGTAACGTAACATGAGAAACGTGGAGCTAACCTCCGTCAATTAAGACCTAAAGCCGAGGGTGTGAGGGAGTGAAAACTTGAGCGTGATCAGAGAATAAGTTCATAGCCCGACAGGCGTTGGTAGAACACCGTAAAACAGGAACCAAATCTATGGCTGAAGACAGACGAGAGAACGTGGTGCAGAGATTTCTCTTCCATGCAGTGAGTGAGTGCAGGCAGTGGAGTCACTGCTTTGCATGCATGCAGGCGTTAACAGCGCCCCGTAACACCAGGATCAACAAGAAAAATGTCTCAGTGCACTGCGGCTCAGTCCAGTTCAGTTGATTTATGATTTATTTTTAAATTTGGCATTTGTGTTCAGGTAAATCTCAGATCTGTCTTCCAGTCTGAGAAAACTCTGTATGTAGAGAATACATCCCTCTCCAAGATTAGGAAACAGTTTTAAAAAGTGCAAAAAAAAGGGTCAATGTGTGTCAAGTCTTACGTCAAATTATGAAAGAGTTGATGTTAAAGCAGGAGGAAGCTTTTAATGAACCTTGAGCATCGTTCTTCTTTTATCTCGGGAAGCATCACAACCTAAATCTGTCAGCAGCCTCCCCAGACAGCCTCTCCTCTTTAGAAACCTCTGTGACGTGCTTTTACCACAGCAACTGCGAGCACCAACTTCCCTCTGCCAGGAATCGGCTTTACGAATGATGTAAAATCACTAGATTACGTTTGCTATTTTTTAGAAAACGTAGCTTCCAGACGAGCTGATGGGATCCAATTTTTTTTACCAGATTAGAACATTTTTTAAATAACAAAAAAAAAACCCTGACATGAAACAGGATGCGGCAATGGCTGTGATGGTTTGACAGTAATGAGAAAAAATGTCTGCTTCCAAATCATATTAGGGAGTGTCTGTCTTAATTATCTGTTTGTTGCGCCGACAGACTGATTGTAGCTAATTCTGTTACTCATCTAATGAATCTCAAAGTCATAATAAGAGTGGAAAGTTTATGCTCATATACTGTAGAGAGACTGTGAACAAATATAAACCAGCATGCTGAGACCAAGCGCTTGTCTGTCACTCGTCCCCCTCCTCCTCATCCCCCCGTTAGCTTTTATTCACCTTCCTTTGTCTTTCAGCACAGAGCTCCTTATTCTCAGGAGAACAACTATTCATTTTGTGCTCGGGGTGAGTACACTGTGGTTAGTGAGCCGTCTGCATAGAGGAGACGAGCCTTAATCCCTGTTTCACGGCGGAAACAGACAGTTTCTCCGTGATAGTGTTATCACGAGAAGAGCTCTGCGGATTACTAAATGAACAAAGGAGGTTTAAGGCAGCGGCACGCTAAAGTGCATGCCAGACCACGGCAGTTTGTCCTACTCATGGCAAGTGCGACGTCACTCAAATCGGAACGACACGGACACAGTTCATCTGAACTCAACTAAACATGTGACGTGGGAATTCACTGCTTACAAGTGCTACAAGACCACTGACCCATGAGATGTGAAACAGGGTAAATTACACATTATAGTAGAGAAACTTTTGGATTGAGAGACTAATATAGGAAATAGTCATTTGGCCCATCCTTACCTACTGTACGGTGAAATGAAAGTCAACAAAAAAAATCTCCTGCGAGGTTTTAATTTAACATTGTGTGTTTGGATCACAAAGCTTTAGCAGGATTTGTGGACAGTAAAAGCATATCTGTGTTTCTCGTGTGAAAACAGTTAAATTATTACCACATACAACAGTATGAATCCCATCTGACTGGACCCTTTATTGGAACAATGTAACTTTAATGCCTCTGTAGGAAAATACCAGCCAGCTCATGTCTTTATTTTAAAAGCGACACCACATCGCTGAAGTTCAAGTCATTATTTTCTGTCTTTTTGTTACTGTATATGACTAAAGCTTGCTCAGTGGTTCCTGAAAATAAGCAGGTTCACGATGTAAATGTAAGTCCTTGTTCCGAAAGCGTTTACGTCACTTTCTGTGTGTTCAAAATATCAGGACACGTGTCATGAATTGTGGAGACAAATCACACGTGCAGTAAAGCTGCAGACTGGCCAGAGTGGCCAGGCCGACCTCATCATTTACACTGATACTGAGCTCCAGCCACATACTGGTCCCTACGTATGACACCATGGTAGATGGCGACAAAACTAGTAATTATTAGAAGGATTACTTATAGTAAAGCCCATATTCATATGCACAAGCACACACATGTGTGAGTGTGTGTGTGTTACATCTCACTGCGCAGGCCCTGCAGTCCAGCCAATTATGTCACATTTTATCGGGCTATTTCTTGCTGCAGTTGAGAGTTTCCGTCACCTATTCATTTCCATTTCTTTATTTCATCATCCTACCCTTCTGCTGCCTCTCTCCAGCTGCCCTCATCTCCCCTCCAGCCCTGCGGATGCCATAGAACAACTCTGATTAGGAAGAGTTTTTAAAGACCCAATGCCTGTGTGTGTGTGTGTGTGTGTGTGTGTGTGTGTGTGTGCACACAGACACATCTGCAACTACGCGTTTTATACACATCAACCACATAAATGATGACATATGTGCTGCGTGATGAACATGACTGTCTGGTGTGTGAATGCGCCGCTATACGTGTTTTCATTTTCTCCGCGTGCGTGTGCACGTGAATGAGTCCGCCTTCAGTCTGACACTTTCTGGCTCTCAAAGTGTCAAAAAAACGCGTTTGCCTTGATACTTCATTTAACAGCTGCCATTTCAACTCCCACACAGCTATTACATTGGCAACACACACACACACACACAATTTCACACATGTAGCCCCGCAAAGAGTTGTTAGCAGCAGAGTCGAAGGGTGGCGGCCATTCGGTCGATGCGGTGTTGACATCTGGCAAAGGACTACTTATTGTTCCTATAATGTGAACATTGAGGACTCTGAAGCACTTTTACCTTTTTTGTTAGATATTGTTGTTATGCTTGTGAGCCACACATTGATAATAGACTTCCAACGAAACACTTGGAAATTAGTAATCTGTAACACAAAGTTATATTGTAAGTTGTCTTTACGCTTTAGTTTCATGAAAGATTTCTTCTTTCAGTCTCTATTTGAAAGTGTTAAACTCTTATGTTGTGTTCCTTCATGAATCATTTAGGTTGCAGTTTACATGTTAATCCATCAAGACTCATATTCTGATCCGTTCATTCCAACATCCTGGCGAGCATTTGTGCTATAATTAACAAAATTCCTTCCAGGTGGTGAGGAACTCCTGGGAGTCATCACTGTGATTTTGTGTTGGATGGTTATTATGAACTTGTTGTCTCAGTGAACTTATATCTCCAACCGTGGCTGTCATTGACACATAGCGTAGTTATGAAACAGCTTCATGGTAATCCTTAGTTTTATGTTTTAATGAGAGATGTTTATGTGAGAAGAGTTTGCACCTGGGTAAGACGGAGATCATTTGTTTGAAGATTCAGGTGTCGTCCCAGCTCATTATGATGGTTTTCAGGACCACACACTTCCTGTTACAGTTGATCTCACTGCTCTGTTTTCAAGTCGAGGCAGTAGACAAAAGCAAAAAGAAATTAATTGCACCTCCATGACACATACCACGTGTTATACTGCTGGTAATTTGAAAAAGCTCTGAATTTAGTCATCACCAAATTATTTATCACATATGTTGAGTTAATGATAGTAATTATTAATAAGTCTAGGGTGGTTGTTCTAATAAACCTTTGACCTTCTAAAACTCAGCATCATTCAGTCTCGCTTTAGCTGTAACTCACATTGTACATGGATATTCTGCTACACTGGTTCATGCTGCTGATATTTTAAATATAAAGTCACTGACCTTTTGTTTTTTCGCCATCTGCCATCCACAGTATGACTTGATGCTGGTGCCATTGGCATGTTTGCTGTATCACACCGGATAAAAGCATTACCCAAGCAGCTAATGCAAACATGCCAACATGTGTGTGCGTCTTGCTGTGTTGTAGGCAGGAGTGTAAGAAGCTACGTGAGGAGCTCAAAGAGGAGCATGAGGAGGATAAGGCTTCTGCACTGGCTCACCTGGCACAAAGCAAGGAGCAGGAACTGAGCGGAGCCAGGGAAAGCTGGCAGAGGAAAGTGGAGGACCTGCTGGAACAGGTACGACTATAAGCACAGGAACAGCACCGTGTCAATTAGTAGTGACTCTTCTCAGCTAAGCATGGAGGAATAAAAGTACACCTGTACTTTTACGTTTCCTTATTCTTAAAGGTGAAAGGAAATTAAAATATAACGTGCAAAATGAAAACTTTAAATTGAGCAAGACAAGACAAAACACAGAATACTAGATGCCCGCAGCTTTTGGTCACATTCAGCAGGGAGAGGCACGATGAGACTATTATAACGATATTTTTATTATACATTCACATGTATTGTCCAACGCTGTGATGAACACAGCAGAGCTGGCTGCTGTTGCATTATATTAATGGAACGTGACTTATCTCTCCTATGATCATCATACTGATAGATGAACAGTGTCAATAGCTATTAATTATCAGCTGCTGCTTGTTGTTGTCACACCTACAGCGTATTAAGGTCCATAACCGCCCATGCTGTGGTAAATGCATCGGCTTCCCGCCTCACAATCAGCTGAACTGTATTTATGTGCATTAATGTTCCATCAGAGCAGCGATGAATCGTTCGATAGATACGCATCCGGCAGAGAGGGAGCTGTTTGGAAATCGTGACAGACAGTTTTCTAACGTCTGTAACGACAGAAGTGACTTTTAAACTATGTCATTTCACTTTTGCTCATCTACAAGACGCTAAACGGCAGCCAAAAATGTAAAACCACAAATGTGTGTATCTGCATTGTAAATGTCACTGTGAATTACATTTATTATAACTAAGATGTAGCGTCCCTATGACTGCATGCACAAAATCCTCTGCACCTGTAGTTGGGTGAACCTTCAGATAGTCAAAGATAAATTAAAGCTGAACTGATGAATATTTTCGTACTGTGTAAAATGTTTATTGTGAAAAGGGCAAATTGACGAATCCACAGAGAAATTACCCGACTGTGCAATTCCCTTCAGCGACACAGAGCGTTATTGTATTTCAGCTCATTGTTTTGGTCATAAGGTTCACAGTTTAATTGTCTCGTTCTCTCTCAGCACTTTCATCATCCACGTTTCCAGCAGCACCACTCAGCAGTTTGAAACGTCGAAACTCCCATAACCAACACCAAACCGCAGACAAACTTGGAGGGTAGAGAGGGGAACATTTAGCAGCTAAATAGCCTTTCGTGTCCCCGAGGAGCCAGGCTCAACTAAACAAAACTGGAACTAAAGGGGCGAGTGCAAGTTGGAGATTTACCAAGTTCATGCAAATCTGATGATGCTCCATGTCTACTGAGTAATAAGGCAACCGTCAGTTCACATATGCGCCATAACTTATGTTAATTACCTATGGTAATAATATGGTAATGTTGTGTTTACAGCTTGTTGCAAATCCCCAAAGTGGGTAAAACCCCCTTTAATTCAGGTTTAAGGCTTCCCAGAGCCTTAAGCTCCACACATTAATTGATCCCATAAAGTGAACATAAAACTCTCTGAAGTGCCTTTACCTTTGCAACAAAGTTATGGCTGTTTGTTGAGTCATTTCTTTCACCAGATATTGTTGAAAGAAACTTTCTACGTTTTATTGCTCCTCACAGTAGAACAAGCTTCCTCACCTAAAAGATCCCACAGTTTTCAATATTGTGGTGAACTGCAAATAGTTTTGTTAGAAAAAAGGTAAAAGTCCTTTTGTGTGACACAATAAATGGAAGTCTGATTGTCACCTCCTGTTTTTCTGATCCTGATGCTGCTCTCTAGAGACACTTCCTACTCTTCCTGTGTATCCTACTTGCTTTATTTTAATGAGTAAACCTATAAAAAAGCCTTTAATGCCGGTGTTACAACGAGGGTCACCTCAACCTCTAGTCCAACACGTGTTCTGTCGTCCCTCTGTAGATCTCCTTGCTGAAGCAGAGTCTGGAGATGCAGCTGTCCCAGTCGCAGTCTTCGCTGCAGCAGCTGCAGCACCAGTTCAGTCAGGAGAGGGAACACCTGAGGATGCAGCTGGACGAGCTGCAGACGGAGCACCAGAGAAGACAGCAGCGTCTGCAGGAGGTTCACTGCTCCGCCATGCAGGACCTGGAGCACGCCAGGCAACGAGACCTGAAGGTACACACACACACACACACACACACACACACACACACACACACACACACAGGCTCGGCCCTGGCAAACTGTAGTCCTGTCCAGCCTGTATCACATCTTTTCCCCAATGATACCTGGGAGTGACTTCAGCATGAACTTTTAGTTCTTAAGGCTAATAAACTACATATTCCCAACAACTAAACAATGAATATTCTTTAGTTATATGCAAATAATACATACAGAACACAAACTATGAGCATTTCCGTCTTCGTGTCTGCCAGTTCGAGAAGCCGTGCATGACATTTTAATCCTCGTCAGAGTCAAGGTTAGACCTGCAATGAGTCATGACCATCATTACTCACTTTCATCGACAGCAGACAGCTTCTATATCAAGCAGCTATGCTGACAGCTGTGTGTTTCCCATTTATAATGTCAAACCATAAATGCACAAACACAACATACACACTCCTTAAGGTGCCAAGAAAATGTTCTTCAAAGCTAATCCTTCCAATTTCACAGTCAAGGTCGATTTGGATCAGCCATACATCACAATTCCAAATCCTTGTGCGTTTAGGATGCTGTAATTGTATTAGCACTTTGGGCAGAATGCAGGTCAGGAAGTGGCGTCCTTATGATGTGTTCTGGCAACTACTTGAGTATGAATGTGTGTGTAGAGGGAAAAAATACGGCCTCTGAGTCATACAGCACTTATGAAACCGGCGGTCTTCATTATTATCCCGTAAATGAAACTGACTGCTGTGAGAAACATGCTCCTCCCTGTTATCTCCATCTCCTCCTCGGCTTGTTTGTGCATTCAGTCATTACAGCCACGGAAACCGACTAGCTTTTTGTCACTTGTTGAGACTATTCTTCCTCCCGTTTCTGTCTTAGTTCACAAGCAGGGGAAGTAAAGTGTTAAAAGCTTTACTGAGGGCTTTTTTGTGACAGGGTGTTTTTATTTCTGCCAGCAGTGCAGGAAGAGAAAACTCAATTATCCGGAGTGGAGGCATTAGAGGGATGATTTGTGTATGTGCACTTTATGTGTGCCTGGGTGGATGGGAGGTACATTCAGATTGTGTGGTGTTATCTGTTCACACTTCACAGACAGTTATAACCTGGGAATAATAAAGTTGTAGCAAATCCGTGCTACACACAAACACACAGAGACACACGTTCGCGTCACCTAAATTAGCTCCCTGAGCCGCAGCTACAAAATGCTGCAAATAGAAACAGCCAGTTTGCACGGCGCGATTGACGGCCTATTGATTTGCTTATCATCGTTTTTTTAAAGAATGGTATTTTTTTTTAGACTTCTGTTTTTCAGCAATCTTTAAAAAGGTTTTATCTTTTATGGAAGTGTGCTTTCCATTTAGATATTAAGTCAGAGCAAAGTAAAGAACAAAAAATATGAAATGGTCAACTGTGGAGCAGGTAATATCGTGCAGTGAGTTTCAGCCCCCCATAGGATGAATCACACCGACTTTAGTTCGGTTTCAGTTGAAGCTTGATGGGAGAGGGGCAAAGAGAAAAGGGGTCGGATTAAATCTCAGCTAGAGTTTGCCAAAAGGCACGTGGGAGACCCTGAGTTCAGGTGAAAGAAGGTTCTAAGGTCTGATGACCAAAATTCAACAGACTGGATGCTGGGAGTGGTGAAGAACCGCTAAGCAGTTCTTGTCTACACAGTCCCGCCTTTCATAGCTGTTTTAGTGGCCTCCCTCACTAGTCTCCATCTTGCTCGATCTCTCGGTTTTTGAGGACAGGCAGAATGACTCCTTTCTTTTCTTAATGATGGATTTAACTGTACTTTAAATCCATCCCTAACCTGGAAATCTTTTTTTTCTATCATCCCCTAATTTCTGCGTTTCGTAATCTTTTGTCGGAGTAGCTTGGAGGTAACAAACCGGGTGCAGAATCCATAGAAATCAGAAAGATGGAGCAACAAAGGAGTCATAATCAGACCCTCATCTATCCATACAATTATAATTCATTCGCTAATTCTCTTTTGTTTAATACGGGTCCTGTAAACTTACTGTTCACTTACTGAACCTGTGCAGGATATTGGCTCGAAATTAACTTTGTTGTCAGTGTCCTGCAGCTATCCCGAATCCTACTTCGAACTATCCCAGATTTAACGGTCTCATTTCACCAGCCTGCAAAATAAGAACTTCACCACCAACGTTCTACATGTTGTTCACTGTGCTTGTCTGAACAAAAATACATTTTGTATCAATTGTATCATCAGGTTTCGTCACATGGCTGGTTTCCTTTTTTCATCCCTGTAAGCAGATTAACCATCCATCAAATGTACCCTGTGAATTCAAACCTTCTGACTGACATACTGTGAAATACACAGCAAACTGCTTCTACGGTAGCTCTCCTTTCTTTTTTTCTGTCCCATCATTTGAAAACTACACACATTAAAATCTCATCTCTTGAATCCAGCCAGTTCTCGTGGTCAGATGCTGAAAAGCGTACCTATACCTTTATAAGTCGGCTAGAACGATGGTCCCGTTTGGTTCTGCTCAGGAAAGCTTTGAAAAAAACTCCACATCAAAATGCAGCAGCTTGAGTGCCAACTGAGACCGGAGGGTGAGAACAGATTACACCTGTTTCAAAGTTCCTGTGTTGGCTGCAGGTTAGTTTAGGCATTAAGATTCTGCTCTCGGGCTTCTCCAGCACTCCAGCACACTGTACATCAGGCACACTTCTAAGCTGCGTCCCTTTTCTTTTTTTTGATGCCTCAGTTCTCCAGCTAGCGTCTTTAAGTTGTCCTTGGGGTCAGGATAAAGACCTGTGCTCAAGCAGCGGGATCCGCCTGTCAGAGACCTCAGGGCCACAGTCTGAGTGCATGTCTTTGTGCCTCTCCCTCACTCTTGTTTATCAGCGTCGCCCTCTTATACTTAGTTAAATGGATTCACCTACAAGCTGAGTAACAAATATTGACGTCCAGTAATGGAATGAAGATTAGACAGCAAGGCCTGAGTGCACAAACAGCAGAGAGACGAGGAGGTGAAGGTAGCAACGTTACAGGCAATGTGTAATTACAGGATGGACTGTGATTAGGACTAATTCATGTGCTCCCTTTAATTAAAGCATAAAAGGTATGTTTTTTTTTTCATTGGTCCGCAGAACAAAAGGAGCAATAATCAATAACGGAGAATAAAAGTGATTGGTGGCTTTAAGAAATACTTTCTTAGACAAGGATATGCAGGGGTTTTAAACACACAATGACTTGACCTGCTCACTGATGGATACTGTAGGTGGATGGATGGATATGAAATCATATAACTTAAAAATGTAAAATTCAGTGGTCAGTCAAAACAAGTTTTTCTGTCCATTTTTTTATTTAAATATGTTTTGTGGGGACATGAAGTTCTTTGTGTTGACATAAAGACCTTGGCTCTTAGTGTCTGTAAGTAGGAACCACATTCAGCACTAACCTTCCTCATGGTAACCAAACGTGTTTTTTTTATATGAAAAGGAGCAAAGCAGAACTATGGTGACACACTGCATTTACCAAAGATAAAAAAACAGTGATACTTCCAAAAGTAACTTAAAACGGAAATGTTGATAGATAATTTGGTGAACTCAGCTTTCCAAAATGTCCACAAAAGTCGCTTTTTTCGTGAATTGTTTGATTAGTGAATGCAATGCACTGCCATGCAAGACGTTGTAAGGACGTCAAGCTTTATTCTTAATAGGTTTTTTCAAACTATAAAAAATAAACAGTCTCTGAACATGTTTTATGTCAAACAGAGCATGCTGGAAAGTTTACTATATTTATTTCTTTAAAAGATGAGTTAACTTCCAGCTGTTCATTTATTCAACTCACTTTCAAGTTAAAAGATGCTCCAAACAATTTAGAACAATACACGTTCATAGTGTATTTGTATAGTGGTCTAACATTTATTCAACTCAAAGAACAAACAAATGTTAGTGAACACACTGAATAGTATAATATACTTAATCTGAGGTTTGTTATTAAATTTACTGAAACAGTTAAAGTAGAAACACACTGGGCTATAATATTTTAGATAGTCAGATAGATAAACTAGTAATTAAGGGTTAAACAAAGTATGCACAAATATAAAATAAAGAGAATCACAAATATTACATTGTATTACTCAGTCATGGTGCATTGCCATCAGCATTTGTTTCGTGTCTGTATTATATTATATCTATAACTCTAACAGTCTAATTTTTGAACATTGATGGTCCACAAGTCATGAGTCCGACGGGCCTTGGTGATCACCTGGCCCGTACGTTTTCAACAGATTCTCACATGTGTGTCTTTCCAACAATTCCCCATCATTTTGGGTGCAGTTTTTCTTTCCTGCTCAATAGAAATGTGAGCATGCTAACAGGCTACATTAAGATGATGAATATTACCTGGTAACCAATCAATCTGTTGGAGTTGACATTGTCTTCTTGATGATGTTGACATTTACCACCATCATCGCTGTGCCTAATTACAGCCTCACAAAGCTGCTTATTTCAATATAATTATATTTTAATTGTCAGTTTAATTATGATAAGTGGGCCAAATGTTGCAAAGCAGTTTGATGAAACTTGAGGCCTTCATTTGTTTTTTGTAATGGTAATGTTATATCTCATAATTATGAAAATAACACAACCCTTTGGAAAACATACATGATGGTTAAAAAGGAATGCAATTAAATTTTTTACAATTGAAAACAAATGAAAAGTAACAATACACACTGCTTTTGAAGTCAAGGAAAGTATTTGTAAGGGCACATGAGCAACATACATACTTCATACACACTTTATGTATGACTCAGGCAAATAAGGTAGAAAGATTATTTGCTGTGTGGGTGATTCAGAGCAAAAGCTGTCTGAAAATCAAAAGTTTGGGGCAGGGTCACAGGTGGATGTGGAGGTCAGATGGTGCTGAATGACAGGGACTGCAACGCAGAACAGATCTGAAATGGAGACCAGCAGACATAGAAGATAAAAAAAATACCAAATATGACGGGGGTTGAAAAGGCTTGTTGTGATACCTGCTGCTTCACATTATCATATTTAGCGGGAAATGACTAAATACAGTGTGAACAGCAGCGGTATTATCTGTGCGCTCGTGGACCGTAACACTTCCCATAAAACAGCGTGTGTGCCGTGTCCAACGCTGAGAACACACGGAAACCGCTGTCCACCAGCTCAGAGGGAGCTTCATTTGAATATTGGTTTCATGAATCATTTCCCAAGGGCATTACATATTGAGTATTAAAATGCCACAGATGTTGCTGTCAACCTTCTATGAATATAATTTTAGATGTTCCTTGTTGTTGGGGTTTTGTTTTAGTTTGATGCATTTAGGATAATGTAAATGAGATCTGTTCTCTATCAAATATTCTATGACTTCTAATACAGTAGCACTTGTAATTTACTCACTGATATTAAACATAGTCTTGGTTTTACCTGTAAATAGCCTGTGCTGAATTAAATTACATATTGTGTAAGTAGGTATTATTGTTGACAAAGATAATTGTGGGGTTTGCTAATGGTGCAAAGTTTACACAAACAGACAAGTGCTACACTGCAAAAAAAAGTATCTTATCACAACATTCTGCAATTGTAAAAACTGAAGCATTTATTATTTATTATTTTTTAAATTTTATTATTTCTCATATTTACTAAAATTCCAGTGTTTTCATTGAAGCTGAGTGGATTTCCAGTACAGTTCATTGAGACCTTTTTAAACTCTATGTAACTATATAAATATTTCCTTCATCTGCAGAAAGAGAAACGCAGCCGAAGCCAAAAGCTGAACAAATCCCAGACTTTTACTTTCTGCTTTTAAGGTTTATGATTTAAGTTAAGTCCCCAAATTATTATCACCATTCTGTAAATGAATTAGTTTATTTAAAAGTCTGTTTAACTTTGCATTGGTAGTGAAATGGTTAAAAAAAACTAAAATTGTGGCTGATTGTCACATGTCATTTTGTCCACGGTTTTTCTGCCAACAGACCAGTTGGGATTGTCAGACTGATGAAGCTAATTGACTTTTGACAGCGACACTGTTTGAACTGCTGATGAAGTTGACAGAAAATGATAAACCACGTCTACTCTCACACACACACAGACTCACTTGTGTCTCTCTGTGCTTGTGAGGACACTCCAATCCCTAGCCCCTTACCCTAACCCCAACCACCACAGCTGAATCCCAAACCATAACCAAACCGAACTCTAACCCTAAAACCCCGTCCTGACCCCCACAAAGCCTTTTGAAATTGAGTGAACCACGCAAAATGTCCTCACAACATCAAAATGTCCTCACAACATCGGTATTGAAACAGATCCACACAAGGCAATAAAGACATGCACACACACACGCACAGAAACACACACACACACTCCTGCTAACTTTACACTGCTGGCAGTCGAGCATTTACTTTGGCAGAAAAGCTGTTGTTGATGAGGATTGTGTGTGTGTGTGCGTGTGTGTGTGTGTGTGTGTGTGTGTGTGTGTGTGTGTGTAATGATGGCAGTCCTCCAGTCAGTTGTGAGTTTTGTTAATGCCTGATACTAATACTGTGTATATAAGTGCTAGTCAGTGTTCTTTGGTAAAATTGTTGTAATACAGCCAACACAGAGATCAGTAGAGTAAATCTAACTATAGACAATTAAATTAATCACTTAATTAATGAAAACAGCAATTATCAAAACAGTACAAACAAGTTCTCTTTTTCTACTCTCATCTCTGTTGTCTCCAGGTATTTGTCGATTGTCTTTTTCCAACCCCTCCCATTCTAGTTCTGCCGTGTCAGCATCAGATTATTTATTTAGTAATGTGTCAGGCTAACACCACTATGTGTACTGGCTCAATATGATGTACTTTAATTATCAGTCAGATAGCATCAACAATAACTGGATGATTGTACAAATCAGCATGTTCAGATTAGTTTCCCACTCACAGCCAAGTGTTTAAATGTGAGGGAGACCTGTCTTTGTTTACGGTGCATTTTGAATTTGGAGGCTTCCTTACATCTATAGCACTTGTAAAAACTGTAGAGTCGACTGAATTTGGTTACAGTCAAGGCTGTGCATAAAAGGAATGCACCGAAATGAAAAGAAACCCTTTTGAAATTTTCACGAGACCTTAATAATGAATTTTCAGAGTTTACAATGCAATTTGACATGCGACCTCTATTTTTCCCCAAAGCACTGTAGGGATTCTGTGAATTCTAGTCGTTTTGTTTTCCTTTACGCTGATGACTCCGGGCCTTTTTAGTCCATGTATGATGATTGGTCAGTTCCTTCTCACATCATTATAGATACAGTATGTAGAGGATTTTAAAATGTTGCTAAAATACTTCCCTATCTTTCTCTGCCTTCCTTTTCCACTTCTTAAACCCTATTTCCTCATTTGGCTTCCTTCCTTTCCGATCCCTCTCCTCCTCCTTTTCATTTCGTTGAACTCCTCATCAACACATTTTCCTCCTCCACTCCCTCCTTCCAATCTTTTTCCACCCCACTTTCCTTTTCCTGACCTCTCTTTGTTCCTTCTATCCATCCCCTCTCGATCCCTCCCCTGTTCTCCCGTCTCCTTTTCCTCCCCCTCTCGTGTCTCCATTTAGGAGTTGGAGGAGCGTCTCCGCCATCATCACCATGCAGAGCTGCAGTCTCTCAGAGAGGCTCACCGTCAGAGCATCGAGACACTCAAGCAGCAGTCGGAGCAGGAGCTGCAGACACTGCGCTTTGAACTGGAGGACGAGGGCAAAGCCATGCTCGGTAAGCTCGTGGAGTGTGAGCGCGTGGGGAAGCATTCACACAAAAAGATTCACCCTCCTTTGGCCTTTTGCCACATTTTGCCCTGAGGTGGGAGTTTTGGTCACAGTCTGCTCTGATTCTACCAGGGAAGCTGGAAAAACTAAACTAAAAAAATCTTTTGACATATTCATACTTGATAATAAGCACTGATGTTTCTGTCCAATATTTAGAAGAAATTAAATAAATTATATTTAAATATTACACATTGTTTACAACAAGTATATTGCCCTGTCATAGTCAACTCTAGAAGCCTTTTTACAAAGTGGATGATGTGGCAACAAATTACTACTTTACAAATAAAAGACCAGCAAACTACACAATTTTACGGTTTGTCAGATTCTCCGTGTGATGACCACACTGAACACAGGCTGTTCTCCTCTACAAAGCAGCAGTTAGTGATTTACAGCATTCCAGCCTGTGTTGGAATGTGATTTTTATGTGGTGACCACAGTTCCTGTCGTCTTTAAAAGAAACATTAACGTCTGCAAACAGCCAGTCACAGTCAACCGCTGGCCTCATGTTTTTGCCATCTATTTTACTGGCGATTTTGTCTAATTCACTGACACCTTTTTTAAAAGTTCTACCAGCCACTTTAGAGACAAGCATTTTATCAAAATATTGAACAAACTACAGTGTATAATGTGTCCTAACTCTAAACCACTAACATTATCAAATTAATGTTAACATTTGGTGAATTAGCTAGACGCCAGCTCCGCGTCGCAATTAGTTTAAATTGTTTAAATATTCACTTGCATTATAACCAGTTTAAGTGCAGCAGGATCCCTAAAGTTACTGTACTCCAGCATTTTCCCCGTCAATATACAGCTTAATGTAAGAACTTCTTTGAAAAAATATTGGATTCGTTTTTCAGGTCAATATATATGTTAATAGAGACCGATTGTTATACATATGATGGATTTCTGTTTTCACAAGATTTGTATTTATTCTTTGTTCATGATAGAGGGTCTACATGTAATATCAAATTTAGAAAATTATATAAAAGTGAAATATTACAGCAGGGAAGGGCCAAGATAATTGCTGTGGCCATCTGCTATAATGGGGAATTAAGTGTTCTTTTTAAAAATATTTGCTGTTTTATACAGTTTTTTTCATTAATTTCAGCATTGGTCTCTACAACACAGCCTGGAACACGAGACATATATGGATGTTCTTTGAATTTTCTTGGGGGAAAAAAAATCCTTGTCCTCAATCCACAATTTGCAGTATGACTGCTCTCTGTCTCTGGCAAAGAAAACGCTAAACGGCACAGTATTTTATGCAGCGCAGGGACAACAGTCAAATCTATTAAAAGAAGTGTTTGTTAAGTAAAACGGGGACGCCGGCAGGGATCTAAAGTCGAAGATGACCTGAAATATCTGTGAAAGTGCTGGGAAGTTTCACTCTCATCCAGTTTTTACTGCTAACACACCAGCGCTGGGCTGTGATAAATGCTCTTCCATTAACCTTCATGTCATGGTCCTGACACTGGAGAGCTGCTTCCATCTATCTCTCGCCTCCCACATCCTGACGTTTTTTTATTACTCTCTCCTCTTTATCTCACTTCCCTCTTATACTGTACTTCATCTTCCCAGTGTGTGTGTGTGTGTGTGTGTGTGTGTGTGTGTGTAATAGTAGTTAGTTGCATCCATGAGAACAATTGGGAATGTAAAAAAACGTAGTGGTCAGTCATGAAGCAGGGTTCCTACGGGTGCTTAATAATTTTTTAATTTTAATGTTGTGTTTTCTAGGCCTGAAATATTTTTGATAAATAGGAGCGTGACAGTCGGTGGAGAAATAAACTGGAATAAAATTAAAACTCTTCCGCCCGGCTCTGCGTGTGACTCTGATTGGTCACTCGGTTTTCATGCGCGCTCTGCCCCGCCCCCCGACACGCTGTCACGCGCCAACATGTCGGGAGGTTGTTGTATGAACGAGCGTTGGCCTGGAAACGAGCGATTCCAAACATGGAAACGAAGAGGAGCAAGTCCACGCACCAAGAGCTGCAGCGTTTCAGCCTCGAGTCCGCGCTGTCAGGTCAAATGAAATGTGTGTGTGGTAGAGTGGACTGTTCGGGTAACGTTACATGCTAACTACATGCTAACCGCTAGCTGGCTAATCGGGTGAGAGGCGCGCGTGTTACTGCCGCAATGAAAGTATTACGTGTCAAAAATGACCTGCTCATTTATGAAATATTCAGTAATAACAGTCCCGGTAACGTAAGTAACTTTCTGCGTCTGAAACTGCATAACCAGTCAACGTATGGCAAAGATCAGAAATGCTTTTCGCTTGGTTGGCAAACAGCCTTCACTCGGTTTCTCATTCATTTTCTGTAGCTGAAATATAATTATTTATATGATTCCGTTTAATATAATGCACTCCAATACGACTCCACCACCACCTATGACCTCAATAATAAAAACATTGAGACAACTGAGAAATTATAACCATGTAAAATTCATGGCACATTGCACAGGTGGTCGTAATGTTGAGGCCTAATCCGCGTGTAATTACTGGACGTTCGTTGTGTTGTTGAAGCAGTTTTTTGTAAAACTTGACAAATCAAGTTTTGCTTTGATTTGACAAAGACAAATGTTCCTCCCTATTTTAATAATGTCAGTAACACGTTTACTGATAATTATTTGTCAAGAGGTTTGCGTTTATTGTAATTTCTACTATTATAAAATAAAACTCGATTGTTTATAGCATAATGCCATCCTTTAAAAATGGGATTTTAAAAGTGATAACCATTTTCAGTATTAAGCAAGTTATAAATTCAATTTACTAAGGTTGTAAAGTGCTTGAAAAACTTTAAAACTGACCTTGAAAGTGCTTGAGAAGTGCTTAAATTTCACTTTTTAAAAGGTGAACCCTGATTAAGGAATTCTAGCTTTCACGGCTGTATTAGTGTTTTTGTGACTCTTGACATCTTGTAGGAATAGCAGTGTGTGTTTCCACTGTCTAAACTATTAAACTATTTGCAAAAGTAAGTGTTCATTGGAGTGAAGATTAAAGGCTAAATGAATAAAGGTAGTGAAGGCACTATTCGTCTATATTCATCTGTAAAATAAGAAAGACTTTTTTTATTTGCAGGCAGACAGAAGGCTGGAGGCAGCTTTTTCAGCAAGTCCTAAACTCCCTGAAAGTCAAATGTGTAGACAAGTTCTGTCTCCCCAGATGCATTATGACTTCTATGTCCTTTTGTTCTGTTACATTTCTCCCACAGCCTCTCTGCGATCAGAGCTGAACCACATTCATGCATCTGCCATCGAACACCTGAGACAAACCCACCAACAGGAGTCAGCTACTGCCAAGGCCGAGCTGGAGAAAACATTGGAGAACAACCGGATACAGGTAGGGACATAATGGACGTGAGCTGGCGTGTAATGAAATCTTCTGTGCAGGCTTGGGAGGTCTGTCTCAGTATTTGCATTTCATGAACAGAAATTAGAATTTAACATGTGTATGCACCAAAAGTCATGTCTCAGTTATATTGTTCACCACTATAAATATACGGACATCTCCACACTCGCCACCACCGTCTTTTCTGTTAACACAAAGAAAGACTTAACTGCTGCACAGAAACAAAGCTAGAGTAATAAATGAGTTTCTACTCGAGCGTGAGTCCTTGCATCTTCTCCTTTCTTTCATGGCCTGAGTGAAGATTGGAGTAAGTCCACATTGTGTAGACACCCTAGGACGTCTCTTTCACACCATTAAACACATTTATCCACAGTCTCTAGGGGAATTATTGTAGTAAGAAACACAGAAAGACTTATTTTACATACGGTCTAATGGAGTTTGTAGTTTGACTGAATTTAGAAAGCTGCTTCCAACGCCAGTATTTTTACATTAAATTGTTAATGGATAATATTTTTAATTAATCTTAGTTTTACAATTACACACAAATAGTGTGAATCAGTACTCTTTTTGATTGATTTGCAAAATGTGACTTTTTAAATTATGGATAAATCATTTAAGTTGACAGGATTAGGGATATTTAAGATAAAATGCCAGAACGTCACTGATTCCAGCGAATGGGAGCGGTTGTAAAAGGTTATTTTATTATATTTATTTTTTTTATGTTTACTATTGTATAGGCTTGCGTGATCAGAAATACATCCACCCTCTAATACAATTAACAGACGATAAAACTCGCAATAATAGAAACGCACATGCTTCATTCACATTGAAAGCACATACAGTGTGTTTCTGACCTTAACTGACATTTGTTAATTTGTTTTTAATTTTAGAAATTAATTTTGAGTCTAATATTAGAGAAATACAACAAACAACCGTACATTTAGAGCTGTAACACCAAGTTGACCTTGACCCAAGCTTTATCAGGGGACCATTCACAGCTCCTTATCAGGGAAATTACTGACGCCGCTAGTTTGAAAACAGAAAGCCAACGCTGGTCCTTGGTCTTCCTCTTTCCCTCCCGCGTGGGCACAGAACATATGTGCTCTTTGTTTTGTTTGTTTGTTTGTGCTTGCTTCGCTCGGCTCTGTGACAGAAATGAGATGGGGATGGAGATAATATTAGATAATGCAACCAGCATGCCTCAATTAACACCTGCTGCACATGCTCTCTTCGCTCTTCTCTTGTAAATATCCTAATTAGCCCCAACATCGTGGGTTCCTCTCTCATCGTCTTGTGATCCAGATGTTCCGGCAGGAATGCACAGCTGGTGGTCTTTACCCCATACCCCCCACACCTCACTGTTAGACCCTTTCATCTTCAGTTGTCAAGCTGACAGGGCTTCAAGCGATAGTCTGTAGCAAACATAGCAAAACTTGGGTTTACCTGTCATCACTGTCAGTATCCTGCAGTGCATCAGCTACTCTCGGACCCCCGTTCGGGTTCATAGTGAGTAATAGGCCAAAAGGTTTGAGTTGTTTGTATTGTATTGAAAAGTATTGATTCATTGAATGTAACAAGACTCAAGCAGATAAAAGAAGCCTGTGACTGACGTGATTTAAAAGATTTCTCCCCACCAACCGTAACCCAGCAAGTGAAGTTTTTGTTTCAGGCATTAAGGTAAACTTGTCAAATATCCAACATCTTGACATTTTTTAATCAATGTTAAAATGCTGCAATTACAGTCTGAGAGCCTGTGTTTACATTAATTCCTTGTTTACTGTGCTGGAGCCATAATGGTACATAAACTGAAACTTCCTGAGTTGAGTCATCGACGTGGAAGAGCTCAGCAGCAGGCAGCCGTCACGCTGTGTTAAATATTGTTTTTATATCTCCAATTACTTAACAGACTGGAGGGAAGAGACTGACGAAGCACAGGCTCGTGTGTGTGTGTGTGTGTGTGTGTGTGTGTGTGTGTTTGTGTACACATTGTCATCTGTCTTCCTGGAGATACTTAACATGTTTGATCTGACGGGACTGTTTGATCAGTTATTTCATTATTAGTATCTTTGGACATTTAATTCTGTTCTGTTCTATTTTCATTAGACTGTTCTATTTTTGATGTTTTTAGTGCTTGTGTTGCTTTTGTGTTTGCTGCAAGGTTTGACTTTGAACTCGAAATAATTTAATTCATTTCACTATACGTACTGTATGTGCAGCATCTTGAAAGAGACGTCTTTTCCTTTTATGGCTCCATTATTTTAAGGCTTTAATCTTTTATTTTGGTTTTTTTTTATTCCTTTTCTATATAAAATATGAAAACAGAGTGAATTGATTAGTTTAGTATTCAATTCAATATAAAGATTTTCTGATTTGGTTTATCAGAATCACAATCAGAAATGTGTTTATTTCCAGGCACAGTTAAGTACGCTTAACAGCACTAGGAATTAGTCTGGGTGTCAGGTGCAAACACAACATCTACAGAAGGAAAAGTTAAGGTGCAAAGGTGCAAAACACTCTAAAATATGTACAGAAATAGTATAATACAAAAAATTTAAAAAGTAAGATAAGTGAAAGTATAATGTGAGGTAGTAACAACTTGAAAAGGTAAAGTGACTGTACTTCGGGGGGTTGTTATCTGGGGAATTTTTGCTACTGTTCGGCAGGCTGATTGCGAAGAAGCAGTTTATGTGATTGAAACATAATTTTCTTATGGCTGTTGGTGAGTGAAACCAAGCAATTTGCTGGAATTTCATAAAGATTAATTAGGAAAATACTAATAATAATATTGAAAGCCCATTTTTAATAGGTTACTTCTTGGTCATGTCAAACTCTTGTTTTATCTTTCAGCAACTCAAAATAAGACTTGATGTACATTGGTGAAAGAGCAGGAAATGGAGCACATATTCACTGTGTTCCTTCTTATTTTAACAAAAAAGATAAGAAATGCAGTAAAGATTGTCAGATGACAATAGAGCAGGTGAATAAAAATTTATGACTGAACAACCAACCGAAATGAAAAAACACGTAAATCTCTGTGAACTCTTTGTCCACCATGAGTGTAAGTCCATCCATAGGGAATAGAAATAATCCAAAATATACATAAAATGTTTTTATAATGTGAGACTGAGTTCCAAGTCTGAAATAAGGCCAATACCTTCGTTAATATTCCCATTTATTTTTCATATTTTGTGCTTTTTCTGCCTACTCATGTCCTCAAATGGATCCAGCTGAAGAAAATGAGTCACTAAAGATTAATTTCTCCTGTGCCCTGTTGTGTTTAATTGTGCCACCAGGTTTATGAACAGCAGAAATCAGACCTCTATGTTAAATAAAGATGCTGAGGGAAACTGAGACAGAGCAAATAGTTTGATTATCACAAAGCAAGAAAAAGTTGTATTTCTTGAAACGAGGGTTTTAAGCTCATCCCAGGTAGGCTGGCAGCCCGTGGTCTTCATGTGCGTGTTTGATTGAACCTACGCATTGTTCACTCCCACCCAGCACAGACAATCACTTCTTCATTGTCTCACTTCCAAATCACGACTAATAAAAGATCTTGTGTCACTGTGACGCTCCGAAGAAAAGAGCAGCTCTGCGGGGCTTCGTGCGTAATTCTGATAATCGCCGCTGTTTACACTTATTGATTTGGAGAACGAGTGTGTTGATGTGTTGAACGAGTGAATCAGACAAATGTGTAAAGGATCTGTACGTTCTACTGTCTGTTTTCTTTTTATTAATCTGATCTTTTTCAGTGGTTTGTGTGAGCTGGTCCCTACTCACATCTTTGGAAGCATTTCAGCAAATTATTTTTTTGTGTTAGTAATTTTACTGCTACTTACCAGCATTTAAGAGAGTGTGGTGTACACCTAACTTTAAATCTCTTCTTTCTGTTCATTTTGTTTACACGCCTTAATACAATTCAGTAAAATATAACAATAAATTGTCCTTATTAATCTACGTATAATTTCCATTCTCATTTTAGGAGCGTGAATTGTTGGGTCGCATCACTGAGCTGCAGGAGGAAGTATCCAGGAGGAAGAACCACATCGCTCAGCTGGACCACCAGATCCACACACTCAACGAGAACATCAGTACTCTGACCAAGGAGCTGGAGCTCAAGGGCAAAGAGGTGCTCAAAATCCGCAGTGAAGCCAATCAGCAGATCAGGTATGAGTCAGAATTCAGAAATTCTAAACATGCAACAGTGAAATGCAGACTTTGCTTTCAATGTTAAATTATTAGAATATTTTTAAAATGTACTTAAAGGAAAATATTGGCCAAAATCACAGTTTTTCTCAGTTGTTAAGATGCAATTAATGACACAAAATTCATCAGTCAGCAGTTAGTTCTTACGAACAGTTCTTTCAGGTCACGACATGAGTGAATAATTATAAGGTCATATCCACATATCTTTAAAAGATTTTCATGTTTTCTTGTCATCTGGTAAAATCACTTCAAATGGAGCAAAACATTGGACGCTTTTTAGAAACATTACACAGTGAAATATTGTTTTGTAAATATAAAATAATGTTAAAGAACTTGCGACCAAACAATGAGGAGTTAAAGTGAGTCCATATTGGGAAGTAAATATGACCAAAGAATCCAAAGCACAAAAGGTGTTTCTGCTATGGCGCCTCCTCTGAAAAATAGTTCCTTATTTTCTTTCTTACCTTTTCAACACTAATAAATATTAGTCAATCTCCAAAGTGGTCACCTGTAATCACAGGAAACCTCACAGGGCTTCTTACAACATTTAGTGCCATAAATTTAACAGCCGGCAATAAAATCTCTTCCGAGACAAATAGTTTCTCATACAATTGAACTAGCTCAAAGGTGAAATTGCTGATATGTTGATTGCAGGTGATTGTTGGTAAAAACAGCGACGTACGCTGTAGATCTTTACTGTAGACATAGGAACGGAACCGAGTGAGTCTGCCACTGAGGCGCATTCGTGTGGTGTCGTGTTCTGTCATTTAGAAAAGGGATTTCTCAGTCGTACCGTGACCTTTTAAAAGCCGGAAGCTGCCACATTTCTGTCGTCTGTTTCATCTGCGTCTTCTGCTACTAAATCTGCTCTCTGTCTCAGATTTTGTTTCTGACTGAAATATTCATGGTCTCACAGTTGGACTTTGCATGCTTGTCACACACATGCATCTACAGTCAAAGCCCAACAGCACACGCCAGTGTGTTCACAGTGCAGTTTATCTTAATACTCTGTAACCTGGCAACCAAACCACTGAATATTTTTCTCATGAATTCAGAGTGATAGTTCCTGTGTACCTTATTTTTATTCTTTTTGGCTCCATTTTTGGCAACATGTAAGCACAGCTGATGGCTTTTATATGTCTTATTTTGGATTCTTAGTGTTTATCGCTCATCACAGATGTATCAACTTCTAAGCTTTAATGATCCTGAATACAGGTTTTAGTTAAAAATACTTTTTTTTTTCAGTGCATGCAAACAGCATGTATTAACACCTGTTGGCCAGATACCAGGTAACGCTAAACATCAGGCAAAAGGAGTAAATCTTTGTTTCATTTCATACTGGTTAGTATTGTCATATGTGTTCAGTTCATATGTCGATACATTAGTGCCTAGAGCCTGGATTAACTCGTCCACCTGCTGATGTCCAAAAACAATTAAAATCCACAGGTTGCCATGTTTTATCATTCTAAAAGTGCAGATCCCTGTAAAAATTGCCCTACATGTTCTGAATCAGCCTTTTCATGAATCAGGACCAAACAACTGTGTATATGCAGCTTGGACGATATTGATAGTAAACAGGACTTTTGGAATGAAGAAATATATAATCCTGTGTGTCTGGTTGATGTGCTTTTAAGTTTAGTTTAGTCTTTGGGCAACTACAAAAATGTCTGGCGCAGACAGATCAACTAATCCACATTCCAGTCTGACAAAATGGGAGTAGAGAAGATGTAATGTTGTTTTTAGTGCCTGTATAGTTGTTATTTAGAAAATAATCAAAATGAATCTTCAACATAGAGTTTGAAAGTGAATAAGTGCGTTTCTCAAAATGTCAGACATGTCATCAAGCTCCCAGTCCTCAAACCCACAGTGGACCCTATTATCTGCGCCTGTTACCTCCCTGATTTTAGTTGGATGATGATAGTTGCCGCAACCGCACTGTGCTCACATACTGATGAAAATACAGCAACATGAAAGAGCGGCCCAAACTAGGCAGATCCGTGTCTGTTCCTCTCTCCTGCACGGCCCCTCTCTCTCTTTCACTGTCAGGAGCCCATTGATTAGAAGATGTGAAGGTTATTTAGGGTAAAAGCAAAATGGACTCTATAATCATGTTTTTCCCTGTGGCTTGTTATGAATTTTTTAAAGTGCAGTATGGCTAATGTGATCCAGCTACTCATTAGAATCGATGTGTAACCATGGATTTTCTGTGTGCACGTGTGTGTTTGAAGGCGTTGGATGGCTGCTCCCATGGTGCTTTATTCTCTACCGCATATTCATGTCTTGCTCGCTATCATCCCCTCTCTCTCTGTGTGTGCTGGCACGCTCATGCGCAGCACATTTCTCCTTTTGTTACGTAACTCCCCATCTGAATCCTGGTCACAGGGATAAAAATAGGCTGATAAATAAATAAAAAGGAAGCGGAGAGAGATAAGATGTGCACCCCTCAGGGAAAATTGGCCCAGTCAGAGTGAGAGGCAGACAGACAGACATCCATGTTTCTCCTCCAGCCTCCTACTCGCCTTCTCTTCTCTGCTTTTTATTAGTATCATCTTTTACTTCCATTTCCGTCCTCCTCCTCCTCTTTCTTATTTCCTTCTGGTACATAAAATGTATTTCACAATATGGATTGTTTACTATCTACGCACTTTCTGCACATATGTTTAACGCTGTATTGTACTTGTACTATACAGTACTTGCTGGTACTGGGTTAAATTCCCTTTGCCTTTTACAACTTAACCTTAATTCTTTGTGGCATAGATTTAACAAAGTGCTGCAAACATTTCTTTGAGGTTTTGGTTCCTATTGACATGATTGTTGCTTCACATTCATAATGCAAATCTTCTCTTTCATTCCGTTAAAATATTTTACCCAAGTTAAAATACTAAGCAAAGTATCTACATTTTACTTCAAGTACAAATGGAAGTATGCTCTACTAAGAAGATGACCATAAGGCATACATTTTATATTTTGATATTGAGGATATTTGGCTAATAATACATCATAATGCATAAGTGTACCTAAATACTGAATATTATACTCCCTTGTTGTTCAGCACATTGTTGTATTTTACCACTCACTCCACCGCTGCAAAGCAATGCTTTTTTCTGTGTAAAACACCCCAAAAAATTTACTACCCTAGAATATTTGAGACACTGCAGTGTTTTCAAAATCTCCAGCTTTTAATTTGTGGTTGGGGTAAGTATAACCTGAATGCAACTAATAACATGAAGAACTTCACCTGGCATTTGCTTTTTAACATTTAAATTTCTACGATGACAAATTACAGAATCCTGTTTTATGGCTATGACAGAAAATAAATCTGTAGCTTGTTTCTCAACTTTTGCTCTTCTCTCTCTTCAGGGCTCATGAGCAGGAGTTAACAAAGAGACATGAGAGGGAACTTGCCGAGCTGAGCGCCGTCCACAGCAGAGAGACACAGAACATGTTGTCAGACTTCAACAAAGCCCAGGAAGTGCTCAAAGACAAGATCTCTGCCCTGCAGATTCTGTATGTACACAGTGAAAACTGTCTTTGTGCTAATGCTGTGTGTTTGAACAACTATGGAGGTCTGGCACTGTGATGTATTGTGTGTGTGTGTGTGTGCGTGCTTGTGTGCAGGTCAACCTATTTGTCCTAGATAATATAATTGTGTGTTGTCAGGTGCCAAATGGAAGCATAAAACAACTTACAAGTATTCACTGGGGACAACAACAGGCGAGACGTTCACACTTGTCTGAACACTCTCTGCACAGTCAACAGAGTTACATCTTCTACACCTGTTAATCTCCTCCCTTTGAATGAGGTGGATGGTAAAAATAAGTTTCAAAAAGAACTTCCTGATTGTTTATGCAGTGATCTACGTAATCGCTGCACCATAGACGTCGTGTTTCTAAATATACAGTCATATGTCAGTCCTAGAGACGCAGGCACATCCTAAACTCATTTTCACGTGTGTCAGGTGAAGTGGAGCATAAGTAGGAGGGGGCCGTGATTAATTACTTTCTTCCAGGGCTTGTGTCATGCGTTATAAACAGCAACACCAAGCAGGATGGTGCATGATGAAACTGGCTCGCCATGAAAGGAAAGCACCAAGAGATTTACTGCAGTCTGACGCCTGTACACCCTCATTTTGAGACCATTCTTCTGGAAAAAATGTATTCCGTTTTCAAAACAAAGCAAAACACAAAGAGATACAATTACGCCATGAAATCAGAGATAAGAAAAGGAAACAAATGCCAGCATTGTCTACCGCTGCAGAATCCATATGCATGAGGCGTAATGTGCCTGTATGAGTCTGTGGTGTGAAGTCAGTTTGATTAAAAGCCCTGTTGTCTGACAAGTCGGTGTCTACACGTGGGTTTCTCAGACAACTGATCCCAACTTAATGAAAGATTGATATCAAAGAGTTTCAGTTTATAAGTGAAAAGACAAAGATTTTATCCTCTTCATCTGTTTGCTTCTGCAGATACTGAGTCCTGGTAAATGTAGCTGCTTCACATAGACAATAAAAAGTGACCGTTTGCTGTTCTGTCCTATCCCCAATCTCTCTGTCATCTTAACTGAATGAAGTATTGTACACAATTTTAAAAGCCAAAGATGATCAAGTATCAAATAACGTTACCATCCCAAAAATTTTTGGAGATCCTGAGCTCATAAATCCACATGTGCCACCTGATGTCCAACGAGCATGAAAAGCAACTTTTTTATTTTGTCTTTGTGCTTTTTAAATCTTTCTCCACATTACCAGGATATAGTACAACAATGGATAAAACAATAAATCCTCCAAGTTATCATTTTTGTCGATAATTGAACTGCAAAAAAATGTTTAGCTTTGGGTTAATCGTAAAGTGAAATTCCCATTCAGCAGGTATGACCCCCCCCCAAATCCAAAGACATATTACTACAATAATTCCTCCAGAGCTCAACTCCTTCAAGGGCTTCTTTGCATTTGCTCTATCAGCAGGAATGCTAAAGTGATGTAAGCCAGCTGAGGATTGGCATGCACTTTGGTATTTCTGTATTGATTTGTGGTGAGTCCACCAACTTTTGTAATAAAAACAAAAGCTTTGAGCCTGACTCTACCATGGCCCCTGCACTGGCTCGGAGTGGATTAATGTTCCAGTCAACGCAGACATATGTCATTAATGCTTCAGATTTTCTGGGAAAAGCCGTCTGACCAACATTCTAAGAAATACTGTCATCCTCAGGCCCATTGCCTGAACTGAGATATGATGTTTAAGCATGGAGGTTCTTTTGTGTCACTTTTAAAACAATCTGAGCATTTATCTTGTTTATTTTTAATGTTAACTCAATAGTAGTGTACTTTAGAATTTTGAACAACTAAAACCCACTTTACAGCCCTATACAATTTTACATATTTTTATTTTACTTGGGTATCTACATTTTTAAACTGTATGAATCTAAATGCATACATCTGACAACTTTGGTTACAAGTTAGTTTGCTGGTTAATTATGGAATTATAATCTCTAAATATTCTCAAAATAAGTGATTCTGCCTAATGTGAACCTTCACGTTTGGTAGTTTATAGACTTTCTTTTAGTGATGACGCTGGTCTGCTTTTACTTGAATAACATTTTAAATATCCATACCGCATTACTGCCACTTTTAGCTTATGAAGACTTGATTACTCCTTCCTCCACTAGAAGAAGATTTATACTGTAGGACCAGCAGGTCAGGCAGTTGTATGGGTCAGGGAAGCAGATTCTGAGGTATAGATGATGTATATATTCGTAGATTGAATAAATGCAGCTTGATCGTTTACAACCAAAGAGAAAGGAAGCATGTATTGTGCTGACAGTAAGTACAGATGAACAAAGACAGAAAGAGGGAGAAGACGATAGATGCACCAGAAATAAAAAGACAATTAAGTTGAGTAGAGATATTTTTGTTGATGGACACCCAATGAGGAATGAGGAATATGGACTAAAGTAACTCTACAGAGAGTTACAGAGCTATAGTCAGACTACAACAGAGCTAAATAAAGAGAAGCCATATGGAAAACTCTGTGCAGCACATGCTGTGATGTGTGAGAGTCAGGAGATGTGCAGTGAGCTAGCATCCTCCTCAGAGCTGACCTCCTTTTAGTGGAACTCAGCTGAGAGCAAAGGCTCCACCTGCTGGACGAAGTCAATCCGTCCGATTAGTCCAGTAACCCGTTTGTACCGTTATTACATGTGTAAGGAGGGTAAGAGATTCAGAGGCTGCGTAGTTAAAAGCAGGTCTCACTTTCACCCGACACACGAACAGTGTTTATCTGTAAATAGCTTAAACTGTGGTATAAAACATAAAAGACTGTTAAACCCTCGGCTTGTGCTTCACCAGAAGAAAGTTTTTGTCCGTCTGTGGTTCCTTTTTTTTGTTGGATAAGAAATAAAACACTATTAAGAGGGTGAGCGTGAATAAACTATGAACGTTTTGGTGCTGACACCCAAACAATGAATCTAAACTCACAGTAAAGCATCCTAAAACTGCAGATGCAGGGGATAATTCTCTGCCTAGGTTTATCTCTGCACATCTGTCCCCTTCATCATTTATTTTCTGGCAGTTTCATCACTTTACCAAACAAAGATGCATTTCCAGGGCTTTAGCCAGAGATGATCCACTTTCTCTCATATAATTAAGTTAAACACTGATCTATTTTAACCACCAGCCTTGTCTCCTTCTGCATAATTAATCACTGTGGCGACAACAGCCTTGTCTCTCTCCACAAATTCCTCTCTCCTAATGGACAGAGAGAATGGCACTTTCGTCAGTATTCGAATATTTTGTGCTGCATCTTGGGTTTTATTGATGGCTCTTCTGACATTTAGAAAGCTTGGTTGAAGGTTACAGATTGTGTTTGCTTGGGTTTTGATCATCATGAAGCGTATGGTTTCAATTTTTTGTCACATCTCTAGTCACATCAGTAACATTCGAGCTTGTGAGTGTGGAATAAAAGCATACATCTGGAAACCTGAAATATAATCAATCACAGTCAATGCTCACGTGATCTGAAACAAGCCCAAAAATCTGCTGAAAGCCCCAGGTGACATCAGACATCTGTGTTGTACGTTACTGTTACTTTAGGCAAAAATAATCTTTGTATCTGATCATAATCCTCACAAGCCTCAGCTGGGACCAATTAACTCCACTACAGAAGATCTTCTTGACTCTGGTTGAGAGATAATGGCTTAAGATACAGTATGTTTTAAGTTGCTGGAGTGTCATAAACTGGCAGTCCGACAGGATCCAGGTGCAGAACACCTCAGACAGACTGACGGGTAAAGTTTAACATTTTAATACTGTATGATAACAGAAGAAACAGACTTACTCAGGGCTTAGTAGCCCCCAGTCCAACAGGGAGGACAGAATGCAACAACCAAGTCCAGACAGGTGTCAAAATGTCCAAGGAAGCATTTAGATCAGGCAAACAGTCTGTCAAAGGAGACAAGCTCCATAAATACAAAGTCCATAAACCGGGAAAGGAAAATCCGTGGGAGTAAACATGAGGTGTTTAGTTGTGTCTCCATCAGTTTTTTTTTGCTTTTTTTTTTGTTCCCCGTGCTGGTTTAGGTTTTCTCACACAGTCCAAAGACATGCTTGTTGGATTAACAGCTGACTCTTAAAATTGCCCGAGGGTTTGAATGTGAGCGTGAACTGTTGACTGTTTGTGTCTCTCTGTGTTGGCACTGAGAGAGACGGGTGACCTGTCCAGGGGGAACCCAGCCTGTCTCCCAGTGACAGCTGGCCTAGGCTTTAGACCCCCTCTGACCCTAAAGAGGATAAAAGATTACAGATAATGGTCAGATGAGTTTTACTTCTGACTCAATCCTCCTAAGTGTTTTTTTTTTCCAAAAATGTAACTGTAGTCCTAAAGACCTTATGTCCTGAACTTAATTAGAAAATGTCCTTAAGTCAAACTTTAGACAATCCTCTTTCACTTTCCCTTTTCAAGCTTTAGTCTGCTGCCAGTACTGAGGGGCTTATATTGCACTGTTTACCACGGTAACTCATCCAGTACATGCCATGCTGACTGACAGTGCCAAGCATATGAACCTATCTGCCGTAACATTACCACCACCTCTTGGACAAGGGTCAGCATGCAGCTGTGGTGTTCTGACAGCTGTCGATCGTGGCCAGTGTTCAATTGTTTCCATGTTGACTTCTGTTCACCAGATGATTTAATGTTAAATCTGATCAGCGTGTGCTAATGATGTGAGGAGGTTGAAGGCAGCACCAGGTGTAAGTGTGTGTGGCTGTAGGGCATTCTCAGTGGGCACCAAAGAACGTTGGGCTTTTATTTTTAAGGTTAGGGTAAGGGGCTGTCGATCGCTTTATGTCAATGAGTGTCCTCACAAGTAAATACTGTACAAACGTGTGTGTGGGAGAGGAGAGCGGGAGATTAGAGATGAGGGAGATTAGACAAAAACAATCAAACTAAACCAGATCCAGAACTGTCACAGTAGGCTAAACCGTTATAAACTGGAACTGTGAGCATATCGGAGCACTCATAATTTACGTTAACATTATTCTGTCCAACATGGATATTAAGAGAGGAGCCAAGGAAAATTCTGATGCTTTATCTGCAAAAAATATTTGACAAACACAAGGAAGCCGATGAATCAGCTTTAAGGCAGGCGCACGAGGACCAGCACAGCAGCCAGCAGTATATCTGATGAAACTGCGTATCAGGGAGCATCAGTATCACTGAGTGGGGCTGCGGTGGCTGCTACCGTACAGCCGTGGACGTTTCCTGGGAGAGAGCGCAGTTTATCAGGAAGACAAGCTGCTCTGGTGCTTTGCCTTTTAACAAAGTGTGATTTCGCGCTGTGGCATAAATGTCACAAACATGCCCCTCAGTGTTTGGGGCGCTGGGACCGTGGGACGTGAAAGGCTGTTTGACTCAGTGTCACATAATGTTTTGGTAAAACCAAAGAAAAAGTGTCACAGTTAAATGCAGTGGAGTGCAAAACAGTTTTTATGCTTTTACCAAAACTGTACATATGCATAACTATACATTCTATAACATAGGGGGATGCAAACTTCAGTGAACTTTATCCAGACAAACACTGTTTGAGACTGATGTTGACATTTCATGTCCATGTCCCCAAAATAACTAAACTTTCCTTTGAATAACTTCCAGTTCGCAGCATCTTGTATTTTGCAGAAAGCCGGTTGAGCCTCTAATTAAATTTTTTTTGTTCTTGTGTAATTGAAATTTTGTGTCTTATAACCGAGTTAAACAGATTTCTGGATGTTGCTTATCCAAGTTATCCATTTCAATCAATGATGTAATATAAAGTGAGGAGCAACTGATGAATCGTGTAACGTCTTATGTATTGGAATATTTGAAAGTCACGCTTCTGCAGAACTTTTCCAGGTGCATGCAAACTTTAAACAATGTTGTTGGCTTTTAAATGCTTTTTATTTCATTTTATTGTATTTTCAAAAGGCTCCAGCCAACCGTGGCACTTATGAATGTTTTTGCCTTGAATTATATTTCACTCAGTTAATGTCCATTTGCTCAGCGATCTTTACTGTGTGTCACATTAGGGGGAAATGTCACCGCATATGAAATGAATCAGTTTTCACACAAGTGGTAATTTCTCTAAAGGCCAGTCTGGACCAAAAAAAAAAAAATCCATTATGACGTGAGCTTTCTCATAACTCCTGGAACCAAAACATTCTCAAGAGGAACTGTGCAGATCTGTTTTTGATTTCAGCACACAACCTCTAAATGTTTTTTGTGATGAGAAAAGGAGAAGGAAGGGAAGAGACTGCAAACTATTACAGTTTATTGATCAAAAGCTAATGAAAAAGGACAGGCCATGCATCACTCGTCTTTTTACTCCTTGCGCTTGCAGGTATTTAATTCTTGTAACCCGTGAATACTGGTACACAATGTAAAGTGTAAGATCTAATGAGTTTACCTGGCTCTTATTCCTGCTATTATTTTTTTATGTTTGATTGATATGGTGCCTGCCTGGAACTAACAAAAGTGCGAACACAGCCTGGTTCGATCACATTTCATACAGCTCTCTCGTATAAGTACAGTGTTGTCTTATCTATAAAATGTTTTACTGTTAAATTTTAATCTTTATACACCTTTACAATAAAATTACTAATTGCGTTTTTTTGTATGTTTTCTCAAACAGACTGGAAGGAACAGAGGAGAAGTTCAGGAACAGGGAGAGTCGCCCAGAGGATCTGCAGATCATTGCTGAGCTGAAGGAAATGGTGTCTGAAAGAGAATCTCTAGTCAAGAAACTGGTGGTGGGTACTGCTGATAAACTAACGTATACAGCAGGAAGGATAACAGGAACAATAGTCCATCCCTTGTTTTCTTAGCTTGTGGTGGAATTAGCACCTTTGCATCTTTTAAACCAAATGACCAAAACTAACATGGAAAACTTAATCCAGGTCCACAAAAGAGAAAAAAAAATTGGCTTATTAGAAAACATCTTGTATGGTTGAAAAAAGTTTAGAAAAGAGGTTAAAGACAACAAGAGAGGCTCTGAGATTGAGCCCTGAGGAACACCATACTTGTTGAGGGAGTTTGCATCATACTAAGGGCACCTGAAATGACCAAATATGGAACCAAATAAATAAATAGAGATGATGAAGGTAAGTGCAATGACAACCTACAAACCTTTAACTCAGGTCCATGTTTGTTTCTCGATACAGTCTTCAGAATGTGTATAGATCAGTAAGACAGTAAAAGACGATGCACTGTGTAACTTTAGCCTTATTTAAAGACTGTTTGCTGCCCTTACTTCCTGTCATTTGGACTGTTCAAAATCCAATGTGCTTCACCTCATTAACGCTGAGTTTCATTGGGTTTTCTCAGGGACACAGCTGAGAATAACACAAGGCTTCAGTGGTTCCACTGCACTAATCACATGAAGGTGACTTTATAAATCAGCTTACATTGGTCACGGTGTAGTGCTGTTTCTATGGAGGTTTCTGAGTCGTGCCTCTTTGGACCATGAGTCGACAGTGGCTTCTTGAAAGGCAGCTAACCGGTCCAAACTCCGAATGGGAAATTAATTTAGAGCAAGAAGACAGTTAGAGTGGGTAAAAAGAATGTTTGAAAGCAGAATCAGGAAAGTGCAGTGTCAAGTGTGAGCACCGCTATAAAAAGTCTGCAGACAGACTCATTAAATTTTCAGGCTTCCACGGCCTTTCTGGCTGTCAGCTGACATGATTTTCTCCTCCAGGACGATAAGAAGTTCTACCAGCTGGAGCTCGTCAACAGGGAGACCAACTTCAACAAAGTGTTCAACGCCAGCCCCAATGTAGGAGTCATCAACCCACTCATCAAGGTAGGCCCAGAAATCCTGTAGCGCACCACACACAGGGGCACTCTAATAAGCCTGTCGCTTTATTTATAGCAAAGATGATATCCACTCCATCTCATCTCACATCCACGTTTCTGTGGAGGTTGTCAGGCTCTTCCAGTGTTTTAGGTTCAGCAAGAAACGTACTGCACGGTTTTGTCTCCCAACAGCGTAAAAGAGATTTTTACAGCAAATGACAGGATTATGATGTTCCTAGTAAAACCGGAGAAACGTTCAGAATTTATGGCAATGGCAGATGGTAAAGGAACGATAGAAACATCGATTTTACACTTTTATTATTTTCTATAAAACCGAGGTTGTCAAGGACAGTGAACGAGGACAGGAAAGGACCAGATTAATGGGAAACGTGTTCTTTCTTTCTGATAAACATTAGTGCCATTGGTATGAGATGGAGACTAACGGCAGTCCTTCCCAAGGTCTTAAAATATGTCACAAAAATGAATGTCTACCAAAGTAAACACTAAATTCTCAGTTACTCGTTGAAGAGAAATGGCCTTCGACTTTGAAGAAAAGAGCCAAACAGGCAGCAGTGATCTCAAATCAGCCGCGTTAAATCGGCAGCTTTGATCTCTATGGTCGTTGGTCTCTATGTTGCCGTCATGATTTCAAGCTGTGGCAACTTGAAACCATGACATTAAATCTCAAGAACCAAATGGGATGATGATACATTTTTGTAAGCCCATTCAGGTTTGAAGATTTCATTGCAGAAATGAGTAGTTTGACAAACTTTAAAGCTCCTGAAAACTTCAAATCAGTCAAATCCCACCTATTTCTCTATTACATTAAATATTTAGAATTCATTGAACAGCAGAGTTACTTTTTGGAACACTTTATTTATATTATTTATTAACTATCAATAATTAAACCCACTAAAAAGTTGAAGCCAGTCTGCTGCATTAGGACTGTGTAGCTGTGGTTTTATCAGATTTGATTGACAGCGGCAACAAGATTTGGACTAACTGCAAATTCCGAATCCTGATTGGTCCGTAAAAATGTGGCCTCACAACCTTCAGACAGAGCTCCGCCCACTTCAGTTCAGTAAAATACCGCAGACATGTTTAATGCTTTGCCTCGTAGTGAGACGGTTTTCAGGGCCTTTAAAGGTTCCGTGCATCGGAATGACCTGGCGGTTTATTCCTCGGTTCCCACTGCATGTTCAACATGTAACATCCCGGGTTTTGTAACTTCCGGTATTTAGTTGTTGTTGCTGTTACATGCCCACATATGTGTCTGTGTGTTGTGTGTTCAACATGTGCTGACTTCAGTCACGTCTTTGTGTGTGTAGGTGGGTGAGGGATTCGAATGTTCTCCCTGACATTTTCTCCAGCTTTCCTTTGCTTTCCAAGCCATTTGTTAGTGTGAGATGTTTCCTGCTTTGACACATCTCTTCTCATCTGAGCTTCCATTCTGCTTCGAGCGACTGGTGCTTGAAGACTGAGACTGAGTGATGCCAGTCTTTAGACTGATCCATTTACTCTGCTTCAATGCAAATGATCAAGTTAGCTCACTGCTCTTTTTCTGTCTTTCACTGGCTGGACTGTTACAACCTCTAGAGCTCTCCCTGTGCTCCATTTGCCCTTTTTCTTCTACTACTTCTTTTACTTCTTCTTTTTATTATTTTGCTTTAAACTTCCCATTTGCTCCTTTTTGACCCCCGTGCCCCTCACTTTTCTTTTTTCTGTGTAGCAAAAGAAAAAGAATGAGAAAACAGCAGCCAGCCGATTCAGCAGCTCTCCTAATCTCAGGGCTCTGGAGGCAGCAGGTATGGGCATGGGTGTGGTGGGTTCAGGAAGTGGGCAGCCTCCACAGCCCCCACCCCCACCCCCACTCCAGCCCAGCCGCCTAGAGCCCATCCCCAACTCCCCCCTCCACCACCTTGAGCTCAACTCCAACAAACCTCTTCCCCCGCCGACCCCTCCCACCGAACCCAAGAAATTCATGAGGTGAGACCTTTTCAGCCCTGACGGGCAGCAAGCGGGTCAGTCCACGCACCAGTCATTTAATCACAGATGGATTCATTAGAAAATCCAGCTGGTTAACGGGGTTACAGCACTTTTTTACTAATAGAACTCATCGACTGACTCCACCCTTGAATGTAGAAGCTGTAATTCAGGCCTTCAAATATAATACACCAGAACTGTATGCAGTTTATTTTTGAAAAGACATTTCTCCATGGGACAAAAACTGGTGTTTTGCATTGTCATCGTTTCCTGCCACACCATAAGGAGCGTGCAGTCATTAGCATCATGAGCTGCAGTCTGCAAAATAACCTTAAAACCTTATGTTTGGACTGTTAACTAAGAGCACCTTTCCCAGGTAATTACCGTAAAGATTTCTGTTCTCACACAATAACGGTGACACAGTTGGGTCTGAAAATGTGGGGCTTTTTTCATTTGTTGCCAGCAGTCTTTGATTTTGTTGGCTTCAGCGACATCAGGCTAGTTAAACATCTGATCCTCACCAGGCGACCATCCACATGGAAAACTTTAAATTTACTAATAAATGTGATGAGTTAAGATGTTGTTCAGACTTTAGCTGGAGTGTTAAAACCCCAGACCCAACAGTGCGGAAAGAAGCTACTAATTAGCTTTCATTCAGAAACTTTCTTTAACGTAACCTGTGACCCCCCACGAGATGATGACGTAATAAACAGTAGAACTTTGGAGATAACACTGGGTTAGTCCTGCAGCCTGTATTAGTTGTTATGTTATATTTGGGTAAATGGCCTTCGACCAACCCACTGGTCAGGAGACGGGTGCAGAAAACAGTCGATTAAAACGACAGATGGGGGGTGGCCATGGAGTTTACAATGAATATCATACAACAGCTGATTTTCAAATGTAATTCCAACACAGGATGGATTTCTACTGCAGCACATTGAAGTGAAAGACACCAGCAGCATCACATCTGTTAAATAGAACTGATGAAACATGCAGGAATTGACCTGAGCAACTGGCGTTTCAGAGAATGGCCTTGGAATGCAAAAGGGGCTTGTGGTTCTTGTGGTTCCTTTTTTCCGTACCATGACTATGTGTCCGTCAGTCTGAACATGTAAGGTGTCTGCATGCTCACGTTTTCTTTGTTCAGTTGAGGAAGTTCTTCAACTTTGAATTTGTTGTTTGTCTGTCTGTTTTGTTGCATTGTGTCATTTTGTGATTCAGTTTTTTGTTTTTTTTTTCCATCCCCATCTTCATCTGGCTTCAGCATGTTGCACACGCTGCACTTCTCCTCAGCTCCACATGGGACTGACTGTTTTTGTACAAAGTAAATTATTTTGTCATGTGAATTTATAAAGAAGTCGATATTATCTTTTGCTCTTGTGATTTTTTCCCCTCTGTGTGGTGGTGTGCTCTTTATAACAGCCTTCCTGCTCCTTTCTGTAATGCAATAAATGCTTCTGTTGTTTTTTGATAACGGCTGGATCGGCCACTGTGGCGTGAATATGATAAATAATGTACACAGCGTGTGTATTTGCATGGCATGTCTATTTCTCTAGCATGTGTGAGTGAGTTATTTTCTTTCCTTTCTGCTGCATGTTTTGCTGCTGTTTATGTAGAGAATGAGAAGCGGAGGCTGCTTCACTAAAGCTCCCAGCAGACCTCTGTTTTTTTTATGGAAGCCACCTTTTGTTGTTGCACACCCCAAACACACACACACACACACACACCAACATGCATGCATGCCAAAATTTTTGGAGGGGATCCAGGTTTTCTAAAGAAACAAAAACACGTTATCTCACCTCGTTGCTGTTGTTGGAAATGCAGGATGTGAACACACACTCTTACACACTCACTCGACAGAGCGAAGCAGTGACAGTATGAGGTCAGATATTATAGATCTGCTTTGAAATGTTTTCAGACTCGGTTAAACCAGTCATCCCTCCTCTCCCTGCACACTCTTTATTCTCGTCAGACATTTCTAGTTAGACTAATCTCTCTGCCCCAGCGCAAACCCTTTTCCTAACAGCTAAGTGATAAGCAATTTGTAAACGGACCCTTTTTAAATCACTGGGTCTAAAAGTCGGCGTGTCTTTAACCCCCGGAAAAGCTTTCATTAGACGGCAAATCTTATATAAAATAATTAGACGGTATAGACTGTACGTTCTCCACCTTCCAGCTAATTGGCTGTGCTGAATATCAAGTGTGGGCCTACAAGCATCCAGAGAGTAATGATGAAGCTTATTTTGGTTGCTGGCAGGGTAATGAGGGACTGATGGGAATAAGAGTGAACACACAGAAACATGAAACACTCAACTACATGTGGCTGCAAGTTTGGCTGCAGCTTTAGAAATGTGCCTCGGAAATGGCTTTAAAAACCTTTAACCTTCTTAAATAAATCTGCTCATCTCGTGCTCGCAGAGAACCAGAGAGAAAGATGCTTATAAAATATTAATTTAGTATCTGTGTTCTACTGTTCTTACTCCAACACCTTAGTCGCTGAGCGATCCAATAAAAGATGTGTAGCTCCTCTTTCCCTTTACTTTGCCAAATCTGCACTTTCTGCACAAAATGTTTAAAAAACAAACCACATCAGTTTAATTTGTGTAAACTACATTTTATTCATCAATCAGCTGAGTACAAACGTTTTATTTAATTGTAAATTGCAGCTATAGGTAGATCGCACTTTTTTTGTGTGGAAATATAAATGTGTTCTGTACAAATACTAGTAGTAATGTTTCATAGAGTTTAAAACCAAAAACTAGAGGCATGTTCACTAAAAACATGACTTATCAGACTAAACGTGTATAAAGGAGGAAGTACTTTGTTACTTTGGGGATGTAACTGACTCCTTCAAGTGTACAACACCCCAACCACCACCGAAAAAACGAATAACCACGGGGTTAAGTGACGGTTTATTTAAGCAGCAGCCAATCAGGAAAGCAGAAGTTGCTCCAGTGGGTGTTAGTCCACCTCATTAGTTCAGACTTTGGGAACAAAGAACAACTTTTTTCCCCGATGCAGCTTCATTTGGTCAAACTGTCAGGATTCCACAGATTGTTCACACGCACCAGGAGAGACTAAGAACCTAATTCAGGAGGCCAAATTATCAAATGTTTTAATGTGAGGCAGAGGTATCTGTACATGTTGTTTGAGCTATAAACAAATCCAAACAGCTCGAGCTGTCAGTTTGTCAGACGATTTATGATCATTTGAATGCGCATTTCTACAGCACAATAGTAGTATAGACCCGTGTTAATGAGAAACTTTGTAAAAGTTATAAAAGTTGGGAAACTTCAGACGTTTCTGAATGACTTTGCTTCCACCATGTGGACACAAATGTAGATTACACATTCAAATATTTAAACCCAACCCTAAATTGCGCCTCTGAAGTATTAACATAAATTTATGACTTTGTATTTAAAGCTAAAATGAGACGTTAGCAGTCGTAAGTTCACAAAGTGAAAGTCATTTTAGTGTGAAGGTCGGTTCCCTCTTTCAATTCCCTGATGAGTTGCCATGAGAAGTGATTAAAGGGAACTTGGTTCTAAAGAGGCTGCATTGCTCAAAATTATCTTTAGAATGTGACAGATCTAGAAGGTTGTAGCCTTAATAGAAACTTTGCACAGATTTAGGACTGTGGCTGTTCACACAGGAAGTATCTGTTGAGAGGGACGTGGTTAAAGGCAGGAACTAACTGCTAATCACAGCAGTGAAAAACTGTGAACTTGTCCTTTAAGCACAAAGCACAGAGAAATGACAAGCTCACACGAGCGGCGGGAAGGATTCTGCAGATGTGTAGGTACAATCAAAAGTCAAAGTTCATACTGTACGTAGAACCGCTGCGTTAGCCTGTATCTCACAAAGACATTCATATATGAAATTAAATATATATACAAAAATAGAACATTTGCCTTGTTAGTAGACATGCAGTAGCTTGAAATTGAGTTGAGTAGCTTAACCTTTGGACGTCCGTGTTTCGTGGTATTTCACTGAATGTACTTCTTTCCATCACTGCTGTGCTGAGTTCTCCTCTCGCTTCTTTCCTGACTTGTCCTTTCTTTGTTCTTCATTTCACTCTTGTTTCGCCTCTCGGCCTGAAGCCCTCCTGAAACAAAGGACTCCTCCATCGACTCCGCGGACGCCCAGCGTCAGGAGTGGTTCGCTCAATACTTTTCCTTTTGATTGACCACAACCCTGCAAACACGAGGACTCAGCATGTCAACCAAACGTTGAAAAAAAAAACTCAAAAAAGAGGAAAAAATGTTAAAACTATTTGTTCTTTATTGTCATGAATAGGGTTTGGGGATCAGTTCACTTCGGACTCAGTCAACCGAAGCTGTATTCATGGTTTGAGAATTAAATCTCATTGATCTGTCAATAAAATGCACAGAAGTTGATGTCATTAATTTTCACTTTATCCACTTCCTGCCGTTGACTGAGGCGAAACTGAACTGAGCCCGATCCTGACCGTCAAATGTCATCATCATCACTCCGATCTGATTTGATTGTTTGATTATCTCTGATTGTTTCACTGTGGACGAGTTTCTCTCTTAGTACAGTGACAATGATCATCAGTATGTTTGATGTTTATTTTGTTACTTCCTAACTTATTTTGCAGTTTCTTGAAACTAGAACATAAACGAGTGGTGCGTTATCATGCTGCTAATTGCCATTGTTGGACTACAGTAAGAAATATATATATATATAAAAGAATATACAGTAGGTTATTGTGCTCTCTGTACGTGGGCCCTCTGCATACGGCATCTTAGACTAGGAGGGCTGATCTAAGACCAGTTTGCCTCTTTATTTATGGTGACATTTACATGGACCTGATCCTAGATCAGTTAAACTTCTCTGATATGCTCCATGAATACAGGCTCTGATTTTATGACGGCACCATCATGGCAAGTTTGTTACAGCTGCATAGAAGTTTCAGCAGATTTTGGTAGAATAATAAAACCTGTTTGTATGGTTGTCTGTCTCAACACAGATATAATGATGTCTCACCAATTTTAAGAACAAAAATAGCATATTTTATATTTATATTATAATGTGTATGCTTAATAAATAATTATTGTGACATTTACTTGTGTTTTCTTGTCATTTATTTAAGTTTGTTTTTTATAATAATTTGCCAATTAACTAGAAAATTTATGTGCAATTGGTTTTTATGCAAACAGTTAAACATAAAAAATGTTGTAGTTCTAATATCTTAGAGCTGACAGTTTGATGTATTTCTATTGTTGGTCTCATGAAACAAGCAACTTCTGTACAGCACAGTCATTTTATAGACAGAATGATTCAGAATATCATCTGCAGATGAATTTATCCAATAAAAAGAAGCTTGAGTTGTTATTGTTTTTGCCAGCTTGAAATAATGTTTTTCTTATAGAGTTGGAGAGTTAAACGTCGTTTAGACTAATGAAATGCAGAGAAGTCGACTGCTGTTCGATGGGTTGATGCTTCACTTTTTAATCAAACTCAGTTTTGCTCTCAGCTGGAGTTTTCAGAACAGAACAACGTGGCTAAAGACATGAGCCATGCAAGTCTTAGTCACAAGGTATCATAAACTTTAAATCCTTACACCATTTATTTTGTAGCAATATGTTAACCACTATCAAAAAAAATTATGCTGAACCTTTAGCAAACGCCCACATGTTTATCACAGCAGGACGTAGCAGAAATAATAGACTACATAAATTTTTTATCTACTTCAAGGTTTTACATATGAATGGATCGAGATCCAGTCTTCCAGCAAGTTCTGGGAATTATTCTGTGTCAGATAAATATGAAGTCTCCCACAAACTACGCCTGCACCTGTGGGGGACAAAGGGACAATGCTGCGTGTCAAAGGTCAAACCCGTAATAAACACGGCCTGTAAACAGGCTCGTTTGTTTTATGTCCTCATGTCACTTGTGTTTTCAAACAATTCTTGGATTGTGAGAAAATGCATAAACATGCGGGTTTTTTGTGGCATCGTGCAGTTTTAAAACTAACCGACAGGGGGCGACGCCGTGAAGCCGTGCGGCCGCTGACCCGGAAAGTAAACAAACCCGGGTTCACATCCGCTTCCGGCTGAACATGGCGGCGTCAGGCGCCGGCGCTCCTGGTCTGCTGGTGCAGTACGTCGTAGTCCGCTCGGATCTGGTCCACCAGCTGTCCTGGCCTCTGGGGGCCGTGATAACTCAGGCCTGTCACGCCGCCACCGCCGCCGTCCACCTGCGGTACTCGGACCCGGACACGCAGCGGTACCTGGCGGAGCTGGACTCCATGCACAAGGTGGTGCTCGGGGTAAGGCCGAACTCCGCCCAAACTCTGGCCACGTTAGTGCGTCTTTGATTGTCAAGGCCCGTACAACGAACAGTTCTGTAGAACCACGGAAGCAGTTCACACACGGTTGGTAATTGTATCATTCGGCGACACTTGGATCACACCAGGCGTCCGTTTTTGTCAGATGGCATCTGTTGACTTCTGAGATCCTCCGTTGGTTTTAGCGAACGTAGCTACGTTGCTAATTCGTGTGAAGCAGCTTTAAAAACACGTTTTTGTCTTAATGAAAGTTCAGTTTAGGTGCTGAACAGAAGGCAAACCTCATAACATTATATCATGGCCGTGGGTTATTGTCTAGCTGCTAGTGTATAGTTTTTTTCTTCTTGTCTATTATACTTTAAAAAGGCAAAATTTGAATGGGAGTCTGGTGTTGACGGCTGACAGTAAAACAGTGAATCAGCAAATACAACTTGAATTACACATTTTTGAACTTGACAAGGGGCATGTGAATCAGTTTTTTGCAGTTAATAACAGGATTTGGGTTGTCCAATATTTCAAATTCTGTTGACAGTAATAATAAGTTCACTGGATTTATTAAAATCTGAGGTAACTGTGTTCTGTCGGCCAGTCTGTAGAACGCATTTATTTCAATGTCTCCTAATAGCCTGGCTTACCTATAATGTATTACATTTAATTTTTTACTGTTTCCTCCAGGTTCCAGATGAGGCCGCCCTCCGCAGCCTTTCAGAGAATCTGACTCAGGCCGGTGTGTTTCACAAACTGTGGATCGAACAGCCGGAGAACATCCCCACCTGCCTGGCTCTGAAGCCATGTCCTAAGGAGACTGTCCAGCCGCTGCTGCGCAAGTTTAAACTCTTCAAATGACACGACAAAGACGGCGTTCTGTCTGAGAGACAAGCTGGGAGGAAGCGTCCGAGGAAACTCTTCATCTGTCTGCAGAACAAGCTCTTCCTGCGATTTAACGTAATTCATAGTTTACATAGGTGGATGAAAATGTCCTCACATTGCACGTCTTTGATTTGAGGATGAACTGTGATTGTTGTTCTGGTGAGTGAGTAAAGGTTTAATGTGTCACATTCTCTTTCCTTTGTGCTATACATTTAAGTTGCCAAACTACAAACTCCAGAGACCTTTCTTCAGTATTCGCTTCCTGCGACACCTCCAAACACTCTGCAAGACAGTAGTCGTTCTTCACCTGTAATATTTTCAACAGTTGAATGAGAAGTTCACATTTTACCTGTTTGATCTTTAACATGTTGCTGCCTCAGTGACAAGGTAACGGTAACAAACCATTTAAATTCTTTCATACCAAAAAAAAATCATGTTTATTATGTCAGACCTTTTCTGTTTAGAAAAACCCTTGTGTTCCTTTTGGATTGTTCAAACAGACTGACAACTATCTTATCAACGGTCTTTGTTAAAGTATAGTAAAAATGATTGTAAGAAATCAACATGCTACTCAAAAAGCCTTTAAGTGTCCAGATAGTGAGATTAGATCCTTATTTTGTTCAATATAGTTGAGTTCTGGAAAATGCTCATGTGCTCTCTCCACATAATGCAGCAGTTTGTGACTGACTCCTGTTTAGAATGAATGCAAAGCTTATAGTGTTGAAATGACATTAAAGGAAACGATTGCAGGCCCATCATTTTCTAAATGTAATGACACATCAATAACATTGTTTCATACTGACACTTAAGCTCATGATGAATCTGATCGTAACACACAAGATAACAATATTTCATTGGGAGCAAAACCTACTTGGCAATGAAATGTAGGGAAATTAAAGCTATTTCCTTTTAAATGTGGCAGTGCAAAGCTATGCTTTAAAACTAGAGCTGAAATTCATGATAATTTCCTTCCTAGTTTTCCATATATGACTTCAGTGTTTCTTAGAAGAAACAAGCTTTACGCCAATTTCCCAATAATCAGTAAAGGTATTGGTTGAAAATCCACAGAATACAGTAAGATTTTACCCTTTTGCAACTTCAGAATGCAGCTACAATTCCCCATTATTCAGTTACTGTCAGCGGTGAGAAGAACTCAAGCACGTGATCACACTGCTTGTGTTGGAACTGAAGTCTAAAACCTGCAGACATTCAACAACTCATTTTAGAAGACAAAAGAATTAGGGTATTTTTGCCTAACAATTAACAACGTTAATCATTTTTCAAACAGATCCATAAAATATTTACTTTTATTCTTAGAGAGGCTAATCAGCACTTGATGGTTCTTCTTTTATTCCCTTTGGTCTAGAACCAAAGCTCCTGCACTTTTCTGGAGAACATGTTTGACACCTGATACTTGTCTTGCAGCCTTTAAAATCCACCTTGCATTTCTCTCATGTATCTTCGTGCCACTGAACTATGTGACACTTTGATGACACTGAACTGCAGCACAAAAGCAAGACTATATGAAATCGAAACAAGCTTAAAGGTACAGATATTACAATGTTTAATATAAATGTAATATTAGTTTGTGATGGACTCAGAGGGAAACTGTCATCTGTAATAATATCTACTGCATAAACTAATGTCTGCTGCAGTGTTTAACTCAAACACAGACACAATTCATCTCATACTAATGTCTTAGTGTTAATAATTCAAACTTTGAAATGTCATTCTACAGAAGTGGCTGCAGACACTGAAACAAACCCTGTTTGAACAAGCTAAGTAAATGACATAAACAGCGTGCATTAATCCATATAAGTTAGACTCTCTCAAATTGATGGCGAATTTATTCAAGTTACCATAGTAACAGTTTATAGGAAGTAATAGATAATGGACGTGAAGACTGTAAATCAACCTACCACTGTACACACAGTAAATTTGGGCTGTTACCTGCGTGTGACTCACCTTTAGTTTCCAACACCCCGCCCTCTTTAGACATGCTATGATGAGGTGCTTCCTAACCATTATTTAAAAAGACACAATAACACTCACAAAATATTGGAATGTCTGTAGAATCGTGTCTGTTTTGATGAGTCATAAACCTAAAATCTACGACGCCGTCCACAGTCTTTGGGACAGGGATTAATAGACATCATTAGTTGCTAGGTGTCTTCTGCGTCTTTAGCTGATGTGTTAATCAAAGCCAAAGGAGCCGTTAGGACCCTGACAAACAAGAATAAAAGATGGGACATCCGACGATCTTTAGGTTGAACAAAATCACCTGTTTGGAACATACTGAAGAAGTGAGAGCACATTGGTGAGATCACTCTTCACAACAGGGACTGGGAGGCTCCACATTGGTCCGTCAGATCTAAAACATTCTTCAGAAATGAAGTGTGAATTTGTCAACAACCTCTGACAAACCCCTGGTTAACCATAAACTGAGGAACGTTACAGTACGGTTTGCCAAAAAAGATTCTTCAAAGAACAGTCAGAGATGTGGGAAAAGGTCCTGGCAGGAGAGGAAATAAGAACTAAAAGGCAATTTCACCATTTTTCAAATTGCTTTCTATGGTTTTAGTTTGTAAATACGCATTAATGCTTTCAAACTTCACAATATTAAAAGCATTTTACTGCTTCTACCTGTAAAATCATTTTTCATCATTAGGAGTTCAGATGACGTCAACTAGAGGATCTTTGGAAAAGCCGACTGAAAATGACATAAGTGTCATCTCCCTGCCGTGATTTCATCTGGACGTGTTTTTGAGCTAGAAGTAGTGAGAAAGTTTTAATAAAGGGAATTTAAAGGTAAATTGAATGGCGTTTATTTACATGTAGTAACAAAATTAGAACCAAAAAACCAAGTTGAACATCAGTGGACCTTCAGATTGATTAGAAAGAGAATGTAAGAATGAAAAACAAAATGACCAAACTGTACTAACAGTGTAACTGAGGGTGGTACAAGTCAATCACCCAAAGTTTTGTAGGCTAAAGAGAAAAGCTAAAGCCACGGTTCATAACTTTTCAATATTTACTTTTTTTACCATTTAATATTTTAAGGTAGTAAAATGCTACAGAACTTTTAATATGTCAGACATTTTTGTCGGACCCCCGTCATCAGACTCAGTACGTTGAACCCGTGTCTGTCCAGCCAGTGAGAGAGACAGCTCTGATTCGCTGAACTGAACAGCCAATCAGTGCACAGACAAAAAAACATGGCCAGTGCCATTTACAGGTTCTTATCCTATAGAATTAGAAGTAGCTCTAAAGCGTCTGTGGTGAGGGAGGCTGGTGTAGAAATGGTAAAGTAATGTTTTGTTTGCACAGTGTGGACCTACGTCTTCGGAATTCACTTCCTGTCACACAGCTGCACAACCTGTGTGCCTGACTCCAGGAGAAGGCTGCAGTCGGCTGTGTGTTCAAGTGTTTGACCAGTGATGTCAACGCGCCAGAAGACGGTCTTTGTTGCTGCTCGTTGTTCAGTGTTGGCTTGGTGTGTCCCTGTCCTTAACCAATCAGAGAAGGCCAAGCCGGGACCGGGACTGCGTCTACAGAATAAGACGCCTCAGGCATCTTTAGCTCAAGATAAAGGTGGTGGAGCAGCCGTCCACCAATCCCAGGGCTACTGGTTTAGTTTGCGTCTCTTGCTGTCCCACGTCAACGTGTCCACGAGCAAGACACTAGACCTTCTTGTAAGTTAAGGACCTGCTGGTGAATGACAAGCAGTGTAAAGTCCTTCGGGAACTGGGAAAGTAAAAAGAAGAGTCATCTGATCATAGCAGGTCTTAGTGTAAATACAACCTCAGATGAACAACATACAACTTTAAATACTAAGGGCCCCTTCACTGCTGCAATAGGGTTTAAGACTGGAAGTTGTAACAAATTGACTCACTAAAATCTGATGTTTTTTTATTTTACTTTACACACACACACACACAAATGGAATAAAAAAAAGGAGGCACTAACTTTTGCACATGTGTATGTCCAGACCAAATACAGCAACTCAAGAAAAGACACCAATAAACTGGTGATGACTATGAACACAGCTCTAATATCTACAGGGTGAAACCAGATGGATGAAAACAATCCCTTCAATGAAACCAGAGAACCTTTTATCGCAACAGAGGAAAATTAATAACTGATTGATCCCTGCCCCAAACACTATTGAGGACACTGTAAGTGACCAATCCACATTTGTCTCACACACACACACACCCTACTCATTGTTATTGTAATGTTGTCGCCATAATAGGATGTAACCTTAGACTATGGTGGCGTTATGGTTATAGAGTTGGCCAAGGACATTTATACTCACTGTGTTCAAAACAACTCCACACGACTCTGGGACAAACAACAGGAACAGAACTTGTGAGAAAATGTGCCTGATGGAACCTTAAAGCCGCACGAATCAGCATTTTATATTAGAGGTGGATTAAATAGATGCGGGTGATGTCAGACGTCCCACTGTGCAGCTCCTGGTTCTTTTAGTGCCTTTAAATGTATTTTTTTGATTTTTATACCCCACAGCGTCACCATTTCATTCCCGTTATCGCCATCAACACAGTTTACAACTTGATTTCAAACCAGGTGATGGACAATGTCTGACTATCTGATGAACATGATGAAGGATGAAGCAGCTGATGTCTATCTCATCAGTGAAGAGGAAGATATCAGTCACATGCCAAATAATATCTTTGTTTGTAGGTGCTTTATCGCTCTGTTTTGTCATTTTCTACTTCCCTGTTGTTGTTTTGCATTTCTTATGTTATGCGTCCCTTTGTCCCTGTACGGTTTTGCTCGCTCCGTTATCATTTTGTCTCTTGTACTGTTTATTTTTGATGACATTTCTTTTTGTTGTTGTGGCTACGTTGTCACATATGTGTTTGCATTTTGTCACTTTGTCTTTCTGATGTTTCTGTTTTGCTTGTGTCTGATGATGGTTGTCCTCGTACTTCATTTTACTTTCTTACAGTTCTGAAAGAAATACTTTTACCCCACTACATTTATTGTACACCTAGAGTTCCTTGTTACAGTTACTTTATGCAGATACATAAAGAATGATCAACAATATTATTATAGATGAACCATCAGTCTCATATTTTGTTATTACTATAATTTTTCTTTGCCAGAAGTTCCACTACCTAAATTAAAGATCTGGGCAAGATCCACTGTGAACGTTATTGTATTCGTATGTGAGTGCATGTACTTTCACACCTTCTTGGCCTGGAGTAGAGTTATTACTCGAGTGTGTCCCTCTCTGGCCTCTTTCTCTGTAACTGTCGTCCTGACATTCTAACCAGATGCACGTCAGTCTCGTCGAACTCGTTCTCTCCTGTTCGATTGACCTCTTTCCTTCAAACAGCTGTTGGGAATTTCTGCCCTGCGAACTGCTGCATGTGCATGTCTTCACTTCGTGCTTCAGGTGAGACACTCCTGCGCGGACCTGGGGGTCGGGGGAACGTCACGGACCCAGTCCAGGCTTCCGTGCATCGACACCGAACCTCCTGCATCCATCGGACGCCCTGGCGTTTGGGTTTTCGCGTCTTCCCCGGCCCGGAGGCCCCGCTCGGCTCCCGCGTGTCACCGCAGCCGAGGCTGCTGCCCCCCTCGCGAACGCGCCCCTACGCCGCGCGTGCACGAGCAGCCCTGTTTGTTTGTGTTGAGATGTTGGAAATGGCGGAGAGCAGCGACCGAAGCGATAACTTGGGTTTGCAAACGCGAGTGCGCCGTCACTGAAACGCAGAAGACACTAACAAGTGACCCCCGGACTTTCTTACGATTTGCCACTGCCGATGGGATATATGTCGGGAACCGCGGAAACGGATTTTTGGAACAGGGTTTGGATTTAGCGAGCAGGTTAGCCAGCTAAGCTAACCGTGCTAGCAGCCTGGCGCTAGCTAGCAGTAAGTCGTGTGTGATTTTAACCACGCAGGCTTGTTTGTCAACACAAGCTGACGGTAAATTGCTAGCGAGCCAGCTAACGTCCAACTTTAACTCGTTTGCCAGGCCTCCGCACTTTGGTTTCTGACATGACCGCCACAGTTGACCACAAAACAATCGATCCAAAGTAACGTTAATAGTGGATCAAAAGTCAGACGTCTGACAATCCTTGTCGCCAGCGAGCAGTAAGTTAAGCTGGTTAGCTAAGTTGGCTAACTAGCTTGTTCTACGCACAGTCCGATCTGCCCTTTGCATGGGAATGAATCACCCGGGGTGACAACTTACAGCCAGACCCCCTCGGCAGGACCCCTGTTTGCAAGTTAAACACCCGAGAAAACAGGTAAGTTCACCCACAGACACTGTCGTAAAAACGCATGACAGCACGTCAGCCCGACACGCCGGGACCGAACTGGCGGCTGCAGCCGAGGGCCCGCAAACGCGCCTGACTCATTGTTGATTTTTCCACATATCGTCGCTATAATTCGCGGACACCATCTTCTGAAACGGAATCCATAACGTGCAGCGGCGCTGACGGGGGCATTTCTTGGCCAGCTCCATAGGAACACATCGTGTAGTTCTTACGTAAAACGGCGTGTTCGGCCACAGGATGTCGTCGTTCTTCGGTGGATTGTGACCTACAAGTTGCGTCCGAAACGCGAAGAACCTGAGCGAGATTTGAAACGACTCCGGTCCGTCTTTACGTAACCGTATTTTTATTAATCAGCGACAGTGTGGAAATGTCCAGATGTAGATCAGCAGCAAACTTTTCACAATTAAAGATATTAACCATTGATTAATATCTTCAACCAGATAATGTTAAACGTATTTACTGTCACTGATTTCATCTACCGTTAACGGTGAATTGATAAGGCTGGTCACCAACTATATTCATAAATAATCTTTTAAGTCATTATTTCCAGCAAATACAAAAACCTAAACAATCTAGTCTTACCGTTTGGTAAATAAGATCTTTAAACTTTCAGGATGTGGTGATTGGCATGTGACTTTTCTCTTATGTGTTCTAGCCGTAACCATTAATACCATGATTGAGAATCTAACGGGCAGATTCAACTGTAGTTTCAGCTTATTGTGGTTCTGGTGTTTCCAGCCTAAATCTTTGAAGTTGACAGATAAGTTGTATTTGCAAAGTGCGTTTGTTTTAAGCGCAAGTGAGTCTTGTGCAAAATATTGGCTGTCAACACCTTCAATCGACCAAATGAGTGAAGATCGAGGGAGCAATCGGGATCTGTTTGTATGTTGCACACACAGCTGCACGAGAATTTCTGTCGTTTCTGTTTTAGGTGGTGGTGTTGATGGCTTTTTTTAATTTGTAAAAAATCCCCTTGTTGCCCTGTTGTTGTTATAGATGTTGCAGGTAGCTGCTTTGTTTCCTTTTGCCTGTGATCATTTTGTGCGTAATATTGGTTGTTATGCAGCCTTGTAATGTTCTAACTGCAAGCATTGTGGTGGGGCCTCTCTCAGTTAAGATGTACCTCAGATAAGAGCCAAGTTCAGCGTAGGCCTCACTTATTGAGTTTGCTTAAAGCGCATGCCTCTGCTACGCAGCGTAAAGTACAACCTGGCTGAACATGTGCACAAAAAGACAACTTCTAACATCCAAGCCAGCATAAAACTGTAAATTCAAAAACATCTTCAAACCCATGATGAACATTTTTGCAGCATCAGGAGTCATAATGAGTTATGTTCACCTCTCCAGCTAAAAGAGAGTTTATGCAAACTGATGGGATGCTGAGAGGAAAACTGTTTTCACTTAAAGATTTTTAAATATTATAAGCATTTTAGTAAGAATAGAACTCTGTGTGTTTAATAATCTACTGCTAGAAGTTGCAAAATGGCATCTCGTGTATTAGCTCTTCACACAAGCTGTTAAGCCTACCTAAAGATGAGCCACATTCGAGGAAAGAAGGAGTGGGAGCCCTCCTCCTCCTCCCCTTAGCTAAGTTCTGTGTCTGTATGGAGAATGAGCAGCCATTTTAGTGCTCAGCACTGCTGCAGCCTGCCTGCCACTGTCACAGCATTCTTCTACTTGAGCTGAAGTAGGTGTTTATGTAGTTTGGAAACCTCCAGGACACCTGCAACCAACCTGCGAAAATGTCAATGGCTTTCTTTTAGGGTCAGAAATAAACAGCATATTCTGAATACTAATGCATGTTGTATGTGGTGTCAGATAAATCGCCCGCTGAGACGGGCAAGCAACTTTGTGGGATGATGGCACTTGAATGTCTCAGCTTATACAGTTGTCAGCATTTGCCTGGTGGTGCTGTCATGTAACTTTAAATCTGTCTTTGATAATGGCAAGGCATTTATTATTTACGTTAGGGCTGCACCCCCTGAAAGTTGAGGAGTCGAGTCATCTGTTGGAGTCTGTCAGTCAATTCCGATCCTTCAAGTTGAGCAGTTTTTGTTGGGTCAGTCAGTGCATAAGCCTACAATAACAGAAGAAATTAGAGAGACACTAACAGAAAGGCTCCAGAAATACAGTCCCTGAATGAAGATGCACCAGTTAATGTAACTGCCTGACTTAAGGTTGCTTTGTGTTGCCTGGATTCAAAAAAATATGATATTTTATATTCTTTAAAAGAACAGTGCAAAAAGATAAGTCAAATGTTCATACTGAACAGCTAAACGTGATTAAACTGACAGTACAGCCTTAATTTATGGCATCAGTACTGAATCTAGACAAAACATGAAAGCAGCCAATATTTGAATTCTCTTCTTGCCCTTTATGTTTGCACCTCTTTGATTTGCGCTTTAGTGTCAACAGTGAAATACCTGTAGTCATCGATGGGATGGCTGCTAATCTGGGACCTGGATCATCTTCTTGGCGTTTGGGGCGACGTTTGTTGAAAAGATCTGAAACACACGCTTAGGAATGAAGAAACATGTGGACTGTGTGTCTGACTGATGTGTTTTTAATCATCTTTGGACAACAACAGAGGCCCATGGCAGAGATGAATAAATTAATCCAGATTGCCGAGCAGACATGTCCCCCTAAGTAGAGGCAAATCATTGCTGGTTTTAATGTCTGTATGGGCATTGTTGAAATTACCATTAATTTAGAAAATGACCCAAGTTATCCTATAAGGACAAACGAATAAAAGTAATTTGGATCGGGTCCCTCTGGAACTTAGTGAGGGCATTACAATTTCGCTGTCTGATTACGAAACAAACAATAATTGAGTTGTCCCTTGGCTTTTTCTCTAGCAGCATTCACCACATCGTTAAAACATCACACTAATGAATGGATGGCCGTAAAATTTGATAAAGATGTTCATGTTGATCTCAGAAAAAAATGCGAATTTGCTATCTTTTTTCGTCTAGAGCCATGATCAAGTCATGATTTTAAAATTTGGCATTTCCAAATAAACTTGCTGAACTTGATAAACGGTTATTGTAGTTAAGAGCGCGTTTGTTACTTAATATTAGCATGCAACTCAAAGTGACGCACTGCCCAAGTTCAGCCTCACAGAGCAGCTGCTGCTGCAGTGTTGGTACAGGACACCCAGATGAAATTGGAAGTGATTAGCCAAAGGCAAATTGAAGCCAGGTGCACAAGGGGCAGCGCTTCATTGAATGGACCAATCAGAGGGTTGGATTAGGACAGCCTGTCACACAAGCCAATCACAGCGTTACCTTACTTAGGCCATGGCCATGTACGCCACACACACGGGCTTTAAATGTTGTTTGAAAGTCAGTTCGGTGCTGAGGAATCTGACTGATCATTGGTTTTTGAGGCCATTAAAGGCATTTTGTTATGGAGTTAAAAAACATTTTTAATAAGGATCTTTTCCTTTAAATTTGGTTATTCAAGATATATAGATATAGCACAGAGTGGGACACTATGGGAAAAAATATACTTTAAAATAATCTTTTAAGAAGTGTTTAAAAAGCTTATATTGGCTAATATGTCAGTGAGGTCCATAGATTTTACTCATCTTGACCTAGCTGCCTGAGTGTAAACTTAATTCCTCCTGATTATTGTGCACACTATTTCTATGTGCTGGCCAAATGAAATAAAACACTTAAGCTGCATTAATGTTTGCACATATGCAGTCTGCATGGTGGTGGGTGAACAGTATTAATATGGACTAACTGTAAACTTTATCAGCCTAAAGCTTGTGGTTTGTTTGTTTACTTAAAGGATATGAAGGAAAATTATCTTTTATTGATGCGGTTTCCTTTAATCAAGGTGTGAGTTTACATCTCTGGTCAAATTTCAGCATTCAGCGTGGGGTGGGTTGGGCTTGGTTTACATAGTCCTGGGAGATTGACTGTTATCACAAATCAGTGTGTATAGGGATTAAATAAACAGCTGTTCTTTTTTTGAGATGGTTTCATATTGTCTTTCATATTTGCAATGGTACGTGCAGGAGCTCTCGTTTCTGCAAACAGGTTGGTTGTTGGTATGTTCTGTGTAGCCTGGGCTGCTCTGTGCTGTGGTTTGTCCCTTGACTCTGATGATCTGAATCAGCAACACACACATTCACATATATGCCTGCTGTCTTCAGTTGGTGTCAGCGAGCAGAATGCGGGGAAAAGGAGAAGAGCGGTGCTGCTTTGACTCCTCCGATGGCCTACATTCTCTCGCCTTGGAAAGAAAAAGCTAGTGTAGCAGACTGTGAGCGTTTGTGAAGGTTGGGAGGAAATAGAGAGAAGGAGAAAAGCGAAGGGGAAGAATGAGAAACAGAAAGATGTCACACAGGGAAAAAGAAATGCTAATAAGGGAAGTTAGAAAACAAAGCAAGGAGTAGCTGTGATGTTTTGAGCAAGTTAACTGTCAAACCCGCTGTGGCCCAGATTTTCAGTACATGGTCAGTCAGTCACACAGCGGTTTTGTTTTGCAGCGTGGATTTAAGTAGGTGTCTTTAGTTAACAGTTAGTTTGCCAGAATGATGACGCTGGGGACAAAAAGAAACCATGTCGAAGAATATACGAAACTTTTAAGAGGTGTGACAGGATGTGGACCTTTGCCCAGGGGACACTGTCAGGTTGAGGAGGGTTAACAGTTGGGATGCCAACGGTGTGTAATGAACACATGCTTGTGTAAACACTGTTTGTGAAGTGGAGCGTAAAGGTGTCATCCACAGTTTGTGCTGCTTGCAGTCAGTAATTAAGCTTGTCTTTCTTAAGATTCCCCACATTTGGCATGATAATCTTTTCGTCGTTTATCGTATTGTTTTATTGCCGACTCCATGAGGCAAATTAACTGCTCCGGGGCTCCGGCATTTAAAAAGGAATTTGGTGTAATCTCAAAGGCCTTTGCACATGTTGCAAAGTATGCAAATACCCGCGTGCTTACCTCAACTGGTGATCTGTGCCTGCAATGTCAGAAGGGACATGGTGGCTCTGGCTCCTCGAAAAGTTACAACTAATATCACAGGCGGAAGATGATTTAACCTTTGGCCCTTTAAAAACAGTTGAGTAATTCTCGTATTGTTTTGGAATTTCACGGCCCATTTCACTGGATTATAGGACACGTTTACTTTAGATATTAACAATACAACACTGCTTGCATGAAGGAAAAACCTCCAGCAGGCCGGTGATATCAAATAATAATGGGAAAGATAAGTACACATGATAAATTAAATAATTAATGTATGGTGGCTCAGTTGGTAGATCATCTTGTTGGTATCCCACCCCACCTGGTGTGGCTTTGCCCCAGCCCTCAAGCTCTGCGATAAAGTAATATTTTACCAATTTGTGGCAGGGTGACACACATAAAGGCATATTTGGGGAAACAGTGAAGACTCACATTTATTTTTCACGTGCCGCATCAGTCAACTGAATGACACGTTCCACTCGCCCAATCACAGGGTTTAATTTCCGCAGGTGAGCTGGCAACTTTCACCATCAAGCCCTGTTTTCCTTCAACAGGAAATGTAGTTTGAATGCAAAAATTTCTGTCAGTTACATAAGAGTTGAGCACTGGTCAAGTAAATGTGAATTGCTAATACCTTAAAGAAGCTTAGGTCACTGCTGTGGTAAGTCCACAGAGTACACGAGGATAAACTCTTGCTTTCTAATTTACCTAACAGGCACTGTAATAAAAGAATTTGCTGCAGTTGATTTAAGCATCTACTGCTCACTTTAAACTTATTCGCACTGATAATAAACTTTGGGGACAATACGAATGAATTTAAAGCTGTACAATGGGAAACCCGAACAACACAGTGCTGGTTGGCTATAGGTGCATGAACCTGAATCATCTTTGCATCAGAGCCTATTTCCCCTCTGCAAGGTGGAAGTAAATATACAACAGGTAGCTTGAAATACAATCCCAACAAATCACATGGCTGCAGTCAGCAGCAGGTGAGTGTAGCTCCAGCCGTGACAAGTTCCAACGAGAGTCGCGCTGTGGCTGACCGAGCCCAGCGCAGGCATACTTCTGCTCGCACACATACTGCATGGAAACATGACTTTTATTGCTTTCTTTAGACTCGCTTGGTACTGAGGAAGTATGACAGAAATTGAAAACATTGAGAAAGTGGCAGTGTAAGAAGTTTGAAACAGTCATAATGAGAAACTTCAGCGCTAGTGATGACTTGCCTTACCCAGAAAAGCGTCCTGATTTATTTTACGGTTAACATGTAGCATCCGTCATATCTGACCGAAACTTAAACGGAGCGCTAAAAGACAAAAGAAAGTGGTCTTGTTTTGTGGGTTGGGTAATGTGGTGCATAAAGCTACAGATTGTGGTCTAGAATTCAAATACATGTTGTAGGCTGTGGCCGTTTTACACACCACACGTGTTTCCACACTGTTATTCTGGTCGTGTACATCTATTTTAGTAAATGCTGTTGCAGTCGAAAAATGACTGATCATGGTTTTACTGTGAGGAACAGCTTCCCCGTTGTTGTTGTTGTTGTCGTTATTAATCCAGTGTAAATCATAGATGCCTGAGGATATGTTGGTATGTTAGGGATAAACTGAACCAGCGAACCTGCTACCACAGCTTTCTGTCTTTTCACCGGTGACACCGGTCACCTTTAGTCACCTAGTTCCTTAGTACATGAAAGAGCTCATTTTAGCTTTGGGTTTTGTAATTTTATTTGAAGGTATACGTTGACTAAGGAATGTTGTGGTGCAAAATGTTAACTGCTGATCAGAGTTAACATTTAAGCACAAAACGTCATTAATATGAACATTTGTTTCAGACTGGCTGCACCTCTTATTACACATAGCCCACTGTACGATGCAAGACAGTGATTGAATATTTACACTATTTTTGTTTTTAGCACCATAAATGAGTTGATATACGAGGCCAACTGGGTTTTGGATTTCAGCTCAAATGCAGCATTAACTTCTTTGAAAGCCTGCATGTCACTTAATCTGGCTCGCGCACCAGTCTCGATGACTACATTGATGAGTGCATTTTTTGGTGTGTGTGTGTGTGTGTGTGTGTGTGTGTGTGTGTGTGTGTGTGTGTGTGTGTGTGTGTGTGTGTGTGTGTGTGTGTGTGTGTGTGTGTGTGTGTGTGTGTGTGTGTGTGAGTGAGTGAGTGAGTGAGTGAGTGACCCCAACTGTAATATTTATGAGTTCAGTGTTTGTTTCTTACTTGAGACATTTTGAGCTCATCTCCCCTCTGATAAGAGCTAAACTTGCCTTTGCGTCCTCTCTTGCGCCTACCCTCACTGTTCGCTGCAGCTAAATACAGGCCACTGAGGTGTGGTTTTTGTCGCAGGTCGGCGTGGCAGTACCACAACATTTTGGCTGCACTGTGACTAAATACGTGAAAAGGAAAAACAGGTTTGGTGACAAAACTTGTGATAATTGCAGCAAGCCGTGTCTACACAAAAGGCAGTGTGCCGCTGACCACACGTCACCGTGTGAAATCAGGTTACAGTTTGTTTACTGTCAAATATTCCAGCTTACAGGCAGTTGGTGAGTAATTTCTCAGTTTCGTCCTATGTCTGATGTTAAGTGTAGTACGAAAGGCAAGGTTTGGGCTAACATCCTGCGCAAAAACACGATGCTCCGGGTGTGATGTTAATGGACGTGCCTTCTGTTTATTATCCTGTCATACTGCATTTAAATCCGTTGGTTTTGTTGAACCGTACGTGTCTGTTGTCAGTCATGGGCTTCGCTGTACAGCAATGAGAGATTAGGATTTCTGGGATCGAGATAAAGGGGCTGCAACATTTTTTCTTAATCATTTTATCACAATCGGAATCAGTTTGTAATGACCAAGTATGTTTGTGCATGCAAAGGAATTTCACTCCAGTTTCTAGTGGCTCATATCTTACTCGTGCACTGTAACAGCAAGAAGGAAGATTCACAATGACACAAACGCGAACAAAATGAAGATTTCTGTAACATTTAGTAATAATGTATATTGGAATATGTTTCTGTCGGTTTCCTCTCACATTAAATTTAGAACGATAACTAACTTTAATACTGACTGCTATGCCGATCATTTATCTTCTAACAATTCAGTTTCAGTCATCTAAAAAAATGCCAGCAAATAGTAAAATGTGCAGATCCTGATCTTCCAGATCTGTGATTGAGGAGAATGAAAAATTCTCACATTTGAGAAGCAGGAGTAAGCAAATATTTGCCATATCTGTTTTAAATTATAAATTATAAATGATTGCAGCTGTGGCAGAGTGACTCATTAAATAATAGAATAATCATTTCCATTAAAACTACGTTTTAATTATTTATTTGAACCCTGCAGAACAATAATTAGCACCAATCTAAACACACTACGTTTCTAACCCTACGTATTTAAGAATATCCTCTTCACACAGTGAAGCGCACAGATTTTTTTACTATGCTTTAACACTTGTATTAGAAACTGATTAATCATGTTAAGAAATTGTGTCAGTTCTAAGACTTGCTTATACGTCTTTGCTATTTAATTAATTTTTTGTGGGAAAGTTTAATACGTGTAAAGTATTTTTATGCAGCTAACCCTAAGAAAATAAAAACGGGTGAGGGATACATGCGCAGGAACACACGAGTAAGGCTTGTTTTAAGAGGGACAGTACTGAGTGTTTGTGTATGCACACTGTGCTTTTTCCAAAATGTTTGCTGAACATCCAATGTCAAGTGCCATGTTTACCCGAGCAAATGTTAAAAGATAATGCAGGTTCCATTGAATGTGCTGTGAAAAGCAATCGGCCGTTATTTTAGGTCACACAGAACTGTGATTGTAGAGATGCTCTCCTGTAATCAGCCAGCAAGTGAGCCGTGACGTGACTGAGTGCCGTCGCGTTTGGAAAATGTCGCCTGAAACGTGGCAGCGTTTCAGGAAGTTGCTTTTCAGCCACTTTTTAGGTAAAACAGTAAGTGTGCAAAAAGATTTTACACCTGTTTTCCAATCCCCAACTTTTGAATTTAGACAGCATTGTCATATTAATCTAGAAAAAAGTTCATTTATGAGCCAAGGAGTTAACAATTATATATTATGTTCTCTTCAAGTCAGATGTTTTTTTTTTTTTTTTGCCTGCTAAATTTGGATAAAACCAACCAATCCAAATGTAAATTGTACATAAATTTTATGCAATTCTAATGTGATTCTAATGTATAGACAAGAGCTAGACATTTGTAATGGACTTCTTAAACAATTTACTGTTCATCCGTCTGCTTCTGCAGCTGTAATTTATGCATTTAAAAGCAGTCAATAATACATTTTGGGTTTATAAAAAAGATCTTTAATGCAAATATTTGTAATAGCAAGTTTAAAAGGCCGTGCTGGCATCATTTCAGTTGGATGGTTGGACTTTGGCTCAATGGGTAAAACATCGTCGCTGAACTAGACACTCGGTGCTGGCTCCCTGTGCCCTGCATGTAGCTGTCCACCGATCCCCCAGGGCAATGGCAGAGCACAAATTTCATGTTGCATGTATATGTAAATGTATATTTAAGTCAGTGATGACAATGGAGCCTCTGTAATATTCTATTGTATTCCATAACATAATGTAAGAAGGTCTGACTCTAAGTCCTATGACGTAATACACTGACTTACATTCAATACATCAAGTGCTATTAAACCAAACTGAATGACGAGACGTCTGAATTCATCGACCCTCTATCTGATAATGTGCTGACCTCGTACTTATTTACAGGCACCGATAGATGAAGCATTTTGACAGCCACACTGTTTCCGAACAAGTCAGGGTGGTCCGCTCAAGCTGAGACGGAGTTTAGTCTAAACCTAGTGAAGGACAGATGAAGCTTTCACTGGAACTTTGTGACATTAAGGACTTTGTGAGACGCAGACCTTAACATCTTTATTCATGTGCTTGCAGGGTTTTGCAAGTTGATTTCCCTCTAAGAAATGCTTCACTCAGCAAAAGTGATCCAGTCATCAGTGTCTTTTGTGTTGGAACAACCAGCAGGCTCAGTAATAAATAGTTAGTTACGTGTATTATTTTAAAAGAAGGCTGAATTTATAATTGTATTTGCGTAAATTCAGGCTCTACTGCAAATTATGTTAAAGACTGTAACTCAAAAATTAAAGAACATTGCTGAGCAGGTAAATGGGGTGCAAACACGTAATTGGAAGATTATAAAATTACACCAGTGCCTCGAGGAAACAATTAACAGTTAAATTGAAAGTTAATGTGATTCCATAAGTAGTTGTTGAGATCAAATGTGAGCTGAAAGTCGGGCTCAAAGACAGCAAAAACACTTCAAAAGGTATTGATTTTTGAAAAGATGCTGAGGCTTGAATATAGTTTGTCAGTCGCTGTCATTCAGCAAGCGTGTATTTTCTGGAGGGATAAAATATGAAGGAGCGAGTAAACCTCCTGTTAATAAAAAGTATACAATGCAGAGAGGCTGTGGTGCTGATCGGATTAAAGTGAAACTTGGCTCTGACGCAGAAAAGGTGATTGTGTTTTTACAGGAAACGAGACAGAAGGAGGATGCGTGTTATGCCAGAGTGTGCGTACGGTCATCTGAATCGCATAGCGAAAGACGTTCATTTCTTCATTACATCAAATGGCCGTTTGATGAAATGAGACCCGAGGAATGAGCTGGCTTCATCAATCATGTCCCAGTTTGAACATTAACGAGATGAAAGCAGCGTTATGAAGATCCCCATCAGGGGTGAGAAGATTGAATTGGTTACCGACTTAAAATATTGGTATTTTGATGGATAAACTATGTATAATGTGTTTTAATTGGAAAAGTGATACTTACAGGAAGCTCCAAAAAGCTTATGCAAAGGCAAACGATTGTATTACAAGTTCCCAACACTTTTAAAGTGATGTTCTTTCTTTAAAGAAGCTTTCTATGGCTTTAGCTGCTTTCATGCTTGCCTCTGACTTTCCTATTTTAAAATATTTTTCTGCTTCTAGCTGGAAAACTCCTCCAGATGACATCACCTGGAGGAGTTGAACAGTGATTTAATTATAAATAATTGTGAATTTTATATGTTGTTGTGATTCTCATAGTGTTGTTTTTTTTCTACTCTGGACCATGTAGCAGATTTCCAAACGCTCTTTGTCCGTTGTCGGCGTAAAGAGAGAAAAGGTCTCTTGCTGAACACTCCTACACTTTTTGATAGTTTCTCAGCTAAAAGCAACCGGAGGAACCTTTGTTATGATAAAGAGAAACGATCGTGTGTTGCTATCTATCTGGCACCAGTCATGTCCCATATATTGCTTCAGATAATGTTGCTTGTGGTTTGTGGAAATTGGTTCTGATGTTTGTAAGAAGCGCCCTGCCCCGTTTTATGTAGAGCTTTGATGCAGCAGTAATTTTGGCTCTTATTGATTCCGTGTTGCCTGTGATTTATTTATTTTTTTTTTTTTTTTGCAGCCTGCTTCACTTACAGTTGAACTAACTGCAATTTGAGTAACTCATTCACTGTTAAACAAGTGGACTGTATGTCAGGTGAAGCTGAAGGAGAAGTTAGTGGAGGATCAGAACCACCCAGGGACGAACATCCAGATAGACGATAATGAGTGGAAGGTTACCAGAGAAATGTGTTTTAATGTTTGCATTTCTCTCGTCCTAAAGTCATGAACTACAGGAAGCTATAAATGAATCAGACACTTCTGACCTTGTGGTTTTCATAACATTTGCAAGTTATAGTGCATAGTATACTGTAATGTGTTTTAGTCATGCTCTTTGGCCTGATTTTGTTTGAAGTTATTTAATATTTTAGTCCAGTATAAAGTATTTGCCTACAGTGAGTATTTATTAATAAGTATCTTACACATTGAAATACCGGTTGTCTACTTATTATTCAGACACACCTTCTTTTTTTAAGAGTGTCTTGAAATTTAATTACTGGAGGTCATGGCTCAAAAATATTGTTAATAAGCTTAAATTACTGATAAGAATTTACAAATAACTTTATCAAAATGACATGACGGGGATTGATAGAGCATAGAAGTGTGACTCTGAAGAATTTTCTGGAACTGCAGAGACAGTCAGCCCGTTGTGGTTGCACAGTAGTGTTGCAGTGGTCAGCACCAGCTGAAACTGAGAAGCTTCTACCTGCAAGTTGCGCACACATTTACATTTAGTCATTTGACGCTTTTATCCAAAGCGTCTTACAGAGTAATTTAATACACACACACACACACACACACACACACACACACACACACACACAGACAGCGTGTGTGGCGATTGCTGCCATGCAAGGTGCTCATCTGGCCCACAGAGAGCAACATGGGGTTCAGCGTCTTGCCTCCTGTAGTGGAGGATATGCTGCATGCATATGTGGATTTATTGGAACCAGCTTGCTCACTGTGCAAGTTTAATTTTTAGAATTCGTCAAATTCATCTAATACATTGTTTTCCTTTTCTTTTTCAAAGACATTAGTGATGCTGCCCTTATTAGTCCATGAGTTCTAAGTTATTGCCAAATTATTAGTTATTGGATAACCAGATTATCTTCTGTGACAATCCTATAAAAAGTGACACTTGTTGCTAATTGTTTTTTCCTGCCATATTGTGAATGCAATTTTAACATGCAATTTTATTAAACGTTCCTACTCTTCTGTATTATACAGCACAAACAAGCCATAAATGATAACAATAGCCAGCATTGGGCAGAATATTCTATAAACTACTCTATCTGTTGGCCGTGTTTCTGGCCGACTAGTCCCTCTGTCATGTCCACAGCCATGTTGCCCAGAGCACATACAGTGAACTTTGACCCTGAACTACATTAAAAGTACTTTGTGCTTTGATCCACCTTTGTGGGGATGCTGAAACACACTTAGTGATTAGAGTTTGCATTAGTCGAAATGATTTCAATCATTAATTTGTCAAACACAGTCCAGACAACATTTGCATTGTCGCCTCAGCAGCTGTTTCGGCCACGTGTCCTCTCATTTCAAACTAAAATAAATTCAAACAGCCGACGCGACTGGACTGTTTGGTTTTGACTTTAGTGCTGTCTCTTGCTCATCAGCCCTGCAGTTAAACTTCCTTCATCCACTCACACACTGCAGACGGGAGGGCTGATATGGGGGGGGGGCTCTGGACACTGGTTTGCATTGTGTTTGTTGACAGTGTTTTTGGATTACAAGAGGTAAATCCACGGAAGTTGACAGAACATTGTGTGGGTTTTACTGTGTTCGGTTTGTCCCTACCTGCTGGGTAGCTTACTAGCCAGCTGTGCGCAAAAATCAGGCGGATGTCCTGTCAAGAAACAAAAACATTAGCGCCAAATGAAACAGAGTGTAGACATGTCTGCTTTAACTCACAGGTCAGTTGGTTGTTTGCGCTCTCCTAGGTGAAGCATCTAGCACTGATGATGAAATACCTTTAATTATTTTTTAACTGTTATAAATACCATGTTACTCAAACACTTAAATACATCAGCGTCAAATAATCTGTAACTGTTTAAACAACATTTCAGACTCTTCCTTGTTTCACTTTCCTCGGTATGAGAATTTATTGAACGCCTGTCTGGTTTATTTTCTGTAAGTTGAATACTTATTGATCATTGGCCTGACAAAACAAGAGATTTAAAGACTGTGTCTGGGACAGCAGGGTAGTTAGTGCTGCTGCCTCACAGCTAGAAGGTCCCCCAGTCCAGAGACACACATGTTAGGTTCACTGCTCATTGTGAAAGTGAGTCTGTTTGTCTCCGTGTTGGCCCTGAGACAGACTGGGGACCTGTGCAGGGTGGACCCCACCTCCAGCCCAGTGACAGCTGGCATAGGTGATGCAAAAATAAAATGTAATGAATACAGGAAACATCTCTTACAGAAGATATGCACATCTACAAACATTCATTTGTCAAGCGCTTTCAAAAATGTATATGAATTACAAGCAGATTATGTGAATCTTTCTCCTCAGTTTGAGAACAAAGTGGTGAAGCCTCCGGCTCCTGTGCCCTGTTAGCAAAATGACACCTGCTGTTTTCAAAACGCTCCATGATGTTAATTGAATTGAAGTTATTTTAAACATTAACTTTGCACCTAGAATCTAAAAAGCAAAATAAGAAGTATGTTAAAATTGTTGTAAGAAACTGTCCTTCCCAAGAAATACTTTCACTGAATTTTCAGAAAAAATGTTTGATTGTGATGTTATTGGGATAGGAAAAGAATAACAAGTGATTTACTGTTCAACCCAGAAACAACAGGTAGGAAAGAATATAAGAAAAACGTGACTTAACGTGAACAAGATTTTCTTCTTTGTACAATGAGCAAGTTGAACCTTGTATATTTTCCTGGACATAATCTTTCTGCTTTCCTTTTCCCCAACACCTTAAATATTCTGGAAATAGGGACAGGTAAAGAAGTTTCTGGTGTCCAGATCACTTGACGGGACCGTTGTTTTTAACTTTCTCTACAAATACAGTCCTGTTGGTAAAATCTGTGTGCTGTGATTGACCAAAAATCCACACGTCATATTAAGTGTTGTGCGTCTTCGTTGTCTTTTCGCAGTCGGAGGCCAACGGGCTTCTCCCTGCACCTGGGATGGTGCCATGTGACAGAGCGGCCGTGGAGACATAACCCCACCACAGCTCAATCATCTCAGCTCTGAGCTGTGTACCCACCTCTGATCTCAAGCCCAGCCTCCCCTTCCTCCCTTTATTTGTGCTCTGAGCCCTGGACAAGGCCGCCACAGCCACCACATGACTCACCCACTGGAGCCCTAGAGCAAGTAAGTTTACAGTACGGCTGGTCAGTGTTGTGCATTAAACCATGTGTGGTGAAAAAAGGGTTGCAGCTCACAGCCTTTTTTTACGTTTGGGTTTTTATCTCGTAGGAAATATGGGATAGGAACTATTTGTATTATTCAGAACTGAGCTCAATATTGTTCTGTGTTGACTAGATATCCCCAAATTTGACAGAATTATTTGAGATGAATTTATTTGTTATACTTTTTCGATAAATGGAACCAAATTTAAAGCAGATTATGGTTTGCAGTAAACACAATGTTAACACTTTGAACACCTAATCATAATGCCGATTAGATGGATAAAAATAACTAGAAGAAATTGTAATTCACTATGCTCAACAGAATGCAGAATTGGCTGCATTTGAAAGCCTCCGGTCTTCAGTGTCTCCACACAGACTTAATACCCTGTCAATTTAATTTTAAAGAGGACCAGTCAGTTCAAGGCAAATAAAAAGTTCAGACCGAAAGAAAAGAAATATAATACCTCTCCCTCACTGGCTTATCTGCATTATACGCCTGTGCTTTGCAAGAAGAGACTTGGGTTCCACACCGGCTGCATGACTCTCAACATCCCAGCATGTCTGCAAAAGCCTCCCACAGCGTTTTACGAGTTGAAATGAGGACACACACACACTCTCTTTCTCTCTCTCTCTCTCACACACTCACACTTACACTCCAAATTACCTAGAGACCAATTGAGTTCCGTAAATGATGAATATTTATGTGGAATGCTCAGTCTGGCAGTGATCATGCCAGAGATTCAAAATGATATACATAGGAAGTGAAAGAGGCAGATATGCAGATCGACTATGTAAATGGATGACATCACACTCTGAAATGTAATTAGAAAATAAAAAAAATATTTTACGGAGGTCTTTAGAACCCACTGGCTTTAACTGCGCAGTGTCTGTGGAGCTGTGTTTGAAATCCAAAAGGTAATTGTTTGACACATGACAGAAAAATAACTGTAATTATTTAGACAATTGATCAGACATAAATTTATACTGAAGTTGCCTCAAAATTAAACATTTTTAAATGCTCAAAATGAATAATTTGAGTTTTGCTCTGATTTGTATCATATTAAGGAAAAGGAAAAACAGTGGCAGTGTCTTTTAGTTTTTTTAAAGTTTTATTGATTGAACATAAGTCAGTAATGAAAATAATGATCAGTTGCAGCTCTGAATGAATGAAGTCACACTGATGTGACTTTGAATGATGTGGATGTTGCGGTGGTTGATGTGGTTCTGTTTGTTTTGGGGTTGTTTTCTTTTGTTCTCAGTGGAACGGCATCGCTCAGTTCCAACATGCACGTGAATGCGAAGAAACTGGATTTTCTTGTTGCAAAAATAACCACTTAACGTTGGTTCAGATTCAGAGGAACTGTGATGTCTTTGATGTGGTTGATCAATCGCACATTTGCCAGTTTCTAGTATGTTCTAAACTATAATCCCAACTCTTTTGTCCTGATTCCTCAAACCATTTCAATAATTTCTGAGACTCTGTTCATTTCAAAGTTGAAAATTCAGTTCGTTATTGAGACACTATCCAAAACTGGAAAACTCTCTTGTCTCTCAGAGAAAGACTCATAAAACGATAAGTTGACAGACTGATATTTTTGATTTAGATTAAGATTAAGCAAAGAAAATCACTGTCCTGGGCACAACTGAAAGTACTAACATTTGATTGCTGCTGATGATTATGCACATTACTGACTCTCATTTTTAAAAGCAGACAAAGACTGATGACAGTATCGGTTTGTACATTAACTGACTCTAAACACGACCTTGTGTAAAAAGCGAATGCAGACAAATTTCTACACCAGAGTAAATGACCCCGGCTTGATTTGTCTGAACAAAAGTACAAATTTGAAGCAATGCATAGAGTTCATGTCCATATGTTTCATGCAAACAAAGTCTAGCCGACAGAAGCTGTATACATTCTGAGCTCGTCTCCTGTGTTCGAGAGGGTGGGCCTTAGCAACAGTGACTGAGCAGCTTCTCATGGGCTGAACCAAGTCACCGGAGCGCAGAGGGGTGTGAGCGCACGCCGTGTGCTGATCACATATACAACGTAAGGTTCTTTGTTAGTTGCCAGGTTTTCGCATTTCGTTCGTATGACATGTGGCTAAGATTATGCACAGAAAAGCCTGATCATTCCACGTTTGCCTTAGTTTTTCTTTGCATCATTTGAGCAGTGTCCTCCCAGGGTTCCTTAAAAATTGAGGAATTTACAAAATAGCATATGAGCACCAAGATGGCAGCCATGACAGTTCAGGGCCATCCAGGAAATCCATCACTGTGCCTCATTCACGTTCATACCACGATGCCTAACAAGACAGGGCCTTGCACCACAGGACATACTTCAATATTTTCATTGTTATTCCTGTTTTAAATAGTGAATTAATATTTTGGTACTTAACAAATGAAAATATCATATAAACATAGTACATATACAATGTTGGAGCAGCAGTCCAGAACTCAGTTGTATTCATTTTGCTTCGTCGCATTTAGGAATCTGGGACCAGCAAATGTGTTCTTCTTCTCACGAGTTTATTAAACATTATTTTATCATAACTGTTTAAATAGTGTGCATCGCTGTGTGACGTGGCAGTATTTGATGATAACGGACTGTATCTTATCACTGAGATTTTAGATATTTTTAGCAAGAGTGTTTGGGAAATAGTGTAAACTAATCCAAGACCTGCAGCAGGGGCTGGCTACTATTTGCCTACCACAGCACTTAGGACACGGGAGAAAGGATTCCATTTGTGGCAGCCTTTGCTCACATTTCTCACATCCTCTCTCCTCCGTCATTCACTCTGTTCCCTCTCTACATCGTTCTCGGTAATCTACGGCACACCATGCAGTCCCCACTCTCTACCTGGTGGTCTCTTCCTCACTTCCTCCCCCTTAAATCATACACTTCAAATGTGGATTAGGTGTGTGTGTTTGATTGATCCATGTAGCTCGTGGAATGACTGACTAAAGGAGGCGACAGGCAGTTGTAATGGAGAGCCTGTGGAGGCGGTGGACTGCATTTCTCACAAGGCTGGCTCCGCTGTGCTCTCGCCGCTGCCTTTTTCTTCTTCCTCTTTGGCGACTGAGGACTCCATCCACCACCATACGTCACGTAGAGAGGGGGGGGTGAGGTCAGAAGGGGCGAGGGACTGGCCTGGTTTACAGGTGTGTGAGTTAGACTGGCTGTTTGTTTTCTCCTGCGCATTTCTTTCTCTTGGTTTAATGTGAGGCTAGTGTGTGTGGAAGTACGACCAAGGCTGCGCTCGCACTGCAGCTGTAATGTTGAAATTCTGGTTCACATGTGATGCAGATTAGATTTTCTTTGTAAAAAGTGCAGACTGTGAATGCTGTCATTTCTCTTTCAAGCCCTGCTGCGGATTACAGTGTGTGCACACCTTTTTAGTGCTTAAGACCAGTTAAGGCACCAATGTTTGAGGTGTATTTATAGTTCTACCGGATTCTGCATGCAGATGCAACCTCTGTTGCGTGTGTGTGCTGCATCTCAGCAGAATAAAAAGTTATGCAAGAGAATGTTAAAATGGATGATTTGAACATTTCATTTTCCTAACCAGTGGATTCAGATTTTACCACTAAGTTGGGCTTTTTAGCTCTGAAGTCGCTTGCATAATGGACAAGAGTTTACAGGTTGGCTGGCCTTTTAAAGCAGCAGCAATAGTAGTGGCAGTAGTAATCATACCTCACATGCAACAGCCCGCGTTTTACCAGGGCTCTGGTCTCGACTGTCAAGTCTCCAGCCCGTTTATGTGTTTCTTTATGTGATGAGTTGCCAAGTAATTGTTCGTGCATATGTGAAAGTTAACACTTTACTAGGTGTAAATTGTGCAATAACAGGGTATTGATATTTTTAACAATCCATATAACACCTTCTGGAGAGCACGTGCTAGCTTCTCATCTGCATTACACACTTTATGTTTCTCAGTGTGAAAACAGCTGCAAAACTTCAGTTCAGTTCAGTTCAGTTCACCACAGGTTGACCTGAGGACATACCATCTTCATCTTTCTTCGTTCGGTTATGGTCACAGATCTGGTTTCCTCATATTGGAGTAATGCTACATGGTGCCGTCTTCTGTATGACAGGACAAGCAGATAGTAATAAAGATAATTAATTTTCAAGGACTTAACACGTAACAAAACACGACAACAATAATACCAACTAGCATCGGAGATGCAACATAAAAAGCAGTTTTGTGTAGAGGCCAACGTATACGAGGCACAACGACAAAGAAACTGCTTCATAATAACGGGTTGAAATAAAAAGCCTTGTTGCCTTATCAAACTCACTGCTGTGTTCCCTGAAGTTTAAATACTCCTCTAGTCATGCTTGCCCATCAAATCTCACAGTAGAAGCCTACAGAAACCTACAAAGGAAGACCAAATGCAAATTTTTATCATGTGTATTTATTTATTGTGTATGATATTTAGGAAGTCTTAAGATAGTTAAAAAATATAATTGCACAGTTCAACAGGGAGCTCACTGTTCCAGTGTTATTTGAGACACTGCAGAGAGATGGTAGCAAACACAGTGAACCAAATTATTCCCTTCAACAACTGAATGAAAGTAGCTGGAAGCATAAACAAATCAGCATTCAGCCCCCACAGCTCCTCTCTCTTTCTTCGTGTTAGTTGCTCATTGTCACAATAGAGATAGCAGATTTCGCTCAGTGACCTTCTGTAAACAGACGATCTAAACTTTTATACGTTCAAAACTGAATGGGTGTGAAAATGAAATGTGTACTAAAGATTTTAATACTTAGATTTCACATGTCTTTCATTGAAACCACTGTACGTCATGCTTTTAAGTTTGCTTTTTTTTTTTTTTAAGATGATGCAGGATAATGAGACAGATGTCACGCAGCATAGGTGTAAACAACAGTGCCAGAGTCGAGGATGCCATTGAAGCTCCATCCATTATGTTACATTTTCAGTTTTTGGTTGAAGAACTATGAAAGGGGCATGTAGCTACAAAGTTTTTGAGTGACTGAACAAAGACAATATAAATTGAATTGATAGAGATGACAGTGTAGTTGTCTTTGGACACTGTATACACTCCGAGAATCTTGTTTTTTATTCTTCTGCATCCATGTACACACCCTCTTTCCAGTTAAGTTGGGACTTAAATAAAAGGAGCATCCACCAAGGGTCGGTTTTTGCAAGAAAAGATGGGACGTGGCTCACAACTGGAGCAGAGTTTCTTGCACAAGGACACACCTTGTGCATGGGCCAGGATTTTATCCGCTGAGGAGTGAAAATTAAGTTCCAAGTTTATCAAGGTTTCCTACAGTATAACGGCAGGGCGGCAGTCTGCAAGCTGAAGCACAGAAGAAGCTGGGCGATGGAGCAATGTCCCTAAACATCAAAGTAAAGTTACTGTAGGATGGCTTCAGAGATACATAACCTGCCTTTTGGAGAGGTCCAGCCAGCGCCCAGACCTCAACCTAATAGAAATGCTGTGAAGTGTCCTCGAGAGAGCTGTTAACAGCAGACGTCCTGAGAGTGTGGCTGAAGAGTTCTGTAAGAAAGAATGGTGGACAATTCCTCCTCAACATTGTGCAGCATTAATCCACGACAGCTACTGGAAGTTCTTGATTTGTGAGTTTGTAGCTGCCAAAAGTGGTTCAACCAGTTACTAAAACCTCCACCACTCCGTACATTTAAATAGTCTGTTCAATAAAGAGATGAGAAATCATGACTATTTGCGCTGTACAAATTAGGAAATATGGTGTTGTTGATATTAAGGATTTTGGTGAAGCTCAGATCACATCTCATGACCAAATTATGCAGAACACCAGGAAATTGCCATTGTATTTTTACTCGCAGTCATTTGTTTTCAGCCCGAGTTTGTTCAGGTGTTGATGGAAGTACAGGTTTTTTTTTTTTGGACATTGATCATTGTGTTTTTGCAGCCTCATACAGTTGCAAAACAAGCCCTGGTTTAATGAAAATGGACCTGATTATTATATAGTTTATTACACAGATTTAAGAGCAGTTCAGGCGGCAGTAGATTGAAACATTTGTGAGTGGACGCCATCCTGAACCTTGACACAAACAAGTCCTGTTGGTACATCCCCTAATTTGTCCTTCGTGTGTGTTTGTTAAATGTTGTTTCCTGAAAATATTAAACTAATGAACCTTCTTTCATAAATGGCACTTTATAATGGCTGCAGCTTATGTACCGGGCTCTGTCTCTCAGAAACGAGGCTAATTTGTATTTTCATCGAGTGCCGCAGAGGCCTCATTTTTCACTGCAGCGGATGGATCTTTTTGTGAGCGTTGTGTGTTAGCAACACAAGGAGGGCTGAGGAGGAGAGGGGTGATTTGAGGTGAAATGTAAACAAGACTCGTCAGGAAGGATTAGCGTCCTGCAAGCGGCACGGCCTTGCGGCAGCACCCACTGCACTGACAATGGTCGCTTGTTTTTGCGGGTTGCCTATGCATTTAAAACATTTTGTGTCTGTGTGTTGTGTGTTCTTCCATGCTTTACTGAGTTTTCCTCAAACTACTACAGCGTGTATGTGGTTTTACAGATTAGGAGACTTGAGTTCATCTTTTGTCATGTGTGCATTTTTCCCCTCCTGGTCAGGATGTGAACAGTTCCCGACAGTAAATGAATGGCCTACAAAACCTATAGCCTCTCAAATGCTTTCAGCCTTATTTTTATCCACGGACGAAATAACAGGTTAATAGTAAAATTATATACCATGTCTTTTTTTAAACCTTGCTAAAATGATGGAAAAGCATATCCTTTGCATAAATGTTGCTGATTTTCTCCTAAAACTGGGCGGTTATGGTTTGTAACTTAAATTAGACTTGGTATCTGAAGGTTTAGGTTCACTGTCTAGTCTCCAGTTTTATTGTTCCTGATGTACAGGTGGAATTTAATCGCACGAGGTTATTGCAAATGTCAAGAAATGTATGCACATAGGATCATCCCTGCTCCCTAAATCCGGTTTTACATTGATATCTCCGATACTTTGGGCACCGAAACAAGTATTAAGTTGCATTATATGTGGGATTAAAGGGTGCTGAAAGAGTTTCTCAGTGATGTACAAGCTGAAGAAACTCTGTTAGCTGTGATAAGCCCCAATAAAATGCATAACTCATTGATTCCATCCTTGTGTTTGTTTGGATGATTATATTGGTCTTAAATCCATTTCTCATAATATTAAAAAGGTCTTAACTTTAATATTTGGCTTCATGGGTCATGTAGCATCCCTGTTAACGCTTCTCCACACACACTGTTTCATCAAACGTTGCAGTGTTTTCTGTTGCCATGGCTACCATCCCGCTGTAGCAAAACTAAGTGCGAGAGAAATGCCAACTGAGGACTTTGCAGATAGCAAAAAGAAAGGCATGAGTCCATTAGGCAGAAGTGAAAAGACGAATGTCAGGAGCGTACGAGACAAAAAGAGGCCGAGAGGGTCTGCGTAAATGTTAAAAAGTATTATCTATTTTCTTCAGCGCCAGATTCAGGGTTTATAGCAGACACTGTAATTGAATTTATTCAGCCGTAGGACTAGAATTTTATTTACTTTTTCTATTGATTTTTGTATAATTACAAAAATGATCCATTATTTAAAAGGTGTTAAAGGTGTGTAAAATTTAAAATCACTTTTATAACAATCTGGGTTTTCAATTATTTTATAATTTTTTGGATTATCATTCCCGAGCAGGAAAAGTGAGGGCTGGGCAGGGTATAGTGGGGTTATGATAACTTTAATTTTAAAGCTGGGCAACACTGTCAGTAATTGTTGTTCATGTGGTGTTGTTGTGCAAGGTGCATGCTTATTACAGGAGCTTTACATTTTTGAAGAATCTACTTGCTCAACCTGAAAAACTTAGAACCAGCTCTGGGAAATACAAAGATATTTGTGCTCATTTTGTTACTGACGTTTGTTGTTGTGCTTGCTCTCCTGTGTAGGTCAGTAAAAGCTGAAAATGAGTGCCGTAGGGGAAAGCCCCCTGGACCCTGCCACGCCAGAGTCACGCAAGAGGAAGGGCTCACCATGCGACACGTCAGGGCAAAGGTAAAAAAACAAGCCGTGTTTTTTGTTTGGTCAGCGCCACCGTATTACTAAGCGAAAAAAGAAAAGACTGCACAGCCACCTTTTGAACTTTGTGAAAAGTACAGAACAAGATGCAAAACAACTGATTGAGAAGGGAAACCTCTAAAAAGAGATGCAAAACGGCCGGGCAAAGATGCAACACTAACTCAACACAGGCACACAGAATGACCACAATGAGACACCAAAGGCCAGAAATGAGAAAACACAGTCTCAAAGACATGCAAAAAAAGAAAATATCACTATAACATCCCTTTGAACTGTGCTTCTTGATCTTTTGCAGCTGGGGTGGGGGCCTTTTACATCATACAATACTTCTTATTGTCTCATAAACACAAAAGTGGGACAGGTAGCATTTGCAGGAAAGTGGGTTTTAAGAATCAAAAGCCGCTGATCAGCTGCTGATAAGGTACTATTGATTTTAAAATCCTGCCTTCACATAATATCGCCATTCTGTGCCATTATGAATAGAAAAAAAGAGTTCCTTCTAACATAAAGATCCAAAATACTACTTGTAATAAAGAGAAAAAAAAGTTATCTACCATCCAAACCTATTAAAGAAAGACTATAGTTGGAGAGACAGACAGACGGACAGGACAGGTTCTTCTAGGTGGTGCACAGAGTCGTCTCGCTCATCTGTTTAGTTTTATCTGAGTGAAGGCTGCGATTCTGCGTGATGCTGTTTGTGGCCGTAAGGAAAGCCCGCGGGTCGTGTTATCGCAGGGTTCTGAACTTGATTCAGTGTAGAGGATAGATAAAGGTTAGAGTGAGGTTTAAGTGAGGGCACGCTGCTGGAACGGGGTGAATGTACTCTGTGTTCTGTGTGTTTGTGCATGTGCGAGCCTATAAGGAGCAATAGCTGATGTAAGCTGATGTAACAGCGAGCGTTTCTACACCGCTGACCTGCGCATTAACACAGCAGCTTCCTCCCCCTTTTCACCCCTCCCTCACTCCCTCGGTCACCACGCCTGTGTGTTCTGGCTGGCCAATGCGCTGACCTACTTTGCTGTTGTCGTCTCACTCACTCACACACACTCACATACTGTACACACACGTTTCTTTTTTTTTCGTGTTTACCACATACCTTACTGTAACTTGTCAGGCTGAGTGTTGTGTTACTGGAATATGGTGCAACATAACGCTGTGAAAGGTTCAAAGAGACTGAAGTAAGATTTAGTTGTTGTTGTTGTTGTTGTTTTAGTTTCGTTTTTGTGGAAGCAATGCTTAACGGTGGTCATTTAATACAAACAGATGAACAATTAAAATTGAATTTATGCAAAATCTAAAATTTGAACTGTGATTTGCTGTTGTGAAAAAAGTATTAATGCAACAGTATTTGCACCTGATCTCAAGTTTCACACGGTCTTTTTGACTCTGTAGCACTATGAAGCTCTTTTTCCCAAAAGTGGATTTGCCAGTTGCTGATCTACAGGTGGCGGCAACACATGTATGTGTGCAGATTGGGAGGACGGAGGATTTTAAAAAGCATTTTAAAAAGCATAAAATCCCTTTTACGGTACAAAAAAAGATGGTACAATCAGAGCTGCTCTCAGCGCATAACACGCATTTGTCGGCTTTTCTTGAAAGCTCGTCTCTTAACCTTCATGTAAATGGGAAAGCTTGGTTCTGGGAAACCGGGTTTCCCCAGCTGGATTTCCCTCGAAGAACACAGATTTCCTGTTCCCGTATAGGTATAAACAGTGGGCATTGTGCACATGCCTGACGAAGAGGAGCAATCAAAATAACACGAAGGGATGCCACCTCATTTTTAAATCAGAACCGTCACACACAATGGCATTGACAGGTCCTAAAAAAAAATCACTTTTCGCTGTGGAGGTTTTAAAATTCAGACTGTTCAATATGAGTTTCTCTCCCTGTGCTCTGTCACTATGCTGAGACACAGGCAGCAAAAAAAAATCTCAGTCAAAATCCGTGAGCCAGGTTTCCAAAATAAGTCCGAGACTGAGGGCAGATCAGATTACTTGTGCCCTGCATGTATACACAGATTTCCAGGAACCTGCTTTGCTAACTATATGTAAACTCATATCCCAATTCCCCCAGAAACAGATTCTTCTGAGTAACCTGGTTAGTTATGTGCTTGCAATGTTTAGCATTGATAAAAATGATTCATTCTATTTTATATACATGCATTCTTGTTTGCTGTCAGCACACATCACAAAGCTTTACCATAGAAAAGCTTTTAATATACGACCTTTAATATACATATGTGCATAAAAACACAGTGCATTACATTCATTAGAATGCATTTTTTCCTACTTACTGGTAGGAATGAAAAGAATCAAAGGTCTCCTGGGGCTGCCGCTCGACACACACACACACACACACACTCAAATACAGATCATCAAGCTGAACCAAGGCCAGAAACAACGTACATATTGCTTATGTCATGCTCACGAAAACAATTACATGACAGCTACTGAAAGGCCTCACAAATGTATTCATGCCTAAAGACTTTCCAGGCTTTTTGGTGCTGTGAAGCAAGTCAGAGCTAGTGACAGGACAGGGCCCCCCTCAGGGGCCAATCAGATCTGGCTTTTGTTCAGGTTCGGAAATTTTTCACAATCTGAAGTGCAGGAAGACTTTTCCTTTACAAGTTACTTGTAGTCAGAGTTTAGAATTAATGAAACCACTAATCAATAAATCTCTGTTAACGATTTAATCTGTTATGTACATTTGTCAAGAGAACTATATATCACTTTCTAGTTTTTTTGCACTTTTCTCGCTCTTGCTGTCTATCTCACAATCTTCCTCTTGGCCATTTCCATGTAAAATGTTAATTTATAAACTTTATTTGTGTCTGAGCACGTCCTCTTTACCAGTTTCCCATTTTTCTCTGCCTCTGTCTTTCCTCACAGTCACTGCCAACAGTTTGATTGTGTAATAACAATATTTCACCCTCAGGGGCTTATTCCTATTGTTAAAATCCCCAAACATTTTATTTTAAAAATTTAATAGGTATTTATTATGAATTCATTACATATTATTAACTTAATTCTGCAGTGTTGCGGTTTTATAGATCAAATTGCCAAACACAAAAAAACAAGTGTATAATAAACAGAAAAAGTAATTGTGATAACATTATGAATAACAAGTCCATTTGTTTTTTTTTTTGTTTGTTTTTTCAAAGGCATATTGTTTGAATTTCATGGTGTATTGTCATATGTGTCCGTTGTTTTTGTGGCAGTCTGGAGAAGCGGAGACGGGAGCTGGAGTGTCGCTACATCGAGGAGCTGGCTGAGCTGTTGTCAACCAACATGGGTGACATCGCTAGTCTCAGTGTCAAGCCCGACAAGTGCCACATCCTCAAGAGCACTGTGGACCAAATCCAGCAGATCAAGCGGCGTGAGCAAGGTGCGGGAACACGCAAACAGACACAGACACGTATAGAGAGATAGATACAATATATGTATGTGTACTTTGGAATTTTGTGTGTTTGAACAGTTGAATTGCAGATTTTTTTTATTTCATAAACACAAGTTTCACAAATCGCTCAGTGTTATTTAAGTTTCATTGAACTTCCCCCTCCAATATCAAACAGATGAAAATGTTGTTTTTCCTGTTATTATTTGCATTTTTAGAAATCAGTGGACTAACGTTGCTACTGCTTTTATAAAGAAATTGGATAAAAAGAAAAATGCATGTAGAGCAGCCCCATAGTCACTAGATGTTTGCCTTTAACTGCAGCCATGTGTTAACATTGAACATTTCTGTGTGTCTGGATGTAGATTTCTGATTTGTGTTTGTTTCCTCATGACAGAGAAAGCGGCTCTTCTGTCTCCAGATGATGAGGTGCAGAAGAGTGACATCTCTTCTAGTAGCCAGGGGCTGGTAGAGAAGGAGGCACTGGGGCCCATGCTGCTAGAGGTGAGCAAACATGCACGGTCTCACACACACACACACACACACACACACACACACAGAAGATTTTCACTCGACACGCAGTCTTGTCTTTTTTTTTTTACTCACCCGATCTCATTCTCCTTCCTGTTCAGGCTCTTGATGGGTTTTTCTTTGTCTCCAACCGGGAGGGCCGAATTGTCTTTGTTTCTGAGAATGTGACAAGTTACCTTGGATACACCCAAGAGGAGCTGATGACCTCAAGTGTCTACAGCATCCTCCATGTGGGAGACCACGATGAATTTGTTCGCAATTTGCTGCCCAAAAGCCTGGGTGAGTGAGTGAGTGTGGGTTCTAATTGTGTAAAAGCAATCTGCCATGTGATTCTTCATTTTTTAGATTTAAGATGCCAGTAGCTTTTTTTTTTTTTTTTTTTAAGATATTCCATAATTACATTTTTAGACTCTTCATATTTGACACTTTCTATGCCAGTGAAAACCATTAGCAGGCAATAAAGCTCAAAATGAGTTTTGGCAGCAAAAGCAGGACAGATAATTAACTTGTATTATTGATGGAAAATATTTTAGCTGTGACAAATTGTAAGAGCCATGAAGAAATGTAGGAGGATGAGCTGTGGAGATTTTTAATTAGTATGCTTCTAAATGCTCTGTGCAAAGCTGCAAAATGTTTTAGAGGAGAGCAGCGGTAAAGTGTCAGTAGAATGGCAGCGTGCGTGTGGGTGCGTTTGAGGAGTGAGGGAGGTGCGAAACAATGACTTTCATCGGTGGTTTCGTGTTATTTTCATTTTTAGCTACAACCTTGAGCAGTTATGAGGGGGAGACTGAGGGGCAAAGAAAAGCAAATATATTTTCTGTTGATTTTGTGATCTCTGGTTTATTCCTCACTGTTTATTACAGCTCAGATTTCTCCTTTGAAGCGACGATCTCCAAAGTTTCACTCTTTCAAACAACTCCGAGATAAAACAGATTTTTTTCCCAGCACCGAAGCTGTCCTCTATGCGTCTTGGCATTTTTTGGGGGGTGCTTTGATTTATAAACAACACAAGACATGAGCATTAACTTTGTCACTTCATGTCGTGCCATCAGTGAAACATCTGTGATTGGGAGATGTGTTTATCTCTGGTCAATAACTCTAAAGGCTCTTTATAGAAGATCACCATGGAACAGATTAAAGCCAAGTCGAACTAAAGAACTACGTGTTCTAGTTCCACAAACTTTGCTGTACATCCCCTCATACATTTTAAACAGGATGTCCAAAACTTTGGGCAAAAAAGACTTTACAGGTTTTATCAAACGTCTCCTTTGGTAATTTTTTTTACATACAATCACTAATATTTAAGCATCTCATATAAAGCTTCCTTCTTGTATCCCTTTCTCTCAGGTCTGCCCAGCACCTAAAAAGCTTTTTCCCCTTATTTGTGTTTCTGCTCTTCGTTGGTCTAGTAAATGGAGTGCAATGGCCACAGGAACCTGGGCGAAGGAACAGTCACACCTTTAACTGTCGCATGCTGAAGAGGCCACCAGACGAGGCGGATTCAGAAAATCTCGAAGCTCGGCAGCAGTACGAGATCATGCAGTGTTTCACTGTGTCCCAGCCTCGGACCGTGCAGGAGGAGGGAGATGGTACGTGCGAACTCACAATGAGCGCAGGCATTTACTGCTTTTGCTTTTACGATTAATCTGAATAAATGTTGCACAGTTTTAAGGATAGCTGATTGGAATGTAATGGGAAAAGTTATTTCTTGCCACAATTTGAAACCTGCTTTAAATTTCTTTAAAAACTGGCATGTCGGCGCCGCACTGTGGTGTTTTTTTCATTAATGTTATTCCCAAACTGGAAACTGGCTAGTGTTGATTGTAGAGTTAGAGCCTGTGGAACAAAACACAGCTGTGTGTGAATCCGCTACTACAATTTTTTTCCCTTCTTTTATATAGTTTCATTTTGTTCCAATCCTTTTCCTTAAGCCTCATCAGAAACAATTTAACCAACAATAAGTGGTGAAAGTCTAGGGATCCCTCTCACATCACATTTCCAACCCCCTAACACTCTTATTTTTAGGAGGTCAAACTTTTGGTCCTATTTTTCTCCAGTTGACTGCATGTGGCAAATAAAAACCATAAAAACCAACCACTCAAGCTAAAACCATCAGCTTTAACCACCTCTTGCGTCATTGTAGATACTGATGTGTTCCTCCAGCTAAATCGCCTCCTAAAGATTCATTTTGTTTCTCTTTTTGGGTTTTAAGATTTCGATAATTTTCACGTCAAAATAGTCCATATAAATCCTATTAAAATTGCTCAAGTTAACAGTTTGGTTCCATTTTAATAGTATTTTAATATTTTGAAAGATTCGTAAGTTTTCGTTTTTCTTTCCTCGCAGGACTATCTTAGGAATTTGTCCAATCCAACGATAATCTCTTTCATGCTCATTTAAACAATGTGATATTCCATTAATACTTCCCCTACAGCTTTTCTAATCGTCTCCTTCTTTTACGTGTGAGTAGAAGTTTTTAAATGGCCTTAAATCAAGGCTCTGGAAGTTGAACGAATTCTTGAAGGACATGCCATACTTTTTTGGAACCGCCGCTGCATCGACCTTGATAAAACTGTGTGATTTAGTTCCCCTGTTGCAGATGCATTGTGCTTCTGAGCCTGATCTATGTTAGAATGTTACTCACAGTATTGTGCTCCTTTCAGTTTTTGTGAAGTCTCTGTGTTGTTTGTGAGCATCACTGATATGATTGAGAGCTCAATCACAGAGACCCAAGATCAGTTCAAACACCTTTTTTATTTTTTACTGACAATTTGTGTCTGAGAGGGGCATTATAAAGGTTTGAGGAACTATTTTGTGTAAGTTAGATTTTAAAGTAAACTGAATATCTAATCTAGCCGCATAAACCTTACCACATGTCTCTCTTCAGACCTGCAGAGCTACCTGATCTGTATAGCCTGTCGAAGTCCTCGCACGCAGCCGGTCAGCACTGAGTCTTTCATCACGAGGCAGGACCCCACAGGTAACACGCTTGCACAGAGGTGTTTCCAACATCAGTAAAAAGGGGAAATGGCCCTTTCCCTGGACATGTTGTTGACATCACAGGAAAATTGCAAAAATATGCATCAAATTTCATAAAGTTCTGCTCATTTATTTATTTTAATATATCTGAAAAACAAAAATTTGAGAGGGTGTGAAACTGAATGTGTGGATGCTGCTGCAGATGCTGAAATTAGTGCAGACTGACCGTGTGTGTGTGGTGCTTTCCTTCAGGGAAGATCATCTCCATAGAAACTAGTGCTTTGCGAGCGACAGGCCGGCCTGGCTGGGAGGACCTGGTCAGGAAGTGCATCTACGCCTTCTTTCAGCCGCAGGGCAAAGAGCCCTCCCACGCCAAGAAGCTGCTGCAGGAGGGTGAGCGGCCACAGTCAGCTGCTCATTGACACGCTTCCTGACAGTTTTTGTCATAGTTTGCAGACTTTCAGCTCTCCTTCATTAAACTTACAGTAACTTTTCTTACATTTATGTAGTGCAAACTTAGATACTGTACAGATTCACATTTAGGCTGTGGAATAAAAGATTGTAAAGGAGAATTGAAGAATTATAGCAGACAAAATAAGCAACAAAAAAAAATCTATAAAAGATTTCAAAATCATTCAGTGGCTCGAAGTTAGTTTTCTTTTATATTAAATAATGAAAAGCAGTGAATCCTTGCATTTGAATAGCTGAAACAAATAAATGTTCAGTATTGTGCTTTAAAAATGACTGAAACTATTAATAAATTACTGAAATAGCTACAGAATTATTAAGTATGCATACATATAGGGAAGGAAAGGGCAGAAACCAAACAGGAGATAAAATCAAAGTGTAAACACTGTGTTTGCCTCTTCCTGTGTGTGTGTGTGTGTGTGTGTGTGTGTGTGTGTATTCCCAACAGTGATGACCCATGGCACAGCAATCAGCCCACTGTATCATTTCACATTAAGTGACGGCACCCCACTCAGCGCTCAGACCCGCTGCAAGTTCTGCTGCCCTCCCAACCCTGATGTACAGCCCTTCATTATGGGCATTCACACTATTGACAGGTACTGTCACATGCTGACGTCAGCGTGTCTCTGCACATCAAGATCCGTCCTGCGTCTGATTGTACCGTCATCTGTTGCGTGCAGTCACTTGTAACTGTGTGCTACACAAAGGCTGTCAATCAAACAAAACAGCCTCTGTGGCAGGTGGACTGGGCATAGGAGGAAATAACATTGTCTCTTTATAGTTTCACACTTAGGCTTTTTAGTGTTTACTAAAGTGACTATATAAATATGGGTTAAATATTTACACCAGCTAACTAAGTGTAACTAAAGTGACAAAGATTCACTGACATAATAATGTCAGTTAGTTTTGCTGGTTGCAGGTTTGTTTCACATAATTAGCACATCGTACAATAAGTTACAAAATTTCTTACCAAACATAAACAGGGCTAACATGATCTTACATTTATTTAGTCAAGTTCAGATGTCTGCTGCTGCTGTGTGTGCATACAGTATGTGTGTGCTCACTATGTTTTAACTGTTAGAAATTAAACAGAAAGAACAGTAAAATAATAATAATAGGCTTTAGTTCTACCGCACCTTTATCACACATCAGTTGTAAACAAACAATACCTATCAACAATGAAACTTATAATACAAACAATAAAACCTGATAAAACATTAAAAAACAGAACACAGTAATAAAACAGGGGTTTTTTTTTGTTTTGCGCTTATTTCTTCGTTTTCAGGTAACAAAATGATGTCACCTTTTTTGGACCATTGCCAGTTTGCACCACTAAACTCGGATGATGATGACATATGAACTTTGCTGTGGCACACACAGAGTTTCTTTGCTGTGAAAATCGGAATAACATTTGAAAGTGGGATACTGTAAATCTGAGCCCAGTAGTTCTCTGATTCCACGTCTTTCATTTTTTCCTGTCTCTCCTAGGGAACACAACACTGCTAGCTCTCAGGAAAACACTAACCCCAGCCTTCCACCGACCCTTGGCAGCCTTGCCCAAACTCCCTCTCGCTCCACAACCCTTCCTCCCAGCAGTAACTTAACTCCAGGCTCAGGCCTCGCCACAGCAGGCCTTCACCCCAACAACAGCAATGCCTCCTCCCATGGACTTAACCCCCCCACACCTACAGGCTACCTGACGCCCAGTCGGACATGTCCCCAGACAGTCAACAGCCCCTCTCCTCTGAGCAGCCCACTCACAGCCACCCCTACCTCTTTTATGTCACCCAGGATGCCACGGGCCAGTCCTGGGTTAGGGGGAAGTCCCCGGGTACCGGGGAACCCCTTTTCTCCCTCAACACCAGGCCTCCATTCTCCAGCAGGGGCACTGAGCAGTGGGGGCAACCTCAACGGGCAGCAGTCTGGCAGCGACAGTAATAGTAGTGGTGGGTCAACAGGGTCCTTCTCCCTGTCCTCTCCTGTCCTCCAGAGACAAGCCAGTACACCCACCAGCTCCTCTGCTCTGCCTCTATCAGCCAAACCCCAAGAAGGAGGAGAAGGAGGGGGAGAGGACTCTATGAAAGCCCCCCTTCCTTCCGCCTCACAGCTGGGTAACCCAAGACTCAATCAGCTCCTGGAAAGCAATGGTACAGGAGCTGAGCCAATCAACAACAGCATCCACTGCACATCATCACCTCATCCTCCTAAACCCTCTCCCGCCCCTCAGTGCCCTGCCTCTCACAGTACTCTAACAGAACGACATAAGATCCTCCACCGGCTGCTCCAGGACAGCAGTCCCAACGATGCCCTCGCCGCCACTGAGGAAGGAATCAACAAAAACGAAGTTGAGATCAAGAAGGAGCCACCCACCAGTCCGGCACTGACCTCAGCACCTCCCAGGTCCAGCTCCAGAGAGCCACAGGACCACCAGCTACTCCGTTTTTTGCTGGATACAGATGAGAAGGTGACAATAAAATAAACCTTTGCTTTTCTCTCGCCTTCGTAACTACGTGTTTTCTGTTCCATAAAATTTCAGCTCACGATTACCTGTAAGCACAAATGCCAGAAATTCAAACTCTGGAAAACACTAACTGAAACTAACTTTTGTTTTTGAAGGACTTGGGGGACCTGCCACCTCCATCTGCTCTCACCCTGCAGACAGTCAGGGTAAAAGTGGAGAAAAGAGGCAGCAGAGAAGGAGCCGCCTGTACGGGGTCCACTCTTGCATCAGGTGCTGCATCCAAACCTGTTTCCAACAGTTCAGCTTGCATCAGTCCGAAGTCGAGTCCTGTTGGAGAGAACCGCCGGAACAGCCGCAATGACAGCAGAGACTCCGCGGTATAGTTATTCTTAATATTATGGTGGCAGATTCCTCTCTATTGCTGCACTACTCCTCAAAATTTCACTCGGTTTTATCACAAACAACAGCTATCATAATGCTTTGTCTTAGTTGATCTAAGTTTGCAGAGGTTCAGCTGTAATATTTTTAATGGGGACAAACTGGTCCAATTTGATTTAAAAACAAATTCAATATACATAGTCACTTATCTGTACTGCAGAATAGAAATAGACACAAAAGTAGAATTGCAAGTTTGGGAAAGTTTATCTTTACTATATTTGTTGTCACTATATCCATAAACGATGATGAGCTGTAATAACGCAGGACATGTTTTCTGCCTATCCGTTTCTTTTGTGACTCAGATGTTTCGTGATATGGTTTTCAAACATCCTGAAAAACCAGCGAGTTTCTAGACCAGCTTTTTTCTGTCTTGCAAAAGCTGGTAAAAAATGAAAGAAATGTTCTGAGAAATGTTGTTCTCATCGTTTGCTTTTGCTGAAAGCGAATGTCAGATCTCCATAGTTGGCAGCTGAAATGAGGGTGTGTTCAGGGGCCAGATGAGGTTAGGACAGCAGTGTGAGAGAGATGAAAAACTCTGAACACCCTAAAATGTTTTGGACTTTTGAATGCTACCCAAACCGCCAGAGGTTCGAAGGTGGTGATGAAAACCTAAAGCTCAGCTAAAGCCGTTGCTGAACATCAGCCCGACACCTACAAAGTAAATTAACCGATTCTTCGCACATAGATATACCCAGAAATGTTTGCCAGTCATGGATTTTCACTTTTAAGCATTTATAATTAAATGCTGCTGAAGAGCGGAGCACACAGCATCACATGGTTGCTTTTAAATTTACCCAGGAAGTTGGGCATTAGAATTATTGACTTGAATTTTGCGCCTGCATTGGCAGTTGTGTGACAGCTGTTCTAAATCATGTTGAATGTGTATGGATGTGTATTTTCTTGGACTTTGTCTCCACCTTTGTGTCTGTCCATCTCTCTCTTGTCACATCATTTGACCCTTTCTCACACTCATTTTCTTTCGTTGCTATTACACCGTTCGTTCCTCTGTCACGTCTTCCTCATGTCTGCCCTCTTCATTCCTTTCTGCTTTGCTCTCTGTTTCAAACACTCAGGTGTCTGGGGGCCTGGTTGACGTGGACCCTCTCACCCAGCTGCTGCCTGGCCTGAGAGGCACAAGCGGGGCCAAACAGGGCAGTGAGGATGCAACAACCCCTGGAGGAGGCCCCCAGCTCCAATCTCCAAACCCCCAATCCCAGCCCCCAGCACAGCTCCAATCTCCTTTGCCTCAGCTTCAGTCGCCTCTGTCTCAGCCTCTTCCACATTTACATTCGCCATCACCCCAGCTCCACTCCCCTTCTCCCCAGCTCAAGCTGCAGTCCCCACTCAGCTCCAGCCTGGTGAGGCCAGCACTCCCCGCAATATAAATGTGAAGAGAGAGCCTCCCGGCACTCCTAACAGAGGTACAGTTTCAAAGTCATGTGGGCTCACAAAGCACCTGTGTAAGGCTGCTTCATTTCTTAATCATTATTACAAAATAACTTTTGCATTTCTTATTGCACTTTTTGAAGCAGCAACATTACAAAATAAATATTTTTATCTATATATTTTTTTCTCTGTTAATTAATTTTATTATTTTGGTGTTGTTGCTGTTTTTAGTGATTGTAGTAGTGTTGTTAGTGGTAGTACCAGCATCAGCAGGAGCAGTAGTGATGTTCAGTATAGTCCTGATCCACAAAGATCTGGATTGATTAATTAATTAATAATTAATTGATTTACCTACACACTGATAGGCTGATTGCCCTCTACTGGCAATATTTAGGCATTGCAATGTCAGCTGACCAGACGTACAATACAGCCACAATAATTTGTTCTCCTCCTTTCCACAAAACCACAGAACAGTGCACAGTGTCATATATCTATGCATGTCTCAGATTGTATATTAAACACATTACGCGTCGTTGTTTTTGATTTGTTTGCCTTTAGCTTGTGTGTTTGTCTTTTTCTCAGGGTTGAGTGATGGCAGCCCAACTTCTGGTTGCATCCTCCAGAATCAGTCATCTTTTGACTTCTGCAATCCCCCCACACCAAGCCAGACACAGCCCCAGGGACAAGGAGACCCCTTCCAGACCCCGAAAGACAGCAGTCCCTTTGAGGAGACAGAAGTTATCAACCCGTTCAGTTCAAGCACTGGTACAAACCTGCACCTATTCTACAGCCTGTACTGCAGTAACAGTTTCTCGTGACAATGTACTGGAAATGTTATGGAACAGTCTGATGAAATTTGAGGGAACCTTGTTAACTGTGTTAAATTTGTTTTCAGGCCTCGCTAAGATGGATGGGGGAGATTCCCAGTTCCAGCCTCTGGCTCTGTCCGACACCTTGTCTTTTGATAGTCTTGGAACACCTTTACAGGCTCCTTTGGCATCACCACAAGAGTAAGTATGATTATGCTCTATATATCCAATCTGTGTAATTCTGATGACACATTGTGTTCATCTGTGTGAGCAGGCAGTGTGTGCCCTGTACGTTGGATGAAGTGCTCGGCCCTCCAACTACTCCTGAAGGCCGAAATGATGAGAAGGCTCTGTTAGAGCAGCTCGTCTTCCTCCTCAGCGGGACAGATGAGAGTGAGCTGGCTGAGCTGGACAAGGCCTTGGGTATCGACAAACTTGTGCAAGTAAGTGCGTGGTGAAGATTGTGATACTCGAGAGCAGTATCAGGATCCTCAGTAATTGTGAAATCTTGCTATAATTAGTCAAAACAAACAAAACAGTTGGTCACTAGAAGTGTTGGCAACCTCTGCTGGCCTCAGATCTGCCTTTTTGTGCCACCAAGCTGCATTTGGCAAAAAAAAAAAAAACCCTGCTGGCGTGCTTTCAGTGGGATGTGTTTTCACTTTGCAAGTAATCCCAACTATTACACCAGTTCTCCTGCTCCAATTACAACAATTCTTACTTCATTCCTAGTTTAAATTCATTTTGGCCGTGTAGTTTTGAGTATTAGTTTCTGGTTCATGTAACAAAAATAGTGATGATGATCCTAATGGATGAGCTCTTTTCACTTTGTCCCGTTTTGTTTCCTCTCTTTCTAGGGTGGTTGTTTTGACCCTTTGCCTCAAAACTTCCCAACCCAGCAACCCACTGCCACCCCAGTGTCCATGGATCCTAAGCTCCCCACCTACGCCTCCCAATTTACACCGTCTCCACAAGCTCAGTTTCCTCCAGAGGTGACTGCAGTGGGCCCCCAGGGTCTGGCTTTTGGAGCCCCTCGAGGGGCTTTCCCCAGTGGGACTACGGGAATGGGTCTGAGGCCAGGCATGACACGACCACAGGGAATGGGCCAACAGCTCAGGCTGCCACCCAACCAACTGCGCCTGCAGCTGCAGCAGAGACTGCAGGGCCCGCAGCAGGTGAGGACACAGAGGCGCACGTTGTTTTGGTCATATTCTTCATGTCCCGATGCCTTTTTCTGTATTAGATGGAAGACAGAGCTTCTATAACAAAATTTGAGTTTAAAGCATTTCATGTGAGCAGTTATTGAAGTTGACGCACAGACTCCTAAAGTATGAACTGACTTTTTCCCTTCAGCAACTTTGCTATTCAATATTTTTTTTACATATTTCTAGTGTTTTTTCGTGCAGCTCGGTGTCAGTGTAATGTATTATAATGAATTAAAATTCTTTTTGTCAATATTGATTCGAATGCTATTAAAAGATCTGTTTCTTTCTTCTCCCTTATCACCGCTAATATCCTGTCTGCATCCATGCAGTCGTATTTTCTCTGCCTTTGTCAATAATCACATTCATCCTCCTGCCATATTAAAAATAAACACCTGTCTGACATCTGTTTATTTAATTTTTCTCTGTCACTCTTTCTCAGCTCCAGAACAGGCTGGCAGCCATGAATACATTTCCTGCAGGGGCTCAGCATGCAAACATGGGGATTCGGCAGGGGGTTCAACAACCTCAGATGCCCTCACAAGTGAGTCACAGCTGCAGCACACACAGCCGCCCTCCCCAAAACCACTGTTCTCTACAGTATCTGAAAGATTACTGAAAGAAATTGTTTATAGGTTACGCTCGAGTTTTTCTGTATTTACATTGAATCCGTGTCACCTTTCTGTTTTGGTTTTATGTCAACTAAAATGCTCTGGTGTATCATCCAACCGTTATGTTCTTGTCTCTGCAGCCCCCATTGAATGCCCAGATGTTGGCCCAGCGTCAAAGGGAACTTTACAGCATCCAGCACCGCCAGCGCCAGCTTTTCCAGCAGAAAGTCATGCTGATGAGACAAAACATGGCCGGTGCTCCGACTGGAACCGTGGGGCCAGTCGGAATCGGCAGGGCCCCAAAAGGCCCCACCACAACACCTCAGCAACAGCAGCAACAGCAGCAGTTCAACTTCCCGCCTGGGTACAACCCGTTGACGGGAAACCCCCCTACCTCACCAAGTCATTTCAGCCCCATTTCCGGGGGCCCTGTGGACAACAAACTGTCCGGCAGAGTTCCTGTGAATAACCAGACGCTGATGGGCGGCGTGCAGGGCCAGTTCAGCAACACCGTGAACTCCTCAATACAGCAGGGCTTGTTTCAGCAGTTTGGAGGGTCTGGTGAGTATGAGGAACCACAGGTGACCCCAGTCACTGTCCACCACATTTTCACATCAAATCAAACATAAGATGAAGCATGTAGTTGGGATTATTCTAAATTATTTAATATCTTGTTTGCACAGTTATTACAGTTTTTCTTTTATCTTGTTTAAGTTAAACAGAAGTGTACATAGGTTCTTTGTTCCCTGTTGCTATTGCTGCTGAATCACAAGAATTTTGCCACGGTGGGATAATGAAAGTCATGTCTTATCTTACCTTATCTTATCAGCAAAGAAAATCTAAAACCAGTCTGACTCCTCAATAGAAAACTAAAGATTTTATTTGTTGATAAAATATTTATTGGTTTTTGGAGAAGAAGGACAATAGCTTGGTCAGAAGATGGGGGTGAAATCGAAATGCACAGGACTAGCAGTTTAGTACAAAATGAACAACATTTTATAAACATCAGGTTGTTGCTCATAAACATTCTGCGTTGCTTTTTTTTTCCTCTTTTGTAGCTATGGTCCAGCAAGACCCACCGTTCCCTCCTGAGATGAGCCCGACCAGCCCGCTGTTGTCACCTCAAAACTCAACCTCCCAGAGTCCTCTGCTTCAGCAAGCCACACCTCTAGGCTACCAGTCACCAGACATGAAGAACTGGCAACAGACCAGCATGAACAGCAACAGGTTAGGCAGTTTGCACATTTGTTGAGGCGTGTGCAGACATTACGAAGTGTAAAATCCCTCTACATAACGTAACCTCGTTACCGTCATCAGAAATCGCTTAGAACGGAAGGAGATATTTTTCTGAGAACGACTGATTTCTGTGCCGTGTATATGGAATGTTGTCGTCGTTGTTGTACACATGACTGACTCTATTCTGCACAGGATCAGAGGTTTCTGCATAAAGCGACACCTCTCCATATTTAAGTCCTCTCAAAGTCAAACTAAACGCTTTTTCACACCTACTAATTTTAGTCCAGTTTAATCGAACTCTGGTTCGTTTTCCTCCTTGGATCAGTTCATTTGTGCAGATTTAAACTCAGCAATGGCTCTCAGGTGCAGAACAGAAGAACCGCAACTTGGCCCTTTGATGGATGCCATCTCGCTGTGAACAAGCTTTTTTTTTTTTTTTTTGTGGTAAAAATGTAATCTGAAACAACATGTTGACAATAATTTTTGGTTTGCGTGTCGTGCACTCGATGCTCTGTCATTCTGCTCAGCCGTGGAAAAACAAACCAGGCAGCAGCGTCAGCGTCTGCTATACAAATGCTCAGTTAAAACCTAAACCATCCTTCCGTAACAGTGGCCAGTTTTCTACAGTGCCTGTTAACACACTGCGTATACAGCATGTGTAACACGTCCTCTCCTCTGCTCCTCTGCCACAGCCTGTTCAGTCAGTCAGGGCAGAGTACAGGGCCGGCCTTTGGCCAGCAGGGGGTCTACAACAACATGAGCATCACTGTCTCCATGGCTGGAGGCTCTGGTGGTGTTGGCTCATTACCTCCCATGGGGCAGCAGGTTGGCATGAGCAACAGTAACCTCAGCAACGTTGGCTCAGTGTGCAGCGACCAGCAGGTTAGTGCTTGTTAGTTGTCATCGTGTGGTTAGTTTCCTGTCTAGTTATGACATTTAGAAAGTTAAGTCTTAAGGTGGAGCTTATTTTCATTGCGTTTATAATGCGTAGCTTACTAAAATATATTTATTATTTTGTAAGTAGATTCTTAATCTGACAAGCTACCTATTAAAATATATTCTTCTTAAATTTTGCTAAGAATATAATAATCTGATTCAGAAAAATTGCCAAAGAAACAAATTTAACTGGTTGCTGGTTTGAACGTCGTGTGTGTGTTTCTGCAGGTGCAGCAGGTTCAGGTGTTTGCAGACGTCCAGTGCACAGTGAACCTGGTTGGCAACGACTCCTACCTGAACCAGGGCTCCATTGGGCCTGCGGCTTCCCAAAAGGGGCCCGGACCACAGGGCCCCCCGAACAACCAGGCCCAGCAGAAGAGTCTCCTCCAGCAGCTGCTCACCGAGTGAAACCTCCCACCCCTTCAGCTCTCCTGCTCCCTCTACTTCTCACTTCTTACGCCTCCTCCTCGGAGGTCGGTGCACCAGACCCATTGCTGTCTCTGTCTCACCTTTTGGATGGATGGATGGATGGATGGATGGATGGATTTGGACAGACACAGAGTAGGCTCAGAGAGGTCTGGCTGTCGGTGGAGTTGCGCAGCCTAACCACTTCTGTGCGCGGGGATTCGGGACCGGTTCTTTTACCGCCCAGTACTTAAAAGTCAAACTCAAGTCAGAAGGAGCAGCAGTGTATGTAAACCTGCCTGTCTAATCTGTCTGACAACCTGTCTGTCTGCCTCAGCCTATTAAAGGCAGTGTTGTCTTGCTGCTCATTCCTTGGTGACCTACTTCCTGCTTCCTGACCCAAGAAAACAACTGCGACATCATTGTAGATTTGCCAAGTTGTCGTCACTGTCAAATCAGGGCCGGCCTCCTTTCGTTTGTTTGTTTCAGTTTTTTTTCTGATCGGACGGTTTTTGTTGGGCCGTCGTCGCAGCAGCAGCAGCAGCAGCAGCGCATCTTGGGAGCATGAGTTGCGGCATACAGCTGCACTCAGCGTTTCAGTGTGTGGGGGGTGTTCCACACAGCAGCACCTCTGGCTTTTTTTTTTATTTTAATTTTGTTTTCCTCTACCTGTCTCTCAGCGATGTGGGAATGTTAAGGTTTCAGACCTCTGTGGCATTGTGGGATAGAAGCTCAGTATCAGCTGGTTCTGTGACTGTCTCTCTTTATCAGCTACAGTGCCTGGTGGAAGTTTGAGTTTTCCCAAGCTCTGCTTCTTCTTCTACATATTATTCTATTATGTCTTCTGTTTTAATATTTTTGTTGTTGTTGATTGAATTGTTTTGTTTGTAAAAAAAAAAAAATCTTCTGCTCTCACCATCATCATCATCATCATCATCTTCATGATCATCAGAACAAGGTTTGTCAACAGCCAGAACGGACGGATGAACGGACGGATGGATGGATGGGAGACAGACGGGATGCTGCTCAGTTTGGAACTCACGTGTCTTTCTCCTCTAGGAGAAGGTTTAATTTTTATTGTTTTCAAAGTATAAGAAAAGACTGTTATGATTATTTAACTGTCTGTCCATCACATTTTACCCTCCCCCCACCTCAGCAGCTGTGAATACAGAGCCCTGTAGGGTTCTTTCTCTCTCTCTCTCTCTCTTTTTCTGTGGATCTTTCATGCTATCTCTCAGCCTATCAGTGTTGTTTGCCATGTGCACCGTGCAGGCGGGTAGTATTGTACAGTACAGAAGGACAAAGACTTGGGGATGAGCTCACCCTTCTCTTGTAAGTGCTTTCCATTTTTCAAAAAAAAAAAAGAAACGAATTGATAACTCAGAGCAGCAAAACTATGTATAATGTGATTGGATCCAGGTTTTTCTTTTTCAACCCAATGTTTCTGGGCATCATGGTCTTGTTATAACGCTAATTATTGCAGCGGAGGACAAAGTTATTCCATCTGCCTAAAATGTGAAAAGTCGTTCACTTTTAAGCAATTGAGTTCAAACATAGCTAGGTCTCACTTCCTGTGGCGTCCCATTCGGCGCCTACAAGTAGCCACACTTTCTGAAAAAAAATCGTTGGATTGCTGTGCTCGCTCTCTCTCGCTCTCGTGGTAACCAGGGAGCTAGTTAGCTGCCTTTTTCTTGCTTTCTCCTCTTTTTATTCTTATGTATGTACAATACTTTCGAGAAAACTTTTCAAACAGTACATTTGTGTTGTGTAACCATTGTATAAAAAAAAAGAAAAGCATAATAATACCTTCTCTGCTGTGATTACGTGCTCCGTGGTGCCGAGCCGCATCCACACCGCCCGTAGTTGCAGCAAAAAGACGCGATTTTGCATATTGTTCCTATATAATGACATTTAAGTAGAGCCTTTAGTAATAGAAGTTGCTAACAAAGATGTGATTGATAATTTAAAGATGTCATGGAATTGAATCAAAACAGGATGGGGTTGAGTCACAAAAAAATACATATATTTTTATTGTTTTTAATTGTAATTTTCTCCATACCTCCTGCAAATCAGTTTTTTTGGAGATTCAACCCTCCTCTTCTCTCGACCTCTGGTTCCCCTGATGAAGACCTCACTCCCCTGGCTACACACATACACCGTTTTCTGTTTACTACTGTTGCTCAGTCAGACACTGTCTCTCTCCGAGATAACAGACCTCTGCTAACAAAATAAATCACACGCAAATGGTGTGTGTGCTACGCTGAGCGCACACCGTGCCAGGAATTTTGAGAATCTCAAACCCTGCAGAGACGTTGCCTCGAAATAGTCTTTACATGATTAAATGTGAAGATCCACAGACACACGAGCTTCACGTCAGGCACGTTTTAATGCATATATCAACGTTTAGGCCCCAGACACTCTTCCCAAAGGTTTAGGTTTGCTCAACTAAATCTGCTCTTTCTCCGTTTCTTTTTAAACAGGACTAATTTGATCAGAGAACATCCAGTGATTTTAATGTCCACCCCTTAGTGTACTTTCTTTTTGGGCCTCGAGTCAAGATCTGCCACATCTGTCCTCTAGCACAAAATGGACGTTCTCTGATTCAACTATTCCTGTGTGACTCTCTGTTTCTCTTTCTCCCTGTTTTCCTTCTGTGGTGAAGCATTTGGAGTGGAATCTGTGGAGAGGGTTTTGCATACAGCGCAGACCTCACATTCAGGTATTAGACCGAGTCTCATAACTACATAGTTCATCACGCGCATTAGGTCAACAGCACGCAGTCCGATGCTGCTCCGTTGGAATAGGGCTTTTCCTGTGTACTGTTTTGACAGCGCTACTTCACCATATGCAACATTATAGAGGGATAGTATGCAAGGTCAACATTCCACCCACCAACTCCTCCGATGTTGTGTGATGTGAGAACCACTGTGTGCTCTTTGTTGGCGGATTCAGACACATTTCTGTGCAGATCCAGACGATGTATAGCCAAACAGTGGCACAGGAGCAGTCACAGCGTTTGATCTTCCTTTAGAATTTAAGTCCAAAACACACAGAGAGGAAAAAACTCTTGGATGTAATTAGAGGACTTTTTAATATGGAGTTTATTTTAATTTTTTCCTTTGTGTATATTTATTAGAATACATGTAGGATTTTGAACACCTGTTTATTACCTCACGACCTTTTGACCACGTTTTCACACTGTGAGCAGCTTGTTTGGATTGACTGCAGGTCTGAGGACCTATGTTAGTCTAGTTTTCTGTAACTAAATGTTAATCAGATTTTTTTTTTTTTTTCTGCTTCACCCTGGGCTTGACCTGCTTAAATTAGCTTACTGCAATGTTATGTCATTCTGATTTAGCATAGCTGGCTATCCAGCACTTCCAGAGCTAGAAACAAACACAAGAAGAAAAGCTGTCAGTACTTTTATTTCCTTCAAATATGTTTAAAACTTCACTCTGAAGCCTTTGAGAAACAAACTCCCTGTAGCTCGTGATGCTAAATGAATCCATCCAGGGCGGCAAATACAGAAGCTGGCTTCAAGCCTACGATGTTTGTCAGACTGCAGGTGTAACCCCTTCTGTGTCTGAAGGGTTGGAAGGGCGAGCCTCATTAATGACCTTTAGAAGAGAGTATTTCCACCCTGCTGCTGTTCTGAGAGTCCGTGCCACAGCGAGTCTCCACAGTAATAAAGGTTAGGAAGCATATCTCTACTTAGAGATATTTGAAATGGGGACACAGTAGCTTTAAGTCATTTTTCAGTCCGTGAAATTGTTTGGAAATGTGTTTTTAAAAGGCGTTTTTATTATTATTGTTATTATTTTAGTCTTTATCCAAACCAACTAATGTTTAGGTTGTAAACAACAAATTCCCACATTGTCAAGGCTGAAACCATCCTTTTATTTTACATTTGACTTAAACTTTACATGAGTGACAGCATCAGGGCATCAATTAGGTGACTCACATCCCACGTCTGTCCTTTAACCTCCCTCCACCTTTAACCCTTCAAACATAGTTTAAATTCAGCCTCTGCATCTTAACGAAGACTCTCTGCTGCGCCTTGAAATTCTGCAGAAATCAATAAAAAGATAAACAGTAGAGGGCAGCAAGACATCCTGTGTAGAGAAGCCACCTGGTAACGGGACCCTGAAAGCATGTGCGAGGTTTAGGGAGAGAAAAGGGATGAAGCTGTTTGATTTCTGCTTTGATTAAAAGGAACATTTGGAGAGAACAACGAGGCTTTTCGATGGCCTGCACTTAAATTCTAGTCCGTTTTGCACTTACCAAGCAGAACCTTTGAATAAGAAGTCGAAGCGCTTCAGTCAGGAAACCAGGCCACTTGATTCACGTTTGCCCAGTCGCTCTGTTTTAGAGCAAATTGATGCGTTTCCTCATGTTTCTCACAGTGGAGATACAGAGGTCAGAGGGTCCTGTGCCGCTGTTTGGACAGTGTGAAACACCCGGATGAGACGAGTGTATTTTTCCCGAAGGGTTTTGTCAGTGTCAGCCTCCTCTTGTTAATCTGCTCTGATGATTTCACACGTACAGTATTGATACCCCCTCCTCCTCCTCCTCCTCCTCCTTCCTCCTTCACTGTTCTACGTGGAATAGGCATTCCTATGGAAGTGGTTTCACAGAACCTCTGCAGCAACTCAGCTTATCCTGCAACAAAACAACATGCCAAATACAACCAATTTTATTTTTTTAATGCAACAGCCATTCAGTGGAAGCCACAGTCCCTCTCTCCTCACTACATTTAACAGGTACAAGGTTAGGTTCTTTTGTAACATTGGTTTCAAGATGTTAACATAATGTACATAGCAGAGAAATGTGAATATGTATTTGTTCAGAATCAACAAAAAAGTAGTGCTCCGAGTTTGTGGTAAATAACTACTCGCCTCCGTCATGTTTTTATTTTGTGTTTTGATTTTCTACTTTTTTATTTTTCTGATGATGTATGTATGTATATGACTATCAGTGAGTGCGAATGTATGCGTGTAAGTGATTAATACTGTATATCTGGTGTTCTCTAAGATGGAAAAGTCGAAGATGTCCTGGTTTGATTCTTCTTTTACTCTTTAGACCCTGCACAGTACCTGTGGGTGTTTCGGATTAACTATGCCAGAGAATGGTTTAGCGACTGCTGAATGTGATTTTACTGAGAGAAGAGCAGTGTGGACTGGCTTTTTGTACGGGTTAATTTAAAAAAAAAAAAAGGCCATATTATTTAATTTTCTCTGTTGTCAAACATTTAAGCAGATCTGGGAGAGTGGAGCCTTGGTTTTATGGAGAAGCATTGCCTCGTTGTTGTGTATGCGAGTGGGCTCTTTTTTTTCTTTTCTGACTGATGTGTAGCCTTTTCATTTTTATTTTACGCGTTTGTCAATTTATTTGCCAATAGTAAATGACCAAAGCTTTCGAGTTGTTTAAGGGATACCATATGCAAACTCCATCACCACTGGACAGGACATAATGTAGTGGCCCAATTTGGATTTCTTTTACTTTGCTTTTCTCACACGGTGATATTCCGCTGCTGTTCACAACTGTTTTGTCCGTTTGTCTCTCCTCGCTCGTCACTTTCCGTGCACTGTCTGTCCTTTAAAGTGGCCTATCAGCAACAATTTCATGTGACGTCCCAAAGTTAGGTCAGTTTAGAGACATCTCCACTTTGCCAATGCCGTCTTTTGAGCCTAAAGTGCTGTCACTCGTTTACAGGAAGTAAGAAAACATTGCAACCGTTAGCTATGCACCTTATGGAAACAAGCATTTCCTTACATTGACACTGGAGCAACACTAAATGGTTAATTTCATAGGCGAGATATTTATGCTTACTCCACACAAACCACAAAAAGCCCCTTCAGAGGCAGTGTCCCTGTCAGTGGATTTAGTCTAGTGACTTTAGTAATGACCTTTCTCAGCTTTTAAGCTCATGCATGGGAAAAAAACCCCACATTTTTTCCTTTAACTGAATACTTTATACCAAACTTGAGGTGCCTCGTGTATATATTTTCTGCAGCGAAGGTTGCTCCTTTGCTGTTTACCAATAATAACCTTGTTAACCAGGGTTTTTTTAAAACCTTTTTTCACCTTTATAAAAAAAAAGTTTACTGTATTTTCAATGACTTTTTTTACACACATAGAAGATTAATCAAATTATTGCAGGAATTTGCAAATACAATCTAATTTTGCACTTTATCTCAGATTTACTCAGAGTGAAAATGGCCATCAGAAACTGTTTGAATCAGATCCGTATTACGAGCAGTGTCCCCTGAATGTTAGTTTTAGTTGTTTCATTTGAAGTGGTTGAATTGCTCAGGTTCTTCATGAGGAACTTGACTGTAGGAAATACCCTTTATCCAAATGGTTACGAAAAATTGTAAACACACGACCTTCTCTGTAATGTCCTTGCGCTTTCTGTCTGTCTGTCTGTCTGTCTGTCCGATCTTCAGAGTAAATACTATGCCAGTCCTCTTCAGGTGACTTCCCTCCCCCTCCTCCTCTGTGCTCTGCCAGCTGATGCCAGGCATAATGTTGGTGGGTAAAACCTTCCTCCCGCTTGAATCTCTAAACATTCCTGCTTGCAACACAGTTTTAGCAGCCGTCAGGACTGTAGGTGTGCAGCTCGCTTTTGTCTGTGTCTGTTCCTGAACCAAGGCCGCTGCTTGCGTTTTACTAGTCCCAGTCAAATCTAGCTGTGTGAGACCTGACCTCTGCTGTCTAGCAACAATACTGCACTGACATAAATGACAACACGCTTCACTTTGTTGCTTTTGTCTCCTCTGTTTTGCCTGTCTTGTCAAACTTCAGCGCTGCCTGATGTGGAATAGTTATTGGTGTGCCGATGCCAGGATTAAGTGAATCATATTTGGTGTCGGGGAAGTTTAACACATCTGATTTATTCCACAAATTCAAAGAAGATAAAGTTGTTGTGATTTTTTTTTGTACTCCGTAGTATTTAAAATTTGCTCGTCACTGGTCTGACATGGTATGTGTGCGCCGCAAAGACTCTCCACATCGTTACTCCCACTCATTCCTAACGCAGGTGTCCACATCTGTACTCCATGTGAAAGTTATCACAGCGTCCGTTGGTCAGTTATTGTAAGTGCTGCCTTATTGGGTCTGAGGTCAGATTATAGTTCAGAGATTTTTAAACAAAGGCTCATTTTTCACTCACCACTTTGTGTTGTTTGGTTGGGGGGGCGGTGGTGATGCTGTCTCTGGAGAATTTCAGAAAAAAAGACCAAGGTTCCACTTTCTCCCTTGTACAAATTAATATAAATAAATATATATAAATATATATTATACATTTTATTCATTTTTGTCCAGTTTTGTATATTACACTCATGTAAATTTTGTTTTTAAAGAGGCATCGGAGCAGCTATTACAAGACAATATGAGTGACAATGTTCATCTGGGAGAATTTTATGCATGTTATATTTTCTCTTTTTCTCTCTCTGTCTCTTTTAATAACCCCAACCCACCCGCCCAAGTCCCCGCTGTTCAGGTGTGTAACGTGAATATAAAGTGATCTACCTTTTCTTTGGAATGTTGTAGACAATCAGTCTCAGGCCGGGTCCAGTCCCTGCAGGGAGTGAGAGCCCTGTAGGCTGATAGACAAACAAAACCTTTTTTTTTTTTTTTTTTTTTTTTTTTTTTTTTTTTTTTTTTTTTTTTTTGACGATTTCAAACTTATTTGCATCTACTGGAAGTCTAAATTTGGAGGTTTGTTCATTCATATGGTCGTGGCTGCTCAAGTTTACACACACTTCTCTACTACACTCAAAAACACAAACACCTCGTGCATTTGATCCCTCTGCTTTTTTTTTCCAAGGTGAGGATGCCAACCTTGAGGAAATGATGCTTTGACTAACAAATCTATAACATCTATGAATGTGGGAATGCAACACATTGCAATAAAAGCACCATTTGAAATGCAGCGTGTCGTCCCTGTGAGTTCTTTCAGTTTGACCCCGTTCACGACATCAGTGTGTCTCACATATTTCATACAAAGAACAGTTCTTACTGCAGTTTTGAACACATTAAAGAAACAATATAGAGAAATGACTCAAAGCCACAGCGACGTATGAAGTCCATAAAAACAGCCAGTTAAATTCAGCAATGAGAAACACGTCTTACTGTTATAATTTATAATTTTTAGCATAGATAATAGAAGTATGAGGTCCGTTCTAGTGTTTGCTCAAAAATACACTATTACAAGGAGAAGTACCATTTAAAATTCTTTACTCAAGTTGAAGTTACACAGTTAAGTACAAGTACAAATGAATGTAGTGGAGACTTGTGTATCATCACCTAATGATGATAATAATTGCAAAGGAAATTGATAGTGATTCATGATAAATATGGGCCACAGTTACCTAACAGCTTTGTGTGGAATCAAAACAGCACAGATGGTAAAGTTCAAGACAGTTTTACTCAACAGTATTTTAAATGACATTCATCCACTAATGATATTTTATTTTAAGAATCTACATCTGCAAAGATTAACTACTACTATGTGTTGCATAACAAACAAATTTCAAAGGACTCAGTATTAACCGAAACGTAAATGATTATATCTTAAAAGTGTTAAATGTGTTAGAAGTGTTAAATAAATAAATATATAAAATTTGACAACTTCCTGCCACTGTTATAGTAATAGTCGGCCATCTTGTCTGCAGCCAGGTGCGACTTGTCAGGGAAGATAAAATCACTGTCAGTGTCGTTAGGCCTGAAAACAAAGAAAGGTAAGTTACTGGAACCTTCACATCCAAACTTTAGTAAGAAACTTAATTATTTTTTAAATGTGTTTCTACTTGAACGTCAGTGGATAATGTTAGCTGTGTCTGCTAATGACAGCTAGCAGGCTAACAGCACACATGCTCTTAAAGCTAACAGCAAAGCTAACGCTAGGGGCTAAGATGGTCAAGTTTATGAAAGGAAAGTATAATAGAAAGTTTAAAAGTTTTAATATGAAGGCTTTATGTTTGAAGTGAATGTTTAAAATATTCCTATCTTTAAAAAAAACACACCCGAGCATGTCAGCTATTGATTGTATGTAAACCAATTTAGGAAATGAAATGTCACACTAGGCGAGGACCACGTGTGTCTGAGCAAGCAGCTGCCAGCAGAATTAGCAATGAGAGTCACGTCCACGACCAAATGTCAACTGTCTGCACCGGCAAATAATCAGACTTTAAACCTTTTGATTTCGATCATGAAGTGGTTAGATAATGTAATGATGCATGACTGTTATGACCATGGACGGGACATTCTGTGCTCAGGATTATCATCTAATGATTTTCAACACACCTTAATACTCGCTCGAGCTTTAGTGTCTTTCAGCCTAGTCATTAGCCGCTTGGTTATGAAAGTGGCACTTATAGGATAATATGATTTACAATGATGGAGGGAAACAACCATCAGTCTGTAAAAGAAGCATAATAACGTGTGGTGTGACGTGGAAACATATGACACTGAGACTCTGATATTCATGTACTAATTTGCTGAAGCAAACACATTTTAACGGAAAAATAATTGCTTCTGCTTTTTTTGTTATCAAGATAATGAGGCGGAATGCACATTTAATTTTATGTCAAATCACATGTGATCTTTGAACGCAAGGTACGTTCGTTTCGACCAGCGTCCAAACTTGTTTGATTATGTTGAGGAAGTGAAAACATTTAAATGAGGGTTTCTGGTTTTGTTCAAAGTCAGAAATAGCCGACAGCGACGTGAATCAAATGTCTGTAGTGCAGAAGACGGCACCTTTGCGGACGCCTGTGTACAGATGGTGTCAGGTGCCACAAAAGCAAACTCAGCTCACAGCGTGAATACATAGAAAGTCACTTTTATTTCACAATGCAGCTTTATTTTTTCACTCCTTCATGCTGCTGCACATGTGGAAAGTGTCTGTGCACGTTTCCCTAATTGTAGTAGGAATACAAGCTTGTGAACATGATGCCAGTGCTCGTTTGTCAGAGGGCAAATGGAAAAGATGAACCGGCCTCAAACAGATTCCGTCTGCATTGAGTCTGCCCTTAATAAGACATCTTATCGTTTCTGCTTCCACATCAAAGTGGCTGATTTTACATTAAAACGTTGCTCTGCTAGAAAACTCCAGTCTCCAGTGTGGATAAATGTGATACTTTATATGTCATGCGCAGTAAATTGAAACCAAAGAAAAAGCCATAAGAAGACGGTAAATGCAATCTTCTTGTAACGTTGCTGAAAGAAAAATGTTCTCTGGCACAAAAGAAGAGAAAATGCAGTGTACCAACAACAATACAGCTCTAAACTTAGACCAAAGGTCAGCAGCAGCTGACATTCGTGTGCTCATCCTATCGATTACCAATTCTGTTGCGCCTCTAATTTGCTAATGAATTAGCTGCAGCTGGCGGGTTGTCTTGCAGCGAGATCTCCACCTCTCCAACTGATGTTTTACTCTCGTCATCTCAAATCACTTTTTGGCACAAACCGAGTCTTTGTCACCTAAACATCAGGCGTGGGAAAGCTTTGTTCAGGTCTGGTCCCGTCCTCTATGTCTGCCTTCCTCTTAAACTCAAACATTTGTGACAAATTCCAGGTGCGTTTGTAGTAAATCAGAAGAGTTTACTATAAAAACTCAAAGAGAAGAATGGAGCATGTATCATTCAGATTATATAATAGGTCAGTGTGTTCATGATTTTACCATCATTACTGTTATTCTAGGAACTGGGGAAGAGGTTGCCATGGGGATATTTGCAAGCTGCCATTTACCAGCACAGGTAATTGTTCCTCTTCATCATCCATCTCTAGTGTCCTGGTCCCTGAGGACGTTTTCACAAAATAGACCCGAAAGGTTAAAATGACTTTAAACAGTGTTAACAAATCCGATAAAACATGGTTCACTGTATGTGTGTACTACTGTTGCACGTTTGTGGTAATTGTGGTTTTTATTTTGTGCAAAAATGTAGTTGAATGCAATACAATATGTATTTATGGATGTACAATCTCAATTTGCACTTTGTAAAATGTAAACAACTAGTATAAACATAACGCATCAAATAGAATCTTGCATAAAAGTTGGGACAGGGGAATAATTGTTGTCTGGATGGCAGTGTGGGCTGTTCAAAAGCCTTTTTATATCATTCAGCATTAATAGTGTCTTCACAAATGTGCAAGAATTATTAATTCTATATTATTATCAGTGCACAGTTTGAAATCCAGCATCTGGGATTAATAGATGTCAGATGGTCCCCCTCCTCATTAGATTAAAGAACACAGCTTCCACAGTATCTTAAAGAATATATTTAAACTTAGACTTGCAGAAATCAGTGCTGTTTTTTTTTATATTATTTATATACGGTTGTTTCTTTGCATGTTGTGAACAAACCAACTTGTGGATGCAGCAAGAAACTGTGTTTAGTCTCAATGTTTTTGTAGAGCTGATGAGTGATTTCCATTATTGGAATAGTGGCACGATGGTGGGATGGTTGGCGCTCTGATCCCTGGTTTGAGTCTGTTTTCCATGTCTTGGCTTCCTCCTACAGTCCAAAAACCTTTGAGCTGGTTGACTATAAATTTCCTGTACTCTAGGTGTGAATAGTGTTTTTTTGATGCTGCGATAGAATGGCGGTCTTGCCCAGTGACAGCTGGGATGGGTTACAAACCATTCACAGGAGAAGTGGTTTAGATTATGGATGGATGGAAATGCTGTTCCCTTCCCATCAGGCCAAGCAACAATTAACACACTCAAGATGCTGCAGGAGCGAGAAACGACAATGAACGTTGCACTGGAAATCAGCGCTCTGCAGCTGGACGACTCACCTGCAGAGGGCCTGTCGGCATAAAATTTAAGATAAGCAATTATTTTTCCAAAAAAGTTTCAACATTTCATACGTTGCCTTTGTACTACTCATAATTAGGTTTCAAGTGATGTACAAATCATTGCATTTTTTTAAATGAGTTTAGGCAATGTCTTGACTTATATGTAAATGGGTTTTAAAAAAAGAAACTGCCAAATTACCCTTTGCGGTATTACAAAGGTTTTTAGCAGCCTGCCCCCAGTTATCATACAGATGTCAGATTTTCCCTGAAGCACTTCAATGCAAAGAGCCAGTCTGTGCTGGCGAATCCATTAAGAGTGAAAATGTACTGTAACCTTGACAAAAACTGAAAGCGGCCATCAGAAGATGGTCACTGTGAAAATATGCAGTCCATTCAATGCTAAATTTACATTGCATTCATATTGTCCCTTTTTTGCAGTGTCTCACATTCTCCGACCCACACAAATACACTCTTGGTGGCACAATTCCAGCCTCAGTCGCGTTAATGTGGCCCGTTCAGCCCCACTGTTCCATTGCTCACGCTCGGTAAAGACAGTTATGACAAAAATCTGTCAGAGGGATGTTCAAAGGTATTAGTTTGCTACAATCAGCATTGACAAAATCAGGTGCACACAGGACAACCGAAATATATATTAGCCAACACTACGTAAAATATTTCCTATGACCTCCTGTATTAAAGCAGCCCGCAGCGTAAGGCTACTTTTACATAAAGGATCATCAACCACGTACAAAGAATTTGGTAAAGGCTTACTGCAGTTCACCAGCTGTTTATTAAGATTTGTGGTTGTTTTTGCTGACTGAGTGATATTCTAGCAATCTGAAAGTTCTGGTTTGTGACTATGGACTCTTTCTGTCCCTGTGCAGTTTGTTTGGTGTCCTAACTGGCGCCTGTGATTTCTTTAGAGTATCCATGGTGCAGGTGTTGGTTTTTTGGTGGCCTCCCTCACGATTGTCAATCTTGTATATAGTCAATAGTTTTTGAGAGAGCAAGCATATTAATAATTATGCCACGTTCCTTCAGTTTCTTAATGAATTGAATGAAGAGATATTTAGTGTTTTGGAAATCATCTTCAATCCATCCCCTGACTTTTTACTTTTTAGAAATCTTTTTGTGGAGTAACTTGTTGTGTTCTTTTGTCTCAGTGTCTTTAATTTTTTGGTCAAGAGACTGATTCACCAGTAACAGAATACAGCCATATTTAAACACATCCACTGCACTCAACTCAGTTTAACTATTGGAGTATATGTGACATCTAAAGCCAGCTGCTGTCACAGTGATGATTTAGATGGATGTGATTTCACTATGACATAAAAGAAGTTTGTTTCTATAATTGTCTTTCAAAGCCAAATCAACTCAACCGTCGTTCAGCTTCCAAAACAGCTTAACAAGACCAATATTTTATATTATTACTGCCCTCAGTTTTTTAAATTCATCTAATTGTTGCTGGCTACAAATCTGCACCCTGTTCCTGGCCAAAAACACAAAAAGGCCCGTTGTAGTTAAAATAGCAGGTAAAATCACTGAATAATTTACCTTAAAATAAACGTAGTCAGGTTTGCTATCTTACTCAATCCTAAGTCAATGCTAAGCTGTGTTTATGTTGGTTTTAATGTTAGGCTCTTTAGACTAACTGTAGGATAAACATATGGAAAATAAAAAGAAGGTGTTAAATGCACTTTGTTCACATGTAAAGGAAACGCTATTGTCTCTGAACGCAAACACAGTGGTGACTTGGCCAGGAAGTGGCGTGGTATTTCTGTTTGAGCTGAATTCAAATACTACTAACAGGCGACATGCAGAGGTGAGATGGGGGCTACGAGGAAGCTGTGCCAGCTGAGCTCCGAGGCGCTAAAATAGTGGCTCTAACAAAGCTCTTTCCTCGGCGAAAACATTCACAGATGTGGTCGAGAACCAGCATCGAGGTGACCCGGCACTAACCACGTTCACACCTGTCACACGTTTGCTCTCACCTACACACAAAATGTTGAATGTGTGGTGCTGAGTGTCACGACGAGAGCCACGTTTTTTGTTTTTTTTGTGCTTAGTGATTTCACAATTTTTTTTTTTCCATTCAATATGTGTGTCAAATTACAATTTGGGCATCCTTAAAAATAATTTCCTATGTGGCTTGTTACTACAGCTGAGGAGTTGCAGGTAGAAGTAATTATTTTACTCACTCAGAATCAGGCAGATATAACGCACACAGCTGTGACTCACCCGTTTCCTTTCTGGGCTGTCAGACAATATGAGCTGAGCTGAGAAGAGATCTGGGTCTCTCTGCCCTGCAGCTCTCAAACAACAGCCTTCAGCTGACGGCTCTGCTTTTATTTATTAAGGACACGACCACACTTCAGAGATGAGACAGATGTCTCACACCTCCAGTTGTATGCAAAGCAAAAAATAACGTTCAACTAGCATTGACAAAATGACTGGACATGAGTTCACAGTGACTTTTAACTCAGACCTTTGACCACCACAATATAATCTGACTTTATTATCTAAAGTGCTTTGAGATGACCTTGTTGTAAATTGGAGCTATATAAATAAAGTTGAATTGAATTGTGTTCTGGTAAATGTTTGTGCCAAATTTGAAGAAACAACTTCAAGGCTTTTTAAATGATATTGTGTTCACATGATAATTGATAATAATAAATAAAGTAGTGACACTTTTTGATACCAACAACACATCTGACAACGTGACACTATTGTTTTAAATCTTGCATAAAAAAGCAATGAAAATAATATTCAGTAAATCTGAGGGGGAAAAGCAAGATTGTGCTTCCGTCTGTCGCGGCCCTTCTTCGCTGAATCCACAGTGATACCGTCACTCTCTGTCACGGCCTTAGCCGCACTCTTCTACAGGCTTCGGCTCTGTGTTGAAATCAGCAGCGAGGGAAACACTGAAGCTCATGCAGGACCTGCAGCATCTGGGTTACTTGTTGCCTAGCAACCGTGATAATTAAATCAGTCCTTACTTCCAGTTATTACGAGTCGAAAAACTATCAAGTTTTCGGAAATATTTGATGCTGCATCTATTTGTAAGTTGAATAAGTGGACTTGTTGATAACGAATGTCTCCATGACGCCAGTAATGGCTCTCCAACCGTTTGTGATGGATTTTTTGTATTGAAAACAAGCTCTGACTTATGCATAAAGAGGGAGCACATTAAATTATCGTTATTGTCGTGCAGTTGAATGAACCAGACACATGTAAGGCTACACAGTTGTTTTCAGGAGCCTCTGTTAACTAACAGCCTTTAGCAGCTGCAGTGGAATTCATTTGAATTAATTTTAATGAATATGTATCCTGTAATGCTGTGGGATGCACAAATGTAGTTTTGTCTGTAAGACGATTGAAGACCACGTCTATGATTCTGTTGAAATGAGTTTCTATCAAACTACATGCTGCTCATAGTCAGGTCTGTGTGATAACCATTATAAAAAGAACATTACACGTGGGACAAGATGAAAAATTACGATTTGTTTGTTCCAATGAAAAAACATAACTGCACATAAATGTTCCCTAATCAACTGTAAACATTGGAGAGAGGAAAAAACTGATATGAATTCCTCCAAATGGTGAAATTGCAAAAACAAACAACATAAAACACAGAGCAAACCTTTATCAACTAGAAAGGAGCAGAGGGGGAAAACCTGTGAGCAGGGGGAGGGGAAATTAAAAGGCTGAGCAGGGTGGAGGAGAAAAGACTTTATGTATTTTCTGGACCTTGATCCCCAGAAAGAAAAGAAAAAGTTGAAAATACATAGGAATTGAAGAGTGGCAGTTGTTCTTGAAATGGCTAAATTAGACATTCCTGGGAAATACGGGGCTGGTTGAATAGACTTTTTCTTCCCTGCTCGGTTGAAGCTAATTGCTTCCTGGTCTTTGGCCTCCTACAAACCACTAAATGTAAATGAGAGTTAAGCTAAGTCTCTGTTCTCTCTCCAGGCTTCATTTCCCCTCAAACCCTCAGCCAACGTCCATTTATTTTCAGACACACACTCACACACTGCTCGGTTTAACAGAACTGAACTGAATTAAACCAAACACACTAAATCTAAAGTTGCTTGTTGATTTAATGAACATTTGAACAATTGACATTTGCGAACTTTGTGAATGAGATCATTTGAGTTTGCTTAACTGGTTTAATCAGTCTGAGAATCAGTCAAAGTTGGTGGTTTTCTCTTAAATAGACTTAGGTTTTTTTTGCTTATTCTCCTGTCTGGCTCTCAACTCACTCAGATTTCACTGTTGGACCTTCACCTCTGCTGCAAAATCAGCAGGACTCTTTCTGGTCTGTGACACGCCGGCGGGCCGCAGCAGAGGTGCCGTTCCCTGGCCGACCAGTGTCTTCTAAGAGTCGAACAGCTGCAATGAAGATGTTAGTGTAGTTTCTTTTAAAAGGCAGCAGAGTTTTCAGCGTCCAGTCTCTCCTCTTTGAAATCTTTTACTCACTTGTGCATCTTTCCTTATTATTAACAGTGGTTTAAACTGAGGCAGGGTTGTAACTGTTAGCTGAACGGATGAGTTTACTTCAGAAAGCTTTTCTAGAGAAGCATCTCCTGTAATTCAAATGGGAACAATCAGTATGAAATTATGTTAAATTTGCTTCATGCTTTAACAGTGTCTGCTTTAATGGTTCATAGTATTTAAAGATGTGTCACAAAAACGTTGCTTTGTTGAATAAAACAGAACATTTCGGGTCACGTCGTAATTTAACGGATATCCTTGTAAATACCAACTCCTATCTATCGAGATTTACTTTACCGCTGATCATTTGAACTCAGGGGAACAAGTCGACAATGCCAGTGACGACAATTCCTGCTGAGGTCACAATGAACCAAAGCCGACTAACAAACAGACACTTTGTTCCCCTGCGGCCGCAGCTCAGAAGCTGCTCATGTGCTCCTTCTTACAGACTGCAAAGACGATTAAACCCCACTTTTACAGTCTGGATTGCTGTTATAATTACCTGTAATTTAAAATGTTGCAACCTTGATTTGTTGATTAGTTTTTGTGAACCGATAAGACGAGGGGAGCCAGTTTTATGAGGATAAAAGGTCCTTTGAAAACATCCTGAAAACCTAAATCGGGAGTTTTGTTGTTAGCGTGCTGACGGATGTCCAGACCTAGCGCTTGTGCTGCTAATACCATTCATTAGAGCTTTTGCGTGGGCAGTAAGCCTCTGATCTCTTATTAACGTGTCTAGACATTCACCACCCCATCAGTCATAACAGCAAAATCCTTGAAAATATGACAAAAACAACGGTTTTCTGAAAAAAAGCCAGTTTACTACAGTAACGCAGCTCTAATAACTAACGGGACTGTATGGTGACTGTAGAAGACTAGAAGGTCCCAAGTTTGAATACAGGGGATGACAAACGCTGAAGCACAAACTGAGGCAGGACACCTGTCAGTAGATTGACAATCCATGATGGGGAGCAATGTGCTGGGGACGTGCTGCCGCTGTGTACCCCGCTGTGACTCTGAATAAGCGGTTATAGATCATCCATGGATGGATGTTTGCAAAGTCAGTAATGAACTTATTTTAATTTATTAATATATTAGAAGTTAATCATAGCCAATAAAAATTTTTACCTGAATTGTAAGTTTACGTTTGGAGGAAAAAACACATTCTTAGTGGATAGTTTTTAGTTTAACACATAAACCTCAGATAATGAGATTTTACATTAACTCAAATATTCCCCCCTCAAACAACCAGAACTTTCTGAGTTCATGTAGAATTACATTTCCCACAGTCGGAAACCGAACACAGACGGTGCAATAACTAACGCAGTCGTCACTTGGATGAACGTGATTTTCACCTATATCCCACTTTAAGGTAGCGGCGATAGATATTGTTTGCAGTCAGGCGTGACTGCAGAGTTTTGCCCGATAACAGCGTGGACACCATGCAGCATGGATTTAGGTTCTTTGTGGACATAACAGGGGATTGTGGGTAGCCCTAAGGGAGCTGACAAATATTTGAAGTGCAGCCTGTTTCCGTTTATCCCGGCCAAAGCTTCAGATTGAGGCTGGAGCTTGTGAATTATGCATCATAAAGAAGACTGAGCTGACATTGTCAAAGTCAGAAATGTATAAAATCTGTTCACAGGGCTTCTGTAGATATAAAATGTGTGCTTGTATTTGAGCTCTTATTTGCGTAATTTTACAATTGAATGAGCAACCTCTGTGCAATCAACCCCATTGATCAAAGGAAACTAAAAGATTCATGACTTGAATGATTTTCTCTTTTTTAATGAAAACATACCCCCAATAATCAACATTTTCTGCCTATTTGTTGCTTTCTTATGTCCAAGAACAAGTCAAAAACAAACAGTTAAACTCGGAAAATGTCACAGCTTTAGAACATGTATTTGCATACTTTACACTGCATGTTTCATCTTATTCAATCCACTTACATTTAAAGTACAATTGACGACAACACCTACCACATGAAAAGAAACGTGAACATTCCAAAAGTAGTATGCCGGCAAAAGGCCAAGTTAATCTCAAATACTGAAGTAAAACTTGTCAAACATGATTACAAAAACCAGACCCACAAAGGGTCACATAAAAGAACAGACATGGAGATACGCTCATGTACAGAGAGCAATCACAGTATAAGAAATTTACAAAATGTTTTATTGGGAGGCGCAATATCCCCTCTTGGTTATTTGCCTTTTTCAGTCATGTCCTGTCCTTAATCATGTGACTGGTCCGTAGTAGTAATGAAGTTGGACTGAGCAGACATGTTTGTCACAGCATTGCAAATGTTTCTTATCACATTGATTTTCATTGGAAAAGTGCAGTGCCTCAGAATTTGGCAGTTTAGTGGAAAATCTCAACTTCTACAATGACTACTGCATGTGGAAAAATGCATCAGACAAAAGTGTAAAAGGTGTAAATTACCCAAAAGAAACAAGCATTTCATCACGAAGTTGGACACATTAATGTCCCATCGAAGCCTGGTTGGCGCGAGAGGCCCCACACTTAGCGACTTGTGTCCACTGCCAGCAGGAATAGGTCACGGGTCCACAGCGGGAATGGTGCTGACTTTGTTGTTCCTGCTGATTCTCCGATCAGGCCGCGGTCTGGGCAGTTTGGTCTGGATCAGCTCCTCGGGTGTGTTACCCAGGGGAGGCAGAAGCCTTTTCTTGCTGTTCCTGGTCTCAGGTAGCCACTGAGGCGGCAGTTCGAATGGTCCAAAACCAAACTGCGTGGCATCCTCGGCATCCGTAGGCGTAGCTGGTGCTACCTGTGATGAAGAGGTGTAAGCACATGTGTGGACAGGAGATGCCCGCGGTGCTGGGACTGCAGGAGGGCCCTCTTTAGTCACAACCAGCCCTCCTGTGGCCTGCACAGGCTCGTTTTTGGTCTCCCCTCTGACGCTGCCCAGTCTTAACTGACCCTTGCATCTTCCTTTGGCCTTGAGCTGTTTCCTGACGCTTGAGAAGGGATCTCATTCTCTACATCTTCCTCTTCCTCCTCTTCCTCAGAGGGTCTGAAGATCTGCTGCTGGCCAATGTTGAACATTTCCAGAAGCTGGCTCCCAGAGCGCCCGGCCGTCTCCAGTCCCACCGGCTCCCCAATCACTCCCTCTGCCCCTAAAGAGGCCAGACCCCCAGTGCTGACCACATTACGGCGACTGTAACGTCTGTGAATCCTGGCCAGCAGGTCCAGCCAGCTGTGACGTGCTGAGCGGTTGACAGTCAGAAACAAAGTGGGTTTGTGACCAGAGACACCTTGGGGAGCCAGAGAGCTGTGAGATACAGTGAGGTGGGCAGCTCTCTGGTGTCTGTCAAAATGGTGCGATAAACCACCAAGGCTCCGTAGGGGGCGCTGCAGGCAGAAAACGCCAGCACCACAGCTAAGAGAGTGGCGTGCAGCTCGGCCTCCCGCTGTGACACATAAGGGATGGAGATGCTGTTCTGCGGAGTGCGCAGCGCCGCAATGATCACCTTCTTCTTCTGGCTGGCACTGAGCGCTCTGCGGATCAGTAGCATGAAGAGGAAGACCAGAGTTAGAGGGAGGATCACGGTGGTGACGTTGTAGATCAACACGTACACCACGTGGCCCAGGGAGCGGGCGTGGTCATCCGAGCAGGTGGAGGTGACATACACGTCTGTCACGTTGGTCACAGCGAACACGGGGAGGCTCACCACCGCTGCGTGGACCCAGATATAGATGACCAGGTCTCGGGATCTTGCCTCCGAGATCTTCCTCTCTAACGGGTACAGCACTGAGTAGTATCTGCAAACAAGGATGCAGGTTACGTCAGCATGGAAACTTGCATGTAGTCACGTGTCGCAGAATAAAAGGCACCGTCTAGTTCGGTTTTGTCACACTGAGGACTGGGACCCTGACTCATCGTCATTAGTAGCACTCGTGTTTTTCTTTCTGCCTGCTTTGAAAACAGCCTAGAACGTCACCTGAGTGCAGTCCTGTCCACGTGGCTTATGAAATCCATCTCAATGTAATTTCCATTAAAGTACGAATAAACAAACTGGACATCAGCGCTGAGTGTGACTAAAATAGCCCTGTCGTTTTGTTGTGGCAGTGCAGAGAGTAAAGTGAAATTGAAAATGTGACCCTCTCTCAGCTTCAAGTGGTTTTACTGAAAAGACAAAGAAAACAAAAAAAAAGTATGCACCCATTATATTCAGCTGAAATGCTCACGAAAATCAAAGAGGTTTTATTGTTTTGTAGGTTTGATCTTGACACAACAAATTTACCCTGCAGCCTCTTGACTTTGTCACTGAATTACTGGATCTTACTAACGTAATGAGTCAGGGCTGGATGATTCTTTACAGAAAAAGAGAACGTTTTATAAATGCTTCTGTAAAAAAACATTCAAAATGTAACTGCGGCATTGCAATAATAATGTTTTGATGATGGAATTGTGCTTCTGAAAAAATGCTGTACGACACAAAATAGCTACATCATCACGCCTGGATAAAAGGAGAAAGAAAATGAAAAAAAGAGAGGGGATTAAAGATTTGTCTGTTGTATATTAAAAGTGGAAATCATGTGGGTGTTTGTCATGCACAGCCACAGCAGCCTGATGTCATTTCTCCGTTACAGATAATGGCACGTAGATGGTCTCTCACCCTATTGTTGTCCCTTAATCAAAAGCAAAACAAATCACACAAGGACTAGCTTATTTCCCTGGATTGTCTCTTCTTCGGTGCACACTAGTTTATGAATTTGTGTGTGGAGCTTGTAACTGTGCTGCAGCCTCGATTGCCCTTCCTGAGAATTAATAATTCATTGGTTTGATAGCTTTCTGATGATATTAGCCGCTGTGGAGGCAGCGTAGACTTTGCAGCACCAACACCAAGGCTGAGACGAGGCTGCAACAATACAGGATCTGACTGCAGTCTCCCACATTAACGTTCATATTTCAATACGTTATCCTACACAGTGTTCGCAGTGTGGATGCACTGATTTAATCCGGCCCTGCGTGGCTTTTGAATTTTGCAGAATGGGGCTAAATAGTGTAGCAGTGTCTGTCATTTGTGAAGATAAACTGCAGTCGTAATATTAATTCATACATATTTCATACTATCCAGTGTCTGCACGTATTCTGGAAACAACAGTATTCATAAATGCAGATGTTCAGAGAGGGTGTCTGTGCTGTTTTGTGCAAAAGGCACATCTTTTTTTATGTTAAAGATTATGTCTGGTCTGTCTAAAAACATTTTTGCTCTCAAATTGCCCATAAAGATATAAAAATAATGAATTGCATCATGGCACCTCTGAATCTAGGACCTTATATGTGTCTGTGCCGTAGACCGCCATTGATGTTCAAATACTATTAATAGCTCATCATAAGACACATCACTGGGCCGAGTAGCATCATGAAAGATGTGGGGTCTGTCTCTCGTAGACAGAGAGCTCCAAAGGGCCATCGCATCTCTGAAGAAAGACTGGCTGATGTACAAGAAGACGTTGCTGGGTGTGATGGATTTGTAGAAAAAAATATACAACAGAGATCTACTGAGAGGAAAAGACGGAAAGCAACGTCTCACACCTCACTGCCGCTTTGGGAGCTTCTCAAGCTCCTTTTTTTTTCGATGACAAATCACAGACCTTCCTTTTTTAAAATGAAGAAACACGTGCCGTCCACTGCAACAGGGTGACTCACTGAGGTTTTTATTATTAGTTTTTGATCAACAATACAGGTCTATGGCAAACCCAAATAAACCAAATCAGGTCCTGGATTGAGAGAAATTATGGTGAGTAAACACAATTCAGTGGTCGTCTTAGTTTCTGAGCTGAATGTTTTGAACACAACAAAAGGGGTTTTATTCTTTGTCAATAGTCTCTTAGTATTCTCGCTAATACGTTGTGGTGCTAGGTTATGTTTCTCCATATGCCACAGCCTAAACTAACTGGCCACATGAGTGGAATCGAATACAGTCGATACAGCAGCTCTGCCACGAATTCAGTTTTTACAAGGATTTTCTAACTTGAAACTGTCAAAAAGGTGATAACTCTACTGTGTGTTTATTGTTGAAGTCAGTGGGCAGTGGAGTCGTACTGGAGTGCATTGCGAGAAGAGGTGGTTCTAATGTTTGGTCACCCTATTTAAAATGAGGCCTTAGCTGTATTGGATTGGACAGGTGTACCTAATGAAGTGGCCAGTGAGTGAAGCTTATGACTCATCATAGACTTTTATTTAATGCTAACTGCTCCACCACACAGTCGGGGTTAGCAGACAGTAGCTACTTGCAAACGAGTTCTTTTGCCCATTTTTAATTTCTAATATCTGCTGTAACATCTTACTATATCTTGCTTAATCTTATTTTATATTTAATCTAACCTGCTTTTTCCCTTGCAAACGGACAAGGGACACAGAGGTCAGAGTTAAATTGTTTCTTAAGATAAATTCTTTTTTTATACAAAAAAATTGTTTTGATATTACTGTAAAAAGGTTCCTGTAGAAAAGTTAAAAATACGTGGAAAATGTTGAGAAGTGAAGGCACGATCCGCACTTATCTTGAAAGTCACTCTGTGTGTGAGAGAGACCTCTGTGTGGGCAGCAGCTCCAGCATCTAAGGCTGCGTTTGGTTGCAGCTTTTAGCGCTGCAGGGAGGCCACTCCGTGTGGCGTGCACATGCCCCATCAATCAACGCTCCCCACCCCTCCTCATCCACGCCACGGGCGAGGATGGAGATTGAAGGAAAAAAAAAAACATCTTCACGAATTTAAACCCTGTTTGATGCTGCTCCATTCGTGCATTACAGATGTTTGTTCTTCCAAGTGTCGACTGTTCGGAAGAGAATTACTGCGATTAAACCATCTGCTTCTCTCAACTGTTACTTCCAGATCCTGTGAATAGCTTCTTTTCATACATAATTGAAAAGTCAGCCGTTCCAGCTGCAGAGCTAAACTGAGCCAAAAACAAAACCATCACTCAGCCTACTCAGGGACGGAGTGCTCTTCTCATTTTTACCTCTTCTCTAAGAGGCCTGGACTTTAATGTCAAGTGCAAACTAGAAACATTATCACATTTTACATGTATGAATAAATTGGAAATGGTTTTATGCCCAACGTGTTTTTCTGAGCTGACCTGTCGAGCGCGATGGCACTGAAACTGAGCACAGTGACTGAGCAGAAGAGTTTATGGAGGAACTTGATGGTCTTGCAGAGCAGCAGCGTGTGAAGCCACCAGCAGCAGCGAGGGCTGGCGCCTAGCGCCGCATCGAAAGGAACGCAGACCAGGCCCGCACAGATGCCCGAACACGCCAGGTTCTTGATGAAGCGATTGGTCACAGATTTGAAGACACTGGTGCGGCAGGTGCACCACAACATGGTGGCGTTGCCTGTGAGCAGGAGGAAACAGGTGAAGAGCTTTAGAATAAAATCCAAATTTAGAAACTCATTAGAAAAAAACTTGGGTTGGTTCTTCTTCTCACTCAAAATCAAAACGTGCATTCCAGAAATTACTCAACATCCAAACCACTATGGAAACTAGTGTGAATGCAGTCTTAATAATCGAAAATATTTTACCCTGATTCCAATTTCCTATAAACCAGAAAAAAAAACTAGCAGGGTTTTTAGAGACTTTGAATGAGCCACTGGTATGAAAGAGAGGTGACGTCTGTCTAACCTCTGTGAGCACAGACGTATGGATGATTTGTACACGCTCTTACTTTTCCATTTATCAGACAGTGTGAATGAATAAATAAGGTAATAAAAGGACTGCATATGTCATAACACATGGGTGCCTGGTACACTGAATTAACCTATGAACTACCGGTTTTAGCCGGTAAACTGCCAATTAATTCATATTTTGTGAAGCATATATATATAAAAAAAAAGGCATCCAAGATAATACACGTTCAGTGTGGTTGGATATTCAAAGTCTGGAATAGATCAACAATAATTTCCTTTGTGACGTTATAAAGTATTTCACGTGTGTCTGTGAGCTCAGTAATCTGGTCAGAGGTCTGGATTTTGTGAAGGTCGTGGAAGGTTTCACACTGAAACTGCAGGAATAAACTCACTTAGCTCACACTGTTGCAGTGTTTGAGGCTATGTGACAGACGTGTTTGTAGAGAAATTGATTGATGGCTTCGGATGTAAGGGGGAAAAAATAACTGGCACACAGAGTCTCTGCAGGTTTCTGATCAATAGTAGAAATTAAATCATGTATTAACAGATCCATATGTCAGGTGTGAAGCTCTACTGGTTTTTCCTACGTGATTTTGCATTCATGTAGAACATTTGGCATATATTTATGTCTGGTATATTTTGAGGCAAGAGTAGGATTTTTATACATTGTAATGCAATGAATATAATAAGCAGGGTGTGTGCACTGCACAGCAAACTGTCATTTTTAATAATGACATTAATTAAATGCTTTTAATTTTCAGTCTTGCTGCCAGGTGCTGTGTTTGGACACACGAGTCATTTCCCTCAAACGTTGAGCAAATGTTTTATAGCTTTGTGTCGCATTAATGTTATCACTGTCACCTGTCCGTCAGCTGCCTGGGTCCACGTTTGATTCTTACAGTGTTTCTCGATCGCTAAGGTCCATTTAGTGAAACACAGCAGAAATCTTCCCTTGGAAATGTGTCAGAAGGTTTTTCATTGGTTTCACACATTTGTTACATCCTTTTGTAAAACACTGTAGCTTCTGCGTCCAGTCAAGCAAATCTCTTTTTTTCAGTTAATGAACAGGCCAGAGTGCAGAGTGCAGCAGGGCTTGGTATCTCCTGTCGGGGTAATGGGATATTGATGGATTTATTTTGTTGTGTTGTTTGAAGGAAACGTTTGCTTTTTAGCATGTTTCTAATATTTGGTTAGAGTAAGAGCATTTTGCAAACACACTGGCTGACACAGTTGTTCATAACACTTGATTGTTGAGTTTGTGTACTTGTGCCACCTCTGCACACAGTGTATCACACGCTCAATGAGGCTGCGTAGCTGCAGACCAATCACAGTGGACATGGTGACCCTTGTCCTCCGTGATATTATTAAGGCCGCACACGGTAATATTGCGGCTGATCAGGTGCAGGAGGGAAAACAAGCTTTGAAAATTAAGATGTCTCCACATTTTTGAGCCATAAACCAATCATTTTAACTGCGGTGTGTCTCTCCATGTAATTACCCACTGAGTGATGTGCACAGTCACACGTTTTCTGGTAGAGAAATGAGATTTTTCTTGTTTTATGACGTCTGTAATTGTTCTGGTGCAAAAGCAAATATTCAAGTGCCTTAAAAGAAAGTCGAAGAAAGGTTTGACTTATGAACCAGTGATTGTGAGCTTGGCCTGAGAGGTTTTAGATGGAGCTGCTTTCAGGGGGATCTGATGTGCTTTACTGCTGGTCTCTAACTAGCCAGGAATCCGGTAACACACTGTGTTACAGAGCGGCTCCCAGGAATAGAATTTCGGGGAAACCCAAATGTGGTGGTAATTAGTGAAACTCGCTCCGCCTCTGCATTCTGTGAGACTGACTCACATGGGATAGTGAAATGAATGAACACGCTCATTGTTTAAATTGGGTAATTAAAAAAGGTTTTTGTGGCAAGTGTGTTTTGATTCCGGCTCTTTATGCCGACTGTTAATAGAGGCATTTATTTGAGAGGTGAACATGTGTCAGAGGAAAAGGAATAAAATAACATCTTGCAGTGTGGCTACAATCTGATGTTAACTGCAGGTCTCTGACGGGTCTGAACCGAAGCCCGTTTTAGGCGTTTGAGAAAACGACAGAGCTGCTGTTTTTTTTTCTTTGTGTACTGACAAATTGACAAGATAAAAAAAAAGGAAAGACGGACAAAAGAATTAGAAAAAGATGTTGGAGAGAGCGAAAACGAGCAAAGAGGGTACTAATCAAAGGGTTTATAGACAAAATCAAAGTAATAGGCAATTCATATCTCAATCCCAGTCGTAGGCAAAATTATTTTGGATTTATTGTCTGATCATTTTACACCTGATAGTGTGTAAGCATTACACAGTTGTGATGAGTGACAAATGTATTGAAAAGTAAGAGTTTTATGTGTGTGGTGGTTTCTAAAAACAAGCGAGGAGACAGACATAGCTGTGACTGTGACGTGTCCTGTGGTGTCTTTAAGTGGACATCACTGGAACCTCTGCTCTCTTGTAGTCAGAGGTTCCATTATCTGCACAATAACTTCCCTCTATCCTATTGTGCCAGAAATACTCACCTGGCACTTGAGGAACACCTGGGCAACCAGACTCTCAGCAGCCAATGGGGAGAGAGAACAAACACTAAAGCTGATTGATTTTTCCACAACTGACAGACTGACCGTCGGGGGGGGACAGGAAGCTCACATGCTTAATTTTCTATTTGTCTTGAAAGTGCAATCGGCCTTCACACAACGTTAGTGAGGCCTTCTATCCTTAACATATCTGATGTCATTGTTATGGTTAGATTTATTTAATATTTAGTCTCTGTGAGAGACTTGTTTAGAAATGGTGAAAAAAAATCCCCATTCATCCTCATCCACCTGATGATGGCTGTTGGTAATGTTGGCAGGTGCCATGCTCGCTGAGGAACTAATCAGGTTTACAGTCCTGGTCTAATGGATCATTTTCTCTGCTTATTTCTGGGAAAGCTATAATCATTGAATAATAGTTTAATGTTTTAGCTATATATATATATACATTTATTTATATATATGCAATCCTGAAAAATATTACAACCAGCACGTTCGAATCTCAGAGAGAATGTTTCAATAGTTTTTCCAATAATGAAGCTCTCACGCACACTAACAGTGAAGCCTACAAGTAAAAAGGAACTCAGTCTAATAAACACAGACTAATTACAATAGGTGTGGAATTTCTCTTAACTATATAGTTGGTTTCTATTATTTCATATCCGTGCCTCAGACGCCTGTGAATCCTCAGCCAGCATTAAGTTCGGCAGTCGGTGGTTCTTGTGTGGGATCCCAGCAGATGGACTCTTTCAAGCCATGGTTGTTCACCTGCTCCCCCATATCCGACCCCTTTGACATTGGTTTTAATGTTGTGGCTACAGTCTATGTATTTATTGTGAACGCTGACTGCATTGATCAAGGATTTAGGCACAAATTTCCAAATTCATGTGTTACGGAAATATCCACAGATAGATTTTTTAAGGGTTTTTTGGCGCTCACATAGATTTCCTTCATTTCTTTCCTAGGAAGAAATGAAACCTCAGCTCATCTGGAAAACAAAAATGGCTCAATGATGCAACTAGCATATGTTGATAAAAATCACTGCCTGCATATCAAATCATCATCCATATCATGTCCAGATCTTAAGAATTGATGCGCATTTTTTTAAAAATCTAACCTTCTGGACCGTGATTAGTTTTATTATTCATTGTTTTAGTCTCTCAGGTCAAGAGCTTCATCCTGATGAAATTGTTTTTTTTCCTGCTGTGTATTTAAGCAATATAATAGCAGTTTATAATACACTGTTCATTAATGTTCACAAAATAACATTCATTTTTATTTTATTCATACATTCTTTTAAATTTACTTTTTATTTAAACATTTTATACACTTGTTTAGTGATAATAGTCTTTCTATATTTAATAAATGCCTGTGCTGTGTCCCTGAAATTTTAAAGCCTTATACTCTTTTTTTTTTTTTCTTATAATAACAATATTTTAAATATTTATATATTATTTATACTGTGTATTTGCATCTGGACTATGCTTTCTTTTTATAATATCCAAAGAAATTCAAATTCAACATGTTTCTTTTTGCTCCAGTGTTAAAGGACGATGAAGCAGGGCTGTTTGAGGTTGATACATAGAAAGTCATCACTTCATGCTCTCATTCATATCTAGGAGCCATTTCTAGACGCCAACTGATCCAACCTCTGGAGTTAAACCCACACAAGTGCAGTGAGAACAGGCCAATGGCACATACAGTAGAAACATTTACATTTTACATCTTCTTGCAGTGAGACAGTAGCGCTAACCTCTCAGCTCTCATAGCTGAGTGTGTTTGGTGCAGTGAGGATGTTACAGCAACATCTGTGACACACACAAACACGTTCATGAGCTGCTCTCATTTTAGGCAACACCATTGTGTCTCTGTCTGCTGATGAGGAGGGAAGGTCAAAACCAGGACTTTGTGAGAGTGATGTGCTGCTGCAGTCTAATTCACACAACTCCTGCCTCACTTCCATCATCATAAGCAGCCGCTGCTTTTTCTGGTACAAGCAGGAAGATTTGTCACAGAGCCGGCACACGTTAAGGATGAAGAAATGTTCAAATGCTCACTGTTAAACATTGCTACTGATATAGAAGATGGTATAAACTAATGGTGCTAATCTTTGTACTGTTTCATTCATTCGTTTGTTTAATGTGAAATTAGGCTCACAGGTCTGCACACAGTGATTCTCAGTGCTGGACTCAGTGCTGGAGGTGTTTGGCTTCGGTAACAGGGACATTACTTCAGGTGAAAGAGTCTTTACAGCTGAGTCCTGCATTGACACAGCTGCTGTGGACTGAGTCTCACCTGTACTGGACACAGTTAGGCGGGAAAAGCAACAGTCAGTCCAGCAATATCATAAGAAAACTCCAAATGAACTGTCAAATCGTTTGTTTTGGAAGTTTTGTGTCTTCTGGACCGACTGGGTCTCACTGTTGTCATTTGAACAGCCTTAAGACGTGAACCTACTTTTTGTAGGTTTAACATTTGTACACGTCAAATATGAATTTCTTAACACTGGCCTAAATGCACTGGGTTAAAACGACATGAAAGATGATTCAGTATGTCACTTATGATTGCATTAGGATCATTTCATCATTTTTTTAGACATTCATCATCAGACATTGTTTGATTTTGCATCATTTGGTGAGTCTATTTTACACGGGTTAATTGGCCATGAAGCCTGTCCCCATGTCCCATCGGCGACCGTGGAGACTTGAGAAAAACGTTGCATGCATCAGTTTTCTGGAATATGTGGAATATGTGGAATATGTTTGCGGCCTGTGTGTGAAGGGTGTCGTGCGTGTCCCCGTGCACAGGTCGGACCTACCGAGCAGCGACCCTATGAGGACGAAGACCTGCACGGCGGTGCTGAAGTCCCGGTAGCTTTGCTCTCGGATGAGGCGCTGCTGCTCGTCCGGCTCGGCCCCCCCGTCCCACCGGGTCGGCGGACTCGAACTGTTCAGGGGCTCCAGCCAAAGCTGGGCTGATGTCAAATTGGCCGCTGCGTCCCCGATCATCGCACCTCGGCTCCCACTATCCATGTCGGTTCACCCCGCGATCCTGCCGGTGTTTAGGAGGTCCGTGCGCCGCCAGCGTTAAACCCGCACGTCGGACGTGCTCCGCAGTTTATGGAGATGATGTGTTGGGGAAAAAACGGAGAAAATCATCTGCAGATCGCGGCATATGTCAGTGGACGTGTTCCACAGGCAGGAGCTGCGTGCGGCTGCCGGCCGTGAGCAAACAGGTTAAACGAGGCAAAGGCGAGAAGCGCAACCCCCAGACCCCCGCAGGGAGAGACGAGCGGCCGAGGCGGGGAGCCCCTTCATGTCCGTGCGGACGCATGGTGGGAAGCGGCGAGAGCCGCTGGATCCTGCTCTCTGACACCCAGCGCACCCAGCAGCCCGAACCACGTGTCCATCCCGGGAAGGAGGCGCCGAGGACGCGCACGCACACAGATGTCCACCATCACCTCAGTCCAAGACAGGGTGGGAGTTTGGGGGGGGGGGTCTGAGTCTCGTGACTGCGAGTGATGATCAGCTGGCTGCAGGTGACCCTTCATCACCCGGAGACAGAATGACAGAGATCACTCCAAAAATCAGAAATGAGAAGCAGTTACCTTTACATTATGTGAGGGGGGGGCGGGGGTCCCCGGTCCCCTCTGACAACACTGCTGCCTTTGTCTGTTCGGTCCCTCACAGGAATGTCACACGCCAACACGAGCGTGTCACATTCCTCTTTGATTTGCTGAAAACTCCAAATAGGACACGTCATACCTCCTGAAACACAGTAGCAGTGGAGGTCGATCAATGGTCAAAAATTCATAATCCATCTTTGAGAAGATTGGTATTCCGAGAAATTGACAGTGTTCCCATTTCAATGTCTGTTATTTAAAGTGCAGCATGATCCAGGAAACTTCGTCTAGGGGATGAAATCAACTAATTTCTGTGGTCTTCCATTATATTTGAAAGGTTCCTCATGTCCAGGCCAGACCCTGTTCAAGGAGGGAAAGGTGTCAGTGTCAGAAGGACCGGTTCCTCTGGGCCACAGCAGAAAGGCCTGAAACATGAAGGTGACCCCACTCCCCAACGAGCACCACCCAACAACCCTTTGTGTAAAAGTTCAAGGTTTGAACTTGAACATAAGAATTTAAAATGCATCACTGTTACAACATTTTTTCCCTGCAATCCTAAATGTTTCCGTCCCCTTTGATTTAATGTTAGACTGTGTGGAGCAGCACATTTTCTTCATGTGTGGCAAACATTAGCGTGCGTACTGTAAGATAGAGAGTTCTGCTTTTATCTAACATGAATATTTAGTTCAAGCACATAATTTACTTATTCTGACATTTAATTTTGAAGTGTAACATGCAATATCCGTCTTTTTCTAAGCAGATACTTTGCCATGTCATTGCAGAAAATGAACTTCATGTAACACGTGGCTGCATTCCATTCAGAGGGTTCAGCTCTACAGTTAAAGTATTGCTCAGTGCTTGCTCACTGGCCTGCTGGGGTGCAATATTTAAATTACTAATATCAAATATTTGCTGTGAGAATAGCATTTAAATTTGTGTTCAGTGTAGTCAATGTATGTCTAGAAACTTAGAAGGAAACAAGTCAGGATCCCATTTGGATTAAGGCCTACGAAAGTCAGAAACTCCAATTTTTAACATAGTATTGCTTGTTCAGTCTGTTTTATTACTATTCATTCATTACCATTCATTAGTATGATGTCATATTAAACAGTCCTTGTACTCACACTAAAACCTACAATAAGTTGCCACTACTCATGTTTTAATGTCTCCATTGGGTAACAGATTCCTTTATCCCGAGTTGTTGGGTGGGTAATTTGGACAAATGATGAGATTCTCAGAAATTTGCACAGTGGTCCGACATAAGTCAGTTAAACTGCACATGTCTAAGGTCTGCAAGTGGAAATTGTGACATTGCAGGATAATGAACACTAACAGTGAGTAGAGGAAAATTGTTGGTTTTAATGTCTGTATGAGGGTTGTTGAAAATATCATTTAGATAAATACCAAAATTATCCTTCAAGCAGAGGTAAAGACAAGACAATAATGAAGCATTGCTTGTTAACAAGTGTTCTTGTCCAAGTGGGTCTTGAAGAAGTTCTGGACTCTTTCCCACAAGTCCAGCTGAGCCTCATAGTGGGCTTTTGGCTCCCCACCAAACACCACAGTGTCACCTACAAATGGATGAAACCCAGATGGACAATTCAGCATGTTAGGGACTTCCAAAAAGTGCCCAGCTTTAGGATAAGAAACCAGCTGAAACGATTCTTTGCCGTGACTCCTCAGTGTGGCAGCAGCCTGATTTGCAAAGAAGCTGCTGTTCCAGTTGTGGTCATCTTCAGAAACTGCAAACAGGAACTGGCAGGTGGCACGTTCGATTGGAATCAAAGACGCCCTGTTCTTTTCCAAAGTAGGGTCTGGTAAGGCGTCACGTATATCGACAAGCCCAGAGTCTGTGATTTTAACATTTTTCATGACAGGGGTGAGTGGAGGTATAACAAGGTCTTTGTAGTGAACTGGTAAACCAGTGTTTCCACTGCAGGCATTAATGCAGACAGTTGCTGAGATCCCTGAGAGGAAAGATGACATCATCAAAGCCAAACCACCACTATGAGAGATCGATAGGATGCCAATCCCAGGACCTTTGACCTGTAAAGGGACATTGATTTAGAACATAGTTCAAATAAACATTATTTTTTTTTATACAAGGATAATTAAAACCAACTATAAAATGTGAGGAATAGTGAAAAATCCTAAACCCACACTTAAATCCGAGAGTAATGTCTCCAGATCTCATTTCCAACAATTACCAATGACAATATTTTTTCAAACACAAACCCAGGTTTTTACTTTATATAACAAATTAATTTTTATTAAATTATATAAAGAGTAGAGATATATATTTTTGCAACATAAAAATGTGATGCTTATTTAATAATACACCAACCTCTGGCTGTCGTCTTAGAAAATTGACAGCTTCTTCAAAATACTCTAAATCCAGATTTTTAGGATTTTTTGGTAGGTCCTGGTAGCCAAAATAGGCCAGAGCCAGAACAACAAAACCTTTATTTGCCAAGAGGCTGGCTCTGGGTTCAGTTAGGCCTCCACCAAACACGTACAAATCCACTATTCCTGGAAAAGGACCCTTTCCTAAAGAAAACAAAGAAAATCAATAGCCACATCCTTTTCAATTCTATGCGTCTTTAAAATCAATAGCTACATCCTTTTCAATTCTATGCATCTTCCACAGCTGTCATCAGGTGAATCGCAGCACGCCACTAACCTGGTGGTATGAAGAGGACTCCTCGTATTCTGCCCTTGTGCACAGGGATTCTCCTCATCCCCTCTGTCATGTACTCTCTTTCATTGGTCTCTGAGGCGAAGACCTCGCCAGTCTCTCCGCTCACTGCTTCGATCTTCACCAGTGTTGGCCTGAGCACCGTCTTCTTCAGGAGTTTACTGTGTGCCGTGTCTGGTGCCATGGCCCAAAACAAACCCATGGGCTCCACTCCAGTGTAGCTTCCTCCCAGAGAAGGTGCTCGGCAGACGTCTACCTGGCCACATTCATCTGCTTTGTACAGGGCCGAGGCTCTGAAAGTCACCCCTCTGTCATCCACCAGTTTGGACCTCAGTTCTACTGGTTTGTGTGGAGCAAGACCCTCTACTTTAACCTGCACCAGCTTATCAAAGAGACAGCGAACACTGGGGAGAATTTTCAGACGGATCTGTGAGTATGCCATTATGGATCTTCAGAATGGCTTTTATGGTGGGGATGGTGGGATGGTGTCTCTGCACCTGCCAAGGTAAATAAGAATTAAATGTCATTACTTACCATACTTTATATATTCAATTATATTCACTAAAATTTAACATTTATTCATTAATTAGATTTTGTCTTAACCGGCATTTCTGCACGCCAAATAAATTAAATGTGTCATATTGTTGTCTCCCTAAAATTAAAAAAAAAAAGACATGAATATTAGAGTACTAAAGTTCATCTGCCTTTAGTAAATCACGTCACAAACCATTTCTCCAGTCAAACATATAAGTGAACTAAGTCTGGACTGACTCAAGAGCTTGGTGACTACAGACAAGTCTTCTGTAGTGTTCCTACACTTCCACAGCTAAACTTCATTAGGAGCCAGATACAAAATAACTATGAATACACATTTACTTAGACTGAAGTCCTTCACTCCCCTTCACCCCGAAACTTAAAACTCGGATCTCTAACGTGTCCACCAATTGCAGACTTGCCACCCCCAGTCTGTTATCTAGTTACATCTGTTAGGTGAACACATGAGTCATCAGAGGTCGACACGACGGTGGACGGTCAACTCGGACAGCTGATCTGTAGTTCGATCCCCCCTGGGAATCTAAGTTAGCATGTCCACTTACTAGCTAGCTTGTTGGCTCTTGCTCGTTTGCGCTTGACAACAACTTAGTCTTTTTGTTTTAAATGTCAACCTCGTTTAAGACAACCCTCATAATGCAGACTCTTATTGGATGATAATGTGGAAAAAAGGAAGCGATTCAAATTTAAACCCCCACAACTACGAAGCTCGCAGACGCCAAACATCTGGACGAAACCATTTCACGAAAAAAGGGGGGAAGAGGCCGGTTAAGGCTCTGCTGCGTTCGGGGTTTTTCGGGGAATCGGTCTGCAAACACGCCGTGCAATAAAGCATAAATTAAAAATACGTGTTTGTCTTTTTAATAAAGAGTCGAAGAAAATGTTATGGCAGTTAAAAAAATAAAGGTATTGCTCAGCGACACCTGTGGAATGTAGCTGTCGGTTCTTGGGCGGCGCGCGCTCTGCGTAAGTCGACGTGCAGATCAGTTACGTGCGCGCACTGGTCGCTGACGCCAGTTACTGAGATGCAGCAACTTCGCTGCCATATTGGACCGGGCAAGACGGGCCTGTGGACACGTACAGGGGAACAGTGGAGAAAAAGAATTACAACATTCACATTTGACACGGTTTTCAATTAATCGTTTTCATATATTAGAGTTTATGACTTAAGTCTGTTAAATAAAACATTTTCTCTACGATCAATGTAAACCCCAATAGTCAGGCTGATAGGAACTAATGAGGTCTGTGTGTCATTGCTGCTGTAAATGGAAATTTTCCCACTGAGGGGAGATTAAAGTTTTATCTTATCTTATGTAACATCCTATATAACGTAATATATACACGATAATCCTACTCTGGTTATTATTGAGCCCATACTGGGGAGTGGAGTTGTACTGCAGTGCATTATATTGAGAGACAGTTCTAATGTTTTGGCCCTCTCATTCGATTTGGAGTGGATGTGCTGTGTGTACATGTATGTAGAAGCAGAAGTAGCCACTAGATGTCAGCAATGACAGAGTATTGACACTTGGGGCAGCTAAAACACTTGACAGGCTAAGAAACATCTTCCTACACAGAGTATATGGCATTTAAATGATGAATGGATGATAAACACAGATTATAAACACAGTAAGACAAGAACAGTGGTCTACCTCAACCCCTGGTCTACAGCCTGTTTATCTATACGGTCTTGACAAAGGTTCTTTACAAGACTCAACAACATGTCAAGGATTTTTAGGGTTAGGTTTATTGTTTTTTCCTCCACTAACTGTCTTCAATTATTGTTTGTTGGTTTAAAACCTTTGGTGTCACAAAAAAACAAACAAACAAAAAAGAAACAGGAAAGGAATTTCTTCATAAACAAATAGGGGCATTAAGACATGAGGGACATGTGTGTGTAGCTTTGAGAGGGAGCTAAAACTAAAAATGAAAAGTGGGTAATGGCTATGCAGAAATTAATATCTGAGAGTAGTGCTGGCATTGAAACGTGGTGTGTATATTTAGGGAACAAAGTTTGTTACTGCAAAGGTAAGAATTTCTTTGCAACTAACAACTACTCCTTGAAATTAATTTGGAGAGAAACTGCAGTGAACCATTGCACCAATACATATATACTGTAGTGATCTGCTGGGGCGGCCGTGACTTGACATCTCGGGCCCTGCAGCATCACTGTTAAACTTCTGGGAGTTTCTCTTGACGACTGCAGGTTTAAAACATAATGTCCACGTCCACATTAACATTTATTTTCCTTTGATGATTCACATCTACAGACCTAAAACTGATCTGGCAAAAACCTATTAAACTAAACTGCATCTATAAGTTTCATTAAATCTAAATTTTATGAACAACTTCATAGGCCAGTTTCTAAAGATATCCTGATCAAATCTAATATGGACATGTCTATTAAAGGTAAAACATCTTTAACCAATTTGGTTGGAACAGGGTCCAAAGGGCATGTTGTTAATTTAGCGGTCACTCTAAAGTGCATGTAGGTTTGAACGTGATTGTGAATCTGTCTGTGTTTGTCTGTCTGTGTTTGCCCTGACATAGACTGATGACCGGTCCAGGGTGTTCCTAACCTCTTTCCCAATGAAAGCTGGGATAGGTGCCAGCAGCCTGTGTCCCTGAACAGTATAGACGATCACATATGATTAGAAACCGGTAGAAATACAGATATGCATTTTTCCAAGATCAACAATAATTGTATTTAACCACACAATATGTTACTCTGAGACATTTCATTTTATTAGCCTAATATGCATGTCCAGATTTTACAGTACTTTTAAAAAAACAAATATTTAGTCATGTGATTGTAGAAATGAATTTTGTAAGCCACTAGTTGTTGTAATACCTACTACTGGAGAAATGATGCTCCAAGTGCTGAGATTTCCAATAGTTTTGCACAGTGGTCTGAAGTAAGCAGTCAACAGAACATAGGGGACGTGTCCAAGTGGAATTACATAGATTTGGATGGAAAACCATATCACTCAGTCGTGTGTCTGACTGATGTGCTTTATTTGTTTTTTTGACAAAAATGAAGGTCCACAGCATAAATGAATAGGCAAACCGAGGCTGCACACTGACGGATACTAAAAGTTTTAAAACCAGATTATTGTTGGTTTTAATGTCTGTGTGAAGGTTGTTGAAAATATGATTTAGATAAATACCAAAGTTATCCTTAAAGCAGAGACAAAGGGGACATACTTAATGAAGCATTGCTTGCTAACAAGTGTTCTTGTCCAAGTGGGTCTTGAAAAACTCCTGGACCCTTTCCCACAAGTCCAGCCGAGCCTCATAGTGGGCTTTTGGCTCCCCACCAAACATCACATTACTCCCCGTAATTAAATGAAACCCAGTTGGAAAATTAGGCATGTGAGGGACATTCAGCGAGTGCCCAGCTTTAGGATAAGAAACCAGCTGAAACGTTTAACTCCTCCATGTGGCAGCAGCCTGATTTGCAAAAAAAAGAAAACGTTTCCAAGGTGGGGTTAGTCCCGAGTTCGGGATTTTTCAGTTTTTATTGACAGGGGTGGTTTAAAAACATCACACGAAAGTTTAAAAAACGAGTTGCTTATTAACTGTCCAATACCAACCTCCCACGGTATTCTGCGAAAGTTTGCAGCTTCATCACAAGTTCTCCGAATTCAGCTTTTCAGGACATTTTGTTCCTTGTAGCCACGAAAGGCCAAGGCCAGGGCCAGGGCCTGTTTGCCCGTAGGCTGGGTTCAGTGGGTGTGTCTGGTGCCAGGGCCCAAAACAAACCACTGGGCTCCAGTCCAGCGTAGCTTCCTCCCAGACGGCAGACGTCTACCTGGCCAGTGCAAAGGTGGCAGGTCCACTGTTTACACCAGACTCACATGGACTTAACAGTCCATATGACGTCCCTCCGCACATTTCACCTAGAAAGTTAAAACCTGGAGAAACACAATAACCGAGCAGCATTAATGTGTCCAGTATTTACAGAACCTGTCGAACGTTTGCCTCCGTCTAAAGCCTGTGATCCAGCTCATTGTCTAACGTGTCCTTGGTTAGGATCATCCATAAATGTTCAGAGGACACAGTCATGTCCAACTGGATGAAAGAGCAACTAATAAAGCGGACGATGATGGAAAAATAACCACTAATAATAACCTTTATTATAGTATCATCAATCCTGCATTTGCACATTTGCTAACTCACCGCTAGCTAGCTAGCTAATTAGCTCTTGCTGGTTTGAGCTGGATTACAGTTTTTACTTAGTTTTCCATCCTTGTCAACAAAAAATCCTAATTGTTTACACTGTGAAATCTGAAAAGCGTTTGAAATGCAAACCCACACAGCTACGACGCTCCGACTTACTCAAACACCGAGCCCAAGGGGCTTGTGGACACAACGGCGTCTCTGTCCTCTGGAACCCGTCAGATCCACTGGGATCTGTCGGAGGTCAAAGGTGAATTAAGTTGAACTGGAGCCGCTGGGCACTGTAACCATGGGGACAAAGCATCGAGCCAAGTACAGTAAAGACAGAAAATCCCTGAGCTTTGTGACACAGCCTAAGAGGCTTTGCAAGAAAGGCTTTATCTTGAAAACTAAATTTCATTGAAGCAGGGACGTCAGGTGTGTTGCTCATTCTGTGACATTTTATTCTGAAATCTGACATGCAGTGTACATTTCTTACAGAGCACATATTTTGTCATGTCAATACAGACAAAACACCCTGGTACAAACAGTGGTTTTAAGCCTATGCGGCAAATTCTGTAAGAGATGCTCAAGGTGTGCAGTTAACAACCCCACGGGCACTGTCACAACCCGGTGGAGAGCCAAAAAAATGTAATATCCCATTTTCGATGAAAGTCTGGGAGAATCACAATTCACCGTTTTTGAGACAGATCAACGGGGCATTGATTGATCAGTATTGATCAGTAACTACAGTAAAGGCATTTTTAAAGGATAACTTTGGTCATTTCCTAATTGTAATTTCAGCAACCTCCTACAGATACTAATACCAATAATAACTTGCCTCTGCTCCCATTTAGCATTGAAAATATGATTTAGATAAACACCAAAGTTATTGTTAGAGAAATAGTTAGAGAAAAGCGTGATGCTTAACACAGTTGATGTAGCATTGCTTTTTAACAAGTGTTCTTGTCCAGGTGGGTCTTGAAGAAGTCCTGGACTCTTTCCCACAGGTCCAGCTGAGCCTCATAGTGGGCTTTTGGCTCCCCACCAAACATCACATTACTCCCCGTAATTAAATGAAACCCAGTTGGAAAAATTGGCATGTAAGGGACATTCAACAAGTGCCCAGCTTTAGGATAAGAAACCAGCTGAAACGATTCTTTGCCGTGACTCCTCAGTGTGGCAGCAGCCTGATTTGCAAAGAAGCTGCTGTTCCAGTTGTGGTCATCTTCAGAAACTGCAAACAGGAACTGGCAGGTGGCACGTTCGATTGGAATCAAAGACGCCCTGTTTTTTTCCAAAGTAGGGTCTGGTAAGGCGTCACGTCCATCGACAAGCCCAGAGTCTGTGATTTTAATATTTGTCATGTCAGGGGTGAGTGGAGGTATAGTAATGTCTTTGTAGTGAACTGGTAAACCAGTGTTTCCACTGCAGGCATTAATGCAGACAGTTGCTGAGATCCCTGAGAGGAAAGATGACATCATCAAAGCCAAACCACCACTATGAGAGATCGATAGGATGCCAATCCCAGGACCTTTGACCTGTATAAAGAAATTGTCATAATATTTATATTTAAAATATAGATTTTCTTATACAATTGTACTTAAACCAATTAAATAATTACATAAATAGTGATAAATGCAAATTCTTAAAGCCTCCTAAAGCTTAAGGCAAGCCCAAAAAGTTAAACAATAAAAATCAAACTCATAAATGATTGAATTACTGCCTCCAACACCCATTATGACTTCACTGATAAACACACAATAGATTTTTTACTTTTTTGACCGTTTAAAAAAATAGAAAAATTATAACCATCTAAAAGTTAGAAATTATGGCAAAGCTGCTGTATTGGATTGGATTACATTGCATACGTGTACTTATGAAGTGGTCAGTCAGAGTAGTTGCCAAATAACAGTCTTTAGTCTCTGTGACCACAGGTTTGGGACTTATCAGTTGACGTTGCCAGGGCATATTTTGAATAAATAAGTACCTGCTCCCAATTTTTTTAACAAATTCATAAAGCATTTTAACACACTGACAGTGTAAGAGAGTAAACATTATTAAGAATCTCACTAAGAGGTAAAAATTGACCTTCTAATTGGCTAATTGGCTGTCTTCTTAGAAAATTGACAGCTTCTTCAAAGTACTCCAAATCCAGATTTTTAGGATTTTTAGTCTTCCATGAGGCCTGCTTCAGTGGTTTTCCAGCTAACCCTGCAATATTCATTCCTGAATGCCCGGGTCATGTGTTGACTCAGTATGAAACTGAAAGATACAATCTCAGACAAGGGTGGACTGGGGGATAAAGTGGCAACTTCCAGCTTCTGACTAACTAAACCGGATCCAGGTGAGAACCCCTTAAAATTAAGTTGTTACAATACAAAACATTTATCTCCTGTTTGATACCAACCTCTGGCTGTCTTCTTAGAAAATTGACAGCTTCTTCAAAATACTCCAAATCCAATTTTTTTGGATATTTTGGTAAGTCCTTGTAGCCAAAATAGGCCAGAGCCAGAACAACAAAACCTTTATTTGCCAAGAGGCTGGCTCTGGGTTCAGTTAGGACTCCACTAAACGTGAACAAATCCACTATTCCTGGAAAAGGACCCTTTCCTAAAGAAAACAAAGAAAATTAATAGCCACATCCTTTTCACTTCTATGCATCTTTAAAATCAATAGCCACATCCTTTTCATTTCTATGTGTCTTTAAAATCAATAGCCACATCCTTTTCAATTCTATGCATCTTTAAAATCAATAGCCACATCCTTTTCAATTCTATGCATCTTCCACAGCTGTCATCAGGTGAATCACAGCACGCCACTAACCTGGTGGTATGAAGAGGACTCCTCGTATTCTGCCCTCGTGCACAGGGATTCTCCTCATCCCCTCTGTCATGTACTCTCTTTCATTGGTCTCTGAGGCGAAGACCTCGCCAGTCTCTCCGCTCACTGCTTCGATCTTCACCAGTGTTGGGCTGAGCACCGTCTTCTTCAGGAGTTTACTGTGTGCCGTGTCTGGTGCCATGGCCCAAAACAAACCCATGGGCTCCACTCCAGTGTAGCTTCCTCCCAGAGAAGGTGCTCGGCAGACGTCTACCTGGCCACATTCATCTGCTTTGTACAGGGCCGAGGCTCTGAAAGTCACCCCTCTGTCATCCACCAGTTTGGACCTCAGTTCTACTGGTTTGTGTGGAGCAAGTCCCTCTACTTTAACCTGCACCAGCTTATCAAAGAGACAGCGAACACTGGGGAGAATTTTCAGACGGATCTGTGAGTATGCCATTATGGATCTTCACAATGGGAACAGTGGCCTGAATTTCCTTTAAAATTGATTCAGTCTTGTTGCTCCACTACAGGGATGATGTCTCTGCATCTGCCAAGGTAATTAAGAATCCAATGTGATAACCTTCCCGAACCATTTTAATGATTAAAACTAGTCAAAATTCATTTATTAGTAGGATTCTGACTTCACTGTTATTTGCAACCTTTCGTTAATCTGTTTAAGGTTTAAGGCTCAGCTTTGCTTGTGTAAGAGGCAGGTACACCCTGAGCTGGTCACCAGTCTGTCTCGGGTCTCACTGTTATTTTCTGACCCCAAAGTAAAATTTTTTTATCCCATCTTAATGTTTTATGCGCCGTAAAAATCTATTTGCCTGTTATAAATAAAGGAATGAAAATTAGAGTTCTAAAATTCATATCCTTTTAAACCATAATTTCATGTCACAAACCATACATCAACTCAATCACATAACGAAAATTAGACTAATTCAACGAGGGAGCTTGGTAATTTCTTTTAACTGTGTTATGATAGTGTTAATAACACTATCATAACACAGAAAGCGTTATGTTATGTTAGTTACATTAGTACAGTTGCTAGCTAGTTTAATCCTGCTGGTTTGAGCTTGATTATAGTTTTTATCTTTGTTGTCTATCCTTAAGACAAACACATAACACAGAAACATATTTCTTGACACTATGAAAGCCGGGAAGCAACTGACATGCAAACCACAAGCACAAAGCTTTGACTTACTCAAACACCGAGAAGAAGAAGAAGATTGTAGAAGAGGCTTGTAGACACAACAGCATCTCTGTGCTCTGAAACCCCTCAGACCCACTGGGTTCTGCCAGAGGTCAATCAAACTGGACTTTTGCCCGGGGAGATGTGCATCCCACCAGATACAATAAACAGCTATGTCTGAAGTCCCTGAGCTTTGTGACGCAGCCTCAGAGATATCGGAACGAAGGCTTTTTACTGTAAGCAAAATTTCATTCAAGCGGGGAGGCCAGGTGTGTTTTGGCAAATTAATATTTTTCTTGGTTCTGAAGCCAGCAGCAGCAGATTTAGAATGTTTTTGTTGTGGTGGACTGAATGTGGAATGAGCATGTTCCACATTCAGTCCACCCCAACAAAAACATTCTAAATCTGCAGTATAATGCAAACATTCATTTTAAAATACAGGCTCAGTCAAAGGAGAACTGCATGTCTGTTACAATAAGACAGCAACTGCTGACACCTGTCTGTCATCTGTAGCTGTCCATTTTTAGTAGCTGATGTCCAGTGTCAGCTCAATATTGGATTTTATATTATTTACTTTCACCTATGAAACACTATTGCATACTGTATTCTGCAGTATTGTTTAGTTTGAAACAAATATAGTCTACTCAGGAACTTTTATGTGCATGTATGTAGGAAGAATATGGGAGATGTAATGTGTAGGTTAAAAAGTGAGTTAAATTAAAATAAAAAGTGTGTAACAGCTATGCGGAATGAAAAATTAACTTGTAAATATCTGCTGTTTAGAACTAGGACGAGGAAGCAGAGGAGCTTCACAGGATCACTCCAAGTACTCACTCGTTACGTCCAGCATGGCAGTAACGGTTCAAGCCACTGTGAGAAAGTGCCAGAGCTGCTCACTGATTTGTGAGTCATTACACACAAACATATTGTTGTGGGGCAGCGTTGATCGCACAACTGTGGCTGTGAGCCTAGCACCATCTTCAGCTGCACCGCTGAATTACACAACACACACACGCTCCGGTGATAACACACCAGTGACCTTGGGTCTTCGGTTTTAGATGTCGATGGACTGCAGATTCTTTCAGACACCTGGAGTTTTGTAGGTAAGGGGAAAAGAGTTTACTCATGTTGTCCAGTACTCACAGTAGTGTTGTAGTCAAACGCCACCTTACCAAGACCAAGACATCAAGACCAAGATCAAGGCAGGATGAGACCAAGTCATGACCCATAGACCAGACACACAGTAAATATTGGAAAAATGTTAAATCTATATTAGATCTGAATGGTTTTGTGTTGGTCTGGCCTGGTAGAGCATCAGGTTGGATGCAGAAGGCCACAGGGACGATTCCCATCTCAGGAACGAAACTCTGAGGAACAGCTATGTCCGAAATCCATGAGCTTTGTGACACAACCTAAGAGACTTTAGCATGAAGGTTTTTTATTGTAAACAAAATGTCAGGTGTCTTTTGACAGATTCTTTTTTGTAGGTATCCTAGGCATCATGGCAAAAGATTGTAGGTTTGTCCTGCCTCAGTAGCCCTACTAGTGCTATTAATTAAAATAATGACATAAAGAGGAATAATTTGCATACGCAGTATTTTATAAATAGAGGAGAATGATCACTACAGGTGTTTCACAAATACTTATGTGTGGAGCAAATGCAAAATGCATTCTGTTTACAATGTGGTTGAGCAGATAGAGAAAAAAAATACAATCAACAATTTAAAACAGGGGTGTCGAACTCCAGGCCTCGAGGGCCGCAGCCCCGATTGTTTTCCAACTACCCCTGTACAACCCTCATCTTTCAGCTTCTGATTGACTTAACACACCTGATCCAGGTAATCAGCAGAGGGTTGTGCAGGGAAAGTTGGAAAACAGGCAGGGCTGCGGCCCTCGAGGCCTGGAGTTCGACGCCCCTGATTTAAAAGACAAAAGACTTGAGATGAAAGAGGTAAAGCAATCACAGTGAAAAACTTTCAGATTGTATTGGTGGAATGTGATGTGCTTAGTTTGGTTTGGTTTATTCAATCAATCAGTTATCATCTAATCAACCAATCAAACAAACTTTGTTTAAATAGCTCAGTTGGTAAAGTACACAGACCACAGGGTCAATGGGTCGATCCCAGGTCCCTCCTTGATGTGTGTCGAAGTGTCCTTGGCCAAGACACTGAACCCTAAGTTGTTCCCATTTGGCCAGATGAGCATCATGCATGGCAGCCATCGCCATCGTGTGTGTGTGTGTGTGTGTACCAAATTACTCTGTAAGTCGCTTTTCATAAAACCGCCTGCTAAATGTAAACATAAATTTAAAGCCCTTTACACATGATTAAGAAGTTGATGAGGGTGCACATTTGAACATTTCTTCATCCTGAACGTGTGCCGGCTCTGTGACAAATCTTCCTGCTTGTACCAGAAAAAGCAGCAGCTGCTTATGATGATGGAAGTGAGGCAGGAGTTGTGTGAATTAGACTGCAGCAGCACATCACTCTCACAAAGTCCTGGCTTTGACCTTCCCTCCTCATCAGCAGACAGACACAATGGTGTTGCCTAAAATGAGAGCAGCTCATGAACGTGTTTGTGTGTGTCACAGATGTTGCTGTAACATCCTCACTGCACCAAACACACTCAGCTATGAGAGCTGAGTGTGTTTGGAAAAGTATGCACTCAGTGAGAGGCGGGACAGGCCCGACTGATGAAAATATAGCAAAAGTTATGACACAAAGAGAAAACAGAAACTGCTTTGACCTAATACCACCTCCTGCTGTGCAGTGCAAGGAGGTCAGGACAATATGGCACATAGTCTGGATATAATTAAGAAGTTATTCAGTAATTTGCTGAAGGTTTGACTGCAAATTTCTTAACATATGTTGAGAAAAAGCAAAAAATGTTTCTCTAATGTTGAGATGAACAATCAGCTAAACTCATTTGGATTTATTTCGTTCACAGTTTGATGTGACATACTGTTGTAAAACACAGTATGAAATAATATCATAGTAATCAAAGTTTAAAAAACTGAACAAAATTTTGTCACCAACACAGGGGATTCATAAAATATTTGACACAGAGGCAATGAATAATTAGTGATCTTTATTCATCATATATGAATAACTACTGTATTTAACTAGATATTAAGTTACTCCTTGTGACTCCTTTAATTTAAAATCTATTAGAAATATAAATCATATTTAAAGCAGAGTTTAAGTTGTCAAAAAGCAGATAATTTAACACCAGCAATGTGACATTTTCGATCGTTAATAACTACAGTAAGTACAGGATCATTTTAGTCATTTCCTAATCGTAATTTCTTGGCTCTACTCATATTTAGTGTCTGTAAACCTAGATTAGCATTTTCCACCTGTGTCACAGACCTCCAAAAATAACAGAAGCATTAGCACGACACACGACCCCAAGGGTGACGTCTTTTTCATTTCAAAATGTGTGGGGGAGACATTTTGAACAAATGCTGCTCCAATGCAAATCCACCCCGTGTTAAGAAGTAAGCCAGTTGACAGAAACGTGTCACGCAGTGGGGTGGTGCGTCTGATGCAGTTCTTTTGTGGTTTTGAAAAAAATTAAGGCCTTTAGCATAATTAAATTCACAAACCAAGCTGGCACACTAACAAATACTTAAAGTGAGTAGAAGAAATTTATTGTTTTGTTTTAATGTCTTGCTAACAAGTGAGTGTTGTCCAAGTGGGTCTTGAAGAACTCCTGGACTCTTTCCCACAGGTCCAGCTGAGCCTCATAGTGGGCTTTTGGCTCCCCACCAAACACCACGTTACTACCTACAGCTCCGTGAAATGCTGATGGACAATTCAGCATGTGAGGGACTTCCAACAAGTGCCCAGCTTTAGGATAAGAAACCAGCTGAAACGTTTCTTTGCCGTGACTCCTCAGTGTGGCAGCAGCCTGATTTGCAAAGAAGCTGCTGTTCCAGTTGTGGTCATCTTCAGAAACTGCAAACAGGAACTGGCAGGTGGCACGTTCGATTGGAATCAAAGACGCCCTGTTCTTTTCTAAAGTAGGGTCTGGTAAGGCGTCACGTATATCGACAAGCCCAGAGTCTGTAATTTTAACATTTTTCATGACAGGGGTGAGTGGAGGTATAACAAGGTCTTTGTAGTGAACTGGAATAACTGTATTTGCATTGCAGGCATTAATGCAGACAGTTGCTGAGATCCCTGAGAAAAAAGATGACATCATCAAAGCCAAACCACCACTATGAGAGATCGATAGGATGCCAATCCCAGGACCTTTGACCTGTAAAGAGACATTGATTTAGAACATAGTTTGAATATATTTTTCCTTATACAAATGTATTTTGTATCAATTTAGAAATGATTAAAAAAAATGTCAATCACACTTTATTAAAGCCCAGGGTAAGGCCTCCAATTTCTTGTTTTTCCTGACTAAGAGTCCAGAGCACACTGCTTTTTCAAGAAAATTTTGTTAATTTTATTTATCGTGGATGCTAATAATTTTTTTTCTAGTCTGTTACAACCATAGATTTGTCAGTACAACAAATTGTCAGATGGCAACACTGACAGGGCATATTTTCCACAAATGTGGACAGACATTTTTTTTGTATCAAATAGAAAAGGCAACAAAAGAATAAACTTCAAATAATATCACAAACAAACAGTGGGTCTCAATTCTAGTGCTCCATGACGCCTGCTTTAGTGGTTTTCCAGCTAACCCTGCAATATTCATTCCTGAATGCCTGGGTCATGTGTTGACTCAGTATGAAACTGAAAGATACAATCTCAGACAAGGCTGGACTGGGGGATAAAGTGGCAACTTCCAGCTTCTGACTAACTAAACCGGATCCAGGTGAGAACCCCTGCACTATGGCATTAAAATTAAGTTTTTAGAATTAAAATGTATTTCCGGTTTGATACCAACCTCTGGCTGTCTTCTTAGAAAATTGACAGCTTCTTCAAAATACTCCAAATCCAGATTTTTAGGATTTTTTGGTAGGTCCTGGTAGCCAAAATAGGCCAGAGCCAGAACAACAAAACCTTTATTTGCCAAGAGGCTGGCTCTGGGTTCAGTTAAGCCTCCACCAAACGTGTACATGTCCACTATTCCTGGAAAAGGACCCTTTCCTAAAGAAAACAAAGAAAATCAATAGCCACATCCTTTTCAATTCTATGCGTCTTTAAAATCAATAGCCACATCCTTGTTAATTCTATGCATCTTCCACAGCTGTCATCAGGTGAATCACAGCACGCCACTAACCTGGTGGTATGAAGAGGACTCCTCGTATTCTGCCCTCGTGCACAGGGATTCTCCTCATCCCCTCTGTCATGTACTCTCTTTCATTGGTCTCTGAGGCGAAGACCTCGCCAGTCTCTCCGCTCACTGCTTCGATCTTCACCAGTGTTGGGCTGAGCACCGTCTTCTTCAGGAGTTTACTGTGTGCCGTGTCTGGTGCCATGGCCCAAAACAAACCCATGGGCTCCACTCCAGTGTAGCTTCCTCCCAGAGAAGGTGCTCGGCAGACGTCTACCTGGCCACATTCATCTGCTTTGTACAGGGCCGAGGCTCTGAAAGTCACCCCTCTGTCATCCACCAGTTTGGACCTCAGTTCTACTGGTTTGTGTGGAGCAAGTCCCTCTACTTTAACCTGCACCAGCTTATCAAAGAGACAGCGAACACTGGGGAGAATTTTAAGACGGATCTGTGAGTATGCCATTATGGATCTTCAGAATGGCCTTTATGGTGGGAGACTGTCTCTGCACCTGCCAAGGTAATGAACAATTAAATGTCATGTGCCCTCTTATTTATTGAACATTTTATTTATTTATTAGTAGGCTTCGGTCTTCACTGCATCCATCTATTATCTGTAACCCCTTATGTGGTTTTAGGTCGCAGGGGTCCGACTGTCACCGAGAGAGTTCACGCTGGACAAATCACATGTCTATCTCAGGGCTCACTGTTATTTTCAGACCCCAAATATAAATTTAGTGCATGTCAATATTGCACGCTCAGGGACGTTTAATTCATTTATTCAAATCTATTAGCCTTTTATAAATAAAATAATGAATATTAGAGTCTTGAAATTCATACACCTTTAGTAAATAGATTTATAATCTAGAGGGGATTAGAGAAATATCTTGTATATTGTGTTTACTGTTCCATCAGTAAGGAGTCAGTTACACCAGCATATGGAGGTTGGGTATATTCTGCATAAACTAAACAAGGTCCTGCATACATATTTATGAAACAGGCTGCATGAGCTCCTTTGTCACCTTTCACCCAGATCCAAAGACCCGTGTGTGTTCAGGCAGGGACACAGCCATGTTGAACAGCTGACTGTCCTCCACATGAAAACACAGAACATGAAGCGAACTTTACTATTGTCTCACTGAAATCACGCCTGTCTATCGCAGTTAGCGCGGCTGCTAGCTCGTTAGCTCTTTTGTTTGTCCACGTTTCCCCTTGTTGTTTCAGACCAGCTCCTTGTGCAAACGATTTCCGGTAAAAATCTTACCCACGCAACTGCCTGCGAAGCTCTGACGTGCACAACGGGAGACGGCAGACGACAAGTGGACGCAGCTACTTCATCACCGAAGGGGGCTGGTCCGGTTCGGGCTCCGCTTTAGTGACGGGACCTTTCTGGGCGGACGCTTCGGTGCCTGTGTCGACAAACTCTGGATGCGTTTGGGTTTTTTTTTTTTTTTTTTTTTTTTTTTTGCTTGTCGTTTACGGTTAGTGACGTCACATATGACGTTTGAAGCCTCAGGAAGTTCAGGCTGTGGTTCGAATTTCGCCGGAATTCATTGACAGATTCCCATTCTTCACATAGTTCGTGGGTCGTGTTCTGGGGGTCCGTGAGTGACCCAGTGGGTAATTCGGGTAGTTTTACAGCTCCTTTAAACGGACCCTTCAAAGACAAGGAAACTTTCCCAGATGTGGAAACACATTGGACTTGATTTCTCCCAGTAAGGTCAGTACAGTAATATATCAGTAATATATAAGTGCATAATAACAGTGTTTCTATTACAGTCCACTTGTCTACTATTTGTTGTTATTTGGTTTATTTTATTTCTATATAAAATGTTAGGGAAATAAAGGTGGGCCCAGTTCTTGGGGTTAATACAAATTCTACTTTAGTCACACGTTCCCTTTTTTTATAACATCTCTTAATCAACTATGATAATAATACACGCCAAGTGTCCCCCACAAGCACTTTTCTTTCTTATTCTTTGTAAACACTCCATGTGACTTTTTCAAATGTTAATGCAAAGAAGGAGGTTCACTTGGGCATTAGTACTACTGCCGTGGTTTGAATGGGTTATTATCTTCTGCTCAGAAGAGAAAAATGCAGAGTAAAATGAAAAATAATTGATTGTTACTGGCAGTCATTATTCAAACTTCAGCAGTTACAACACCTGTGTAATAAAGATGTCCTCTTTTAGTAGATAACATTTAATGCCATCTGACAGTTAGAATTTAAATAGTCTATTTTGATCTATAAAATAAAATAGTATACTGTTGTTTAGTTTGAAACAAATATAGTCTACTCAGGAACGTTCACATGTGTGCGTGTACATGGACAGTATGTAGAAAGAGGATGTAGTCACTAGATGTCAGCAGTGGCACAGAATATTACACCTTTGTAACCTGCAAAGGTTAATAAACATCTTCCTGTGCACAGGTAAGATGATCTCAGCAGAGTACGTGACATTCAAATGATGAAGCTCATGGAAACTGTGACAAGTTTACATTTAGAGAATCACCTTTGTTACTGCACAGGGAAGAGGTTTTTTCCAGCTAACAACTACTGCTATTATTATAATGATTCATACACAGATGAGTTTAAAAGTTTGCATCCCTTATTTTAAAATATTTGTTTTCATAAAATAATATTTCATGCACATTGAGCCAGTGCAAATTTCCATTAATCAGAAATCAATTACAATATATTAATTAATTAGTATTGGGCACGCAAAGTTTTTTATCCATATAATATTTAGGATTTTAGGCAATGGGAATGATAGATGATATAGTCTATATTACCAGTTCTGAGTGTTTTTGTCACCGGAGCACCAGACAATGAAGTAACTTGTGATTTCTTAGCAAATCTGCCCAGTAGCCTATAATCAAGAACAAAAAAGGTCTTTAAAGTTTTTGACACAGGCAAATCCACATCATGGAGGTTGGAGGGCATGTGATTAATGTTGTACTTCAGTGGTGTAAATTTCCTAATATTTATTTTTCCATTATATCTCGAGGAATCCAAATGTGACTCGTTGTTAATTGTTATTAGGAGCAAAGACCGCACATGCAATTTGAAAAAAATCAATGATCTATCAGTTTTTGTGACTTTGTACAGGTCATGTCATAAATCATTTTTATTTCATCAATTCATCTGCCCAGATAGACCCAGATTATATAAAATACTCCGGGGATTTACCGGGCACCTTGTAGTGCACGGTTTAGGGCAGTTGGCTGCTTTATAGTTAAGGCACTGCAGTTTTTATTGTTCTAAAAATCACTCTATTTTTCTCTTTGTCTCGCCAACAACCTCCGTGCTTTTATTTTGAAGCCCGGTCTTGTGGTTGTCTTGACACATTTGGACCCGCCCTTTTCGCTGAGGTAGCCATGGAGACCGCGCGAGAGCGAGGCAGCTGCTAGAGTCCTCGCAGCGAGTGTTTCCGCTCACCTAAAAGAAAGAAGCCGGACGAGGAACAAACGGGGCCGCGCTGACGGAACCAGACGACGACGACGACAGCAGCGTTCCAGTTTCCACTTTTTTTCCGCCACGTTCTCGCTCGGGGTATCCGCCTTTTCACAGCCGTCCATGCCTCGAGTGTGAGCTGGAGAGAGGCGGGCTCGCTGCTTGGAACCTTACCGTCGGTAAGTGGCTTTTTTCCCCCCGCAAGCTCCGCTCAGACAGGCCGCCGAGCTGCGCGATGTGTCGCTCCTTCGCTCTCCGCTCGCCTTTATTCGCTGCTAACAGCCCAGCTGCTTCCTACGCTGCCGTTAGCAACTTGACGAGGAGAAAAACAAGAGTTGACGCTTTTTTGTTTGCCATTAAACACACTGTAAACAGTGGCACACGTTAATTGAAGCCGTTTAAAAAAAATCGTTCCGTTGGCGTAACGTTAGATGCAGTAGCGTCAACGTTTCGCGTTCCGGATCAGCTGGACTCAGTTAGTCGTTAATCAGCGGGAATATTCCCGGTTGTCAGAGTGTTGGCGTGAGACCGTAATACAGAATAGCGGTTTAAATGACGTTAGCTCTTCCTGTGTTGCCTATAACAGCTGTATGGCTGCTGTATTACAGTAACGTTACGAACGTCAGTGTAACCGGAGCTCTGGTGTATGATCCAGCTTTTCCCCCATCGGTGACGGTCTGTAAGTGGAATAGCAAATGAGCAATTGTATGATTATGCGGTCCTTTTGTGTGTGTGTGTGTGTGTGTGTGTGTGTGTGTGTGTGTGTGGCACACTCTTTGTTTAAATAGCTCACAGTATCGTCGCACGTGTCGGAGCGTGTGACTCTGCTTTAGAGCCGCTACGACCACAGCTGACAGTGTTTGAAACGGCTGCGAGCGGAAGGTTTTTTCGACCGGGCCGATCTCATTCCTCAGACATAACTAACACTGTAATTTCCCACTCCCCCCACAAAGCTGTTGCAGTAAAAGTTTGACTCGTTTCCTGTTTACATGCTCCGGTAAGATGTGGCGCTGAGCAAAGGGCAGGGAAGTCCAAATATGAGCTGCTGTCTGTCGTTGCAATTGAGAGGAGAGATCAATTACACATTTTGTAAAACCAGCCATGTCTACAGATTCCTCTAAAGTCTTGTCATTGTCTACTGACTTTAATAGATGGCAGATGTTTTTGAATCTAATCATTGTGCATCACAAATTGTGAGGGTTTATGCTGACAGTATGAAAATGTAGCTTAGGGTATGAGGTTTGCTCTATAAAACACAGAAAAATGTCCAAAGTATCTTGCGTTGTCATTCAAACCCCAAACTGTTTGATTTATTCTAATGCAGGACCACAAAAACAGCTATTTTTTGCATTAGAGAACCCAGAACCGCAAAATGTTTGGTATTTTTCTTGAAGAATGACTTGTATAGCAAATCAAATAACAGAGTAGTTGCAGACAGATGTTTTGGGATTGCCAGTCACTTAATCGCTGCAGCTGTAGTGTTATGTAGCGCTTCCTTTTTGAAAGCAGTTGTATTGTGTGTTGATATTTTATTAACTGACCTCAAGTATATTGATCTTTATGCAGTTTATGCATATTGCCAATTTCCTTTCAACACAGTTATCCCTTAACCCACTGTGAAAAGATGCAGTGTTTCCTGATCAAACACAAAAACTGACCAAACAGTACGGTAAATCCCAATTAACTTGTGTTATTGTGGGGCGTGCAGCAATATCCAGTGTTTGTGTTGAGTACTTTTGCAGGACACAGCTCTATTTTTATGGGTTGTTTGACTTCCATCCTTTGAAATGACTTATTTTGCTTTTATACAATGTGCACACACTGGATTCTACAGAGTAACTGGGAGATATACAGCGTGCGGCTTTAATGGTTCTCAGTGTACTGCTTTTGTGATTTTGGGAAACTGCAGTGAGAGTTTTATGATTGCCTTGGTCCAGCATTCAGAGGCTTTTTCTGTTTGACAACGTAGCTTAGAGAAAACATCCTGTGACTGAAGATAAGAACATGTTGGCCTCAGTCCCATTCTCAGTTTTTCCTACCTTTCACCATACACGGTCAACATAACACATGGCAGTGTCCTCTCATTTTACGTTGCTTCTGCTGTTGTTTGTGTGTTTATCTTACCTCTTTCTCCTAATGGTCCCTTTGTTCTGTGTTATTCACTACTCCATCTTCAGTTTCTACCTATTTTCCTTGAGCGGTACAGAGGGATAACTCCACATAATATTTTAAAACAATGGGTCCTTTCTGTGTGGCCACGCAGAGCACCATCTCTGGGCTCCTTCCGCAAGCCCAGACTGGCTCTACCAGCAGCAGTAGCATTAGCCTATCGAGTGGAAATCTCCTCTCGGCTGTTTCTTTGGCACACTGAGTGCTCTCTGTTCCCAGACACATGCCTGAGCTGCTGCACCCCTTGGCTCCCTTTGCATTCCAGGAGCCCCGGGCAGCTGAAAAACTGCAGTAGCAGCCTGCTGGCTGGCTGTTGTCTCACTGGTGTCTGAAGTGGAGGACAAAACAGACAAAGTATTAATGTTGTTAAAACCTCCACTTTTAAGGCAGTGAGTTCCGACATGGGTCTAGACAGTGTAAAAATAGCTTTTCTATTTTTGGAAATGTTATTTAAAGTTGCAATTAACAATCAGCATAACTTGTTTTTCTGATTAGGTTTTCTAAAATGCCTTTTCTGTTCAAACATAATAAGCTCGCAGTATTCAAGAAGAGAGATCCATCACATGCACATTGGAAGTATGGAATTGGCTTGTTTGGCATTATTTTAGCTTAAATGACTAATCAAAATGTTTTAATTCTTTGAGTCTTACTTTTTCACCAGAACATTAAACAGAACAGGTTTTGATTGCATATTAAAATGTACAGGAATAGGGCTAACATTGATGGCCACAGAACATCTTGAAAATCTGGTTTCATTTTCAACATCTTGGCGCTTTTTTATTCCAAAGATTCCTTTGGGCATTTCTGCTTTTATTAGAAATAGCTGTAGAGAAGAGACAGGAAACAAAGAGGAGAGAGAGAGGGGATATGACATGCAGCAAATGTCCTGATCCAGAGTCAAACCCAGAACACTGCAGCCATGTGGCATGTGCCTTAACCATTAGACTATTAGAATTCTCCGACATAACTTTTGCTAGCGGACAATTTGGAGTCAGCATTGTTCTGGTTCTCTCCCTCTTAAGGCAGCCATTCTTCTCTGTCCTCTTAATCTGTCTGAGAGCAGTGTATTTGTGATTTTGCACAATATTCTTTTCTCCTCTATCTACAAACTCTAACTGGCAACATTAGTTGTATTAGATGGCTAGTCATCCCTCTTCATGCCCCAACACAGCTGAACACATTGTTCTTTATAAGTTTAAAGTCAGGCTTCATGCTGATTATGATGATTACTAGTTAAACCACATGCAGCACAGTTTGAGCATTAGATCTTCATGTGATTTTTTTTTTTAGGTTTAATTAAACTAGCACATAATTTTCATGATTTAGCATGAAAAAGCCAGGGAGTGCTTGTAACGTGAAACGTCTCTCTGTATGGGCTCGTGTGTTTCATGTCTTTTCCTTGAGTTCAGCCTTTGTGTAGGCGCCCTCAGTTTGGTTTTCTGTCAGTTATTCACTGATGTAAATAAAAATAGTCCCACAGTGAAAACAGTTTCTCAGCCATCTGAAAAGTGTTAGTTATACTTCTGGTTATTTCAACTTGCACTCTTTAACTGTACATACATGTCATTACAAGTCTTAAACTGTAATTTTGAATAAGCTTGTGTTACCCATCTGCATGCATCCGCAAGCAGGAAGTGTTTGTGTGGTTTGATAAAAAAAGCCTGTTCCAAGAAACAGAAACTCTACTTCAAAATGTTTAATAGGGCAGAACATTCTTTTAATGCAATCCGTTAAGGTGAACATCTTTGGCAGTGTCAGATAAAAAATCCACATGTTGGGCATAGTTGGAAAGTTGAGAACAAAACTTGCAAAATTTCTGTGATTTTGCTGTCAGACTGCCTGTTGTGTTATCAATCAATTTAGACCATTAACATAGTTAGGCATTTCCAAAAAAACGTTTAAGGCTTTGAGACGTTTTGTTAAATAAGACTGAATGACTTTCTTCTTTCTCAGACGCGCTTGTGTGAGAGCAAATAAGCCAATTCAGCTTTAGGTTTTACTTTGCAGAACTATTGACTGGTTGATTCTTTCCCCTTTGGTCTCTCAGTGGGTAAGCTCTACATTATAAATGCTATCCAAACTGGTTATTTACATCCCAATAACGCCTTTGACAAAATGTGAGCTGTTTTTGTCCAGACTTTGACTTTTGTTTATTTTTGATAATATTAAGACATGCATCTCTCATAAACATTTTTTGAGTTAACATAAGCCGACACCACAAGCCTTAGCAGCAGTGTTCTGGCCACACTGACAAATGATAAAGCATCTATGATCATATGGCTGGCGCAGGTCCTCTGCATGTGTTTCTGACTGTCTGCCCTTTGGCTCGGTGTAGTACCCAAAGTGTCCTGCCAAAACTAACTGACGTCACTCTCTCCCACTGGCCTGTGCAACATGCAGGTACCTTTTTATTCTGCTCTTGGAGACATAGGAAAAGTGGCAGACAGTAGGGGGTCCTGCTGCTTGTATATATTGGACATTTTCTGCCAATTCAAATGATCTAGAACAACGAGGTGTGTGTTGGCCCTGATGTGGTCCAGTTGATTCATCATCCCAGTATGGTGTGTGTGTGTTTACATTTACCTCTCTCATTGCAGTTCCTCTAGGTCTTATATGTGGCTTTGCAATTGGCCAAGCAACAGATCTGCAATTTAATTTGCAGCACTCTAAATGCAGTGAAGCCATTACTGTAGTCATTAGCTCAGCAGCCGTGTGTAACTGTAATGGGCCCTCTGCCCTTTCTTGAGGATATGCCGCCTATCAGCCAGATAATTCCCTACAAAAACACAGCTAGTGCTACTTTATCCCAGTCTTTCTAAAGCAACGTAACCAATGCTTTGTGCACGTGCACTCAGTTGTGTAATAATGATAGTGTGTGTCTTGTTGTATCCCCCTAATAAATCAACAAATGGATTTAGGTAGTTTAGTTGGTATCACGAGGAGAGATTGCGAAGAAATAACTTTTCTTCCTTTTAATGTTTAAAGGTGTCTCAGCGTTGACTGAGAGAACATATTGTGATTTTGCATTTAATTTGATTTTATGTTTACGACATTAATCATCAGCTTATACAGCATATTGTGCGACAACATGGTAGAAAACTTCCGCTTTGGAGAACAGCATTTTGTTCTAATCTAATAAATCTAATTATACAATAAAAAAGGGTTCTATCGGTTGACTACAATAGTAGAATGATAGAAATGTCATCAACAGGCCTCTTCACTTGCTTTTAATTCTCCTGGCTATTCGGGACAGAGCATAAGCACAAGCTCATGCAGATAATACAGATATTGTTGTAACTTGAAATATAAAGTGTAGATAATGTCATGGCTGTCATTCTGACATTTGAATCCTCACATACACCCTCTCCAGACAGAGCCAGAAGAATGTCTGAATTGCATGTGCGAAAACAGCAAGATAGATTTAAATAGTACAATGCTATTTGAACAGCTAGCACATGATAAGAGGAAGTACACAAATACACATGGGTTTTATTAGTAAACCAACTGATCATTGATGACACACAAAGGCCTTCTCTATATTTATCTTCCTCTTTTTTTTATAATGCTGTGTTTCTTTATATCCCATGCCGTCTCTCTGTGTTGCGTTTGGTTACATAATCCCTGCTGAATGTTGATAATAATCCTTGTCCTCCCTCCCCCTCTCTATCCCTTCCTCTCTCTGTGGCCTGGACAGGTTAAGCCGTAGAGGACGCTCGCTGGTTGCTGGAGGAAAAAATGTGCGATGGAATGGTAGCGTTTTATACGAGAGCCCCGTCCTCCTCTTCTTCTTCCTTCTCCTCTCTAGCCAACAGGCTGGCTGCCTCTGCAGTTCTCCTCCTCTTCACCCTACTCCCTCATGGTCACGCATCAGGTAAGGCATAGACAAATACATACACCATCGCACACACACTTCCTGTCTTTCTCTTCCGTCACATGATACATACTTACTAAACCAGCATCTCTCTTGTGAATTGATTGAGGTTATTTTCCCCTCATCTCCCAGGTCAGTTTGTTGAAATTGGTTTCCTTTACACTTGGGTCGGTCAGGTTGCTCTGCCTCCATGCGGCAGTTGAAAGCTCGATCCCACCCATCCACTATGTGAATCCATTAATTTCTGTAATGAGTCACATTTTTCCTCTGCTATTGAGTGAAAGAGATTATATTGTCTGTGGTCAGCTTGCTGTCATAGTGTTTTAATCAACTATGGCATTTAGTGTCCTCTGAGAGCTTTTAGCACAGCTTGCCAGCTTTACATATTACCCCACAACAACCCTAAGATCCAGTTTTTATTTCATTGTGTAATCTTATAGTGTTATGCTTGAATGTGAGGTATTGACTTTTAAAATTGAAGTGATTGTTATCTAATGAAGGAGAAGTTGCTTCACACATGGAAGTTAGAGGGAACATTACTTGAGGTGATTGAGATCTGGTGCCCTTGTTTCTTTGTCACTAAACCTGTCACTAGTGCCAGCGTTCCTGCAACCCTAACCCAGGTTCCATTTCCCCCCAACATAAATTTTCATGCTGCCTCCTCACATGCACTATTTGAACACGCTACCCCCCAAATCACACATACCTAGCTTGTGAAATGTGCTAGATGTCTTTACCACCGACAGCAGGTGGACTGTGTATGTGGGGGTGGAGGGGGGTTGAGATACGGCTCTTCTGTGGCTTTTTTTTTTTTTTTTTTACGATAATTGATTTGCTTTCTTTCATGCATTAAATTACATGAATGTGTGTATGAGTTTTGAGAAATGGCAACAGAAAGAATACAAAGAGATATAGAGAAAGATTGTCCCGGGAGTAGGACACTACTGATTCAGCCCTACTACCGAGGATGCAGAAGTGTATCCTCGGTAGTAGGATTGTGACTGTGTCTTACGTAACGCACATGAATCATGTTGTGTCTGGAGGGGTTGGTATAATGCTCATGTTCTGCATCCAACACGCTCACACACATACGCTATCTACAAATACGAAGAAGAAGGGTCCTCAATCCCCCAACCCACTGCTCGGTGTACTGAACATATATCAGTGTGTGTGTGTGTGTGTGTGGGTGTGTGTGTGTGTGTGTGTGTGTGTGTGTGTGTGCTTGCAATCCTGTCCTTCTGTTTATTCAACATATTGTAGTTATTTGTGGATGTTATGCTCTATGTGAGGTTGTACCTAAAAATTCTCTGCGTCAGTGTATGAAAAAACAATGTGTTGTCGATGTTTGTGACACTTGTATTATGTAGAGACAATGGTGCACCTATATCTAGCCATTGAAAAGCTCATTTCTAGACTCCAGTGCTAGGAGTCTTTTTAAAAGGCTTGTTTAATAACAACTAGGTTTATGAACCATCAACTGTGTGATTAGTTACTAAATAGCTTTGTTTTCATATTGACCCTAGAATTATTTTATATTGTTATTAACCTGGTTTTCATTCATGTAATGCAAAATTAAATGTTGACACAACAGGCGTTAATTTGAGGTGTTGTCATAGCTGAGTATTTTTGTCACCTTTACTTCCTTGTAACGCACATTAGTATTTATGCTGACTCACAGTTCTGGCTATTTAAGATGTTGACACTTAATATTTACTGCTCCTTTCCATTGATTTAAAATCTAAAACATACTAATAATACCGGTGAATGGCTAATATATAGTTATCTAGGGAAACTCTATTAAAGAAATCATTTTCCTGTCCTGATTAGAACAGAATTCCATAATTCTTACAGGTTGTAAACATTTTCTATTTAAAACCCTAATACCTAAACTGCTCAGGAACCTAAACATATTATCAAGACTTGAAGCAGCAGAAAACAGAGGATACAACAGAAACATAGGGTATATGCAAAAACAAAAAAGGAAATGATTGCCAGCATGAAAGTATGAAAATCTGTCATTTTATTTTTACAGCTTTAAAGTTTCATGTTTTAATTCTCCTGTTCACTAGACCCTGTCTTTCCTTCCTTGACATGTTCCAGTGATATAATTTGCTCTGGAAATTTTCATGAAAATGAAATTTCATCTCTGCTGAAAGGGCGTATTCCAGATGCACAAATAACAGCGAGTTAATGCTGTAAATACTGAAAAATGTACTGTACAGCATTGTGCATCCCAAAGATTAGAATACATAGATATTCCTTTATTTAAGTGAGAGGCCGTAAAGGTTTAGGCACTTTGCTTCTTTGGACAAGCAGCAGAATAGTTGTAAGCTTCTGCTTTGGTGACATCCGGTCTTTGTAGAAAGGCCAAGACAACAGTTTCTTGAACCTGTTAATGTGCTATGTTAGAAAATAGTCACAAAGCCCTTTGGAGCTCGGGTATTTTTAGAACCAAAAGTCGAAGTCATGTCTTTTTGTATCTGTTCTCTAGCTGTTGCAAACAAGATTACCACCATAGTACCTGCTGAACGAATCTAAATAGTTCCCTCGAATGTGTGTTTGTGATTGCTACATGTGATTACATTTCGATCTGTTTCAGGACTTTTTTTTTTCCAAAGTTAGTAATATGCTAAACAAAACATTCTCTGCAATCAAGTAAAGTGTGTGCAAGGCTTTGAAGGCGTCCATTTGGAGGGTTTTCAGTGCAAAGTGCAAATATTGCTTGATTCATGTCTAATCTAAGTTTGACATCCCACTAATGTCCGCTGAATGAAGCTCAGTTCTATATATGGTGTCAGTTCCTTATAGTAGCCTTTGTGATTTGTTTCTGAGGAAGTGGGCCTAGACGGTGAGTCACAAAGAGTAAAGATGGGAAGTTGGACCATCAAAGTGTCTTTTGACATGGTCATACAGTGTGTTTTGTGCTGTGATCTATTTCAGCTGCCAAAAATATTCTGACCATTCTTGTGGAGTTTGTCCTGTGAAGTTGAGTGGTACACATGAAAGTATCAGGGAGGACCAGGGAGGACCAGAAGTCTCTCACAAACAAGACTGCTGTGTTCTCTGTGGTAGTTTCGTTTATGTATGTTCATGTGTGGGAACAGGAAATGGCTTTCCCTAAGCCTGGGAGAGAAGTGGAGTCACGGGGTAAGAAGTGAGCAGGGGAAAAGGGAGCAAGAAAGGGAGTACAGCCTGCCTTTCCTCTTTCCACTGAGATTTGCTTTTGACAAACTGTTGTACGGTCTTGACTTGAATGGTAGCAGTAATAGATTTCTGTCAGCCTGGTGAAGGCCCATTTCGCAGACAGATCTTTTTGTTTTGGCAGTTCCAGATTGAAACGAGAATAGGAGGATGTTTTCTTGAAAGTCAAGATGCTCAAGGAAAAACTCAACAACCCAGTTTTCTCTTTAATAACAGAGTAGGCTTTGGTGGCTAGCATAGCGTCATTGCGCTGACCACAGAGGAAAATATCTGAATGGGCCATGCCCTACTTCAGGCATCTTTAAACAGCCGGACTCTTTGAAACTAGTTCTTTCTGGAGCTAAACAAAAACAGTGTATGCGTCCAGCCCTCGCAGGAAGTTTACGAGATAAACTGGGTGTACAAACAGCACAACCTGAGGGAGAGAGACAATAGGCCCCGTGCAATTTACTGTTCAAAATAGCACCCCGAAGCCCTGTTAGCAAAGCAGTTTGCCAGCAGGCAAGAGGAAAGCAATACGTTGACTACTGGCTCCTTTCTGAAACGTGAGAACAAAGAGGGCTTTTAGGGGGGTGTTGGAAGCCACGGAGCAAACCACAGAAAGCTGCAGCTCTACTAGATCACTAGTCTGCAATTAAGACTGCTAAATCACTATATGATGTGTGTGTGTGTGTGTGTGTGTGTGTGTGTGTGTGCGAGACAGATTATATTGAGCACAGCACAGCCGCATTTCTATGATTTTCAGTTCTTATTTTTTGTGTCTTTAAGGCTCCGGCCGTTAGCCAGGTCAGACCAGAGCCCGGTAGCTGAAGTCTGGTCGAATCCATCAGCCTTTCGCTTTCATTACCTGTGTGTTTTATCACTTGAGCCGTCATTCGTTGCTCTCACCTTGTGTCACATAACAGCTCTCCCACCCAATCACACCCTAAAGGGAAACTTTAAACACCTTCACGGACAAAGGAAAACTCCACAAAACAAATACTGCATTATGGAGAGGTGACACAAGGCAGTTTTATTGACTTTAAACAGTTGGCCAAACAGTTTCACGACTTTGTGGACATCCCAGCGGGTCAGGATTATTGTTGGTATCTCAGCATTCCCACAAGCTTTGCATGGGATGTCATTTTCATCTTTTAATTCCCATTTAATCTATTTTGATTGAGTATTACTGTAATGGATTTCTCTCCTAACGCATACATTATATTTTGGGTTGTAGCTTTATTTGAACAACACACTGTCTACAATAATGACACACGCTCTGTGTTAAAGGTTAATAAATGTCAAAGCAGGGGGTGGTGGCACTAGTAGTTCCAGGAACACCAATGGTCAACCTTTTACCGCACTAAATGAAATATGTACACGGAGGTGTATTTGTAACCAAGCTTTTGCTGTTTCTTTTTCATGTTAATGCAGTCTATATGTTATTAGAATCTCTACACCTATTAAAACACTCGCATCACTTTATTCAAAGCTACATTAAGGCATGGGAGAAGAGAGGCAGTTTGTAAATTGTTTTCCAGTGAAGTGTGTGTGGTTGTCGGAAGCAGCAGGCAGTCATAACGATTTCCAAAGGGCCTCATCTGAGGGACCAGCTTGCTGAGTAGAGGACATCTCTGACTAATGAGCTGCTAAATATATCCCCCAGTCTCTCCTGTCTTCTGTTCCTTTTGCTTCTGTTCTTTCTTTCAGTCTTTTTTCATGATTTTTATTTTTTTCACTTTTTGTCTTTGGTTTCATTCTGCATTTTTGACTATCTTCATATCTTCTAGCTTCCTTTTCTCATTTTATATTTTTCATGTTGTTCATTGTCAAGCTGTCTCCTCAAAATCTGGCCAAAACATGAATGTTCATCTCTTTTTTTTTCTAAAAAAAAATCTCGGTTTCCCTCGTTCTTCATCTGTCTTGTGTTTTGTTCCTCTTTTCTCATCCCCTCTTTAATCTGTATTTTTCAGGCCCACTGATTCAGTGTGGGCAGATTTTTCGTCACACAGTTAGGCAACAGCAGCATCCTGTTCAAACAAGTCCATAAGTATACACATAGGCACTGAGCATCCTACACACATATGCTGACTTTGCCAATGGTTGAGACATCCACACACAGACATCCTGTGCCAGACTGTCAGAATCATGATCATATCCCATAATCCAGGTGAAGCAATGAAGATTGCAACACTGCATCTGGGTGAGGTGATTTCTTGATAACAGGTTAATTATCACTCACAAATTTTAACAGCAATCTGATCCTCCAGGTCCTCTTTTGGACTTGTTGTTTGCTGACATTGTGACAAATAAAGCGCCACGTCCTGGAGCTGTTTCCTAGTAACACCTGCGAAGCAGAAGCAGTGTCTGTTTGATTTGCATTAGCGCTATCTTTAAACTGTATCTCCAAACCACAGCAATTTGTAGGTTAGACATTATGAAAGCGTAGACTGTTGAATTTCACAAAAAAGTATGTGCGTCTGCCTGTTTAGCACAACGGCAGCTTAGAAATATCACCGGTCAGCATGGCTATCACCTGCTGCAGTAGAGCACTGAGTGCATATGTTCATGCCTCAGCATGTCACCGTTCTAGCAAGACAGTGGATTTGGGCAGTACTCCAACGTACACCTACAGTCTCTTGATCTGTTGTTTGAATTTTTATCCTTGGTTAACGTTAGCTGCATCAGAACCTCTCTTGAAAAAAATCTACTCGTTTACTAGCTAAGCCATCCAAAGGCTTCACAGTACAACCTCTTGGCAACAAAATGCAAAATGTAAAATGAAGCAAACCACTTGATCGGACACGCATGCGGCTTTTGAGCTGGGAAAAGGGCTGGGTTCTGCATGTGTTATCCTGCCGCACTTGTGTTGCTTGTTGTCATGGGTGGAGGTGGTGTACAGCTGTTTCTCTTTAACAATCTCTGCATTTCTTCAGAAATGAATCTGGTGTTGTATCTGGTACTGTAATCTTTCCAGGCAATTCTTAGTTTAACAGATGTTCAACAGAAATTGTAAATAAGTAGAGGGTATGACATACCACAATAGATGATTCTTAGTACTTTGTCCTCCCAAGAGCTTTCAGAGCATAGAGTTTGATTAAGAACAGAACCCCGAAGCTGTTATAAAAAACTTCCACCCTCGAAAACAAAAGTATTGTGCAAGATTTCCAGTTTATAGGCCTCAGCCTGTACCCTCAACATTGGGTATACGCTTTCTGCTTTTTCCTCTACACTGTCCAGTCCCATCCCTTGAACAGTAATCAGTCTACCCGAGTGTCAGGAGTGTTGAGATATTTAGTGGCCAGTTGGCTTAGCTCCACTCTAATGCCCTCTGTTCCTATTACATCATCTGTAAACAGCTCTCTGTAACAAACAGCACCCAAATGGCAAAGGTCTTTGTGTGGGCTTCACTGAGGTCCATTTGGATAATTGTGTCAGGATTTATGAGAAGCTTGCGTGTCTTTGTATGCCTTTCTGTATCTAATTGTATAAGACACTAGATTAAGTTATAGATTTTTTTGTACTTTATATTAGATTTCAAACCAATACTGAATCCCTATCACGAGCTATGAGATTTCAAAGATATTTTTAAATGCGTACCTTAGTCTGATCAACATTCATGACTGCAACAATAATCTAAACTGAATTTGATAACTTTTTGTTGGTTTTGTTGGTGCACGACTGCACATTCCATTTTCTAACTTTATGCATGGTCATCTGTATCATTTGCTGTAGCATGTTTACGTGACTAGCGACTAGACTTTTGTGTGCGTACACTACAGTATAGGACCCAATATATTTTCAGTTTTTAGGCAATTGTTTACACTGCGGCAAGTTACAAAGAATTGTGGGTGAAGTTACCTTACTATTTATGCTGGCAATAGTCCCATCCAGGCTTTGGGCAGTTTTAAATCTATGTTTGTGTCGAGGTCCAGCCGACGACATAAACTGTACTTTGCATCGTGATAATAAATAGTAGTTAGAGGGAAACTTTCTCACTGGACTAACAATGCAATACCTGTTATCTAGTGTTTGGGCTGGTGTTTCTCAAAAACGTCAGGTTTCCATATTAAGACAATTATTCAGCTGTGACTCTTTCCGAGAAAGAGGTTATACTTTAAAACCGGTAAATAAGATTCTACACTTTGTCTTACATGTCTAGGCAAGGGTTACTTGTCTTCCCTAGAAAACCTGTTTCTTTTTTGTGGAAGTGCTTTTTTTTGTTCCCGACAAATATGGGCAGAGGCTGTTGCTAATTATGTTTTGACTCCTTTCAGTAGAATAGACCTCGTCATATCGGTTAATGGAAATTTCCAGGTCATTTTTGTCCATAAACCACATTATGTGCATCACAAACTAATGCACACTGATGTTTGAGGTAAAATTACTGGCTTTTATTCATATGCTCACAATTGTGCCCATTAGAAAATAGATTTGACTGTTTGGGCTATATGCAGGGAAGCCAATACAGTCCATGAAAAGAATGACTTGGATTGGCCCCTGGGTGACCTTACCAGCAGGATTAAACTGGTGGTAACATCAATGAGAGCAAACCTAAATTCAGTGTCTGCAAGTACTTTCTTTGAGCTTCCCTTTATGATTAAAACATATTTAAGTTTTTAGCACTCTATTGTTAAGAAAACATGCAGTGATCTGTATTGTCTACTCAACACACAGCAAGTTAGCATGTAAAATATAAGACACACTGACAACAACTGTCACGCCACTTCTCTCAGCAGAGCAGGCTGCATGTGTGAAAGGCTACAGATGCTGCTACCATTTGTTCCTCTTGCTGACTCGCTTGAACAGTTGCTCCATCACAGTCCAGTTGAGCTTCATCATACTTTTGATGGACATTAGTCTTTAACAATGACTGCGTTGCTAAATGACTTTACTAATTCTGTTATGTCAACATAAGAGAAATGACAATTATTGTGGTCTTCTAAATCTTGTTTCTCTCTGACTGTGTTGTCTGCAGAACCGGTTCTGCTAAGCGAGCGGGTACAGATATGTTCCTTGGCCAGTAAAGAATAGGCAGCTGCAGACTAGCACTTTTCCCTGCTATTACAGCTCCTGACAGGCTTATGCTGCCCGTACAAGTAGCTGTGGTAATAACACGTCACCGTACTAACCATAGTATAAGCAGGGTTTGGATTATCTCCATGACTTTCACCTTCAACAAACGTCCCAGGCTCAGCAATCATACCCTTGCTAGCTGGCAGACTTGGACTGCTGAAATATGATCCACCCACAGTTGCATTGACAGTTTTTTGGGGGGGGGGCGGAGGTTGTGTGTGCATTAGAACACATGCACGTGTGTTTAGGAGGGGTCCCACACACTCTTTTGTTTTCCCCCTGAAAGCTGAGAAGAAGGAATGTCTGCCTCCCAGCTGTCCTTGGGAGTGAGGGTGACAGAAGAGAGAAGGGGGAGCTCACTGTTCGCCGCCGCTAACATCCTCCCATCTGTTACTCGAGGGCAGAAAGTGTGTGCATGCTTGTAGGGGTTGAAGAGAGGGTCAAACAATGGTGGTACCCCCCTCTGCCTACTTACTTTGGCCTCTCATGCATATTTAACCCTTCAAATGCTAAATTGTCTTTGTCCTTTTTGGAGGCATGCTGCCTAAATCTGTCACTGTGCCCCATCTCTCAGTAAGTGGGGACAATGGGGAGCATTGGCAGCACACGTGGCTTGTTAAATGCATTGCAACAGCAGGAGAGGAATGGGTGTGGAGAGGGAGGATGTTCCTCTCTGTTAAGAGACTTCCTTTGCCCTGAGATTTTGCAGCATGTGAGCTTGTTTCTGTGTGTTGCAGCTGCAGGAAGAGATGTAGTGAGTTATCTGCTAGGTTCTCTGGAAACTGTCTTTTAGGGACACGCCGTAATTTCTCGTAAGAATCCCGATTACTGTAGAAATGACCCTGTTGGCTTAGACACCACTGTCAATATGAAGGTTAGTTTGCCGTTTTAGGAATGTCATGATGTAATAAATGCCCACCGCTCTGTTTAATGCACAGATTGTTAGCCCCCTAACATTCAAGCAACACAGATCAGATTTCAGTCAGCAACAAAGCAGCTGTTTGAAGGGTGACACTGATATTTGCAGTTTATACCTACATAGATAGTAACCTGTCCGCCTCTATCGGTGTGTGCTCAGGTTTTTGTGTAAACGTACTCACACCTCCCCCACACTGCCTCACTGCTTCTCAGCCTCCTCCTCTGCCTCTTCTTCCCTTCATCCTCAGTTAGGTCTCTCTACCTTTCCCCAACGGACTTGGAGATAGAACAACAGTGCACTTTGGAAAAACGTGTTGTATGCTTTGAGGTTTTACTTCTTTTCTGCATTCTTTGTAGCACAAGGCAACACAAATCCACCTGTTTATAATCTTGTTTTCCTCATTTTCTTTCCCGTGTCCTTATCCTTGGTTCAACAAAATGTGCTTTTGTTCTCTGTCTGTCTTTCTCTGAGTCAGAGCCCAACTGTTATGAGTGGACAGAATTTGAAGGCAAAAATGAGTAGGACACTGAGTGTGTTTGTCAGTGTTACAGCACAATGGCTTCTCACTCCCAGCAGAACATGACACTGCTAGTATCGCTTACCTGGACATTGGAGTCCTATTTTATGGTCCTGTGTCACCCACCCGGGTCAGCGTACCAAGTTCTGTTACCTCTTGTTGTGATGTGTCTGACACTGAAAGATAATCGGTTATATTTTTCAATGTGCGAAAGAACGAAAGTAAAAATGCAAAACATACTTTTATATATATAAACACTGTATCGTATTTTGCAGTTGACGTGTCTGTGGCTTAATAGTTTGTTGTTTAGCATCTCCAGCAGTTTCATTTGCAAACCAATTTAACATCTTTTACTCAACTTTTTTTCTCATGTTCTTTTATTACATTTTCCGCTAATCGCTAATGTTTTATTGTGTATCTCAGAAGTGTAATTTTCACCTTTAAAACAGACTGTTTTCTATGTAATGAAGAAAAGGACTTAATGCCCATGTTAGGGCATTTGTCACTAACGAAGAAAGCAGGTACAAGACGCAAATTACTCCAATTATGAGCCTTTGTTTATTAGTCCCCATTGGCTTTAGAAAAAAAAAAAACTTCCTGTTGCCTAACAGGTCCTGCATTTGCATACTACATTTGTCAATGTCTCTATTAATATGTTGCTTTTTTGTATGTGCGCTCATCCTGGTGCTACTTTATATTTAACACTAGGCTATAACTTCTCTTTTGAAAAGTGCTATATAAATGTATTTTTATTTGAATGTTTTTTTTTTTCAAAATCATTTACTATACTACTATTACTATATTAGAATTTTCTAAGTCCCGAAATTTCAGCCAGACGTGAAAATAAGGCTCCAGCTTCCTACAATGGTGTCTACAAATGTATTGTCCAAATAACAGTCCAAAACCAGCTTTCATCATCATCATCATGTCATCAAGATTCAGGTTTAAGGAGCTGGGAGTAGTGTATTATTGCCATTCTGCTTGAAAACTATATTCAATTGTTGCAGAAAATCTTTATGTCCACTTACTAAATAGTTAAATCAACTAATTTTACTTGTTAGTTGTTAATGTATTGTAACAGGTTTTATGAGGCTTAGCGTTTCAGATGAGGGTGTACGGAGTGCGTTTGCAAACAAACAGGACATTAGTTGTATTCTTTACCCGCTCTCCATTTTTTTCTGTTCATGTTGACTCAAAGATCAGTCAAATAACAGCAAGAAATAACTGAAGATGAAGAGGAGAACATTCCCCCGGTCTTTTGTGAACAACTGCTCTTCATCAAAGACAGACATGAATTGGGAGCTCTCTTATTTTGTTCCACTCACCACTATTACACCATGGGCTCTGCTGCACTCTAATAACTGCAGCTTAAAAATCCTTTGGATTAGCAGGACAGACTGGGGAGTGTGGCAAAAAACAAAAACACCCTTGTCGCACGATGACAGCAACATCATAAAAAACAACAACAGAGGGCTTGGAGAGGCGCCAGTAGAGGAACAAAAACATATTTACCAAGCAAAAGAGAACATCATTATCCTTTCGGTCTTTAGCTTAATCCGATGCACAGCTCCCCACCACCACCACCACCACCACCTCCACCACCTATTTAGCATATATTCATGCTCACAAATTCCCATGCTTCCCGACACTCTTAAACATGCGCACATGCACGGCGGGGAACCCTCCCTCTTTTATGGCTCCATTGTTCTATGGAGCGACCAAACAGCTGGCTGCAGAAGTCATCAGTATCTGATCTGCTTTAGAGTGCTCCCGGCTTGTAATGGAGGATAATTAGATTTTTAATTTGCCTGGGCAAAGAGGGCTAAAACCCTTGTCCCCCCCCCACCAGTGTTTTCCTTAATTCCCCCTCCTTCAGCTTTTAGTGGGTGAGTGCCATCTGTAACAGATGGGGAAAGGGAGATATTCACAACCTGGCAGGCAGTTCAGAGCAAAGCTGGGGATTTTAACGCCCCCCCCCAAAAGAAGGGAGTCTTCTACTCCACAGCCTTAAGATGCTGAACGTTGGGATAAGCAGACAGCTTCACGAGCACTCTGTTCTCGTCCAGTCCTCCCACCACAGCTTAAGTGTTTCCCCAGCTTTTTTGCAATTAAGCACTTTTATCTCCCTAAATTTGTGTGCCCAAAATATTTCCAATAGTTTAACTCTTTTATGTGTTCATTTCGTTTAACTTAATGAGGCAAAACACTAAAGGAGCAGCAGAGACTTCAGTGGAAGCTATCATTGCATGATTTCTTCATTTTAAAGGAAATTTATTGGACATTTATATGTATTTTTTTTTAAGTCATGCAAGGATGTTTTTTTTCATTACCTGATATTTTCTCTATTTTTAGTCATTGTGGTTTCAACATTTGTAAAAAAAAAAAAAATCTCATCTTGAGCAAAGACTTAACACAATCAGTGGGGGAACAGCTTGTGTTTAACTGTGACTCATTCCCTTCCTCATAAGCACAAAACATGGTGTACTGAAATCCACTCTGGCGTAGCTCACTGCCTAATCAGTTTTTCCTCTCTGTGTTTTCAAAGCCAATATTCAATCTAAACCAAGAGGGCAATGGAAAAGGGAGAGACTGCAAGGTCATATATGTTAGCCACTCCACCGTCTCTGGATTCTAAGCCAGACGTTGATTCTTTCCCCTCACAGCGTGTCTCGGTTTGTGCTAGTCCAGCCCCGCAGTGTGGTATGTACTGTAGCTGGCTGCGGCCTCCTCGTCCCATTGTTGTCATACAGAGCCTCTCCCTCACGCACACAACTATTGAATGACCTGCCAAGACATGTCTCATTTTGGTTTGTGATTGCTCAGGCCCACAGTGCTTCGTCACGCTGATATTTTTCGCGTTTCTCTTCCTGGATTCCTCTTAGTCCCCTCCCCCTTTTTCTTGTTTATGCTTGTTTTTATTAAATGACGAGTACATCTTCGTGTCAGTATTTTCCTTCCCAGTTACTTCCTTCTGTATTTTCTCTTCTTACCTCTGACTTTGGTAATTTGCAGAAATAATGTATTTTTCCCAGCTAGGTTAGTTGTGTAAGGTTGAAAAAAATTTTATATTTACTCCACAATCCTTAAAAGGTATAGGTTTAAACAGGTTTGAGTTGTTCTATTCTTGTGGGATGCTGTGTGTGTGCAAGAAGGTTTTTTTGTATATTTTCTTCGGTATTTGGGATATTTTTAACCAGTAATTAATGTACTGTGTAGTCAAGGCTAAAAATAAAGTTTTTAAAATATTTTCAGCATCTCCTAAATTTCTTGGTCCAGGTTGTAAATATTGAAATTATTGTCAGCCAAAATGTAAAGACATATAAGAATTTGCTAAAATATATATCAAATGCAGCAGTTTATCCAATTTAATGAGCTGGAACCTGAAAGTCTTGGCATTGTTGCTTAAAACGTTACTGAGATAAATCATTTTAGGTATAATACAGTGAGGGGCAGTATCAGTACAATGATGAAAATAACAGACCCACTCATTTATACTATACTGCTCTACTGCCTCTCAGGTTCAGTGACCCTTTTAAAATGTATGCTGATTTTATTTGGATTAAACGTGTTTCAGTTAGTGCTGTCAAATTAACTACATTATTACCTTAGTTTAAAAACATCTACATAGTACATGTTAACATAACTATATTATTAATGTTTCTGACTGTGTGTTACATGGCAGGTAAAGGCTTTCAGCATTATTTGTGTAAGGACAGTAGATACACCTGACTTCAGTAACCTTTGCTCCTGGATCTACCTGTGAGAATTAACCCTTAGTTGGGTTAAAGCCAGTCGCTGTAAGCTGTTTCTAATGCTTCATACACTTAGTGTATGAAAACACTGGAGGGTTCCTTAAGCACCTAACAACAAAAAGGTAAAGTGTATTTGCTTAAAGTTACAAGACAAAAACTGCACTTATCATTATGTAGTTTAAATAATCTAGTAATTGATAAATATTCTCTTTCTGAAAGCCATAATGTAATATATGTACTTTTGCTGGGCTCTGTGTTTTTCTGCATCCTGTTGCTGTTATCAAGCAGTAATCGCTGAGTGTGGAAGAAGCTTTTGAATATGTGCTAAACAGTGTTTAGGCTTAAATTCCAAACAACAAATCAAGATACCTAACTGTGCCCATGTGTTTATCTTTTATTCTCTGAGACAGTCATGCAAATAAAGTCCAAAGGCTAAATATGATAAATCGTATTGCATTCATCAGCCTTCTACATTTCTGTTAGCCGCCTCGCAGCTCTCCACAAAAGATTATAACCGCGGCTGTTTTGTGCAGACACCTCCCCAAGGCCTTTTTGTCCCCCGCTGCCTCCCAACCTGGGGTCATCAATTCATCACCTTCACCACATCCATTAACTGCATCTTCTCTTCAGTGGGCCTTTAGATGCCCCGAAGCAGCTCGGTGAACAACTGCTCAGGTCATTGTGTTAAATAGCGCTCTTAAATGTGGGTGTGCACACACGGTTTGTGTGCAAGATTAAAATGTTGGATGTGTTTGAGTGAGAACGGGTAACACTACTTCAACACCCAAACGGTGTGTGTGTTTTATGCTATTAAACAAATATTGGGCCTGTTTTTCTGACATTAAACCAGACTATTTGTCGTGCATGAATACTGGGTAATCACTGTCAGTCAACACCTAATTCTTCAAATGATGCTTTCTGTAAATTAGAGCTAAAGGAATGAATTATTCAAACTATGTCTCTGTGGTTGACATTTTGCAATGTTATCTGCATGTGTCCTGTAATTCTTTTTAACAATCTTATTATAATTAGTGTGATCAATAATGAAAATAATACTTATACTATATACCCCAGCAAATCATCTTGTGATAGTGAAATAAAGAATTTGAGTTGGGTAGAACCAACCTCCATAACTACATGTTTAAACTCTATCTATATTGACCCTGTGGTTCCTCTACGTTTGTTTGAGGGGTTTTTTTTTTTACATATCTATAAAATCTTTCACCAGTTAGATTCAATAACACCTTTTGGTATCCCACGACTTGGTCCTGGGAGTGTCTTTATTTGTGGGTGTTGTCTTAGTCTCCCTCTTGCTCTCTCTGTGTGTGCACGAGAGAGTGAGTAGGCAGTCGCACATTTGAGTGTTTGCATTTAATCTTGTGCTGCCAGCTTTAGAGCGGCGTTTCTCCCCAGAGATAAGAGGATGTGAGAGGCACTGCTGTGGAAATAGTCTCTCTTTCAATCTCTAAACACACACAGAGGCAAGACAAAGTGGCTGTTTGTGATGTTGGTGTGTTTGTTTATGTCAAGAAAGTGATAAAGTACTGCAGTAGACCATAGCTAATATGATTTTATAAATACTCAGACCAAGGATTAAATAATGAGCCATATGCTCATTAGCGTTGATGGCATTATTAGTGTTCTTTGTTGTGTGGGTGTACTTATGTTTGTACCCTATTACAGTGAAACTATCACTGCACGTTATAGGTTTCTTTCGAACAAAGCTGAAAAATGAGATGTGCGCGTCGATTCATGGAAATCTTTCTCTTATTTTGATAGACTTAATTCATTTTAATAGTCCAAAAGGATTTTAGGGGTTTGTTTGTATTACAAAATATCCTGCCGAAGCCAAGCCAGAATTCTTACATAACTGCTTCCTTTCAGGAGATAGTCAGTTTGGCCGTCACTTCCAAAGAACTCCAGTTCATCCATAAGATCAGTAAGTCAGCCTCCTGCTGTCGCGCCTGAGTTTACACAGGTGCTGCAATGTTATGTCAGACCTGCTGGATTTAGAAACTCTGTTCTTGCCAGATTGCGGCTCCACGTGTGTGTGTGTTCCTGTAGATACCACTTAGTCAGGACCAAATTTACTTTTTTTATCAACAGAGTGAGGACATTTTTGGGAAGTGACGACATTTAGGCCGGTCGTCATAACATTAAACAACATTAAAATGGATTTTTGAGGGTCAAGACTGAGTTTTAGGGTCAAGGTTAGAATTAGGTTTTGGTTAGGGGAAGGGGCTAGGAGTTGGATTATGCCAACGAGTGTCCTCACAAGTATAGAAATCCAAACGTGTGTGTGTGTGTGTGTGTGGACAATAATTAGAGCTGTGGGAGCAGCACAAAATCATAATTTACTCTCACACTTTGATGAAACACTCACATGGACTCTAGCAAGCTGGTGTGACTGCAACATTACACATGAAGCATAGCGAGCGGATCAGAGCACAATTAACTTCAGGTCTGCCGCCTCATCCTGCCTTCGTTGGCTGGCTTACAGCTTTAAGTCTGTGGTTAGAGCCCAGTAAATGAGTGTCGCTTAAGATCCTGTCTCACCACCATACCGCCACCGACAGGCCCAACCGTAGCATGGGATGAAGACAGTTTAATGAGCGAGAGATAATCGAGAGAAATTAGATCTGTATGAAGCTCCTTGCGAAATTGTGATCTACTCTTGGCACTTGAGATATTCTTTGTACCGCACAGCATAGCTGTCTCCACCTAACTTGTTATGTTGATTCAATGCCTCTCCCTTGCCTGTGTAAAAAGCAGCCTAGTTTCGAGTAACAATACCTCTGAGCTTTAATTATCAGCTCAACCTGTCAACGTGACAGTTTCTCTGTGAAAGGTTGTTTGACCCAGTAGCAGCTGCCTGCAGAGGAGAGCAATAGTTTATGTCAATGTAATGATAGAAGTGAAATATTCCAACAGTTCTACATTACTGTAATACTCGGATAGAAAATATTGTCATAGTTCTTTATTAGAAATTGAGCCCACACTAACAAATACTGCCAGTGATTGTGAATACAAGGTTTGTTGAGAACCATGTCACATGTTAGACAAATTAGCTTTATTGAAGCTGAAATACAAAGAGATCAATGTAAAAACAGAAAGTTAAGGTGCTACATATCCAGGGCAATCTCAGCTCTACGAACTGGACAATTACTTTCTCCTGTTTCCTAAAAATTGGTGAAAAGAAAAGAAAAATTAGAAATCTATTTTTGGTAGTTGCATTCATTTGCACGAAATGATCATTAATCAAGCCCAAAGCTAGAGAAAGTAGTTTCATATCTTAGTTTTTTCCTATCCAAAGACTTTCTCATGTCTGTGTCTTTAGGTTGTGCACGGCCAGCCGGCGTGCAGCATGGGGACCTGCTGAACCAGACAGAAGCTAACCGGGGATCTTTTCCCCCTGGTACCCTGCTGACCTATGGCTGTGAGCCAGGCTACACTGCAGATGGACCCACCACCATCATTTGTACCAGTTATGGCACATGGTCCAGTGCACCGCCACAGTGTATTAGAAACAGTGGTGAGTAAGATTCAAACGCACTTACGTATGACAAACCCTTACTGTAACTGGAAAGATTCAAAACTGAAATAGCTTGGTGAAGCACAGGGTAATAATAATTTTTGTTTAACACTTTCCTGAAGAACCCTTTATGGATTTGTGAGGTTGATTGTCTAAGAGCAACAGCCATAACTCTTCTCTCCGTCTTTTCCCAGTGTGCTCACCTCCTACCGAACCAGAAAATGGAGGCTACCGCTGTCACCCATCTCCCTGCCACCGCCTCACCCAGAAGACCGTCATCGAGTACTTCTGTGATGAGGGCTATGCTCTGAAGGGAGACTACAAGTTCCTCACCTGCCAAAACGGCGAGTGGGACGGTCCCATGCAGATTAGCTGCAGACTCACACAAGGTTCATCTTCTGTGTATTATGCATCCATTTGTGAGCACACACAACCCCATTAAGGAAATGTACAGTCCGAGTCCGTGAATCACATTGTCATTTGATCTCCGTTGTGTTGTTCCTCTCAGACAAGGAGCCAAGTTCTCCTCTGGGGATACCAGCTCTGTCTATTGTGGCGTCCACAGCTAGTTCTGTGGCACTCATCCTGCTGTTAGTGGTGCTCTTCGTTCTTGTACAGCCAAAGCTCAAGTCCTTCCATCACAGCAGGTAAGACATAAACACACTTTTGTATTCTCACCCCAAATATATATGCATTATTTAATCAGTTTTATTATGATATTCCTTTGTTATAATTATGATCACAGTCTTTTTCCTCTTATATGTCCTCTGATCTCACTTAGTGTACCCCCATTTTGCTTACCTAAACTGACTCTGTTGTAAAGTTGGTCCTAGAGAGAGGCTGACGTTTCCCCGATCACTTTGATAATGTCGGTCAAAGCAGGTCATTCAATGTACCAGACCACACTTCTCCTAACACAATGCTTTGTTTGCCCCACCTGAAATGTTTCTTTGTGAATTTAGCTTTTTAATTGATTTTATAGAAGAGGTTGAAGATAAAGGATTTTTTTCTTATCACTCAACAAGCTTTAGCAGAAACTCTTAAAAGATTAACTTTATTTTTTTTCTTGTGAAATACTTCCCTTTATATAAAGGGAGCTGTAAAGTTCTTCTTATAATGTTACAGATTAACTCTTATGATTTAGCTTGATATCCTGTCTGTGTACACGCCTATTATTCAGAAGGCTTGGTTGAAACTGGCTGCATAAAGTCGTCATATAAGATGACAACTAGTTTTACAGGTCGGTTTTGTAAATACCTGAGAAATGAAAGTAAGTCATAGTCACTAACTGCGTCTGCTAAGGCTTTGTGATTAAAAGGCCAGAACATTTTGATCTAATGGTGATTGTCACCCTTGTTTATTGTGCCTTAGCCTTTGTAAAGACATTGTGCAGTCAACATTCAGTGCATTTACATGGAGTTAACCAGGTTACAGTCAGCTTTCTTGGGCAACTGATTTCCTAACGAATGTAAACAGGAAAGCTGGTTTGAGAAAATTAGGATTGGGAAACCCTGTTCCCCCAGGTAGATTTCAGACTTCAGGGAACACGGATTTCCCTGCTATCTATGCGTGTAACTAGGCTTCTAATCAACTCTCTCCAACAACGCGTGTGCATAACAAAAGGCTGTAGACCTGAACAAGCAGCTGAGTGAAAAGCCTGTTTCAGACATGAACTCTAGAGGATGTCAGCAGGATCAAGTCCAGACATTGTCTAGAATTTCCCTTTAAGACATGTAGCCAACATTGAGAGATAGTCCGGGCAAGATGCATTCACTCTTGTGAAGAAATGCTTCGCGTAATTGGCCAAGAGGTGGTGCCTGGGCACTTCGAGCAAGGGGCGGGACATTCCACGGAAAAAAGCTACTGACAGTGTTTTCTTGATGGCGATGGAGGATGACACCACCAATTTACTAACTCTAAATGTACTACACTTACCGCAGTATTAGTATGAGTTCTTCACCTTCGGGTTTTTGTATTTGCTTAGTTCCATGACACGCGCGGGAAAATGACGTCATCAACACGCATGCTCACTCTTGTTGAATCCTCCCGAGTATTACCTCCTCTATTCCCACATGGGCTGGGGTGGAGAAAATCCAGACTTTGCACTAGGGAGCTGGCATCCCGTGCATCCAGTGCATGTTTGAAAGGGGCTAAAGGCTGAATGAAAGTTAGATCCTTAACAAAATGATCCCGCCTTGTTTTTTAAAACAAAGTAAAATAATCTAATGTGACTAAAAAATGTACAGATACAAGATGCCTTGTAGAAGTCTGAATAAGTCACTTTCTCCTGCCTATTTTGTTTTTTAATTCAGACACTGTGCATGGACTGTGTGTCTTTCCTCCTCTCTCCCCCTGTGCTGTCAGTCTGCAGCAGCAGGAAGACAGCCAAAAGAATAGACAGAAAAGTTAGAAAATAGCATCTTCTCTCACTATACAGTTAAAATCTCAGAGTTTAGTCTGAGGTGGAGGAGAAATTAAATGACTTGTTGGCTGCATGTACACACATATTTCCAGTAACCAGGTTTCCTAAGTAAATAATCTTGTTACTAAGTGCATGTAAACGTACTCATTGAAGACCTGCACACAGAAGTTCTGCTGCAGAATGACGTCATCCGGCTTATCAAGCCAGAGCCCAGTGTCATGATCCACATAGTTCACACTTGTCTTTTAGTGGTTCTCACTCTTTCTGCTTTCTCTGTCTATCAGGAGAGAGCAGGGAATCTCAGGCCAGGGCAGCTCCATCATGGTGGAAGGCGTCCAGGTGACGCTTCCTTCTTATGAAGAGGCTGTTTATGGAAGCAGCGGACCCTGCAGTGCTTCAGGCCCTCCTCCTTCCCCACCACCTCCTCCAGCTCCCCCAGAGTCTCGAGTCCCTATCGTGCTCTCTGAGGGGCTTCCTCAGGGAGCCACGGGAGGCCACGGCCCCAGCAGAACCCGCCACCACAGAGACTTAGACTTCTGTCTCCCATCCACCTCCTCGTCGTCATCCTTCTCTTCTCACCGTCATGCAGAGACGGTGCTTGTTCATCAGGCCCCCTCCTCTTCCTCGTGTTCTTCATCGTGGGCTAGAGAGCACCCTGGGGGTGCATGTGCCGGCCCTCTACCTCTCCGTAGAGACTCTGAGAGCAGCGACCAGCACAGTCTGCTTTCTGTTACCTCTGCGGATGAGTTTTCTGATGGTAAGAGTAAACAGTTATTTCACAGATTAGCCAGACTAATAATACTATTTGATAGTTAAAATAATGGTGTAATAATTATGACCATGCAAAACATGCAGTTAATTATAGAACATTCTCTATTCTGTATTGTGCATTATGGAGGATAAATACAATAAGAGTGACAGTCGTGTAAAGGCACGATATCTCAAGAGTAATTTCATTCGCCAAATTCTCCATTTTAATGCTATTTATTAATTAGACCAGAGATTTTCGGATAAAGTAAAGATGCAAGAACTTTTATAAATCTAAAGCTTTGACTCAGCTTCACTGTATTTGATTACGCTCCTAATAACAAGAAAACATGAACTTGCTAACCACAATAAAATAATCAAATTGTTTCAGCTGAAATTTTAAAGTTGTGCTGGTGAAACTGTAGGAATGATATGCAGTTGCAGTTAATACTTATTTGTGACAGCATACAGTGGAGAACAGGGACAAAATCTCTGAACATATTTATACCCGCAGACCGCAAATGACTAAAATCAACTTATGATTATGGGAATGCATTGTCCGATTGCTCTATTCTAAGGCCTGCCCTTTCCTTTTGCAGATATTCCCTTGTTGAAGGAAGCATGAAACCTGCCAGCCTGCTATCAGCATCAGCAGCAGAGCCCTTCTTGTCCCCATCTCTCACTGCTGACCAGGACTGACTCTGGCTGTCAACCTACTTTCCTCGACTCCCTTAAGCAGTCAGCAGAGAAGACTGGAACTATGCCCATTCTCCATTGCAGCCTCTTCTGCCATTGGTACCCATGCAGAGCAAAGTCAACAACCAATACTTATTTTAATAGAAGCAATGATGGAAAACCACTGGATCAAACGAAAGACAAGCCAGACAAACAAAGTGGTTCCAGCTCAACTTAAGCCCTGTAGATCCTATGTATATGAGTAAAACAAACCTACCGAGTCATGGTTGTGTATCTATTACTACACTGTACACTTGCCTACTTCCAGGTATAGTCCTCTATATTAACGTTGCTAATAGAAGCTTCATCAGAGAAGGTTAAGCAATCAAGACGCGTCAACTGTCTGGAAAATCCTGCGGATACAAAAATAAAATAACTTAATGTTTGCTCCTGATGCTGCAGTGCTCAGAAACAGAATCGTCTTCCCACAGTACTTGAAAAGTTGTGAGTGACGGCTGGGTTTTTGTGGCCCTCTTTGTGAATGCTGCATGTTGTTTTGAGTTATTGCTGTCGCAGCACCGTGGCCCTCTCTGAATGAAGCATGAAGCCTCCACTGTCTCTCTCTCTCTCTCACTCTCTCACTCTCTAGCTGTTTAGGTATCTGTATATGGTTGGCGTGTAGCGTATGGATTACTGGGATTTAGAACCACTTTCACGTGCTACAACCAGAGTGAAGAATTTTATGAAGCACCATATCACAACTGTAAAAAGATCTGCTCCTTTCTTTTCTGTCGCCAGCTGCATTCACTATCAGGACGCCGCTTTTCTGGTGCATGAGTGAGACTGATTGGTGTTTTAGTTCCACAAATGTGTTACACATCTTACCTGTATAATGAGAGGGAGACATACTGTCACATTTTTCAGAACTCTGAAGAGAGGGCTGTCTTTCAACATGGTGATCAGGCACATGACTAAACTTTTAAGGATGTTTGTGATTTGATTTTCCCACTGTATTTATTGTTTGTTGTTTGTCTCTGTTTGCTTTGAGTTGCGAAATCTGAGTGCGTGTATGTGTGTGTGTTTGTGTGTGTGTATGCGCGTGCAGGCGTTCACGTGTGCGCGCATCCTTATTTGTCAGCTAGGCAGGAGAAGACATGTCCTCATATGGTAAGCAACATTACAGCCATTTCCTGAATTGCCTCTCTCCAGATGAGTGGCTGTCACCACAATGTCCCTGTCTTTCACACAGGAAAATATCCCTCCCAGCATTGAATAAGTCACATGAACAATCTGGTGTCACTTCAGGCAGCGAGTCCACTGCACAATGTGTGCATTATTAGTCTTCTCTCATACTAGAATATCTTATCGTTTTTTTGTTGAATGCCTGGCTCACTCTCACCCTCACACTGAACGAAAGACTGTCCACTTTTGTGTATTGACACAACTGCAACTGGTTGCAGTAAAATATGTTTTGTTGTAAAGCACCCCGAGCCCCGTCACATACCCTCACTCACCCCTGTGAATGCCGAGTGCAAGTTTAAGAGAGAGTCATGTTATTTTGTTAGAAGTCGTCCTGTGTTTTCATAGCCACTTGAAAAGCTTTAGTGGTGGAGCTGGTCACCCTGGTAACAAGATGACTCGGATAGATCGTGAGAATTACTTTTCAAGCTCAGCTGCTTAAAAAAAACCAACATGTCAGATTTTCTGTTTTATTTGGCGTTTGTCTCTGTCATTGTCAATGGCTACATTATTAATGCAAACAGAATGTTGCCTTAGACTTGTACAATTTCTTTTTTTATGTATAATCTTGAGCCTCTGCATTGGATTGCTTTACATTATTGCAACATGTTTTTCCCCAATGGCCTTACTCTATTCTTTTATATTCTATGCATAAAACTGTCTTTATGTATTTATCAATGATTTTACGTTTGTTGTGGACACGACTAAACGAATGTCCACTCTTCTCTGTCCTACCCTAGCTTTTCCAGCTACTGTGATGATTTTGATGACGATGAACTTATAAGCACCTGTATTTCACTATTCCTTTTGCTTCTCTCTTGCTCTAAAACATTAAAATATTATGGGATTGAGAAAAGAAAAAAGCTGAAATGTGTGTAGAAGCACTGTTGTACAGTGTTGCTTCCCTGAAAACAACAGGTTAAAAAAGTACACATCATGAATCTTAGTTTCAATGCTTTCAGCTTTGGTTTTTCCTCTGTACATGGCAATGGGTGTGAACATAGTAATTTAATATTTGTACATAGTTTAATTTAATTTTACAGTGTGTATATAACTTTCTAATTAAAGCTTTCTTTTGAATGTGGAAGATGAAGTGTCCTTTATTCAAGCCCAAATCATTTTCCTTTTCATTTGACTCAGTCACCCTGGTACTGTGTAACCAGTAATAAAATATTTTTAAACATTATGATACCTGTTGATACTCTTATCAGTTATGATATCATACATTCCCATATTTTCACTGTGCTCCTTTGATTCAGAATCCAGTCAATCATTTACCGAAAGAAGAAGTACACATATTGAAAGGACAAAGGTTGTTCTGTCACTGCTTCCTGAATTATGTTCTTTTTTTTTTATATAGTAGAATAAACTGCCTGTGGAGCTCTGCCAGTTGTAAACCTGTAGTATATTGCATATTACGGCTTAAAAAATGTTAGCATCTTTTTTGCTTACATTATAGTTTATTATAATGTCGTTACTCTTGGGCTACAGTGCAAACGTGTAATCGTTCCTAAGTATTATTGTGTCCGTGTGACATCTAGTGGTCGGAAATGGAAACTGCAGTAGTTTGCGCTGTGGTGACGTCATCTTCGGAAACTATCGCCTCACGTCGGCTCTTGTCGTGTTCTGCAGTGTCAGCTAACGTGCTACGTCACCGCGGTTATTTTCCATAAAGGCTCCTCCCTGAAGCAGCTGCAGTCTCCATTTTGATTGTGGAGTTTGCGGTTGGTCTCGACCTCCAGTGAAATAAATTGCTGTACGACCACTTACAAGGTACGTGCATGGTTTAAAGTGAATGACGACGAGTGACGGCAACGAGTAATCAGTAATTTGTGATATTTTTGTTTAAAATGGGTTTAATCTTTCTCGAATGTGCAGCTAACGTTAGCTTAGCTTGCAACATGATTTCATGTAGCTAACGCTGGCTAACGCTGGGCCCTGCAGCACACTAGCATGGCGCTAACCAGACACAGAAATGGGTCATTGGTTCATTCGACATTGTCAGTTCGTCGTTCGTCACGTCCATTCTCCGTACGATGTGGTAAATGACGTTAGCCAAGAAATTCACGTTGCGCGAGATGTGTTATTAATAGTTGTCTGTTTTTAGAAACCTCATAAAAATGAGCGGATGTCGTATTTTCATCGGTCGACTGAGCCCCTCGGCCAGAGAGAAAGACGTGGAAAGGTTCTTCAAAGGATACGGCCGCATTCGAGACATCGACCTGAAGAGAGGCTTTGGATTTGTGGTGAGTGGCACAGCGTGAAACGGACGTGGATCCGGCAGATCTACAGGCATAAAGGGGTGAAAATGGCGCACAAGCAAACGTTCATATGCGGCTGTTCACAGTTGACAGTATTTCATACAAAGCCTGTTTAAAACCCAGCTGTGCTGTTTTTGCTCCAGGAGTTCGACGACCCCAGAGATGCTGAAGATGCAGTGTATGAGCTTGATGGCAAAGAGCTATGCAATGAAAGGCAGGCGTTTTACATGTTTTCTTAAGTTTACCTTTATCCTTTTACTCCCAGTATGTAGAATTGTTAATTTTAATTTTTGTAATTTTAGGGTGACCATTGAGCATGCCCGCGTTCGTCTGCGAGGTGGTCGCGGCAGAGGTGGAAGCGGTGGAGGAGGACGTTTCTCTGACCGCTACGGGCGAGGCTCCCAGAACAGTCGTAGGTAAGGTTTGTGGTAACTAGTTTACCACAGTGTGTATTATTTAATTCACTCCGTTTCACTTAAGAATGAAACTTGTTGTACATCCACCAGTACTGATGAAAGGTCAGTCGTCAGGATATTACAGTGCATGTGGGGAAGCAGTTTAATTGGATTTCATAAAACATCTGCCAGGGGAAACTTTATTTTACAATACAATATGTGTTGGATGTAGTGCATTTAAACTATTACCTGATACTATTAAACTTGACGTGCTGTAGAAGTAGCATTTAGGCTATTTAACTTTGGACATCAGTTCCCTCACTTGATTATTCTGTTTCACATTTCTTTCAGTCGAAACCCTCCTCCCATGCGCACTGAGAACCGCCTGATAGTGGAGAATTTGTCCTCGCGTGTCAGTTGGCAGGTTAGTTTTCCTACCTGTTTTTAGACACAAGTCTGTACAAGCTGCAGCTCCAGCAGTCTGCCAACAACATACATGCAAATATCTAGAAGTGATGCTAAATAAGCCTGTTTTTGTTCTGCCTAAAATCAAACAATAGTTTTAGTCATAGCTCACTATTGTGCATCAATTATCATATGAACAAACCCAAATAGTTTTTTTCTTTTCCAAATTCATTGCTCTTATTAATTACTGCAGTTTAAGCAGTTAACAAATAGGTCAAAGAGCAGTAACAACAACATACCAGTAAATTTCTTCCTGTTTTCAAATTGTAACCAATTCTTCACCCCTTTATTTGCCAGCCTGACTGTTGTGTCATATGGAAGAGCTCGCTTATGGTGGAGTTAACCCCTTCTGGGTCCTTCTGTCTGGGTTGAGCCTGTGGTGTCAGCCAGTGTGTCCTACTCCTAGTTGATGCCTGCTGGTCTTGTGAGCGCTCGCTCCACAATAGAGGCGCTGGCGGCCCCTTCGCTCGCTCGCAATACCTGGTGTGTGGTTGAATGCGAGAGAGAGGAAACAGAGAGTTGGCAGAGAGAAAGGAGGGCAAAGAGCGAGAGTCGATGGTGGTGGCGTATTGATCGATGGTTCGTTAATTTGAGGGGCTTCGATCGATCGATATCCCCCCCTCCCTTCCTCCCTGTGGTGTTCCCGCACATCGCAAGAGAGTGTGAATTCCTTCCAGGTGCCCGTGGATTTAATCTGCTGTTATGGTGGGCTCGGAGAGCCTGCGTCCCACCCCAAAGGGTTTCGCTCTCAGGTAGTAGTTTCCTCTCTTCCACCCTGTTCACTCTCTTTACCGAGGCGGGGTGCCGAGACAGGTGCGCTCCCGGCGCCGAGCCCTGACCTCCTTGCCAGGGAAAATGGAGCTCTGAGTGTCAATCGCTGCCCAGGTGGTGCCACTGCAGTTGAGTGTATGCAGATGGTGTTCATCTGTAGTTGTAATGAGCAGTGGGTCCAAGCATTTTAAAACTGTTCCAACAACTCAGCCTGTTCAGTAGTAGCACTTGTAAAAATTGGGTGATCTTTAAATTGACACAGTTAACATTTTTGAAGTAGTGAAAAATACATTTTTTTTGAAAGTCCAGCTGGTTGAACAGTTTTTTTTACATCCTTGGACTCATCCTCCATATCTGCAGTAGCCTGTGTAGTCTTCTCAGAGAATCTAACAAGCCTTCTTTTGGGATATATAAATCCTGTTTTGTCTCAGCTTGTGATTGTTCCCTGAACCTTTCAGTGAGTTGACTGATGTTTAAATGTGTAGGACCTGAAAGATTTCATGAGACAAGCTGGGGAGGTGACATTCGCTGATGCACATCGCCCCAAGCTCAATGAAGGGTAAGGCAAGAAGTCAAGCTCACGTTTGCATTTTTAGGACTAACATTCATCTAGTCCATGACAAAGATGTTAATTTAAAATATGTATATATTATTAATAAAATGACATTTTTGCAGGGTTGTTGAGTTTGCCTCTTATAGTGACCTGAAAAATGCTCTTGAGAAACTGTCTGGAAAGGAAATCAATGGCAGGAAAATCAAGCTCATTGAAGCAGCTAAGAAGAGGTGAGTCACCTGCTGGAACCTCTATACACTGTGGAACATACATTTTGTAAGCCTGCCAATTATGGTGAGGAAAAATAATGTCTTGAATGATTAGTTTAGCTCAACTAATCTTTTTATCCATGAGTAAATGCTACATGAAGAACATCAGGCGGAGATCACGAGGCAAATGTTTGTAATTTCGTTAACAAATTGATAAACAAGGAATTATTACCGTGGTAATGACTTTTTCAGAAGCAGACTCTGCAAGATCACTGGAAAATATCCTGGTCGTCAGAACTTTCTGCAGACTTGAGATTATTTGAACTGTCCATCCAATCAGATTTGAATTCATCTCTTTATTTTCCTGCAAGAGCTTCATTGACTTTTTTTTGTTGTGTTTTTTAGGTCGAGAAGTCGATCACGGTCAGAGAGCTCCTCACGGTCAAGGTCTCGTTCTCGTGGTCGCTCTGCATCACGCTCTCCCAGACGTTCCCGAAGCCCCGCCAAAGCCCACAATCATTCCCGGTCACGCAGTGGCTCTCCTGCTGGTGGCGCATCATCCCCGAACGCTAAATCAAAGGAGCCTGTCAAACGCTCCTCCAAGACAAGCAAGTCTGCCACTCCGCCCTCCCCCCCGCCCGCTCAGAGAGCCTCCGTCTCCCGCTCCCGTTCACGCTCTCGTTCTCGTTCACGTTCTCCTTCGACTGACAGTCAGCGTTAAAGGTTGTTTTACTTTTTTTTTTTTTTTTTTTTCCTGGAATTAAATCTAAACACACGTCGTTTCAGCATTAGAACAGCGTGAGGGACTTGGCAGACTACAATTTGCGTTAAAGAAAGTTTGGAAGTTTTTCCTCTTGTTAAGTTCCGGTTTTCTGGCCTTGAATCCCCCTTTCATCATTATAAAGTTTTTCACATTAAACTTGAAGATATGTTGTCAGAAATGAATCATGGCTGCAGGTCCAGCACATCACACAAAACCACCAAATTGGGCCTGTAGGTGTGATGATATCCAGACTTGAAAGAGAATCTGTCTTGATGCTTTTCATAACTTGTGACACTTCTTGCTTGAAGGGACAATTTTCAAATGCTCAATATTTTATCATTATCCAAACACTCTTGCTGTTTTCCTCTAATTTTCTACCACAGCTATTGTCTGTGATTCCATGCAGATTAGAATACCCCATGTGTTTAGAAAAAAAAATGAAGAATTTTTATTATTTAAAATATTTCTTCTTAAACAAGTACAACCAGTGATGGCTACCCTATAAAGAACACGCGTGTACAGTCAAGGACCATGTCCCGCCTGTTGAAGCAGCTGTACAGTAAAGCAATTTTTATGACTGTTAAAACTTTTGTTGGCAGACATACCAAACTTTTGAGGGTCATGCTTTGATTTGCGTGTTGCTTACAGAATACATTTGATTCTAGTATTGTAATGTTTTTATTTTCCTTTTGCATTATAGAATTGTGTACAGCACTGCAGGTTTGTTTTACATGGGTATAAATGTAATTCCGAGAACACTTGTTGGTACTGTGACTGATGTTACTGTGGTACAAGAATTTTGAAAAATGCAACCGTTTTGTACATATGGATTTTATTTTCAGTGAAAAAATACAATGGCTGTTTGTATGATGTGGGAAGAGGATGGGCAGCGTTTTATCTAGGTTATCGAGTTTTGTTTATCTGTGATTTATAATGAAACATTTACAAATAAATTTACACGTTACCAACCAGCAATTCAGAACATACTTGAAGTAAACACAGTCTGGCCACAAAATGGCTGCGCTGCACGTGGCGTGTGTGTAGTAGTGTAGGAGTGCGTTTAGTGAACTTGTGCATTTCTCACATCTGCATTGGGTTTTAGTCGGCAAGAGTTCACATTAGCAGGAGAACAGATGAGGAGTTTGCAGGCCATTCATCATACGGTTCCCTCTTTCAGCTGCTCCTCAGCTGGCGTCGGCTGGTAAGTTTCTGAAGGTGGGTTGACAGGGGAGAGCAGGTCACAAATGAAGGGCTGTAGTAGATGTGTGACTTTAGGTTTGAAAACACGAGGTCGGTTGGATGCAAAAATAAAACCATGACTATTGTAAAAGTGTTGCAGTGATCTGTTCCCAGTTAACAGCTTAGTGCCGTTTGTTTTCCTGCACGAGCTGTTATCAGTGAGTTTTACTGTTCTCGTCCACCATCTGCCAAACTGGTGTAAAACCAGTACTTCCCTTATCACCCCTTTGCTGTGTGACGCTACATTGCTGCCATTCCTTAGTAAATCTGTTATACATGCAACTGAAATATTAAAGAGCAAAGGCCTTCATAATTCAGCTTTCCACAATGCCAAATATTAACTAGCTAAAACGTCCTACTTGTGATTTGCTGCTTCTCTTTAACTTTTGTAATGGTAAATAACTTGTTTGTGGTTTTTGCAACAATTTCTCTCTTTTCTAACATCTTATATCAAGTAATTAGTAAATAAAAATGATGGATCATTTGTGGTGACCCCTGATGGGAAAAGCCGAAAGAGAAGTAGTAGCAGTAGTTGGTAAAAAAAATAGCCCGTAGATTAATAACGGAAATGATGAAGAGTTGCAATCCTGCCTGGTCTCTGGTATATTCTCTGTGTGTTCCTGTTATTTTGTCCACCTACAAACAGTTGTATAAACACTTTCCTAGCATCCATCCAGCTCAGGTGAATGACCTGCATTCCGCCAGATTACAGCCCAGCAGGGTTGTAATCGTGTGCTGTTAATAATTTTTTGTTATGCAGTTATTAGTCTATAAAATACATGTGTCAAAAATGAAGAGGTGCTTTTTTAAGAAAACCAAATTTGTATTTTTAGAAACATTTGGTGAGTACAACGGAATGGATCAACTATTAAACAACCGTTGCGTCAGTCTTACCGTCCTTGTTTTGCATGAACCTCTGGTGACACCTGAACAGCACGATGAGCACCAGCGCCTCCATCAGCTGAAAGGATGCGTAGACCAGGGGGAACAGAAAGAGAGGGCCGATCACTGCCGGAGGAAAGGCTATCTTCAGTATGGTGGTGCACATCTGGATGTTCTGGCAGCCGGTTTCCATGGCAACGGTCCTCCGTTCCCTGATGGATGGAGACATACTCATAGCTCATGGATACATAAAAGAAAGGTTCATGAGTCTTTATTCCTTTAAGGTGTGAGTGTCCAAATACAATTAGCATCACTTTTGTTTTCATGAAAACATAAAAAGACACACAAGGGTTCTTCAAGTAACACAAGAAGAGCAAATCATATTCATAATAAGTTTGCTAATTTTGTTCCTGTTTTCCTGTATTGTTTACAGTGTAGGGAACTTTTGTAAAATTCTTCTGATTTTTTGTGGAGAATGCTGAGGTATGTTATACTCTGTCAATCCATCTGTTATGTTGTTCTAAATCTTTATGACCAGTTCATAAATTGATTTTAGCTCAGTGCATCACTACTTGGCAACCGAACAGTAGCTCTTATTGGCTTGTTATTCATTAAACTATATGAACCTCCAAACTTTCAGAAATGGAGCACAGCAACTCCTGATGTGCCCAACTTACGAGTGCTTGAGTCTGACGAGCGAGGAGATGACGTATCCGAAGGCGTAGCCGATGAGGGGCATGAGGGCCCCGATGGCCATGAGTGGAGGAGACAGCACCGTCAGAATGGAGCCTCCGATTCCCATGCTGGCGATGACGCCAACCACCACGACAGAAATCATCATGATCGTGAGGCCTACCTGAGGACAGCAGCACAGGAAACAGGACTGGTCTTTGGTTTTCTATGTTCTGGTTAAAGGAAAAGATTCCCTGTTGCATTAAGAGACATGCTCCTTTGTTTTAATGGGCCTGTTATTAATCTGCAGCTGAACAGTTGGCTACTTTTTGCATTATTTACATTATGTCATGTAAAAATGATCCAAGGTTCAGTGTTATTGGGTGTTTGATTGGACCAACAGTCGGAAACCCCAAAAATTTCAACCTACATATATATGCCAAAAATATTTTTGCTTGATTGTGTAAATCACTAAAAGAATGCTTCCCAGAATTGTGCGTCCGCTTACTTTTGTGATTGTCTTGGCGACCTGCGGCCTGTAGTAGTTGATGATGACGCCAGCGCCGCTGGGGATGAGGATCATGAACAGGGATGTAATGATGTCGACGTAGGGCACGGTGTTCTGCAGGTTGGCGAAGCCCTGACAGTACAGGTAGAGCAGGAGCGGCATCATGCCGAGAGCCAGCAGCGTGGAGCATGTGGTCATCAGGATGCTGAGAGCGAGAAAGGCGAAAGCAAAACGACATAAACGCAAGAAGATGGTAAAACTTTACTCCACAGCGCATGAGCTCCCTTTAGTTTTCAACACATTTATGCTTCTTGGCTTCAAACTAATTTCATTAGTCTGGGGTCAACGATTCCATTATGTGACGTATGATGAACATTGTAGCCTCCAGTGGTTTTAGTCCTAGTCTTAATTACCTGTTAACTGTTTTATATTTGATATCAGCTGCCTGTCAGACAATTGTTCCATGTTTATGTAGTAAATGCTGTAATTGCCTTTATGCCCAGGGGCGGATCTAGACATGTTTCAGTGGGGCCCACGTTCAGAAAATGTTTGGAAAGGTTTTAAACTCAAATTGAAAAAGTTATTTTGAAATTAAGACCAGTGTGTTTATTAAGTGTTTGTTTGGTATCAGAAACGTCAAATGTGTAACGTATCCATAATTTTAAACTGCAAATAATCCCTGAAACTTCTATCAGCATCTAAACAATCTGTTTGATGTATCTTCTTTTAGTTAATAGTAGCTGCAACAATGGCTCAACCCATCCTGTCAGACCAGCTGTGGGCCTCAGACTGAATGTCTTAAACACTCCCACCTGTTCCTGTGTGAAACCCAGTGGGGTGAATGGCCTCTCGGTTGAAAGTAAAGGGGTTTGGCGTCTCGATATTATGACTTTAAAAACAACTTATGTGTTTTATGATCTGACCTGTGGCGTCCTGCAGGTCATTCAACCCTAATAACGATAAAGACGAGTGTTTCTGATAATCCCAGGATGTTCTTTGCTGCCAATTATTGCCGCTACACGAGTCAATGAAATTTTCAAATGTCATTTCAATAAAATCACAAATCAAACAACCTACAGTCCTGCCAATCACTATTAGTTTATTACTCATTATTTTGATTTGCATGGATTTGTTGGTGAGCGTGTGTGTACCTGAGGTTCATGTCTCCCTGCAGAGCCAGAGCCAGGATGTTGGAGAGATTTCCTCCAGGACAGCAGCCACAGATCAGAACCACCACGGCCATCATTTCAGTCAGCTGAAAGACCTGCAGAACGACATGACAGGAAGCTCACACCCAGCTCTGCCAGCACCTCTAACAGTGTCTTATAGTCATAGCAGTACGAATGTTGACTGATATTTCATGAGGAATACAGCAAACCCAATAACTGGGTTTGTGCTGGAGTGTATGAAAACCTGTGAACAAACAGCTCAAACTGATAAATAATTCATCTTTAATACCAGTTTTCCATCTGGACCTTTGGGATTTCACAGGAAAAAACACTCTCAGCATGAGGTTGATTTATTTATTAGCTTCTCTGGAGATTTGACAGTTTATCTTATAATGTGCGGGTTTTGTTAAGAACCATTTCAAAACTCTTTTAATCACGCCTGTTAATATAAAGCCAGACTTAGGTTTTATGTTGTAGATTTTTCAAATACATGGATGGATCGTGAGAAAACAGGCGTCCCACTGCTGACATGTCTTTCTCCTTTTCACCTCTTTTTAAACACTTTGTGGGACCTTTTTTGTATGATTTTTGTCTGGTTCTGAGGCTCCTAACAAAACAACACCTACTCTCCCTCAAACAACATCTTGGACCCCAAGGCCATGTTTCTATTTTCTGTGTTTCTTATTCATCCGTGTTGATGTGCCGACTTTTTAATGCGCGGTGTAAACATTGTTTTCTTACAGCTCTCTCATCGGACACTAAAATACATTCTTATGACACTTTTTTCCATGCCACCTTAGCCACAATCCCCACCTTAGCCAGGCAAAATGCTGTGAGAGGCATGATGCCGTACTGGGCCAGCAGTGCTATCGCCACCCCCTTAGGCTTCACGATGTGATGCTGGAATGAAGAAAATAAACATGTTTCAGCATAGAAATAATAACAAATTTTAACACAATTTATTTCCTTTCTGAAACCACATCATGTATCTTAAACAGAAGCCCATGTACGACGTACCTTGATCTTTGACGCCTCCATTGTGCAACCCAGTGAAACCATAGTGATGAATAAGGTAATGATTAAAACAATGTTGACGGTTTTGTCCATCACTGGTGACATATTTGTGTAAATGGTGCTGGTGTTGGTGGTCGTCACGTTGAACAAGTCGTTGTCGTTCTGCAGCAAATCTGGATCAGAGAACAGATCCGCTGTGTTGTCTTCAGTGAATTCCATGCTGGAGCAACACGAGTTGTAATCTTCAGACAGACGAAGAAAATAAAATGATTGTTTTAATTATTGAGTCTGCTTTTATTCTAATCATGACAATGGAGTTTTGTAGAATTACATTTTTAGTAACGTTCCATATATAAGTTTTTACATTTTAAGCTTATATTTAAAATTTATTCTTTCATTTGTTGTTCTGACTTGAAATCTTTGAACCTAAAATGATTGAGTTGCATGAATGAAATTCTTTAATTTCACTGAAACCAATTATATCTGCCTCTTTCATTTTACTTCCCGATGTGCATCATTGAGTGTGAAAGTTGCAAACTGTAGATTGAAATATGATAGAAATTTTGTCTGTTGTGGTACAGTTGTGTTAGTGTTGAATTCTGTGTTTAGTGTAGACACTCGGAATTTAATCAGCACAAAGACGATGCTTGTGTCTCCATGTTGAATGAAGGACTGTCTCTTTAAATTTTAAAAATATAAATGGGAATTTTAAAAGGGAAAAATTCCTTTTATTCTGTGAATTCAGCTGATTTTAAGTAAAGACAATAAATTCAAACTCAATTTTTTCCTGCATCCAGTTAAAATTTTAAGTTAATAAAACTAAAATAGTCCGAGGCAACAGGTTTCCACACAATTGTCTAGTAAAGTCAGCTATTTCAGATTCTTAGCCTTATTTTCTTGTTCTCTGTTTCTGCAACTAGCAGAAAGGTCAATGTTTCATCAGACAAGATTAATGATTGGAGTGAGCACAATCTGTCAGTTCATAGTACACGTTATATGGGCCGGAGAACCTTTCGCCCAATATCACTATAGCTTCAAATGTACTCTCAGGTTTTTTTTACATCGTCAAATAAGACATGTGCATCACCCTGTATTTTAAAAATTCAGCATAAAATGTGCAATGCCTTTAAAAAGAGAAACAACTATTGGCTATTACAAATGCATTGTATCTTGGTCACACCGACAAAGCTCATGCAGCAGACAGGAGCCTGTGTTCTGTTTATGGCACATTTTATATAGGTGTGGATCTTTTCTGTCCACCTGTTTCCCAACATGACAAGCAAGTTACAAACACATATTCCTCTGAGGAATGTAGAAAACTTATGAAAAGACTTTGAATTTTCACCATTTTAACAACAATCCCAAGACACATTTGCAAGATGCAGAAACTGTGTGTTGTGCTGTTGCCATTGATTTAAAGTGATGAACCATTTCCATGTACAGAAATGCATTACACATATTAAAATGCAAGATGTATGAAGCCTTATGACAAATGTAAACACATGTCATTTATTCGATCTGTTTATATTTTACATTTCTGAAGAAGAACATCCAGCGCTTGCCTTTTTCAAACCCTGCTCCCCTTTGTGATTCGATGGCAACTTAACCTCCATCTCCAGTGTTGACAACCACTTCCTCCCTGCTGACATGCTCACATGCTGTGTGCACACAAATTACTTTCACAGGATTTTTCACATCCATTTTGCACCCCCCATAAAAACATTCATTTGAAAAGCTAAAACACCACAGATCTTCATAAAAAAAAAAAAAGTCCAACAGCTGGAGTCCTTCTGTTGTGCAGGTGAGAATTGCACACCTCTTCATTGAGGTCACTTTGTACAGAAGAGTTACACCCCCAACCCAAACCCCAAGTGGATTCTGTAGAATTAAACACTTGTATTGTGACACTGACAGATATGTTTGCAGCTATGAGTCATTCATCGTGTTACCTGTTGGATCAGATCTTCTTCCTCTGCTTTGTTCTCTTCTCTTTGAGACAATCTCGTCCTTAGCTGTTGTGAGTGTCTTTTTTTGTCAGCCACGAATGACACATGAAGGCTACAGGTTGCACAGAAGTGCCATCTAGTGCACAGTTCTGCAGCATGAGAGTCGATAAGGCGCCCTTACATAAACCACAGTAAAAAGCAGCAAAATGAGCTTTTACTCTAATTTATTTATGCTTCTTTTAATATAATAAATGAGTGTTTTATTTCTGATGCAGTTGTTTTGTGCAGTGGCCAAACTCTGCAACAGTTTGCCACTAAATCTTTCAATGCTTTCGCCGTCATTGTGTGTTTTTTGAGAACTGATCAAATACAACGCACTCGGAAATCATTGGATGGGTGGAAATTAATAGTTTTTGGTCGCTAGTTACAGAAGATCCACTCAAAATGACCATTTGATTCCAAGAATATGCTCAACATTTTTCAAAGGGAGCTTACAAAGAGACAAATGCACAGTCAGGTCAATAGGAGTCTCCAGTGTCCAGTTTAACTTTATGATGCTGTCAGATGCCTGTTGCTGACATCATAAGCCAACATGAGGAACTTCTGCCAAGAGAAAACTCTACTTATGTCATCACAAATTACATGTAAATCCTGTCAATCACAAATTACTCACAGTTTGCAGGTTATTTCTTGAGAACTTATGCCAAGATTGTTAACAGTTTCATGCTGATAAGGCTGCAAAACCCTCTGCATGAAAGGGGAAACTCCTCAGGTGTGTAGCTCTGTGTAGCTCTGTGTGATGGATAGTGCTGATGAAGACACCTCGTCACCCACTGCAGGAGCTGCACTGTATGTTCCCCTGACAGGATGTAAGAGGCAGGAGTGCGTGTGCTGCTCTCAATGCATTCTGCTCGACTAGTTGCTGAATAAACACCGTGAGTCATTCAAAGTGGTACCTTGAATGTTAAACATGCAAACAACTCTACGTCCTAATGAAACAATAAAGTGAAACAAAACAAATAAGTCATCATCTGCTCCCTTAACAAACCTCTTCTCACTGAACATACATTTTCATCAGGCTTGTCTTACACAACAGTATAACAGCAATTCATGATTGTCTCAGTTCAGCTGCAAGAGGGATCGATTCAGCACAAGGCAAAACGTGACATTTACATTTGTTTGTGGTTGTGTTTGCATGTCTCTGTTGTTGTCTGTAATGGTCCCATTAACCTGTTGGGCCCCTATGTAATGAACCCATGTATAAAGGTAATTTCTTCAAACATTATACAAAAAGCGACAAGAAAAAACATACAAAAAATAAAAAATGATCGGTTACTGTGTATGGTAAACCATTCTTATCAATATTCACTCTGGAATATGTTGTATTTTCATAAACAGTGTTAATAATCTATGCTGTTGACATCTGAGCAAATCCTGCTGCTGTACACTCATGGTCGTGACTGTAATTGTCTGGACCAGTTTTCTTTCTTTGTTCTTCATCTACGCCAGAGTTTGCATTTCTATTTCAACAGTAAATTATGCTCATCCAAGGCTTTTCATGTGGAGAGAGAAACCACTTTACCCTTAATCTGTCGGTATATCTGACGGAGCATCCCCTCCCCTCCCTTTCATAAGTATTGCAGTCGGTACTGCACTGACAACAATGGTGAATGCAAACGGAGGCCCCCCTTCAGTATACATGACAATATGCTGGACAATAGGAAGGCGTTTAATGGTTCAACGGGCCACTCCGTGAGGACATAGGGGGAGGGCAGGAAGTCTCTGCCTGGACAGATCAGCCTCTCTTGCTATAATTACAGCCCCGCTGCTTCACATGCTGCGATTTGTACTACTTTGTCCTCCTTCAGCCACAGCCACAGCTAATCAGTGTCTGACAGTAAGGGAAGTGAAGTGGTGCTAAAATACTTCATGATTCAATAACATCGTGGGTTTGGCAAGAAGCTGAGAAAAAGCTCACTGTCTGTGAGCTATACCTCATTCTTATATCATCTCTGTAACATCGCCCATGTATTGAGGTAATTTTAATGCAATCATAGAGCACAGCTCTAGGTAGATGCTTCCTTGATCTGATCCTTAAAGAGGAGACTTCACTGCAGCAGCTTCCTTATTAAAGCCTGACCTTATTGTGTTGTCATCTTGTAATAAGGCTATATATTTACTAGAATGCTTCTGTGTGACCATGTTTGGCTTTGCAGCTGCAGGACATACAGTACTGTAAAGATTCGGGGGGGAACAAGAAAGAGAAGCCTGATAAAATAACAAGCATCGTCCGGACAGACTTGAATGTGGATGAAGAGCTCGTAGGATGAAGGTTAGTGCAAGTCTAAAGACCTGTTTCTGAAGAGAGAGAGAGAGATGGTGGACAAGGTGTCGCCTGCAGCTGCTGTGGCCTCTTGACCCACTGGGGGAACTGATCAAGCTGCTGCTGGCTTGTTTTTTTTACACACTGAGTGATCCACTGTTGCAGCACAAAATAATCCACAGTGTAAGCTCCTTATCTACAGCACAATTTTGAGAAAACGGAGGCACCAGAGCAGATTATTTACAATTTGTCCTGTGACCAGCTCCCGCAGTATGTAACACGTTTATTTTCCAGCATATTTAACATAGTCTAGTCTAACATAGGTATTATTGTCAAAACTAAATAAGGAGTTTAACGATCATGATACGTCACATGTTTAGGGCTGCAACTAAACATCATTATATATATTCAGATAACCAGAAGATACACAAAACACTATTTTAGTAGGTAGAACCAGTGAATTTATAACATTTGGCCTTAAAAATATTAATGTCAAAACATTTGCCAACCAAAATTATTGTCGACAAAACGCGTATGTTGTTCAGTGGTTATTAAGCATAACAGTTACATGATTTAGTCTGGGTGAATAAAAAATCATGAAACAAAAAATAAAGATCACAAGGCTGCGTTTCAAATGACGAGAGACAGGAATCACCGGGTTGGTGCATATTTGTAGGCTGTTGTAACTGCACCTGAGGGTGTGTGTGTGACAGTGTGTGTGTGAGTGTGTCTAGGTGTGTGTTTGTCAGTGTATTCTTAAAATCCACGTGTCTCTGCCGTGGCCCTATTTAGCTCCTCTGACATACAAACACGACTCAAACGACAATTCCCATAAGGCCTTTGAAGCGACAAGCCCCACTGACGTCATGGGCCCCCTCAAAGACTCATGGGCACCACAGTTTGCGAATAAATATAATCATCGTAATTATGTTACAGTAACGCAGTTTAACACGTTTCGGTCATCTCTGCGCTTGGAAAACATCTCTTTATAAACATATCTTCCTTAAAAACCCATCGAGCTATGCCTTGTTTTTGAAACACACGGAGATAAATTACCAAAGTAACTACAGTTCCCATAATCCCCCAGGACGTGGCGCATGCGCGCTGCGCAGCTGCAGCCGTGCGTGGAGTGCAGTCACGTGGAGACGGTAGAGTCCACCTCGGTTCTGTCCAAACAGAGCGTGAGCACTTAGCAGTCTGCCCGTGTGAGCGCCGCTCGGTGCTAAACTAATCCATGTTGTTTTTTTAGCTGCCCGTCCCTTTAAACTAGACTATTGTATCGAAGAATGAGTGATAACGATGATATCGAAGTCGATAGTGACGTGAGTATGGCCACTTTTCGCTTTTCAAGATGTTATTTTGCGATTTAGCTGAACTAACGTTAGCCACTCGGCTAGCGCTAGCTACATGTAAGCTGGCTAGCTCTGCTCTTGTGTTTCATAAGTATTTTTTTTCCGGATTCTAGTACGTTCATAAGCAACATTCATGTTTCTTGCTTCAGAGCTTTGATAATTTGCTAAATTAATTTACTTTCTAGTGACTTCAGCGAGACAGTAAGATTTGCTGAACAATCGTGGCTACAATTGTACTTTTTGTTCTGTTTCTTTGCAGGAAGAATCACCGAGATATCACTCTGTGGTGCGTAATTCTGGGGGGATTTTGTCCAGTGTCGACAAATGTTTCACTGTTGTTGCAAAGTTAATTTATTCAACACATTCTGCTCATTTCTTGCTATTTGTTCGATTGGTAAGACAGCACAACATAGGTCGATGTGACTTCACGGATAATGTGAAAGTACTGCTCTCTGCCCTCTGGTATACATCTACAGTAATGTCTCATGTTATTAGTGGTATTATTAATACAGTTCAGAGTGAGTGACTGATTGATTTTTGTTCCCTGTGGATCTGAAGCGGGGATCCGTGGCTCTCTCGTAGTGCGGCTGTCCCCGGGCATCCGCGTTAGCAGCGGGGTGTCCCCCATCCTGCGTGTCCGCGGCCATAGGGAGACGGTGACACCGCGTCTATATTTAGACCAAAGCTGCGTCCAGCTACAAAGGCGTTTTTGTTGCATGTTTGTTGGGTTTTTTTTCTCCCCCCCGATTGATTCAAAGCCTTTTTTTCGAGATCGCAGCCAGTTGGTGGCTCGGAGTCGCGGCGGATTCTCGCCTCGCAGCGGGGATTCCGCTGCCGATCACCGCGCACACACGGGCTGCATCCAGCGGCGCAGGGTCCGCGCAGGCGGCCGCGCCCGCGTCTCCGCCGAGCCTCCGTGCCAGGAAGGGCTGCTGCGGGATGTTTTCCGGTGTTGCAGCCGGTGATTAGAGCCATCTTCTCTCCACAGGCCGCCGAGGGGCTGGCAGCCGAAATGAATGACGTATGGCTGCGAGAACAACAACCTGCACGACTTGGTCGATGCAGCGGCTGCAGGGACACGACGTCAGCGCGAAGTCAAACCCAGAAAGCGTTTAGTGAACTCGGGCCACGCGTTATAATGTGCATTAGTTATGGAAAGATTAAAAAAAAAAGAGGTTTTATTCTCATGCCCTCCAAGAGACCTCGGGCCTTTTGCTTTAAAGCAGGTTTTAATGCTCGGTTGCAAACCAGGCATTTTAACTCACTTATTGTAATTGAATTGAATTACCAAAGCTATTAGCACAGATATGAGGATCTTTGCAGCAGCCCATAGTTAGACTGGTTATGAGATATCTGCACATATTGACTGTGCAGTCTTAACATCTCTACCAAAACAAGAGCTGAATGACTTTATAGATATTTAAAACCAAACGATGCTGCTACCTTTTATTTGTGCTCTACGGTGAACAAATTCAATCTTCATTTTTTGAATAGACCAGACCAGACTGTTAGAGAAGAGTGTTTGTCTGCCTTGGTACAGAGAACTAGCACTCATATTAGTGCTGTACTTCACGTTACTGTACAGGAACAGTCAGGTATTTGTGAAATGTTGATGTTCACGTTCATGTAGCTTGTTTAGGTAGGGAATGGCAAAGTATTTTAAATGTATGATATGATGCTGTGTGTTTACAGTATCACCATTAATGAAGTGTAATATTGCAGGTCTATAAACCAGGCAGACCGCAAGTTATTGTTTTATGGGGTTTTTAATTTTTGTAGTATTATTATTTTTTTATTTTTGCAAGTCTGGGAAGTTAATGTAATTAGGTTTACTTTGTCATTTCAGTGGGTGAACTCAGCAGTCAAAGGCCTTTGTTAAATGAACATTTTTATTAATATTGCCTCTCATGTGACTCCTTCAAACTGCGATAAAAATAATAGAGTCTTAAGCACTGGTGGATACAGTGGGGCAGCTTTCCAAACCGAGAGTCTGGGCGTCTGTTATCTCTAGATATGTCTCCGTGCGACAAAGTTGGTGAGCACTCATGACTTGATGTATGTGTTGTATGTTTAGGTGGAACAGTCAGTTGTCATTTGTTTATTCAGTAATGCGTGAGGAATAATTGGAGTTCTGCTTGAATTCAGTTTTAAAGGAGGACATGGTTTTACATTTAATGTTTAGAACAATGTCCTCTCACTTGTTGGAGTTTCTGTTTTTTTTTTTTATTATTTCCCCACCATTGTTATTAGCGAAAGAAGGTGCGCGGCTGTGGATCAGGAGGTAGAGCAAATTATCCACTAACTGTAGCGTCGGTTGTTTGATCTCGTTTCCCTCCTGTCCATATGTTGACGTGTCACACACTGAACCCGACGCTGTCCTGATGTGCATATGTTCACTGCTAAAGGACCTTATGTAAACCAGTAGCCTGGCAGAAATGCTGGGCAGTGAGTGTGTCCTCATAAGCCTGTTGGTAAAGGTGTGGATTTTATGATGGACTGATAATGACTGCGCTGAGGTAATTGGATATCTTTTTTGTGGTGCCTGATAACAGTTCATAGACCATATATCACGCACCACAACATGGCTGAGTACAATTGGCATTATTAATAAATAAAGTCACATTTCAGTGAACCTCGACTTGATAGTTTAATGGGTCTGTGACCCCCCCACCCACCCATTTACCTTTACTTGTTTCTTTAACAAGATGGTTGCTGAATTCATATGTTGTTTCATTGATTCTCAGGTGTTGGTAAGGTTAGATGTTGTGTACGTTTTAGAAAGAAGGTTCGGGTGATGTGATTTGTGAACCCTGACAGTCTGTCAGGCTTTCGTGTTGTGATAAATGGCCCCTTTTCATTTGTCTTAGTGTATTGTACTGTTTATGCAAAGTGCAAATCATCCTTTAATATGATCTTAGAACAGCACTTTGAAGTGTCACATATTAAGTTTACTCACCTCACAAGAACATGAGTGATCCTCTCTGGTTACTTCATTCTGTCATTAGTTCGCAGTGAACCTTTTTCAGAAGGCTAGTTCACAATATGTGTTGCTGTGTGGTATAAACTTATACTCTGGGCTTTATCCATGGTTTTCATCTGCATTGAGATGCTTAAATGTTTTACGTTTAAAGCTGTCTGCAAATGTATATCGTTAATAATTCTTATATACGTAAGATAAACCTTTATTTGTCCCACAGTGGGGAAATTTCCATGTTACAGCAGCAAAGAATGCGCAGTGCCAGGCCAAAAAAAGAAGAATATCAACAAAGGTGTATATGTATATACACGTTTTGCATTTGCAATGTGAAAGTAAACTTTGTCCTATCAAAATGTGCAAATTCTTTGTTGTTAGAGGTCTTCGTGTGACATGGCCCACGTCTTGTAAAATGCTGCGGCAAACCCTGTAATTTGGAAAAGTGTTTGAGAGGGTAGATTGAATCTCAAAAGCATTTGAAGGATCTTTGAATTTCAGAAGATTGGTTTTCACCCAGAGAAGGTTCACGTTAAAAGTGTCAGAAATAGTGAATTAGCAAATAAATAAATGTTAGTTTGAATCCCCCGGGGCTCTTAATGTTGTTAATTGCTTAGTAATTCTATATAGAGCAGCTCCACAGAGTACTGATCTTAATTAACTGTCATCATTAAAACAAAATTAAACCACTTATCTTAGTTTCCAGCTGACGCTCGCACACTTTTATCAATTTGAAAATATAGATGTTTATGCTTAATACATATTTGTGATTGGGTTGTGTGTTAGTCTCCCCTGTGCCGGTTGGATACGTGAGAGCAGCTCCGTGTATCTTTCGTGTCAATGAAACCACGCAGACGGGTTGGAATGGCTGGCAGACCTGTAATTGCACATGCCATCGATACCAGCCGTTTCTGTTTGGGTTCATCGCGGGCGTGGAGCCACACCTCCCCGCGGCTCTGGCTATGACACACGGTCCCGGTGGAGTCGTCTCCTGGACGGTATGTGGTTCTTGCACAACAGGCCACCGCAGCAGAACCGTGCCGACCAGGGTCGTCATATGACAGGCGTTTCACAGTGGATTTTTTGTTTTAGTTTCATTTGTGTGACATGTTGGCTGATGATTTACACTATACAAACCAGTTATTTCAACAGAGGTGTGTGCTTTAAAATGCAGTGCTGCACATTTCCCACGTCACCAATCCCTTTACAAGCCATGTGATGCAGCGGAGGCTTGTTTTAACCTGTCTTATTGTGGCTCCTTTGTTGTGATCCGTAGACAGAGTGAGTCAGATGACACCATGTCACATGACTTAAGTCCTGTCTCAAGTTCTGCTTGATGCAATGACCACATACAGCCTCAACCTCATCATAATTCCTCTAAAGAGTTTTTTCGTTTGAGGTGCATCAGTGGAGCTGCTCAGACTCTGATTGGATGTTGGACTTGGTGTCTCAGCCTGGTGACAGTGTGGATTAGTCCAGAATCAGATGTGATTGGAGGCTGTGATGGGTTAAAACAGGTCAGACTATAGGCAGCAAACTGATCTGCCCGGCTCTGGTCATGTGGTTATGGCAGCCATCTTATGCCTCTGCAGTCTAATTAGGATGCAAATGTGTGGTTGAAATTTGCAGCTTGTTAGATGCTGTTGCACAGATGATGTAAAGGGAGGGGTTAGGATCAAAGTGATGTACTGTGGTGAGTAGAGGATGTGCCGGAGAGGGCAAGCGATGAAGGACTGATACTAGCCATCACATCAATGGCCATACATTTGAATGGCTGCTCCTGCAGAGCAGGAGGGACTGAGGGCGAGTACGCTAACGAGGCCGGGGGTGGAAGGAGAGGACGGGCCTATGGACGGAGAATGCAGCAACTTTTGCTGCTGTAAATACAGTTAAAAACAGGGATGTTTTGAATTATTAAAGTGAGGCTGCTGGATGTCAGCGATTAGTCAGTGACAGAAAATTAGTACGTTACAGTTTGGAGTGATTGTCTTTCAAGGAGCTTGTTTTCTCACTTCTGTTGCCAAGATTAAAAAAAAAAACCCTTGTGTGAAATGTGGTGCCAGGTTACACTTCACGTTTCCTTCATGGGCTTTTTCATGTGTTTAGGTTAGGTTCACTAGCTGGGACCTTCACCTGGACGTTTGAATTACGGTTAAATGATACATGTCGGAACTGCTGAAGAATATCTTCAAATTGCAGATGATAATTTTTGTGAGTTTGTCATTTGCTTCATGACAACAATAATACTGCAAATAAAACTGACCTGGACAGATTTGTTAGGGGAAAAAAAAGACATCACTGCTCTGTGGTTCGGCCTTTTTAAGATAAGATAAAGTTTAATTTGTCCCACAGTGAGGAAATTTCCATGTTACAGCAACGAGGAATGTGCCATGTAAGGCCAAAATGTCAGAATGCAGTATATCCGATTTCAAATTAAAGAAAAAAAAAAGAAAAGAAATACAAAAAGCATTTTATTTATTTATTTATTTATACTTATATATACACCTATATCTTTTATTACCTTTGTCAGAGTTCAGAGAATATTGTAGGCATGTTCTATTTTCATGCGTTTTAATTCAAATGCAAAAAATGCATTTGAGCTGATGAACGACGCTTTACATCACCAGGGTGCCATTTTATATCGGTTCAGTTTGTGTCGTTAGTCGCGTCTGCATATGAGCTGATGGCTTCTAAAATGGCTTTGAATGTTTCATTACAATGTGAGCAGAATTAACATTTAGGATGTAATTAGAACAGGGGCTTTCTTGCGCTTCCATGTATTTCATAGACCAGGCATATTGGTCAACACTTCATCAGAAAAACACTTATCAATCGTCCTGCTAGGACAGTTCATTTTATTTCTCTTTCATTATTGATTGCTTTAACATAAACATAAAAGTATTATATATTGTGAATTTTAGAAATTACAACAAATTGCATTCTTTGAAGGGTTATTTTATATCAGAATCATAAATGTGTTTATTGCCAGGCACAGTTAACTAGAATTAACAGTACTAGGAATTAGTCTTGGTGTCAGGTGCAAACACAAATGTCAACATATTGACATTAAAGTGAAAACAGTTTATTTTAAATTTGCGTTTTTAAATTTTCCTCATGGGATCAATAAAGTGAATCATTTCTTAGATTAAAACCCCTAATGATCTCATTTTATGATATCAAACTGATAGAAATGTGGATTTTATCTAAAAAATCTGATTCTAGCTAGACACTGTTGTGCTATTATCTGATGGATGAAATATGTGTATGTTTTGCTCATGTACTACTCTAAGTTAGAGGGTCGTTGTTGCTTTAAAAGCCGTTGGGGCTGCAGAGCAGTTTGTGTAGGTTTGACCAGGGATGGCTGGACACCCGCTGTCCTCTACCCACACTGCTCTGCCGTCAGGCTGAAGGCCTTGTGACTCTTTTCATTGCAGGCAGACAAACGGGCACACCACAATGCGCTGGAGCGCAAGCGTAGGGACCACATCAAAGACAGCTTTCACAGCCTCCGGGACTCGGTGCCCTCCCTGCAGGGAGAAAAGGTTGGTAAAGCTCAGAGTGTAAGTTCCAAAGACACACACAACAACATATGCACACACTCATGTCAAATATTTCTCAACTTGTGTCATTTGTTTGCTAAAAGATGAATCATAAAACCCCTGTTAAGTTAAAATTGAACTGCTCAGCATGGTCAGAGGACAGGGCATTTATGCCGTGAAGTAATTCTAGTGATTTCCTGTGAATATGCAGAGATGCAGATGCCTGCACTGGCTTTAATGTGCGAGTGCGTCAGAGGAGGGAAGCAGTTGAAGCGACTGGGAGGTGGGCAGATGGTGGGAGAGAGCCGATTGGCAGCCGTAAGACCGTGATGCAGTCTAAATACTTGGACAAGCGTCAGGAAGTTATTATGAGGAAATTTTGTTGCTCTCTTCCTGTTTTGACATCCATGACATAGAGAGCATTTGGAGCGGGTTCAGTAACTGGGCACGCAATGTTTTATTTTCCCCTCAAAGACCATTAAAAGGCATCGCAGTGTGAAGGGGCAGTGGCGTGTGAGATGAAGTGAGCGATGTTTGCTTCAAATTTGTACAGAGTGTTCGGTTGCAGCTGCCTCGGCTCTTGACCCCCACCGCTCTCCCATGACCACACTGCTATTCGGGTTTGTCTTAGGGCCAAGATACAGTGTTTTTGTTTCGTGTGAGAAAGTAGAAGCAGTTAATATTAAAGCCGGGTATCAAACCTCAGCACTTTCTTGGAACACTGAGATGTGTTTGCAGCACCAACTATCATCAGCTGCCAACTATCAAAACCTGGCACCACATTTGTGTTTACTTTTTCTTTAGTTCTGAACGTGATTTTTTTGTAAAACTCTTTGTTCTGTGTTTTCATGAAGCATGAAAATTGACTCATTCTTTATAAAATGTACAACTAAAATTGCTACTTGATTAATAAATGGCAAATTATTGGTAGCTGTTGATAATTGATAACTTCATTAAAGAGTGTCTGTTTACCTTAAATGTTTTGGGGCTGATTTGCAGACAGTCAGTGAATCCCGGCAGAAACTCTGTCAGACTTGTGACCTTGCCTGTGGTTGTTGGTCTGTAGTGCTCGAGGATTTTGAGAGGTTAAGAGCAGTCAAGCTGTGTGCAGCATCAGGGCAAGAGCAGGAATTTGTGTTTTAGAAATGTAAACTAGGCCTCTGTAAACTTGCGTCATTGCGTCACTTTTTGCATGTGTCACTAACAGCAGTCTACCAAACAGGCGTCTCGAGCCCAAATCCTAGACAAAGCCACAGAGTACATCCAGTACATGAGGCGAAAAAATCACACACACCAGCAGGACATCGATGACCTGAAGAGGCAGAACGCACTGCTGGAGCAGCAAGGTAACCACACTGCCCCACTTTCATTTCCTTCCTCGGCCTGAGGATACTTCACACACATTTCTGTTTTCAGAACTAAATGTTAAAACCATGGAGATCTGTGCTTCTGTGTGTTTTCCTCCTCGAACTTGTGGCAGCTAGTGAGAGCTAAGTGAAAGAAGTTCACACTTTTGTTAATTGTCACGGCTCCTACAACAGGCAGGGCTGCAGCCAGGTTTTTTCAAAGTACTGTGGAGGAATCAAAGCTTTTTAAAAGTGTCATCTTTCATCTATAAATATATATAGAGTATATTCTGTGCATCAGGACACTACAACATCCCAGGAGAAAAACAAAACCCGACCTCAGCGGGATTTACTGTTGCTGCTTTTGAATGTTGCAAAAAGAAAAAACCCTGCAAGGATGTGCATGAAGTAAAAGGTGCTAATGGAACAGAGGCTAGCAAGAAAATGAGGCATGACTCAAGCTGTCGGTAACCGCACAGTTTACCAGAATGTGTCAGAGCAAAATGCAGCTGCTTCTCAGTCAGCAGACAAGGGTAATAATGCAACACAGGCTTCCACCATATTCAGTTCTCTGGTAATCGGATTTCCTTAAAGGCAGAACGTTTCTCTTGGTCAGCCCAAATTTGATGGTTTGACTTTTTATAAACTGCTTTTCTCTGACTTCATCGTTTTTATTATGTCCTTGTTTCCTTGCTGTGCTCCTGCAGTCCGCGCTCTGGAGAAGGTGAAGGGCTCGGCCCAGCTCCAGGCTGGATACTCGTCGTCGGACAGCAGCCTGTACACCAACCCCAAAGGCAGCGCAGTGTCTGCATTCGACGGAGGCTCAGACTCCAGCTCCGAGTCGGAGGCGGAGGAGCCGCCCAACAGGAAGAAGCTGCGCGTGGAGGCAAGCTAGACGGCCAAGCAGCTGAAACCTGGACAGGGTCGAGGCGGCGTGGCACAAGGGAGGGCGGGAGGAGAAAGCGGCCTTTAAGCTGTGGAGGCGCATCAAGCCCTCCACCTCCTCATGCCAACCACCACCACCACCTCCGGCCACCCTCACCATCCTAGTTCTCTCTCCTCCATACCTGGGTGGGCTCGCACTGGAGACTCATGACCCCTCAACCTTTTCCTCCGCCCCCCCACACACACCGCCGCCACAATTCTTCATACCATGTAAAGAACAGGAAGGAGGAAGTCCAAAGGGTAAAGAGCTTGATGTTTTCCCTCTGAGTCCCATCCCCCCTTTTCTTTTCTTTGGTTCTCTGTCATTAGTAAACCCACCCCACCCCCTCCTCCCCCCAAGCAACATCAACAATCTAAAACCCAAAAAGAGGCAGCTTGGCTACTTAAGGACTCGATGCTTTTTTTGTACCCTTAGTAAAGCCCATCTACCTCCCCATTTTTTTTTCAGGGGGAGGGTGTGCCAGGTGTATCCTTCCAAGCACTGCTATATTATATATATTTTTGTTTTTTTAATTATTCTTGATAAAAAAAAAAACTGTTTAGAATTTACACACACCTAGATAAATCGTCCTGAAGAAGTTTACCTTTTTAAAATAAAACATTTGTAGCTTTTTCCAGTAAAGAATGTGAAGCAAATGTTAAAGTGACACCCACCTGAGGCCCACTGGAGTGCAGACGTTTTCTGCCTGACACACGTTTGTTAACACAAGATTAAAAAAGAAAAGGTATTTGTTAAAATTTGATGTATTGAAGGCAAATATTCCTAAACTTGTATTGTATTTTGTCCTTTAGCTTGAGGTAGTGAACGACGTTAGGTGGCTGAATATGTTAGGCATCTCATTTTATATATCATAAAAAAAGCATTGATTGGATGTTTTCAAGTTCAAAAGTATGTTATGCATTTTGTAGTAATTTCACACGTCTTTGGGGAAAATGACAAATTTGTTGTTTTCCTTAAGGATATTAAATAGCAATTGAATGTCGAAAAGTAGCTCCCACCTTTTGCAGTACAAGGAAGCGAAATAAGTCCCTGTCGATGTGTTTTCAATGTGCTGTGCATTACACAGTAAAAATCAATGTTGCTGAATCCCCCCAAGGGAAAAAAGGAAGCAGTTTGCTAGGAAACGTGTGTATGTATATTGTTTCCATTTTATTTCCATTTAGGATATAATTAGTGTAATAGGTCTATTATTTGTCTGATTCCATTCCATGGAAATTATAAGTATGTTGTACATACTGCCAACAATTGTCTTGCAAGTTGAGGCCTACCTTTACTATGAGACTATAAAATAAACTATTTTATCCTTTAAGATGCTCCCTGTGGTTCTGTAAGTCCCTAACTTGGAGGAAACGGACACAGCACACATCAATCTAGATCTTTCAGGAGGTACTTTCACTTGGTAACTGTTTTACCAACTAGAATAACTAGGCTGATTAAATGTGATCTTAAGAGGTCACACTGTTGTTATTCTACTTCATATTGAAGGGATGATGATCTATAGACATCCCCTCTGACCTATCGTCCTGGCTCCCCCTTGCCGTAGCATTTGTGTTGTACCTTGTCAATCTCTAGTTGTGATGTGTTCGCCTCACGCATCTCACCCCCTGGTTCCCCAACACCCAGTGGATACTGTCCTAACCAGACTTGAACCCACACTGTACCACGCCAAGGTCAGCAGTGTTCACTACTGAGCTACCCAGCTACAGTATATGTGTGTGCATGTGCATATATATATATATATACATATATGCACCAGCTGATTAGACAAAACAAGTTATGTTGTAATGGAATTTACGATTTACCATTTTTACCATTTACTAAATTTCTACTGCGAGTAGAGTGAAAGAACAACTCAATCTTAATGTTTTCATGCAAGTTCTAACATGATATATTTATAGTAAGAAATCTTAAAGCAGAAGATAAAAATTCAGGTAGAGCTAAAGCTGAATTCTTTCTCACATTTGTGAATAAAAATGGTTACATTTCAGTTTCAAGTCAGCTAAGAAAAACCCCACTAAGTTTAAGTTGTTTTATTATAGCCTGTACTGAAGTTGCCATGCGACGGTGAACTTGCCAGGTTGTGTCCACCTTTAACCTAGTGCCAGATGGGATCAGCTCCAGCCTCCTGTGAAACTGAGCATAAATTGTAGACCGTGATGATGTAACCAGCTGTAAGTACTGATAACATTCAGACTCTCATTGCGAAGATGCTTCTTTTGTTTACCACTTGTATTTGAAATATTAACCGGAGCAGCATGGTGGTGCAGTGTTCAAATCTGTCATCTGTCATCTGTAGGTCGGAATGTGTGTGTCAGCCCAGTAAAAAATGTGGCCCACAACTAGAATAAGCGGGTCCAGCAAATGCATAGATATTTTACACTACTCAGACGTCATTAAGGGCTTTATGAAAACCATTATGAAAAGCACTATAAAGTTTTATTAACTTCGGTCATACTAAACCATACATAGTTTCACTTTTATTTCAGAAAACGAAAACAATGCGCATTGCAAGCAAACGTTCAGCTGAATGCAGAGCTGCTAACGACCAGCTGGCCTTTATTCAGGCAAACTCCAGCTCTCATTTCCAATCAGGGGTCCACCATCTTCCTGGTTCTCGGGCTCGTCCACCTCAGGCCTGGCTGCCGGTTGCTGGTTTGAGTCTGTTTTCCAGAACTGGCTGGTTCACACACTCGTCAACGTTACAGCTGAGGACTAACTAGGACTGACTGTTGGAGGCAGCGTCAGGCTCCGGCTGCCTGTTGTCAGGAGCTCCCGGCTGTCGGTTGTCCTCGGGGACAGGCAGCTGGTGAAAGTGCTGCAGGGCCTGAGCCACCTTCTCAGGACAAATGTTGTAAACTGGATGAGTTGGAGCCTACATGTTCAAACAAAAAGGAAAATTGTTGTATCATTGATTTGTAAAGTCCTTTGCTCCTATAATATGCAGCTAAAAGGCCACATTTGCAAAACAGCTTTAGCTAATCTGGTGTTAGTGTAATTATATTTCCACTATTACTTAATTAGACGACTTTGTATACTCCTTCCTCTTTCCACAGACATGCTTAAAAAAACTGACTTATTCTAGTTTCAAATCCCCCTCCAAAAAAAACAAAAACAATTTTTTTTTACTTCTCTGCACATGACATAATAACCAACTGTGTCTCAGAAAGCCAATTTACTAAAATCGATTGTACTGACCAGAACAGAAACATACTAAGCAAAACTCTGTGGACAAATCAGTGACATCTGTCAAATGCAGTTCAGTTCAGTTCAGCAGCCCTATTTCATTGCAGGTCTTTCCCCTTTTATTTTGCTGTATGTGGTAGTAGTCGAGTCATTACAATATTATAACGTAACACCACCACGAAATACAAACTACAGGAATTTCCAGAGTTGAGTTCTAGAGTAAAAAAAAAAAGACCCCCCAAAAAAAAACTATTACTCAAATTGTAAACGTTCCTGTTATTGTATATGTATATGTACATTAATTAGGAACATTATTCCGAGATTCTGACCATAACGTCCAGCTTTATTTTTGTAGTCTAATATGCAGGCCCGAGTGGCAGGTTTACTGCAACGCACTGCAAGTGTCAAAAATACACAACAGGAAACAGGAAAATATAACCAACACCCCTAACGGCGCCATTCAAATCTTGCAAGTGCAGCTACGTCATTTGTTGTGCTTCTAATACTTTTCACATCCACCCAACATCAAACATCTGCCAGGGCTTCTCATTTCTGATCAAGAAATATGAAGCCAGAGAAAAAATAATAAAATGAATCAGGTACATCTAAAGAACTGTCATGCTCTTTAATATTAATACTGGTGTATGGATTTAAATTATAATGAAAATGTGCCTGGCTGCATAAAAAAAAGCCAAAGAGGGGAAAGTGTGCAATTAGAGCGGCTGAGGACTTTTTAAAAAGGCTTTAATTTATTTAAACAATTTTTTAAATTCTAAATATCTATTGCACGAGCATTAAATTATGAAAACTGATCTCATTATGTTTGGCAATCAGCAAAACAGCCTGTGAGGAGCCTGATTATATTTTGTTACATAACAGTCCAATGTTTCTTTAATGTGGTCATTTACATAACTGCCAATGTTTCTTTAATGTGGTCATCAACGAAACGTAAAACATTTGATGGATGCAGGTGGTTTTACATAAAAAAACAAAACAAACATGACTCCTAATAGAAAACTTCACATGACGGCTGCTCTCACAGCAGAGTGTAATAAACACAATAATGGGGGCCACAGGGGGCCTGCTGTTTCCAGGGGGCACATGGGAAAAAAATTGTAGTAGGAGTAGCTGAGATAATTTGAAAAATGAAAATAATTAATATACTTAGAGCTCCAGCTTTGGTGTGAATGAATATTTTTTATGTATTTTAAGCACAAGAACCAATAAATTTTAATTAGCTTTTAAATAAGTGTCCTTATTTCCTAACTCTGAGTAAATTCAGTGAACAACGGGTGCTGGTCCTGATGTAAAGGCAAATGTCTAGTAATTTGCAGAAGTGTGTCTGCTTTATGCGCTGACATTTATTTTTCATTTTAGCGAAGACTTTATGAAGCCAGTTTTCTACAGACTACATGCTCGTCTTGTAAAGAACCGCAACTAAAGAAGTCACTTTGATTTTTCTTTCCAGCTAAATCAATATCGTAGTAAACTTATGAATTTCTGAATTAATCCACCCTCCCCTCCCGTGCTGCAGACTCACCAATCTGTTCTCCTCTCCGCCGAGGATCGTCTCGTGGTGGAGGTCCATGTTTCCAAAGTGTTGTGCTATGGAGAGGCCGCTCAGGCAGTAACACGTGTGGTAAAAATCCCTGGATCTGGACACACACACAAATATATTTATATAACTAACTATGAATCACACGTATCGGCGTTGAGCATGTGTGTCCAGATGGTGCGGTACTGACTTGCCAGGCTTATCCAGGAGCCCCCCTGTTGGGTTCTGACAGCACAGGAGGATGTACTCCTGCAAGGCCTGCTGGTCAAACATCCACCGCTGCCGACTCAGCTCAGACTCTCCTGCACAAACACAACCCAGACAGACGCACAGCTCATGACGACGACATAAACACAAGTGCACTTTAGCATTTAATGCTCATTAGTTTAAAATATTTAACATAAAAATATAGTTAGAACAGGAATTAATTATCATTTAATTAGGACATTAGTAATCATAAACTCAACGATAAAACACTTTTTCTAGTGCTTTATATGACTCAAACAGCGCATGTTATCAGCAGCTTATCTTTCATAATTTTCTAATTTTTTCTATTTCATATACCATTTAATGAGTTTTGCAAACAACAAGGCCTTGTTAACTGTTAGATCAGTGTTCTCTCGCAAATCCAGCTTTAAAATCCAGTTCAGTTCAAATGAAACAGGGAGATTGTGAGGTGCTGAACCAGGTGAACTGAGGATTATGAGCATGTATTACTTCCTCCAAGCTTGATCATTAAAAGAAGAGACCAGTGTGTACCACGCTGAATGAAAACACTTGTGACACTATGCGCTCCGACTCGAAGCCGTGCTATGACCACAGACACGTTACCTTCTTTGAATAAGGCTCTGTGGAGTAGAGGCAGGATTCCAGCCTGCCAGAAAGAGTAGCACCCGTCCACCAATTTATTGCAGCGCCCCTGGAAACCTCCCTCAAATCGCATCTGTCTGCTGACCACCCACCGCTGAGGGACAGAGACAACACAGACACATTTAATATGATCCATAAAACCCCACAGCACTGTTTGGCAAATGGAAGGTAATGTTCCTGGAAGTTTAACTCTTCTATCTGCCATGAATCTTGCTGCTAGTGATGGAGAATTTATTACACCAGAGCCTGAACCCCACAGCATCACAGAACACCGGAGGGAGAGACGCGAAAATGAAACATCTTCATATCTCTAACAAGCAAGGAGATTGTTGCCATGGAAACCACTAATTGGTGCACATCCTGTCTCCCCACCTTGGACTTGGTAATTTGGGAAACAGGGTTTACCAGCTGGGGTCTGGTCTGTCTGAGGAACAGGCAGGACAATGTTTAGTTTACTGACATAGTTCAACCACTCACAAAGACAAAATCTGTGTTACAGGATACAGAAGTTCAGGACTGACATACAGATTATTAATTAGTAGCAGTCGGAAAATTACATATTTCGGCTCCAAACTGTTTCTTAGTTTTGCAGGTTGTATTTTCTTCATGTGTTGGTTCTCACATTTGTACTCGCTGTACAAATGTCCAAGGACAAAAATGTTTGCCGTCACCTCTACAGTGTTAAAGAAGGAACTTTAGCAATATCACATAAAAACACAGCAAGGCCACAGAAACCGGAGAGCTGCCATCAACATGATCACTTCATTCTCTCAGGGATGAAACCGGGGCTGTGACTCATCCCACGTCACCTGACGAAGGACATTTTTCATAACAACTAACATTTCATCATTTAAAGCAAATGAATTGGTTTTCAAAAATATTTATGTTTATAACATTGGGAGCTGCAACTAACAACTTCAATATTTAGCAATCTGAGGATGACTGTTTTGAACAGTTGAGATATGAGATATGATCAGCACAGTTACCCAACACTAAATGTGACATTTTCAAAAATGTATATATTTTTATAACACATATACACTAGAGTATTCAGTCCCCTGCTAAAGTATGAACAGCAAGGCTGAGAAAAACATCCAGAATCTTTGCTTTCATTTCATACACAACAGATAACATATTCACTTTTGTGTCAGATGACCCAACTTTTAAGCGAGCGCATGACTGACAGCTGTTTGTGTCCAGTGAGACGAACAATGAAAAGCTCTAAATGACGAGTCCTGGTTTTCGCCCCTGGGCTTTACCTGTCAAGATTACATTTGTTGTTAAAGCAGGTACAAGTCAAGATCAAGACCAGAGGCCCGTCTATGGGGGAAAAGCAAACCACGTGAATCTGGGAACAGAGGGAAGACCAAACAAACGTGGGACATGGCTAACACAACAAATGGAATGTCCTGAAAAAGAAAGAAAGCTCCGGTGTACTGAGCAACACGCACAGCAAAAGAAAACAACAACAGCTGATGACAGAAACATAGTGAAACAAACAGAGCTCTGAAGAAAAACCTTCAAACAATAGTCAGTCATCACTGACTATTGTCTGTAGGTCTTCCCAGAGCAGTTAAAAATATCACAATCCAGCGTTCAAAGAAAACCTAATGAGCTGAAATACAGAGGCCATACAATAACTGACAATTCAAAGATGTCAGTGAATCACTTCTTGATTCGTTACTGCAAACTAATTACGTTTTATTTATTTCTAATCTCTTCCAATACTTTTGCACACCTAAAATTTGGGTGCTCAAATAAATATCAATGCTGTTTAACATATCTAGGTTTAAATACCATCGAGTGAAAGCTGAAATCCTGAACGTTTGTCTGATCTGAAACCCAATTATCTTCAGCGTACAGCGAAACAATCGAATTGTTTTTAGGAGGGGCTGTGTATGAAATACATCGGCTTAAATGCCCTGGCTGCATCCAGCAGGTGAGTCATGCTGCTGCAGTTATTCTCAGCTTGGTGTCGACTAACAACGTTCACTGGCACCTTCAGCTCCACTGTCACTCAGGTCAAACCCCTGAGAGTAAATCCACATGAAGGAGGTCTCTTGGGGGGACGGACAGTGACACAGGACACCACAGAGGGCGTGCTCATGCTAACCTGTGATACTGGTGTGGTGTTAAATGACAGTTACAGAGCTGAGAGCTTGTTTAAAGGAGGGGGGGCCGCTTATGCTAGACTGCTAAAACGTGGGGAACAGGTTGTGCTCACATGCAAATTTACTTTAATACCGCAGCATTTGAATATGTGCAACAGTGTGGTATCAGTGTGATGACAGCTGCAGGGACAATCTGAACGACCATCGTAAAACTGCTGAAAGAACTGATTCTGGATGTTTTTCTCGCTCCATTAACATGGCGACACATCATCCCGGTTTGTTTTCATGTGACCTTAACCTTCATGTCAGCAAGCGTCTGCCCTGCTCCACACAAAGGGCAGTACAGTGCAGACAAGAACCCCAGCCAGAAAACTGATGGAGACTTTAAATTAGTTTCTAAATGGTTCAACACAACAGAAGCTCGAAACTAAACACAAAAAAGCCACATAAGGTGCAGGACAAATGGTCATACAGTGTCTGTGGGGGTTTAAGTGGTACCTGAGGTGACTCTGAGTGGGACATTTAAATTAAACGCTGCCTTGGTTTGAGTAAAAAAGCCACACGAGGCCGCTCACCAACAAGGCCTTGAGATCTAGCACATGTTCATTGCCCAGTATCACCAGGGCAGCCGTGCCACAGAACGTGTATCCACCATGAGCCTCCAAACCCGGCACTCCACTCAGACCACCCTCCCAGTTTTGACACCTGGAAACAGAAGAAAAAGTCAAAGACTCTCCTTAAATATTGGAGATTAATAATTCAACAGGCCACTGTGGTGGTGGGTTGTACCTGAGGATCCAGCTGGTTGTGTCCTCAAACAGCTTCGGTGTGAGGATGTTTGTGAGCGACGCCACAGACGCCGCACAATATGCACTCCTATAAAAGGGAAGACAGAAAGGCTGATACGGATCAACACAGGGGGATGTTGGAGGAGAAGGAAGTGGGCTCTTCCTACACTTGAATGTTGTTTTTGGACGCTGTAGTTTTAGAGATGCCAGCCAACTAGGCATAAACATCCATTTTGTCTTTTGAGTTTGGCTGTGGTTTAGGTCACATCAGTTTATAAATTATTTCTGCGGTCAACAGTATGTAAGTTTAACGATTAATACACTTTCCCCAATTCAAAGATGAGATGTATTCATTTATTCTTGCCAGTTAAATATTATTATGTTTAACATATCCACCAAGAATCCAACAGTCCAATAATGCCCATACATTCAGACTGCTGCTGTTTGAAACATTATTTGGCAACAGTTGGTAAAAAATATCTTGACTAATTGTTTTGGGATGAAGTGAAATGATGTGTCTGGCTGATGTGTTTCTGTGTCAGCACCTGTAACTACAATCTGCTCATTCTTTTAGTCTGGGTGAGGATTGTTATAAAATGTGATGAAAGTGAACAAAGGTATTATTTTAAGAGACCAGAACAAAGACTTTTTGCTTCTGACGTGTGCTCTGTCTGTGTATTATATGAATGACCAAAATGGAGCCACTGTACATAAACATATGGATATGAAAAGAATAAACAACACCAGCCAGACTTCAGACAACTCTGGATAATAATAATACTTATCTCAGCTTCTCTTTAGAAAATCCAAGCACTGTAAGTGAATTAACATCACTTAAGGTATGTCTAAGGTATATCTCCACTTCATTAGCTACATCTGTACAATCAAATATTATCCAATACAGCAGTTCTGCAGCAAATTCTACATTCTCAAGGTTAAAATGAAATTTCTCCGATTAGAAAAAGCTTTTAATATAATGCACTGCAATACGAATCCCATAAAATAACTGTTTTATTTAAAACTATTAACAAATCTGATTAAGAGATAAGACCACTGCTTTGAAAATGTTATTCAAACAGAAATAAATTATTTGTGGATTTATACACATTAGCTCTGCAGAGTTCCTACAGTAGCAGAGTGGTGTGTGTAATACTGACTCATAATAAACAACAGGACCACGTTCGCAGTAATGTGAGTTCACCATGTGTTTTTAATGTATCTTTGGATAATGAATCATTTCACTGTTAGTTTTGGTGCTTTTCATGGGATTTGTTCACAATAAGAAAAAACACGGAATATCACCACAGTTACCCACACATGAAAAGTGGAACTGAGCATTTTTTCTAACATTCTTAGGCTAATGAAGCTCCTTAAAACCACCTATGGACTGTCCGATATTTTTGTAAAGTGTGTTTTCCACATCACAGTGTCTGATAAGCCTGAGGAAAAGTGATGAAATAATATCTAATGGCAGAACATTAGCAGCTACAGCCTCTGAGAGGGAAAAAGTAACTCAGAAATAGAGAAATATGAAATTACATAAATTGTGGATATTTATACTCTTTTCCATCAACAACATAATAGGAACAAAAAGCATAAAATATGCAAAGGGAGAAAGTAGAGGAAACACTTCAAAAATGTCCTACTTTTTTGGTGAGACTACTCATGGTCCAAGTTTAGCTGTAAAATATGTTCACTGTCACAAATACAATAATAAATTGTGCTGTGGAGACCAAACCTGCTCTTAATTTTAACTGATGTATGCGTTTCATCCTTCGCTTTTGGTGAGTCTTTGTGTGGTGCCAATAAAACCAGTATTAGGTTCAGAAAAGAAACGAGGAATAAAAAAAAAAAAGAACAGAAGGTGGGGAAGAAAAAGTGGGCTCTCACCTGACATCCACCTCCCCTCCAACGTGCATCACAAACGAGCCATCTGGCTGTTTCACTGACCACAGGAAATCTAGCAGCTTCTCCCTGGAGAAAGTCGGCAGGCGAGGACGGAAACAAGCAGATATGGGGAGAAAAGAAGAGACGGTGGGGAGATACAGATAGAGGAAAGCAGATAAGACCGAGCAGAGAACAGAGGGAGGGGGTGGATGGAGAGTCGAACAGTGTAAGTACTGCAAATTTAATAAAGCACTAATGCAAAGTCAACACCTGCTGTGTGAAGCTGCTTCCCAACAGCCGAAGAGGAGTCGTGGCTATGAAGCTGACAGGAGCTGTATGTGGCCTTTTACACGCAGCAGTACAAATATATGACTGTCCTCCTACTGCACAACTGCAACGCCGTCATATTCACTGTTACTGAGAAATTCAGCTATACAATAAGACATTTAAAGGAATTAATCAATTAACTAATCAATTTACAGCAGAAGATTATTGAACAGCCATTGCTGAAGTCATTGTTTTAGTTTTCTAAACTGTGTGTGTTACTGTGATTTCTACTTTAGTATTGTGTTCGTATACAGTAGTACACAACTTCAAAATAAGTGATGATTGAATTCAGATTGTAATACACATAAGTGCATTTGTCTCTGCAAAAATAAATTTGGGAAAACAAGGCAAATTTCACGTCTCGGTCTGTTCGGTTGGTGTGTTTTTACCCACTATAACTGTAATTTGACTTGACAGATGATTTTACCTTAAAACACTGCGAAATTAAAACAGCTAAATATGATGGAACGTAACATCAACTGCACCAGTAAATGCGCTTTAATAGAACACTTGCTGTGCGACTGTACCTGTCTATAACATTATAGGCCTCCTCTGTGCCGATGATGCAGAGGGCATTGACAGCGGCATAGGTGGGTGCGAGGTGGGCGTGTTGTCCTGGTCCCCCAGCAAAACCCCCAGTCGGGCTCTGACAGCGAGCCAGGAACTGACACACACTGCAGAGACATAATCAGGAGCTCATGAACACAACAATTAGTTCAACTGCACAGACACGAAAGCAATGAGGTCAACAGTGATCAATGCTGATACAATATTAGGTTGAAAAATATGTGACTGTGTCTTCAGTGTGCATAAATAAAGTATTATAACCCCCCACTATATTCATAAACGTCAACTTAAATATTCAAACACATGGTCAAACCAGTTTTCCCACACGTCACACTGAAACACTGACTCAGTGCATTAGCTCGTCAGCACTCTGGTTCTGCGTGTCGGGCCTGCACAACATTAACAGCAAAATAAGCACCGCTGGGTTAGTTCCCTCTAGCTGACATGCTGCTGAGCGCAGATGATCGCAACCACAGCTTCCTCTGTCTCCAGCCTCAGTGGTGCAAGCTGCTTCTCTCACAAATGTCCTCTTCATCCTCCGCCACGGGGAGAAATCACACAGCCGTCATGAGCCAAATGAGTTGGAAGGGAAGCCTACATTAACTCTGGCCAAACAGCACGATGCCAGCGCTGACCTGGGAGCAGCGTGCATTGCATTGGACAGAGAAAGTAATCTGCTGTAGGTTGCATTGTTATAAATGCTTGAACAATGGCCTGCGTGCTTTTGCATGTGAGTGTGAGGGCGTCACATTGGCGCTGGGCACTGCCAGCCGGTGTGTTGGCACGCCTCATGGGCATAACGAAAGCGTGGGTTGGAAGACTAGCATTGCTACTTGCTGTGGGGTTTGCAGAGTGTTATGCCTGACTGGCAATCGCTTAATCCAATGACATTTTAGTGGCAACAACAGCAACAATGTGTGAAGTGAATAAACATAATAAACAATAATACACCTGTCGACTGTGTTCAGTACTGTCAGTAATCCAAATTACTGGTCACGATAATTTGAGGAAAACAATTTCATTGCCTCCTTCATCAGCACTATAACTGTTAATTAATGTGGATATTACTGAGGAAAATTATTAATTGATTGCTGCTGGGGACATAAATAAACAACATGTTGCTCTGGAATGATAAGCCATATTCTAACACGCCTCTTTACGTTTTATCGCTCATTTTAAAATATTTGAGGATGGTCATTTTCAAGCCAATGTTCACTTTAGACTTCCCACCTCTCCTGGAACCCCCAGGAGCCTCCTTTATGGTTGCAAAGTATAAACAATATTCTGGAAATTTGATTCCAGAATATTTCTTCTTCTTTGTTGTAAATGCACCTCATTTCCCTTCAACAATTTTGAGTTTGAAGTTTTATGTCTGTCTTTAAACGTTGTAGTTGAAAAATTAATATGAGATGTTTGGATTATTACATCCATTATTCCATCATCAAGGAGGATTCAGATGGGTTTCAAATTTATTTTACTGAGTGACAACGATCCCAAACATACAGCCAAAAATATCTACTGTTCAGAGACAAGAAGGAGAATGAGTCCTTCAGGAGATGGTATGGCCTCAGAGTTCTGATGTCAACCACTGAGTCGATGTGGGATTACACGAAGAGGCAGAAGACAGAGTCAGCCAAAAATCGACAGTTCCTGTAGATGCTTGAAACAACCTACCTGTCAAGTAGTTCTAAAACAATTGTGCACAATGGAGGAGGTATATTGGGGCCATTTTAAAAATGAAAAAACACAAATTGAACACAAATTGCTGATTTTTTTCTTTCTTTTAAATTTCAATTTGCTTAAAATCTTTACCTAAATGCTGTTCCTGACATTTTTTAAAGCGTCCATTTGCTTTTTCAACAGCATTTATGAGAATTATGCAAGTGTCCTTGGCATGGCACAGGCTTTATTTGGCTCCATTTGTGCCTCTTGGTAGCAGTTTAGTTGTAGAGTGTGAGTACGAGTGTTTATGCGTGACTCACTCTGTGGCGACAGCAGAGGGGATGGGCTCCTCTAGTAACTCCAGACTGTGAAGAATCCAGAAGCAAAGCCACGGTCTGCTAGCATCCAGACACTACTCACAGACACACACGCACACACCACATGATGGGCATCAGATTACCAATTACAGCAATAAAAAAAATAATCTAAGATCAGACAGTTTAAGTCAGAGACAGCAGCAAGTAAGTTGGTCAGACAGACGGAGGAGAAGAAAAGGAAAATATCTGTTTATGATACAAACAATATAGTGATGTCTTTTGTTCTTCTGATTCACATGCCCAATTCTTTGCAACACTGCTGAGCTGAACATATAAATAAAGCATGTTGTCATGGCACGCTAGCTGTCAGTCTGGTTTTCAGATATATGAGTGATGCCGGCAGCGTACAGCAGCTGGATGGTATACGAACGGTGTGGGATCAAATCCCAGCCCACCCATAAAATAATCCCCAGCTTCCCTGGCTGCCCACCAGAGCTGTAACATGTATGTGTAATACATATATGTGCTCAGTGACAAATAAAGGTTGTTCTTCTTAGCTGGAGGTGGGAAGGGCAGCACTTTTTTAGGATAAAAACAATAGTGCTTCTATTAAAAGTGGAGAGAGCCAATCTGACACCTATCCAGAACTCGTGTGTTTCACTGTTCTATAAGACAGTTATTACCGACACAATGGGAGAAAAAGAAAGGATGGGCATGGTTTTACGTGTCACATATGTTAAACCAGGATGTAAGAACGTGTTATTTGCCTGCAGAAAGTGTGACGGCATACCTCATAAGCATCTGATAAATGACGTAAGCCCTTTTTGAGATATTGGTAGTGTTGTTCCTGCAACAGTGTTGGCCTGCAGATCAGAAACAAGATAAACATCAATTACAAACAGGTAGCACCTTGGAATGTAACAAGGAACGCTGATAAGGAAATTGGAGAAACATAGAAGAGGCTGAGTTCACCCCTTCTCTGCACACACACACACACAAGTGCAAATTCTACTAAACTCTAACACATTGTTGTACTTGTTATTTTTATTTTAAATATCACAGGTAACCTTGATTTGTAACTCTTCCAGACAGTACAAAATTCATCAAATTTCTAAAGTTTCAAACAATCAGATAACCAGTCCCCTCACTGGCAACCCTATACTCCCTCCTGTGGTTCACATAAAGAATGTTTTTTTAGTTTTTAGCATGTTTATTTAGTCACAAATGTTTCTATCTATTTTTGTATGAAAAACACAAAATGCTATAAGAACGCCAGAACACCAACAGCCAAATTAATGTCCCCTTTGCAGTTACCACAATTTTTTCTTACAAATTCAATTAGTGGGAGAATACCCGGTGCTTCATTGTCAACAAAAATAAAATAAAAACAAAATGCTGAATCTGAGAAAACAAAAAAATAAGAAAAGATATTTTTTTGCCAATAATGCTGTGTTCTAATTCTAATCAAATTGGAATAAGGACAAGGACGTAGGAATTAAACGAAGTGCAGATTCTAAAGCAAAAAAATAATAATAAGCATGTGGACCAATGATAAAGCTCTATTCCTGAACATAGTAAAGTAGATGTGCAGTACCATGTAAAAACACACATATATATACAAATAGGGCCATAATCATACATATGCTCATTTTAACATCAGTGTGCAAAACAGGAACACCAGCTTCATCTGCTTCTTTTTTTTTTTTATCAAACACGTGCATGCATGTTGGTGAGTCAAAGACAGTCGACATCCCCACCACACCACCCACACTGTTCACTGCCTGCCCTTTTTACCTCGTGTTTGCAGCAACCACTGTAATTACACTTTCCTTACAAAGGGTTAGTCACATACTGCTGCCCAAGGTTTCACAGCAGCTCAACAACAACCACGGAGGAGCACAGGACCGGTGTTATGCAGCTAAAATCCATTCTGCCCACCACAATTCTTTGCATCAGACGAGAATTCAACTTGGCTGGTAAATGCTGAGGGCAGACAGAGTGAAAAAGGCTACAGACAAGTGAGTGAAAAAATGAAACCTCTAATCTCAAGATGAATAGAATAAACATCAGAAAAAGACAAATCAAATACTGATGTTTGAGACATTATATATCCAAACACCACTTTCCATTTTTGGTTTCACTACTTTTACAGTAGTTCTCATTTTTGATCATTTTTGTTATTTTAAAATATAGTACATACAGAAACATTTACGAAATAGTAGCCAGCGCTGCCAGCAAGGTGCTTAAGAATCAGCACTGAGGAGCTTTAACCTGATGATAAATGTACATCTCAAAATAAGACACAAATTAAACACAGTGGGGTTCTGATGTCCTGATAAGATCACCAGAAACTTTCTGGGTTTATGCCCCCTTTTCTTATCTCTCTTCATTTCCTGTCTCTCTTTCCCATTTCAGCTGTTAAACAAAGACAAAAGTCAACACTAAAGCAAATAGAAATGAGACTGCAGAAATAAGGATGTGAATTTAGCAAGAGAAAGAAAATGACTGGATGGTTGATTAAGACCAGAAATTGTCAAATGTATCTTCAAGAAATATCCATATTTGATTTGGCATTTATGGGAAGAAAATACTTCATATAGGCTTCAAATGAAGCTGAAATCTATATAATTAATTTAAACAACCAAACCTTGTCTCCTATGTGTTGACACCCAGTGCAGGCACAAAAAACACACAAAAACACAAATACAATACAATTTACACAAAACAAACTGGATCACAACTAAATGCATGACCTCTACCTTACCTACCTAATAATGCCTTTAATCTTTTTGTAATGTCATATAGTGCATAAGCATAATTTCCTCATTGGCTGCAGTGTCGGTGACATTTAGGTCCAAGCAGTTGTCATAGAAATGAGATGAGTCACCCCCATTAAACAAGCAGTGATGAAAGCGGATAGCAGAAGCAAAGTATGTGGGCTGATCAACGCACCATGTACAGAGCAGCCATCAAACATAACCACGCAGACATGTCTAACAGTCTGTACTGTTCTTACAAACGTCTCATAATAGCAGTAAACATGTTCAAAACGGTAAGAGCACTATGGATAAATGATTGTCAATTCTATGGCTTTACATCTGGCCACATCCCAAATACATATTTTTACTGTATTACTGTATTGTTGGCTTTTGTGATAGACTGAGTGAAGGGTGTTAAAAATCTGTCTGACCTCTGTATGTCTGACTTCAGCAGTCATGCATCTGAAGGAAAAGCATTGCAACTTTGTTTTGTGTCTTGTACGCATACTTTTGAAGAAGAACATTTAAAGCAGCTATTATATATATATATATATATATATATATATATATATATATATATATATATATATATATATATATATATATATATATTCCTTAGGTTTGGACAATGGCAAAAATAATCTGACAGTGTTAAAAAGGTTGGCTCATAGTGATGAAAAACATAGACTTATCCCCTGAAACTGCAGCTGTTCTCAGTTTTATGGAGCTTTAAATATTCTTTTGGTCACTGTTTAGAGATCTGGCTGGCGAGGCTACTATTTTCGGTGCTTTCAGCTACAGCAGGCAGTTGTTTCAGTGAAGCAGCACTGAAAAAACCCTGCTCAGCATCAGACAATAGGCAGACAGTTACAAAATAGCTGGTGAACGTTGAAGTGTTTAGAGCGACAAAAAAAAAAGTTAAAAAATTGTAGATATTACAAAGTTGCCAAGTGCCAAGAGAAATAATGCTAAGAAGCATGTGAACATAGAAGTGGGCTTTCTGTCTATGTCACTGTCACAACAGGTGAGCTACTGCAGGTTCCAACACATTTAGTAAAAAAATGACTGCATTCTTATCCTAAAATCAAGTAAATAATGTGCTAATGCTGTCTTGTCATTTTAAACAATGCAATACTTGATAATCGTATACATACTATTTAGTCCTTTTCCTTTTCCCTTTTCCCAGACACATTATGCAGTCATACATATCATCATGCAGTTATAGATCCCTTTAGTGCAAATCTCATTTGTTAAAAATGTCTAAATGTACTATGACTTTTTTCTCTCTTATTTAAATTACTGACAATGCAAGTACTGTTCACTGTCAAAGTTAGCTCCTCAAGGCTGATGTCCCCTACTTGGTCAAGACGCTCATTCTGTCTATGTGCTGACAGCTATATCCCATTTCTTTAAATTGGCTGTTAGATTGGGATTAGCTTGGAAAAGTCACAAATCATGCTTGTGTGTGTGTAACTGAGTTGGACAGTCCAAGCTCCTTGAACTGTCCAACTCTGCACATGTCCATGCGCTGCAGCAGCACTAATGTGTCTTCAGGATACTTACTTAGCTGAGCTTTGTACTTGCTTGTAAACACTGATGACTTCTTCAATGCTGTGCTCCACCTTTTTCTGGTAGCAAAGAGAAAGTAGAAATAAGGAAACTGTGATGCTGTCATCGTGAGGATAATTGTTAGCTGTGAGCTAATTAAATCCCAACGTAATCAGTCATTATCAGTAGCTTTCCTGGGACAAGCTTCTCCTGTTTTTTGCCTTATGTGACTGTAAGTGGAGTCTCTCTGGGTTATTGGTCAAAAAGACATTTTTGCCCTTAGAGGATCGTGGAAGGTACTTAGCTAACGTTACAGCTAAATTAAATTAAACCTAATCCATTAGCGCAAAGCTAGCTACCCACATGCTCCGAGTTGCTAACTAAAATTCGCCTAAGTTAATTAGTTAATAAAAAAAGTCAACTCCTGATCATATTTTCGACATTTACAGTTAATAAACACGCAGTGTGACAGTTGGACCTGTGTCACACGTTTCCTTCCAGAGTTGAAACGAGCGTTAGCATTAGCCACGTTACCCAGCGAGGCTAATCTGTGCCTCCGCTTACCTGCTCCACTGAAGTCACCGTCTCCACCCCGTCGTCTACGAACCTCTCAGCGGCGTGGCCCTCTCTGAAGCACCGCAGGGGCGTCGGCAGACCGTCCATCGTGACAGTAGGACACTTCAGCCGTCGCGACGTTACCAGCAGACACGGTGCCGGAGTTTGTTTTGATTGTTCGCTCACTTTCCTGCCGAGGTTGAAGTGGGCGGAAACTGCGCGCACACCCGCTACGGCGACTCCGAGGGGACAAACCTCCGTTTTTACTGTAGCGCGAAAAACAGACGTTCAGGCAGCAGAAGTATCAGGCGCTAGTTTTAAGTTGCCTATAAGATTACGAATTGTTTATGAATATTATTCAGTGTCCAACATTTATCCAGTCCGTCTTTTCGCGCTGTTGTTTGATCTTGGCGTCGAAAATAGCAGCGGAGCCGCGTGTATTGTTCCTGCCGCGGCGCTTCAAGTCAGTTACACTAAAGCACAGAAGTACCGGAAATGGTGCGATTCAGCATTTCAAAATAATCGTAACAAAATACTGTTTGGGTGCACAGCACAAATGCAAGAAAACCCATACACGGGTTCTGCCTGTTTTTGTTTTCCTGCACATCACTTAGTTTGAAACACTTTTTAGGCAGAAAATAATGTGCAGTTTATGGATTAGGAACAACTTCCAACTTCTGCTTAGTTACCACGACTGTTTTTGGGCTAGATTTTGACCTTATGGCAACTATAAGATAAAGGCCCAATAAATGTAAAAGTATACAACTCAGCAAAAAATAGAAATTAGTATAAAAACAAGAATACAGTAAAAATGTATCATATACTTTTATACATTATAGTACCTAATAAATTGACACCGATTGTTATAGGCCCATGTGGTGGAAGAAGCTCTTTTATAAGTAAAGGATGCAATACCTTAGTGTAGAAATACTCGTAACAAGTGACAGTTTAGCATGCACATACAAAAAGTACAAACAATATCAGCTGATAAAATACTTACAATATGAAAGGTAATCTTACTCTTACTACAGAATAGCTCATTTCATGATAAGATTTGATACATTTTTGTGGTTACTGCTTTAGTGTTGCAGCTGATGATGGTGGTTTTAACCACCTCACAATAAATACTGTTTTGATGATCAGCTTACTTCACTTACATGCTACGAAGGTTTGTGACACATTTGGGACCATTAAAGTCTTATTATTGTACTGTATTTTATTCTATTAATCAGAATCCAAAACCAACCAATAACTCTACCACATTTATAAAATACAGTGGAGTAAAAGAACAAAATAAAAGTTAAACACAAATCCCTTAATTACCGCAGTTAAGTAAATGTAAGGACCTATGTTGTCCAGTAACATATTCTAAAAGACGTGTTTATTACCTGATATGTTTAGGCTACTCATTTTACAGTAAAATGTACAGACATAGATAACTTGCTCCCACTATTAAAACTAGTGACCGATGATAAGCAAATAACAACAACTGTGTTTTGATGCGCTTGGCTGACTAGTAGCTGAGGCTTTTATTTTGGAAGGTGTAGCCGGACGTTCTGTCTTGTCCTTCAGCACCGCTTGACAGTGGTCCACCGCACCCACTGGAAGCTGGAGGCTGCCTGGAAGGCTGGAGCATCCTTGTTTGTTACCCACCGCCCCAGCACCGGCGAACAAAAAGAAGCCAAGCCAAAGGCTCATGTCGAGCGTCTGAGCAGACATGGGATGCAGGTGGGGCGGGATTGCTCATCCTTCGCTGAGTTAGCTGACTGGGGCTTTTTTCTAATTCAACACTACATCCACCACTATGGCTAAGCAGTATGATGTCCTCTTCCGACTCCTGCTTCTTGGAGATTCCGGGGTTGGGAAAACATGCTTGTTGTGCAGATTCACGGACAACGAATTCCACCCGTCCCACATCTCCACCATCGGTAAGAGCTTACACCAGCAGCAGCTGCTGGTTCTTCTCCTATATTCACCACATGTTTTAATCAGCACTCCCACTGGTTCAAATGGTCTTTCAGGGTCTTCTATTGTTGTCATTTGTGCAGCACCATGTCTTCACATTCTTCACGTTAGACTTGAATAGGAGTTGAAATATGACTGAGGTGAATTCATGTGGGACACAGACACTGTGAAATCAGCTTCGTGCGTGGTTGGGGAAGCCTGAGGGGGGGGATCTGACACCGATACTCAAGACACAGATGAGTTTACAAACTATCAGCACTTGGCACTGCCTGTGAAACCCACTGCCCTACAAAATAATCGCACAAGCAGAAGTGGACATCAGGGCTGTGTTTTGCTTTTGTTGGGTCCAAGTAGTTTCCCATCAAACTGATGAACAGTTTTTATTTTTATTATTGTTTCATTCATGCTGTAGTGCACTACATATTTTATCTTCTGACATAATAAGCTCACATTCTTCTGCAGAACTTAATAAAAGCATCTCTTTCTACACGTGGACATGATCATATTAACTATGACAGTTATAATGGGCTTTGCAACATACCTGCCTCCATTATTAGGATTCATGGTGTGAACCATGACAGGAGCATTATGGTGGGGAATCTACAATAAGTAATGTTTTTCATCACATGCTGTTATCTCCTCTTCTTTGGTAACTAGTGTGTCTTGCCAAAATGATGTGTGTTTGTGTCTTAAACTAACAGACAAACAGGAAAGCTGCCATTCTCCTTTTGTTTTTAATTCTTTGAGTTGTGTATTCTTTTGCAGTAATTAGGCATTATGAGGACAATGCAAAGTCCCTGCAGCTCAACAGTGAAACTAACCGTCACTTAAAATACAGAGAAATAGATCCTGTCATCATGTCAAAGTAAGATCAAGGTGGTACATGATGAAACTGGTGATGCGGCTGACAGATGTTGGAAGAGACTGGGAATCCAGCTCCACCCCTCATCATTCATTCACCACAATATTACCAACAATATTTTCAGCTGCTGATGTTTACATGTAAGTCTAAAGTCTTTATGATGTTTCGGTGCTCAGTGAGCTCCTGTGGTGAGCACAGCGCGAGGCTCAAACTCACATTTTTCTTCTGCTCATTACACAAACTTCACCACACCGCACTAAACTTTAAATGATATACAGCAACATGTTTAGACAGACTGCAGAATGCTGTTATCAATCATGCACCTATCGCACCACAGGAAGCATCCACCCCGTGGAGCCATGGACATATTGTACACTGCGATCTCTTATGATGACTCTTAGGAGAAAACTTCAGTCTGTCTGTGGATTCGGGAAAATAAATAACTGTAGTGAACTTTTTGTGCTTTTGTTGCACAGTTGGGTGCTCAGAAACCCGATGGTGCAGGCGCTGGAGTCCAGATATGGACTGAATAGGGCAGCAGACTGTGTCTATCAGCAGTGCAGGCAGGCCTGATTCAAACTTCTGTCCTCGGACTAAACAAGCCCAACAACGTCCAAAATGAGAAGGAGGGAAGGAATGAGAGAGAGTGACCACCATCATATGCTCCTGCAGAGGATCAATAAATAATTTCACAGCCTTCACTGTGACAGATGGATATAATTTGTCTCCCACGTCCCCCTCATAGGTGGCTTCATTACTCATCACTTCCTGTTATAGTCCACTTGGTCATTTTTTGCCCTTAAATATTTAAAAAACTGCCCACCAGAAGGGTGTTTTGTCAACAGAACATGACAAAATAGGTGAACTCCCCCATAATGTTCACAGACATTATGTGAACGTTAAATTCAACGTGCATTAGTCTCAACTCTTCTAAGGGAGACTTTCCCCCACATGACGCTGAAACCTGACTGCAGGGATTTGCTTTCAGACACTGACGGGTAGCGGGGCTTGACTCACACACAGCCGGTGTTAAAATAATCCAAAACATGCTGGATGCACAGGCCAGTTAGTATGGGAAAAGGACTTTCTCCTAGAATTCACATTCTTTTTTGGTTAGTGGAAAACCTTCACAATGATGAAATAAAAAGTCTTATGACTGTAGTGTCTAAGAAGTGGAAGGACAGCCTCGGCCTGCTTTTGTATACAACTAAAGAATGAGCTGGAACCACAGAAGACCTGCATTTAAATTAGATGTCGTCTTTGTCTTTGTCGTTTTTGACAAGTGAAATACTCAGAAATAAGATAGAGATAAATAGCACCTCTGGCTATAAAATCAACAAGGATATGGCTTTATTCCCTGGCTGCAGCTCGCTATAAAATAAAAAACAATATCAGACTTGTCCAAAGTCATTGCAGCAGCATCAGCAGAGGTGGAGGAGGAGGAGGAGGATGAGGAGCTCTAATTTAAACTCGCTCGTCCAGGCATCCTGTTGTATTTTGACAGGTAACCGTTACGTGTAAAACTCATCTGTCCAGAGAGGGCACATTTCACTGGCGACGAGCAGCTGTAGAGGTGATTTAGTAACGGCAGTCAGTCACGCTGCTGAGTTTAATGTTCCTCACCGTTTCCTCGATGGTCTTATCACTGGATTCCCGGCTGTCAAAAACTCCTGTAAAGTGTGAGCCCGGCCCCGCTCTATATCATAGCTCAATAAGCAGCTGCCTTCGTGGCGGTGGTCCCGGCGGTGTGTTGGTCGTAAACGCAGCCCACTGCTGTTTGACAAGCTCGTTAATCTACAGGGTCGGGCCTGAAGCGCAGCCGCCGCAGATGGTCATCCTGATATAAAAAACCAATAGTGTTGTTATAGCCTTGTCACGTTCAGGTAAGTGGACCCAAGTGCAGAGCGCCAGACCAGACTTCAGCAGATGAGTTTATGAGATTGTCATGGTAGAAAAACTCTCAGTAAAGTAGAGAAGCAACTTTGTCAGACACTTTAGGAAGTTTGTTTTTTTACACACCCTAAAACAAGAAGACCCCCATGTGACGCTTTGACCCCCAGTCATTAGGAAAAACCGAGGTAGAGTATTAAAAATACTATCATGTAACCAAATACTGTAACATAGATGTTTGAAGGAGCAGACCAAAAGTGATAAAAACCAACTCAGCAGAACTGACATATACTATACAGTACAAATTCCATATCCATATATTCTTTTACGTTGTTATTGAGACAATAATATCCACTATGCAACTCACCAAGAGTTTGGTTGGATATTTAGGTGGATTATGGCTGCACGTGTGTCTGGAAAACAACTTTGGAGACCCATCAGATGCTGACTCATTTCAAATGTATTTAATAAACTTATGTTTTATCCTTTAGATGATTGGATTTGGATTCAGTTTGAGTTTGACTAAATTACTGCTTTTGCTGCATGTTTCATTTCATGTGGTAGGTTAATTTATAAAGGCAGATTGTTTACTACAAATTCAATTGTAAAAAACTGTGTCCTCTGTCCTGCTTTGCCCCCGCTGTTGACAGTTTGTTGCTGTCACTGACGACAAACTCGTTCCCCGCTGAATTTGTGTCAGTGACAGAGCAGCCATCCATCCATCCATTATCGAGCTTGTCACAATCACCTACCGCACACTGACACGTGTCACCGCCTTATCCGGCTTGCGTAGTCAATCACAGTCGTCCTGGTAATTAGCCGATTCCATTTTGGGTGTGTGCTCGTTCCTTTCTACGTGGCTTTCACAGTGCCGATGGTAAAACGCTGCATGTGAAATGAACTGCTGCATCTCACATTGTTCTCGTCTCTATTGTGAAGCTCTTAGAATGGCCTTTTTGTTTCCCAGCTGTATTTTATTTTAGGATTCCAAATATACTACAATTTAAAGATCCCATGCGGACTATAGTTTAACTCATTCCAGTAACTGGCACCACAATACTGATGTCTACTCCTCTAATCTAACCTGCAACATTTTAGGATTTTCCACAGAATTTGGGATTCAGTCTGAAGGATCTGAAGGTGTCAGAGACGCCCAGAACAAGGTGAATCTGACAAAAAGAGACATGTTTATCTAAAAACCTTCCCAACAGCAGCATTAAACCAATCTCACTTTTCTCAGCTGTTATTAAAGAAATGCAGAACAATCAGCTGGGAACCCAGACAATTTGTTTAACAGCTGGAAGGATTCAGTGTGGGGTGAAAATTAGTTTTCTATAAATATAACAGAATGAATTACTTCATTATCTTTTGGCAGAATAAAGATTTTAGATTTGGTTCACCCACTGTAGAGCGTGAAAACCCATTGGCTGTATCAGCATTTCATATGTATGTCACTGTTGTTTGCGTGGAAACAGTCTGACTGGAGCTTAATTAACGGCTAATACGGCAGGACAATGACACAGGAAGAAGCCTCTATTTCATTAGCCTCCTCTCTCTTCTCAGACTGCAGGCGATGTGAGCCGCTGATTGTTATGCTGACCTTTCACTTAGTCTTGATCCGAATGCTCTCGAGTCAAAGACAAAGGCCACATCAGGATTTAAATGAGCCCTCACGCTGTCGAGTCAGTGAGCCGCAGCCTCTGCGGAGCCTCAGCTTGACTTCAGTTTGTTCTTAGCCAATGCACAAAAGCTCGAAAATCAGCCGGCGCTGGCTACTGTATAGTCCATCTGTCAGCTGTTTCCTCATGTCACTCAGCGGGGGCAGAAACCCGACAGAAGTGCAGCTCTGAAAACCACCAACAGCCGATCTTCCAGTCTTGGAGGAGGAGGAGTAGCTCCTCGGAGCGCGATGCCGGCTGTGACACATGGGTGTCAGGTTAATTGGGCTGAATTGTTAATTGATTTCTCGGGGATTAGTGTGACCTGTAGACGCCTGCGGGTTTGTTTTTCACTCACTTAGATTCAACTGTGGGAGCAGAGAGTCGTGGAGAACGGACAAGTCTGATTATTTCATTGAAATATGTTCATGTTTGCAAGTAAATTAGGAAAAGGACTAAAGCTGCCATGTCCATGTCCTCACAGACATGTCCAATAAAAGACCCTTTTTCCTAACAAGCAGCAAGTCAACCCCATGTCGGAAGTTATTTTTGCAGCATTTTTAATTTACTTTTCAGATCATAATGCTTTGGTGAGCGTTTGAACTAAGGAACATTTCAGATTTAAAAATGCTGCTGTTGGTGTATAACAACCTCTGAATGCCAGGACTGTGCTGATCTAATGCTTTCGATCACAACATACATGCATAATATACTTCAATAAAAAATCGTGGGACACTTTTATTTTCACTGGCAGAGCAAAATAAATGATTAAATGAACGAAGACATTTAGTTTTACCTTATTACAGCAGCAAATACATGACAGGAGCTCGCGGTTTTAGGGGCCTGGGACTGACGCCAGGTCCCACGCATTGATCCAACTAAATTCTCAGTAATAATTCAGGTAATATAATCGAATAGACCGAAATGAAAGTTTACATTCTACAATTGCACATGCTTTATAGATGTCTTATAATTGAACACATTTGTGACAATGCAAGATCTTAGTGTTTACCAAACACACGAAAACTGAGCATCATACAGGAAGGAACTTGTGGTATTAAGATTCAAACTGCCTGGAGCTTTTTCCGCATCCTGACATTAGTGGTCAATTTTGTTTTATAAAATATTAAAATTCTTAGCCTCAGCATTAAACCATGAGCAACGTCTCTTGAAAAACATCCAAATATGTTCAAGCCTTTAAAAAAAAAAACGAGCAAGTCTCGATCGATTTTTGTTATGAATATGACACAGAGGTGTGTGAAATAGATCTGACATCACTGAAGCATCTTCAGCTTTTTGCTTGACAGTCCTCGCTCTCATATCTGCCTCATTTCTCTCATCTCTCTCTCTCTCTCTTGCTGGTGTTGTTACGCAGCACAAAGGTAACATTTGCCCTTCTCTCTTATTTCGCCTCCTGTTTGATCGATGCAGAGAATCACTGGATCATTAGCCCGATCTCATTACCGGGCTGATTTACAGGGATGAAGTGGCTCTTACTGTGTTAATGCTTTCCGTGATGTTACAAAGCTGCGGCACATACAGGTGAACTGCTGTCTGAACATTTGGAACATTTAGCCCGAGCGCAGCCCTAATAGGTCGGTAGAAATATCAAATGAAGCCAGTGCTTTGTGTTTGTCAACCAAATCTCTTCTCTCTTCCAGGAGTCGACTTTAAAATGAAGACAGTAGTAATAGATGGCATCAAAGTACGAATACAGATATGGTAAGAGACTGGAATGAAACTAAAATATGGGAAGATTAACAAACCGATATCACTCGACAGTTGAGGATATTATTGTTTGCCAATAAGAATAACCAGTCTAAGGTGACATGTACAATAAAATTGTTTATTTTGTCAGCATCAGTGTTGGGGAACGTTAGTTTTAAAAGTAACTTAAGTAACGTTATAAGCCTTTTAAACACGTACATGAAGGACTTCAATTAAAGTCCATATGCTGTATGTATTACCCCAGCATGCAGCCTGTGCTGCCAAAAACAGGAAATTCACGGTAGATTTCTGTTGTTGGAACACAAAGTACAGGAATTGGTACCTTAACAGTAACAGATTACATGTTTGAAAATGTAACTAAACAACTGAGCACTTTAGTTGCAGACCTGACGCATTCGATTACTCGGTACATCCCAACACTGGTCAGGATTTTGTAACACCTGTAGACCCAGTATGTTCCAATTGAACTACTTCTAGTTTGTGTGCAGTCCACAGAATTTCCGATTAAAACGCTGCTATATGGTAAAGCTACATTGTTTTCCTAATCATGACAGTGGCCTTCCAAGTGCATATGGCCATAATAGTGCATCTGTGAGTGTGCGCTATGGCACCGGGCTCTTTGAGTTAACTGAGTCAGTAACAGCGGCTTGCAATATTCAAATATGAACATCACATATGTGGATTTCATGAATTCGTGGAATGATTTGCTTTGATAATAAGAAATCATCTAAATGTTTCATCAATCATTTGCACATAAAATATTGTAGACTAAAATGGATGGATGAATGGATTTCTTTGAGGGTGTATTACTATCCAACATACTGTCATAAACGCAGCTGTGCGTTCATGTCCATGCATTTATGTGCATTTGTTGTGTGTGCAGGGACACTGCAGGCCAGGAACGGTACCAGACCATAACGAAGCAGTACTACAGACGAGCACAGGTGATCCGTCCCGTCTGTTGCTGCCAAACATGACAATAATAATATGACATTATGGCTCGAGGGGACTGTGGCCATTTCAAATTGAGTTTATTGCTTGAATTACATTTGCTGAAGCTACAAGAATAAACGATGCATGGCACCAGCTTCAGTGCTGGAACCACTTATGTCTGTTAAAGTCATCTCTGTAAAAATTGTTGATCACAGTTGCAACAGCAAGAAGCTTTAAAGCCTCAGCAATGTAAAAGGATTGTGTCTCGCATCCAATTGTATTGCCAGTGTTCTGTTTCCATGAGAGTAAACACCACATGTCCCTGCAGCCCCACAGACCATGTTGTGACTACCCTGACACAGTTATGGATGGATTTTGCTGTTGCTTTGGGCTGCTAAAGAGCTTAGACTGGCTGAAATTGAATTGTCAATTTACCAGAAACTGGCAATGAAATTGGAAGAAAAGTGTCCTGTTCCCTGTTTTGTGCTATAAAACAATTCATCAGATTTCTCGTCCAGCTGGTGGCTTATAATATAAAACCCCAGTGTCGCCAGTTTTTCCCAAACGGAGGTCTGGTTTGTTAACAGTCATCGTATCAGCATGTCGACTTTAACATAGGTTGTGGCAGTGGACATCATGTTTATCGTGGCTTCCTTAAAAGCTCTACAATGCACCTGCTCTCCCCAGGCTTTTAAATCTCTGGCCGTTTTCTCTGTAGGGAATTTTCCTGGTGTATGATATTACGAGTGAGCGATCCTTCCAACACATCATGAAGTGGGCCAGCGATGTGGACGAGGTGAGTCACGGCGATCGGGGATTTGAGAACTGGATAAATCAGGCGCTGTCGTTTTTCTACTTTCCTGCATTTTACAAAGAATAAAACTGACAAACCCACTTACTGTGCAGGGGCCTTGCTTCGACTCATCACAGATGGCCGACCTGGTGTGACAAAACCAAAGGCTTTGACCTGACAACTATGCTATGTTTAATATGTTCCATCTTCATTTTCAAATACCCGTCGTCGTATTTTGATAAATGTTGGATGGAGAACACTTTTTCCTTGCTGCAGTCACTTTATTCTTCTGAGTCATATCTGCTGTGCTTCCCCTGCCATTTCCCAGATGATGTTATTCTATTAATTTAGCCATCATGGACCTAATTTCCTCCGTCTGTCTTTCGAAATATATACACTATTGATCTTGGCATGCTTCCCACTTACTTTTAATCTAGCTCTCATTTCCTGAGCACGGTCAATCCTGTGTTGTCTTGCCTCTGCATTCACTTTTCTGTTCCTATCTCTTTAATTTTGTTTTTCGTTCCTCTTGATTCTCTGCAAATATCCCCTCACACTCCCACAGTATGCTCCTGACAAGGTCCAGAAGATCCTCGTAGGTAACAAATCAGATGATGTGGACAAGAGACAGGTGGCCACTGAGCAGGGTATCAAGGTGGGTACATCACTGTGTCATAACTGTTTCATATAAAATAATACATAATGGCCCGTGCTCTGCAGGGCCTTTTGTGTTGGACAGCTCCTCATGTTTAAAGCTTGGATTTATGGTCCATAAATGATCTGTCAGACTGCTGGCACACAATAAGACCTAGTGCAGACAAAGACTGGCTAATGCTTCACCTCCTGTTGCCTCACATTTTCCATTAACAGCTGCACTTGAACACACCACTGTAGCTCACTGCCAGCAGACAGTCATGCATGTGTTTTCTTCACCTGTGTGATAGAAAATAGCTAATCTGAGCTCCTGATTAACTTGGAACTGAATTGAAACAACCCAAGACGGTAAAATATGTTCCTGTTATTTATCCCCCAGCTGGCCAAAGCTTATGGAATGGACTTCTATGAGACAAGTGCCTTCACCAACCATAACATAACAGAGGTGAGATGATCTGCAGAGCCAATGCGCCAAAGGGCTTAATGACATTTCACAATCGTATAAAGACTAGTAACAGGACAAAGCAATGCATGCAATCGTTATTAAATAATGGGAGGAAATGACTTGATAAATAAGAATGAATTTTATCATCTTTGTGTGTCTCTCTTCTAGACTTTCACACGATTGGCTGAGCAGGTGCTGGCGGCCAATAAGAAAGACCTGGATCTTCTCCGGATGTCCGATAACGACGAGCTCAATCTCGCCGCTCTGGAGGAAGAGGAGGGTCTCTGTGACAGCAGGGCGGCTGATCAAAGCAAAGGCTGCTGGTGTTAAACAGAAATGACATGAATTCTAGTTGAGTATCATCACCACATGCTTTGCACATCCTTGGAAAGACGTGGCTCCTTTTGTTGTTAGTTGAAATAAAGAGGCACATCCAGCTACAGTTTTGAAGCCAGCCGTGTCCCTCAGTTTCACTGAGCAATGCCAAAAATGCTAATGAGCCATTTGAGAGCAGTTTCTAGGACAAAGGTGGAAACATTTTGGCACAAACTGCCAAATGTGTGGTGAATTAATCAACAAAGGTCCAGAATGTCAAGGTTTTCCTCGGTGGGACGGAATGTTCATTGTCTAAAGCACTAATTGCTTCTTCAGTGTGTGTTTTATTATTTAACCAACTACAGTCCAGTTTCAATATAAATCCAGCAGTTGAAAAACTAAATGCAAGACTCGCAGGCGTTACAGAAATGAAAATTGTATCGAGTCTTTGCAAACAGTCTAGATGTAGTGAAAAGTCTTGGAATTTTTCCACCACTGACTCTAATTTTAACACTGTCGCATTTATTATTCTTCAGAGGGTGACCTTTGACATGCCTCGACAACCCACAATATGATTGACTGCATACGGCCTTCATTCAGCCCTAAGTTGTTGTTTTGTGTGTGCACGGATATGTGTGTATGTGTGTGTGCACCATAGCCCCACTGGATGCATTAGATTTTGTGTTAGACATTGCCACAAGAGGGCGGTACATGCATGGAAGGAACAGCACACACACACTGGAGGAGTTGTATGGAAGGAACACCACACACACACACTGGAGGAGTTTTGCTCCTACACTGCTGCAGCTGATGGAATTGCACATTGCAATGGCTATTTAGAATTCTAAATATATGCAGCAATTTTATTATTTTAACGGCTTCAAGTTTCGTTGCTTAATCCATCTATGTCTAAATCTCACCTAGATCTTTAGAACGTGTCTAAGGCACCACATGACGGAAACACTAAGAGCAAAATGGATCAACTTTCCTGTAGCAAACCCGAAGATATTTTTCATTTTATAGTTTTTGTTTATAGCTTGAACCCTCCTACAGATGGATGGTCATTGCATTGTACATATCTGGTTTTGAAAGCTTTGTAGATTGATGGACTCATGAGGATACATCATTAATTTAATGTATCACTGTTAGACGGCTGTATTAAAAAAAAGTCCACAGTGATATTATATATGGTTTGAAATGTCGATCACTGTTTTGTACAGAGTCCAGTGGAGATGTCGTTTCTTTTTCCCCCTCAGACCTTACAAGAAACAAGCAAGAGATCTGCATGCAATTCACTAATCTTTCTTTATCGTAACTTCAATGAAGTTAATATTCAGCTTATCATAATACAAGTATTGCATTTGACCAGAGTTGCCTGTTGGAAACGTACACAGACTACATTTCTTCCCAACTTGGTATTACTAAATGCATCTGAAAATAACACTTTATTTGTGTAATATGTGAAACTGCAGTATCGTACTATTTTATTTTATTTTTTCTCCTTGTTTTGACATCTTTAAATGTATTTGTGCAAATATATTACATGTAACATGTTAAATGCAACATATTATTCTTGGAGAAAATATGTCAGATGTTTATGAGTAAATATTTGCAGATATATGACTCAGTGCCAGGTTGTTCTCTCTTTTAGCTTAAATTGAGAAGCCAGAAAGTGAATATAATACTCATACATCCTTCACTATGGTATTACTAATGATAACAGGTGTTGAGTTGAAGTACAATAAATACTAATATCGCATTTAAGCCAGTCTGCTCTACTATCAAAGGCATGTGTGTTGGGTTTAGTGCTACAGATGTAATATGATTTTAAACCTGGAAAGACAGAAACAGTAAATTTGCAGCATTTTATAGAACTGTGTTAATTGCTTTTCAACTTTTAGATATGAGTTACTAATTATATGTACATTTAGTGGAACATTTATATTATTATTATTGTTATTATTATTTTTCAGTTTAATAAAAACGTGCTGGTCATAAGAATAGTAAAAAACCCACATATAATGAAGAAGAACGGGCAGCACAAAATAATTTTATTAATTTTCAACCGGTGTGCTCTACTTCAGCAGATGGACTTTTCTTAACATGCCAGTTGAGGGGACTCAGATAATCTACAGTTTAATGGCAAGATGCAAAATGTGGAAAGCAGAGCAGGTGGCATGTGAAATGGCAGACTCACAGGTGCAGGCAAATGAACCAGGGGTGAGCACAAAGAGCCACAGCTGTAGCAGAGTCCAAAGGGAGGATTAGGTCAAGAACGTGCAAAACAAGATGCCTGGAGAGCGAGCGAACAATCAGGCAAAGTGTTTGTTGGGGCCGGCGACTTAAACGCTGCCCGCTGATTGAGGCTGATGAGGAGGGATGAGGGTGACTTTGACCAGGGGATGAGAAACTAAGAGCAGGAAACACTCCGAGAGCAGGGCACGTGTGATCTATGTGTCCATGAATGTGACAAAAGGCTGCACATAACAAATGATCCCTAATCTAACCACAAAAAAACTGTAAGGCATGGTGAAAATCCACGGAAACAGCTAAAATGTCCTTCTTATTGTCTTATTAGTCTGTACAAGGTAAAGATTGACTTTAATGTTTTCTTGTCTTACTTCATTCATGGTCTTATCACACAACCTTGTCATATATTAAATAATGTGATTGACATTCGGTGAGGAGACGAGGAGGAGACGTAACCTGACACAGCTTTTGTGTCACTTCTTTATTTGAACACTAGGTGACAGATTCACACAGTGTCACTATGTTGTGCTAGTCCTCAGTTTGCCTGAGCTTCCATTCACCGCAGAGTGTAAGGCCGTTAAAATGTGTCATGGTGAGAAATTTATTAGTCATTAATGTTGTTTAATAGGAAATATATACAACACCGAGTAAACAGAACCACCACTTGCCACATGTTGCAATGCGCTGGTCACTTTTATTGTGTAAACTTGAATACTTGAAATAGCCCAGTGCACACATTGTTCCTCAGCACGCATTCAAATTATAGCAACATAAATTTGTTATTAGTAGTCAGTGATGGAGGGTTTGAGAGTTACACAAAAAAAAACTGCAAAGCTTTTGTTCGACACTTTATCCGACTTGTTAATGTTGTGAAGTCATTAAAGCTCTCTGGGTGAAATTAGCATAATGATGAATATGCATGTGGAACTGTTGTCTGGTTGACAGATATGACAGCTCAGTATCTATCACAAGGCTGAGTGACACACACACACACACACACACACACACAGAATAACAAGTCAGCTTGCACACTGACACGTAGCGCCCACATGCACACATGTACATACAGATATACGTACAGGAGGAGGAAATTCAGTGTTGCCGTTGCGAGCATCACCCTTTTTTTTGCGACACCACCCCTCACCACATTACTCCAGGTCTTGCAGCTGTCTGACGTCCAGCCATATGGTGCATGTGCGTGTGACTGTGTGTGTGTGAGTGTACGTGAGTGTAAAAGAGTGAGCGTTGGGGTGATGGTAATGAAGCGGTGTGTAGGGAGCAGAGAGACAGACGAGCTCTTCGATAAGGACACGTGTGGAACACAATGAGGAGAGTTCATTCATGCACACGAGCGACTGAGCCGTAACTCGTCCACTGGTGACGCCCAGATGTTCTGGCGTGAACCCATTCTGATAATATGTGGGCTGGATTTAAATGACTTGGCCACAATACACGACTGCATATTGAAAAGCACATTTAAGTGACACAAGCGCTAACTTTTAATGTTTGTGTGTTATTAACGGAAACTATTTCTGTGGTCAAACAAGTATTTTATTTTTTGCAAAATTTGAAATATACAATGTATGTGTTTGTCCACTATCCATGCCTGTGTGTAAGGTCAGGCCTTCAGCTTAGTCTCCTCAACCGGAGGGTTCTGTCGAGCTGGTGGCATTTACTCTGCATTGGTTCTTGATCTTGTGGAAAATGCCAGTCGTTAAAGGCTCCTAAAAGACAGAAACTGAACATTGCGGTCGCTCTCTGCCATTTCACATCCTCTGGTGATGCAGATAATGCTAGAATCATTTTTTTAAAACCATTTGGGGACCAAACAAGTCCTCTAACAAACCTCTAACATTAGTTTTTACAATAATGTGTTAGAAATAAGGGGCAGCACGGTGGTGGAGTGGTTAGCGCTGCCATCTCACAGCTAGAATGTCCCCGGTTGGAATCCACCTGCTGTCTGCAGCCTTTCTGTGTGGCCTTCCTCTGAGCACTCTGGTTTCCTCCCACAGTCCAAAGACATGCATGTTAGGTTAATTGTTGACTCTAAATTGCTCACAGGTGTGAAAGTGAGTGTGAATGGTTGTCTGCCTGTGTATGTTGGCACTGATACAGACTGGAGACCTGTCCAGGTTGCACCCCGCCTACCATCCACTGTCAGCTGGGATAAGCTCCAGCCCCCCATCACCCTGAACAGCATCTGCAGTTAATAGATGCATGTATGTGTTAGAAAATAATCCTATTGACACTAACTTGGATTAAAAATGATGTCGCCTGACAAATGTCATATTCAATAATTGAATTCCTTCTAGCTTTTTGGTCTCCATCTCTTTCAACTCCACCAAAAAAATATCAGAATTTATCTAAGTTTGCATGTTAGTAAGTTTTTTTTTCTGCTGACTGTGGCTGAACAGATAAGTCAGTTTATCTGATTTTTATTCACTGCCTGCTGTTAGATACACACTTAATTAAAGCTGAATTTGCAGTCTGAAATGAGAGGGTAAAAGTCACTGAGAAGCTCTGTAGTCCCGCCGTAAACTAGATATGGGTGATAATTTGTCAATTACAGTGAAGTCAGAGTGTTACTGCAAAATGTTGATTTTGTGCAGCTTCAAAAAGCCAAAAAACGTGGCTGTTTTTTTTTCATTATTACAATTTCATGTCATTTGAATGTAGTTCCAGACTCTTGTCTTTGACATAAGAAATATCATTAAGTCTGCATTGTTCAAATAGCAACATTATTTGTGATCACAAGAAAACACTTTCATGGTTGGAATATGTAGCAACCGATTTACTGGCCCGGCGAGATGACATCCTTAAACAAAACGAACTGACGTATCAGCTGTAAAATTATCAGGGACCAGCTGTACCACTCAAATAAACCACATCAAAGGGAATTTACTGAGATGGCCAGAGTGACAGCACAATCAAGCGCTCGCAGCCACTATTACCCAAGAGATGACGACTGGAAAGGCCACCAGAGGTCCTGTCTGTACTCCCACATCTAATCCTGAAATACCTGCCCGGCTGCTTTAATTAACTGCTGTAGCACCCTGCCAAGCCAGACCCAGACACTCCCCCTCCCCTCCGCACTTCCCAGCATCCCAGTGTCCTCGCCAATGCCTCCATTCCAAATGGAGCTGTAGCTTTATGGTCACAGTGAGCCAGAAAACCAGAGCAGAAAATAGCCTCTAAATCACACATTCAGACATTGCAGTGTAGGTGGAAGGCTTCTTGTACAGCGAGATCTAACATTGAATCATTTTGTCCTCCATCTTGTCATGCTACTTGTGCTTGAAGCATACTTTTCAAAGCCACCTGTATTCTTGAGAACCACCTCTATCTCACCTCGGCTTTTTTAACAGCATCTGAAAACCAAAGTGAGTGGGCAGAGAAAGTCTGCTGCCCCTGAAAAAACCACACCGCCCTGCCAAAAAAACACCAGCAGCAAAGACAAACTCTTTTAGGTGAATTCTGCTGTTTGTTTACAGGGGTCTGACTTTGAGCTTGATAGGAGCTCCAAGTGGCTCAATCATAGTTATAATGTTACAATTAATAAAAGTTTAAAATGGCAGTTTAATTCAAAGCAGCTTGTACTGTCACAGATTAATTTAAAGCTGCAATAGTCAGTATTTTATGCATGTACCAAAGATCAAATGACAAAGAATCATCAACAAATACTCCATCTGTTAGCTCATTGTTTTGTTTTTGGCCCACACTTCAGCCTCTCATTACCTATGTTTCCAGAGTTTGTGTACAACAGCAAGCAAAGCCAATGAACATAGTTTCTAGCAGCTTCCGAGCCAGAAATGTGTTCATGGAGCTGGTGGAGACCAAAACTGATCATGCACAGCTGTAGATTCATGCTCTTTCCTCAAAGTGTGAATGCTGTCAGTAACGGTTTGCCGCTATCTCACAACAGTTTTACACCTGATTTTGCAAATGCAGCCTAAAATAACTTAACCCTGATCCACAATAAATATTTCAGACCAAATGCCTGAATTCCATGACAACGAGGAAACCACGTCATATGATGCAAAGCTTGAGGACAGCCCCTAAATGGACTTTATTTGAGACTGTCGAAAACAGCCATGATTGCATGACTCAAGTGTGTATTCGTCAGCCTGAATAACTATTTTTAATCACTTCCAGGGAAGACACAGTGCTTGTCGGAAGCATGGTGAAATGTGTTTTTGATGGTGAATCAGTGCATCAACAACTGTCTCACAGAGCAGGCTTTTATCCTGCCTCCTTCATTTCAATGGCATTAGAAACACAGAGCATGCGAGCTCTTTGACTGCAGTATGTGTCGGGGGCTTTGACAGTCGCACATCCTTTCTTTTGGTGCATCAGAGAAGCTGGAGCTGGGCCCTAAGTGAAGGAAAACATATACTGAATGCAGGCTCTCTGTATGCGCTGAAGCTCCACCACTCTCTTGTGTGTGTGCATAAAGACGCGTGGAGCTTCGCAGCATTGAAATTGCACGGTACCTTCTCCTTCCCCGTATCTATTTTTTCATCCTTGGCTAACCAAATCCTGTCAGAGTGTGTCGGCATTCTAGCCTATTGGCTCACCTCTTCCCACGCCCCCAGGTGAAGTTACGAATCAAAAGCAACTCCAGTGTCTCCTCAGGACAGCCAGTGTTATTTCGGGTTAGGAAATGTTCATTGTGTGTTTGTGCGCACGTGTGGCGGAGGTGGTCGGTGTGCTGGAGAGGTGGCAGCAGAGGAGGAGTGTGTGTAGGCATGTATGCATTATTATTATTGTGACACTTATATATTCATGCATGTATATGTGTGTGTGTGTGTGTGTGTGTGCATATGTACCCCTATGTGCATGCTTGAATGGGGTCCAACTCCAAGGCTCTTGTTCTCCTGCAGGGTGCTGTGATGTCATCCGCCCACTGCTCCGCTGTGTTTTCACACCAGCGTGAGTCACAGCGCTCCATCTCTCTTCGTGGGGAGGCGTGTGTGTACATACAGTGCCAAATGGGAGGTATTTTTTTAAATTCAAATTCTGTTTATGCCTCTGCCTCTTCAAACATGTCTTGAAAGGGTTCTCTGTAAGTTCCTTTACTCTTGAAAGCAAGGTTGGAATTGTGAGGATTAGCATGCAGCATGGCTTTTGACAGGCAGCTCAAATGTTAATCCTTTGGGAGACAACCTGCTGTTTACTGGTGCCCTTTATATATAGCAGTCATAAGTAATACATACTCATGGGTTATGGTGTTTGCACTTGGTATGCACAATGATGACCAAATTCTTCTGCTTGGTTCCCGCTGCTGAGGAAAACTCAACACTTAAACAAAACCTTTTATTTCTGCAAAGTAAATTTCACTCCATAGTAAAAAAACAAACACTAAATGAATTAAATAGAAAAACAAATAACAAAACAGCTTTTTGCACGTGTAGTTTCTTCACCCACTAACAGACTGGAAGTGAGAGGAAATTTCATATAGAAGAGGCAACAGCATGCATATGGCATACTGTTGAAGCTGCACCCGTACATCATACACATGGTAAATAAATTATTAACCCTTCTCTAATTGTAACTGTTTCAAGTTAAATACTTATGAGTCATAGGCTCCAGGCCCACTTTCCATGGATTCCCACTTATATAATTATCTATCAATTTTCAAAATTGTACAGACAAGGTAGACATTTATGGTGCTCTCACTTTTCCTCCAGCACCACCACGAGTATGACTTTAGATTTTCAGTGGAATGACTTGACATCTATTGGATTGATTGCCATGCAGTGTAGCACTGACATTCATATCTCCCTCAGGATCAATTGTAATAATTTGTCTTTAGTGCACCATCAGGTCAGAATTATAACAAGCCTAATGAAATACTGAAACCTAATGACATTCCCATCAGTCTCAGCTGTCTGTACTTGCTGTATGGTGCTAATTAGCAAGGGTAAGCATATTAACATTGTAAATTAAGACTGTGACACTGGCATTTAGCTTAAAGCACAGCTGTGCCCAACTGCAGCATTGCAGAGTTTATATGCGGCTGCAAACTCTTTGTGTGAGTGTTTTTTAACCACATAGCGGTTTAAGAGGTCCCTTCTGAAAGTCAGCCAACGCAAGGCTGCAGGCCCGGACAACATCCCCCGGGACGGGTCACTGAAGGCTGTGCATTGATCGAGATTGTACATCTTGCTCTATCCAGCTAAGGAACCATGGTGCTTTAAATCTGCCAGCATCATTCCTGCTCCACAGACCTCAGCAGCATTATACCTGAGTGACTTTTGCCCAGTGGTACCGACTCTGATGATCATGAAGAACTTTGAGAGGCTGGTCATGTTGTTCAAGTGGCTCAGGGATTCTTATGTCAGACTGCTGCTTGTGTACTAACTGTTCCAGTTTTTAACTCAATCATAGCTCAAACATTGACACACAGGCTACAGAATCTTGGTCTGAATCCATCCTTATGCAACCAGATACACTGAGATCTATGGACAAACAGAAGACGGCACACCGGTCCACAGCATCGCTTCCATCATCCTCAACACGGTCCTAGTGGTGGAACTAACCTCCAGCATTGATGACATTAAAAATACAGAGTGAAAGTGGAAGAACTGGAGACAGAGCTAACAACCTCTGCATCCCACTGAAGAAAACAAAGGAAATGATTTTGGACTTCAGGAAAGTTGTCTCCACCCCTCTGTACTGGAAGAACAGCTTCTGAGCTCATCCCCAGCTTAAAATACATGGAGACACACATCGATAATGATGTCATCGGGCATAAAAAGCACCTTCAGGCTAATGGAGAGGACCCACTAACGGCTTTGCTTCCTGAGGAGGCTCAAGTGGGCCGGCCTGGGTACCCGTGTTCCTTCCTTATTCTTTTAGAAGAGCGTGGTGGTGAGTATCCTTTCGTCAAGAGATCCTGTAGAACGGAAACTGCTCTGTTGCAGACAGGAAGGCTGTACAGCAGGTAGGTAAGTCTGCACATGGAATCATTGCGGACGTTTGCCAACGATTGAGGACATTTACATCAGCACTTGCAGGACCAGGGCTGCCACCATCACGAGAGACTCTTCCCACCCTGCCCATGGACTGTTAAAACCCTTTCCTTCAGGAAGAAGTCTGTGTCGCACTGGTGCCAGAGCTACCAGGCGAATAAACAACAATACTCAAATATACATACCTATGATTATTTATTGTCATTTGCACTTGACTTACACTTTAAATTAGACTTAATTTACACTGAGGTTGCATTTCTTAGGAGCTGTTTCTAGTTTTATTTTATTGCTCAATTTCCTTCTCCCTCGTGTCCTTCATGTTTTGACAGAAAACCTTTTTGAAGTCTTGAAGTAACTTTTTGTGTTAGTTTATTATTTTATAGGTACAACATGCACTGAACGATCACACTTATGAAAATTGCATTGGGCAAGTGTCCACTTTACTCAAAATCCCGTGGCGTGTTTGACAAGATGCGAGAGCCGAAAATGTAAACGGTTTCAATATTTACTGCTGCTAATATAGCAATTTGACAGAACATCATCAGTCCTCCTGTCTGTTCTAAAATCCCTGCCACTCTCTCCGCCAAGCAAATAACCCCTGCGGTTTATCCTCACAATAACAATATGCAACAAAACACTAATTGCACACACAATCCAATCACAAAACAGTACTCTCCACTTATGAAAAACAAGCGCATCAAATTCAGTCTATTCTCAGAGCACACTGTCTGCATTACGCCCCTTAGTAAAGGGGACAAAAGAGCCAGTGTATGTGAAAACAACTTGTCGTCCTTCTCCTTGTCAATCTCTATTAGTGTAGGAGCGCCGCTTGAGTGGAACTTTTTGAATGGGGCCCATTCTTTTCATTCCTCTGCTTCCAGGGGCAACAGTGCCAGGAATTCCACCGCACTCCCCATCTGGGTTGCTGTGGTCATGTCTCCAGTAGGTGGTTGCCCCATGTCCAACCTTGCTTCTTGACATCTTAATATGTCTCCCACAGAATTTAATAGTCAGCTGCAGACATGATAACATTGTTTGCGCTAGCTTCAAACATCATGGTCATTAAGATTTCATTCTTCCTCACAGTCCAGTAATGACAGATTGTGTGTAGTGTAGCACAAACCATTTGACAATTCTTCTGCACTATTGAGTTCCTCCTAAATTGATGGATGTAAAATAGTATCAGATTTTCATTGCTCACTACAATATTGCAAACCAAGGAAGTAGAGGCACTTACCAACTTTCTAAAAGATGAAATTTTGAATTGTGACGAGACAGCTTGAAGAAAGTCTTTGAGAACAAACAAATACGGATTAAATCTTTGGAAAAATGCTTCATTTTTTCATTCTTTGTTAACGGTTATTTGGCTGTGGTACTAAATCATTTCATTTGTAGTATCATTTCATTATTTGGCCAGACAGAATGGATGTCCTACCTCCTAAACAACTTAGAATTTAATTATGGGTATGTATTTGACAAATTATGGTAAACTATGTTAGATTTTTGAGTGCACTTTTGATGGCCACTATGGTCCTATGCTGGAGTGAACAAAATAAATGGAACTGCTACTGACACAGTGTAAGGTCATTACTAAGAAAAAGATAAATGCATAAATGTACTCCAAGAAACTTTGAATTTCTTTCAATTTTTATCATTCAAAACTATAAAAAGTTTATTTTTATAGTTTTAAATGATAAATTATAAAAATATAAATTTATTCAGGTGCATAGATAGGTTTATTTAAGTCCATAGATGCTAATATTTATATTTTTATCTTTTTTGTTTTTAATCATTTTCAGTACAAACTAAAAAAAATAAGTAATCAAGATTATCAGGGTTCTTCGTATGATGTGACTCATAGAATAAAAACATTCTCAATGCCATTAAAAAAATTACATGTTTTAGTTATCAGAACTATGTTGGCTCAGTACTACAAAATTTACTTCTGGCTGAAATGTTTCCTGTATTATCTGTACACACACATACATTTTCTTCTGCATCAGGAATGTTTGAAGCTTTTTCTGTAAAGGTATGCTCGACAAATAATCTAAGAAAGACATTCAGGGGTTTAGAGACCCTTGTGTAATTTCATCCCTAGATGAATTAAATGTTCTCAGGTTGTCACTACTTTATTGATGTAACAGACAGGAAAGTTTCTATCTGACTTATACTTGTTGATGTATCTTTTCTAGGTTTTAATCCATACTGAATTTCATTTTGTGGCTAACCCAATTAGACTACTCGAGCTAATCCTGGGGGAACAGTTTTTCACCAGAGAACAATACAAACCGCCCACACAAATATCCACCCCAGAACGGGGTGGGTAGTGTTAAGTCCCATACAGCCACAGGAATAGAGTGTTTTTAATGATGGTAATCTCTTTTCCTTTGTCTTTATTAGATTGTTATGTAACCCTGAATGGCAGTTTAGAATAATGAATGCCCAGAGAGAAACTGAAGATAAAAGGGAGCGAGAGGTAAATGTGGAGAGAATTAGTGAAAGAAGAAGAGAATATGACCTGATGTCATTGAAACTAGAATTGGTAATTATAAGACAGACTTTGAGGATGGAGGGATGAAAGTATTCACAGGTGATTAGGCCTATGTAGGAGAGCATTCACCCACTCCTGTTAGTGCCCACTGAGCTGCTTTAGGAAGCGCTTCTTCTCATGTCTTATTAAAAACTTTATGCTGAAACGCTTTATAAATTCAAAGATAACAAGAAAGGAAGAAGGCTGTGTGCATTGCATTTAAGAAACTGTCCTTTCCCAGCCTGTAGTGGATGCTTTAATACTGTTGTAAGTAATTGATAAATAACAAATAAATACAAATTTTAAGCGATTGTAGTGTTACATTTTCAAAAATGAAATCCAATGCATGTTTTGTCTCTTATTTCAAAATACGTCAAAAAGTAAAAATGTTAATTGCTATTTGGTTCTTTTTTTGAGTTCCTGAAAGAAACATGAGTGCATTACCAACTGACGATTCGCCTGCTTGTGTTGACTTATTTAGGAGAATATTTTTAGTAAGTGACCAAAGCTTTGCATGCTCTGTGCTTCGAGCCCGATGGGTTTTCGGTACCTGAATGCAAACTCCAATCGATGATGCAATAACTGGTACCGACATTTCATCATCTCCGGTGTTTGTTAACACTAAACCCGCCACACAAACGCGCGTCGATTGAAGAATCCATCCGATTCTGTTGCCAGAGCAACGCTTTCTCCCTTTCCCATCCGTTGGACGGCGGTAGCATCGCGAGACCGCCGTCGCCTTGCGTCGCCGCGCGATGCCTCCTGTCGCGAGAGCGGAGCCTCGGCCGCTGCGAGAGGCGGTGACGTCATGGTCGTGGCGAGGCGGAGCGAACCGCCGCAACTTTGGATGAACTTCTGATTTGAACAAGCCGAGAGGCGGTCGGCGGAGTCACGGGCAGCGACACACACGAAAACCAGCTCAGCCCAGCGGTGTTTTTCAGCCGCACCGTGCTCGCAGTTCTATCGACCGTTACGGGTTGTGCGTGCCGGTGACTGACTTCCGAGAGCGGCGTTTTTTTCCTCCCGACAAGGTGGACATGATTAAAGGTGAGTGCGCCCTCGCCGCCGCCGCCGCCGCCGACACCAGCGCTCTTAGTTTCGGTGAAGAACGGTCGAGTTGTCGGTGCTTTATGTCAGGGTTTGTCCAAACGTTACTGGGACCCGTGCGCTGGTTTGAGCCCGTAACGTTCACGTCTGGCTGAAAAGTTTAGCTAGCAGCCAGGTAACGTTACTGCGCAGCCTGTGATTTTTTTTTTTTTTTAAGCTAACATTTAACTTAATTTAGTCCTTTTTTTCCAACGCGACCTTCGTTTTCATTCCCGTCGTCAGCGGAACGTTCCACGTAGTTTAGCTTTTAGCCACCGTTCACTGCACATTTTGGCCCCCCTGTGCCCCCACGTAACACAATCCCCAGTTTAACATTTCGACAAGCATTCACCGTTTGTCTGAATGAAGCAGGAAACATTGCGAAATGGCCATCAGATAAAGGTAACCGCTGCTCAGCTTACTGTCTGCGTGGTTGCTGTATTTTTGGAAAGGCTAGTTGCTACCGCTCGTGTGGGTTTCCTGTCCGTCTTCGCCTCGTTGTCCATCTTTTCCTTGTGATCGAAGCCAAATGTCAGTGATGTGATTTATCACAAACGTCATATTTCTGGTGAGGCTGATATTTGATTAGGATCTGGTTGTTGCATTGCGTTTTCCCACCATGCATTAGTAACAGCATTTCTGTTTTGCACGATTGTCGAAATTGGTGCAGCTGTGTGGACATTTGCAGGACTTCTCCAAAGCTCCACAACACTGTGAATATGAGTAAATTGAATATGAGTAAATTGCACCTACTGAGGTGCGACCTGTATTGGTGTTTTGCAGGGAAAGTTTGTGATTTGTTGCTCTTACTATCCCGCTTCTGGCTTCTTCAAACATCAGTTGTAATACATCATTTGTTACCCCAAGAAAACGAGGCACATCCAGAAACTTGCAGGAAATCATACATCAAGTTAAAACCTAATTTCTAGCCAGTGCTCTGTCAAATCCATGCTCATTGATCAAAATGGCCGTCTGTGCAGTCTAGTCACATTTGAGTAGTGATGTAACACTGCTACATTTAAGTGATAAAGGGACCATAAAAGCTTTGATCACCCTGCAGTTAAACTACAGAATGAGCATGCTGTTATTCAGATAAGTCAGTAACAGTCAAGAATGCTTTAGGTCAATTACGACAGAGTTTGCACATGGACTTTACTTTGATGAGACGCAACTTCTTATCCGTGCTTATGTGTGCTCTCTCTGTCGTAATGATGCGTGTATTTTTGCAGGTTGGCCCCCCTGTAGCCCCACTATATTCTGTTATTACTGCTATCTCCACCTGTGGAGTCTGTCCCCATGTTACCAGCTTCAACCCTCCAGGGGGCTTGCACACACACACAAAAACACAGCTTCCTCTGCTCCCTTTTTTGACAAGTCCTAAATGGACATGTCTACAAGATGTCTATTCTATTCACTGGGTGGCCGGGGTGGGTCACATTCTCTACTTGAAACGAAGAGGATATTCCTTCCGAAACAGCATTTCAGCTGCTTTGCTTTGGCCACTGCAGCTGCTGCGTCAAACCCCCTCCCCAATAACTCATGTATTAGCGGTTGAACATCTCATGATGCCACAAGCCCTCCCTTGTCAGTGCCCGTGAATGCCAAGGATGAGCAGATTTGCAGGCTGTGTCGCATTTACAATAATAAGTAGGCTATTGAATTTGAGTGTAGGTGGAGATGCACATGTTCAGTAACACATGTAGCTGCTGAATTAAAGGGGAGGTGGGGATAAAAATGTCAGGATTGCTGATGGGCAGCTAAAGGATTATTAAAGGGGCTGTGGGATGTAGAGTAGCTGGAACATCTCTAGGTGTTTCTGGATTAAGCGGTTGTATCATTTGAATGGGCTTCACTGTTTTCTATTGCAAGCCCACCAGTGTAGCCATTGGGACTTTTAATGAAGAATTTGCTAGCACCTTAGTTTTTACATGCAAGCAAAATGCACAGTGAGTGGAATGTGGTCACTATAATGTGCAGCCTTGGACTAACTAGGACAGAGACATTTTTGGCAGTGCACACAGAGAAATCTGGCAAATGCAAAGTTAAGAAAATTGGGGCACTTTAAACTTAAAGGTTGCTGACCAATTTGCACAAACCTGAAACCAGCCTTACTGTAATTGTTTATGACCTCTCACACTAGCCTCATTATGCATCTCAGCTCTACCTCGTCTTTCCCTTCTGTCTCACTTCTGTCGCTGTTTCGGTACTCTCCACCTCCCACGATTGTCTCCTTCCCTCTACCATTACTAACGATGCTTTTTCCTTTCATCTTGCTTCCTTCCTGTTTTAGAAGGCATGCGAGGACTGACACTCCATAATATTTGTTTCTTCATATCCTTCACATTATCTTTCCTTTTTTGCACCCCTGTATTTTTTTCCCTTCCTTTTACATTTTTCTTTTCACTGTTTGTCTCCCTCCCGTTCTCTTCTGTCTCTCTGCATGCTGGAGATTGGAATGTGAGTTCCCTCTTTTTAAGGTCTTGGTGTGGGCTGTCTCTTGAGAAATTCCAGAGCAAAAATACTCTTTAACAGTGAATAGATCAGACTGCGGGGCAGAATGATTTAATAAAACTACTAGAGCCTGGCAAATCATGGTTTTCAAGCATACAACATTTAAAGGTGGCCTTCTCACTCATATGCTTGGCAGTTATTTATTGTAACCCAGACATAATAGCACATATTCAAGGCTGTTAATGTTAAATACATCTCCGACAACTGTTATTGGAAGAGCAAAATCATTCTGGGATGGGGCTATAATTCTACTCTTGCTGAGAAGCACAACCAATTATAGGGTAAATTTGTCAGGTCTGACAGATAACAGAAAGAAAACGTCTGATGGAATGAACAGTGATGTTATGGGTAAACTAATGTGCCTCTCATTTGGTGTCTTTCCTTTGAAGACACAAAGTGATGCTTGTAGTGAAGGATAACGTTGAGAGCAGTAGAGGATGAACTTGCTGCAAAGAACCTTTGCCTAAGAATATGAGTGAAAGTGCGTCAGTCTCTGGCCCTTTCTTGGATCACTGTTTTTTTCTAGGGGGTAAGGGGGTTTTCTAGGGGTAAGGACCATGCTGAGCAGGAGGGCTCAATGATGTCACCAGTATGCATTCCATCAATAAACTCATCACTTCAGGGTTGTGACACACCATCCGGATGTTGAACAACCAGCGCCGCCAAAGGCAAACTGCTGTGTCTCCTAAGGTTGCCTTCATATGGGCTGGTCAAACACACCGGAAAGACAGGAGCTCAGGGGCATGTAGTGCTACACACTGCATTTGTGTGAGTGTAAGAGAAAGCAGAAAAACTGGGACTGTGTACGTACAAACTGTAAACAACGCCTACCATTTTTGCACTTCTCTCATTCACCACATACGTTTAATAACTACATTTAAACGATTGGGTGATAGGAAGTTATAAATTGTGGTGGCATTGTTTGGCCAATCAGAGTTGTCTTTTAGTTCTGGGACGATGATTTTTGGCCTATTCAACTTGTGGATTTACAAACCATTGTAAACGGATATTTGGCCAAATCAACACGGTGAATTGGCAAAAAATCAGTTTAAAAGGGTCTGACATTGAACACACTGTACAGTTTGAGATTATTTGCACACATTTGCGTTACAATGTAGTAGGTGAGAAAAATACACTGCTTTTTTGGTACGCGTGAATTTCCTGTTTTCCCGGGATTTGGGTGTTTTCCTATCTCCAGAGTGTCCTGTCATTCCCGACCGCTCATTAAATATGTTGTTGCCCCTAGCTTATTCAGTTGTCATCTGTGTGCTACTTTCAGATTGTCGGAGACTATCTGTCATAGTTGCTGTGTCCCCAGTTTAAGACTAACCCTGCTAACCAAGTTGCCAGTCTATTCTGCCTCTAATCTTTTCATTATTGGCTGTGTATTTACATTTTACACAGCCACCTGAGTTTTGAGTTATAATACAGCTTCGTGAACTTGTAATCATGCTTTTAATTTGACTGACATTTGGACATAACAGTTTTGCTGAAGCTTCCAGTGAATGTGTTTAAGTAATTAAATTGTAAACACAGAAACTGTACCCCTAAAGATGTGAGTGCAGCCTTGTTACAAAGCCTAGGTTTGTTTACTGAGACACATTTTGGACTGTAAGCCACCATGTTTTTGTCACCTAGCAAACAGCCCTTCCGGTGTTTTCTCTGATATGTAAAATTGCATATATCTTTTGTTCTACACTCTTTTGCAGAGGATAAATCCACCTATGTCATGGCCTTTTATAAAAACCAAGACAATAAAGGGCTATAACAAGCAGTAAATTTTACACAAAGCTAATTTTTCTTTGTATTTGATCTGTTTCTCTCTTTTTTTCCCCTCTTTGTCTGGTAAAATTACTTCTTAATTAGGACTGTTAGAGTGGATTATAACACATGAAAGCAGTTTGGATTCTGAAAAGCTCAGATTTCAGTTGTGACAGATGAGCAAAAATCTATAAATACATCATGAAACAATGACTAGGCAGGCTAATCCATGCAGAAGTAAACAGAAGGAACATAGCGTCCAGATGGAAAGCCCCGAGAGAGAAAAAGAAAAGCCTAGATATTGTGGAAACAATGCCTAATATTGAAGCCTCGACTTTTACGTATTGGGGATAGACAGTGCAGACAGTGTATGTAGCGGAGTTACATACGTGCACATAGTTGTGATAGTTATGGGTGCTGCAAAAAACTTACCAGCTAATGACCAGTAAATTTGCCCAAGGTGGCTTGTAGAAAATATGAAATTCTGCTTAGTTGTCTGGCAAGCCCCAGTTATTACAAGTAATGAGCCTTCTGCCTCTGTGTGCTGATTAATCTAATTAGCCCTTTGATAACATTCTATCTAAATTTAAATACACATCTTTCAAATCCACCTCTCATTAGTTAATATAGGTACCCTATTTTTTGTTTGTATTTTTCTCAGTGGGTACCAACAGTTTTAAACCTTTTTCTCCTGTGGTACTTTGAATTGATTGACTGTGATTGTAACATCTCAGTTCAGGTCCCATGCATCCTTTGAAGGCTGTCCCATTTTGAAGGCTCTTTCTAATATGGCTGGGAAATGTGGCCCATGAATGTCTCAGTGGGTGGATCCTTCACCACCCAGTGTATCCCAAACTAGAAACTGCTGGTGACACAATCAGAGAGTCTTATTTCAGTCTAAGCCACTGGTCCTCAATCCTTTGGCTCAAGGAAGCCTGCTCTGCTTGTTTTCCAACCATCTTGTGCTGATAACCTATATCAAGTGTTTTCAGTCAATCACAAGCTGGGAGATAACATCTCAGATGAGGGTGAAGAGGGGGATAACAAAGTGCTTCCTTCTAGCTTCATATTGACTGAACACACCTGATCCAGGTTATCAACAGAAGGTAGTGCAGGGTTACTTAGAAAACAAGCAGAACAGAGGTCCCTGAGGACCAGGATTGAGAACCACTGGTCAAGTCTTTGTCCATGTCTTTGTAGACTGTGTTCATTGAAGGATGTGGCCCCTGAATTGAGACACAACTGTTGACACTAATAGAAACTACAGCCATTAAATGTGGGTTGAGGTTATTTTACTTGTATTCATACAGTATGTGAATTTGGCTTGCAGTATTAGTGGTGATTTCTAGCTATAAATCCTGATCTTCTCAATCACTGAGATAAACTTGTAAAGCTTATGTTGCTGCATTCTATGTAATCTGCTTTACAAGTATTGCAACAAGCTACAAACTGCTCTGCCTAGTGAATATCTTATGCATACTCAAAAATATTGTATAATATATTAATAATATAGTCAGAACTGGGATAACACACACAAACAGGTGTAGGTGCAGGTGAAGTATGCACTCAATATCCTGTGTTAAAATGGGCTAGTGTATGAAATGTGATTTTTGCTCAAGATGTTTTCAAACCTCTTCTCTTTGATAACCTTGTAAGAAAATGACTGAGCTTGAGCACTGTATATCTTCTGTATATCTGTATATCCCCAAACATGTTTCGAGGCATTGCTGAAATTCCCACCAACTGCCTTACCATCTGTTTACAAGCAGAGAGAGCTCAAAAATTTCTGTCTTGCAGAATGACTGAAAGGTTGTTGCTGGTGTTGGCTCCCTGTGCTGGTATTAGTGATACAAATACTTTTCTGACCCTCATGGATTTGATAATTGCTGCTGTTGCTCTTGTGCCATTTAGGGAATTTTAGTATGAGTGTATGGAGCTGCAACCTGAAGGTTATGCACACTTTTTGTCAGGCATTTATTATGGCTAATTCCGCCTGAAGATGTGACTGTGTTTTATATTTGTTGCTCAGCTGTCTGTCATCTTTTGTGTGTACAACCAAGTGCCACATGACAAAGACTTTCCACAAGGGACTGCTAATTTGTCTGCCCTTATTTCCATAATTAAAAATTATTGTGCCTCGCAGTCTGTGATGGGTGGCTTTTTCCCCACCTTTAAATGTGACTGTTGAGAAGAAATATTTCCCTTCAGGCTTGGACTAAAGATGTAACCCTAGTTTCCCTTTAGGTGCAACCTGGCCCTTAGTAAACGTAACACAACCAACCGCTGGAAACATGACATGTAACACCCTAAAGAGACATGAGATATAGTCTGCGTTTGCTCCTGTCTTTGTTAGGTTTGTACACTTTGACCGAGAACAACATTTTTTTTCTTCGAGCATGCTTAAATTGGTTTAGTAAAATAAACCCTTTAGTTTTGAAAATATTTAAAATTAATTTTTATTGACTACATCATCATTGGTTGTTCATCCATCTATTATCTTAACCAATTATCCTAATTTGTATAGTGGTGCTGGAGCCTGGAGTCTATCCCAGCTGTTAGTGAGCGAGAAGTGGAGTACACCATGGACAACTTGGCAATCTATCTCAGGGTCATTAACAGAGAGAGTCACATTCAAACAGTCATTCACGCTTACACCCACACCTACTGGCAATTTAGAGTCACAAATTAACCTAACATACATGTCATCATTAAAATTAAGCAATATCACACAAGAGGGTAGCCGTTGTACTAAAAATCAGCAAGGCTGTGATCTGGTCGTAGGCACAAGCCTGCAGGCTTTTTACAACAGTTCTGTAAATGCTTGGTTGGCACTAACTGTTGTATAATATAATTTTGTTATTTTTTAAATCTTTTTAATTTAATAATTTTATTTCCTTTTAATGAAAGTAGTGACCATGCTAAAATTATTTTATTTGCTGATTTCTAAGAGCAGGCTTAAATTAAGAAATGCTTTTTATCCGGATGATTTGCAAAGTAAGTTCAAGGGACCGTTATAGTATATGGCAACATTCATGGTGTTGATTATGCTAATGATGAAATGTCATTATCGTTACTTCTTGATGGTACCATCTTCACAGATGGTATTAATCAGTCTGAAACGAGAGCTTTACAACAAGTTTGTTCAGTTAATTAAAAGAGTTATGCAACCAGGAACGCATGTACAAACAAGCCTTACTTAAAAATAGTAAGACATTCAGGATAAAAGTAAGACAGACGGGCATAATCTATTTTGACTGAAAATGCAAAAATTGTTATGTTGCTGTCTGCAGTTAGTCAGTGTTTGACATATGCTCAAGGGACTGAATTGTCATCCAAGGTTACTGACGGGATGAGAATCCACTTGATCCACCTGATTTACTTGAATTAAAACTGTAAATCAAGAACATCAGTTGCATAGTACGCACAGTTCAGTTTATAAAATGAAACATTAGTGTCAGCTGCATATCCTATAGAATTTGGCTATCTTGATTATGATGATGGAACACATAGGTTTTTTTTTTCTTGGGCAGATCCAAGCTGGCAAGTCTTCATTACTGCTTTCATATCAGTAAAAATGGAGAGTGCACCAAAATGAACATCATTCTCTTGAATTACTGATTAATGTATTCATGCAGGGTGAGTATGATTGAACAACTTCAGAGCTTAATGAAATGAATATAAATTCAGTCTGGAAGTTGAACTTTCAGTCAGGCAATACCTAAATTCTGACAAGGTTAGATTCAGTCAAATTAACAGATATTTTTCTTTTCTTATATGATGCCATTGGGAAGCTGCCTCCGATGACAAGATGTGACAAGTAGAGAAAACAGACAAGAATAAAGGATGACATTAGGATGAACTTAAGCACACTTGTGTTGGTTTGTAGGTTTTCATTTTTGGTCATATACTGTATGTATGAAATGCAGTGTAATACTAGCAACAAATGTTGTTTTCTTCTGTGTCATAGCACACGTTGCAGATCTACCACAGTTTGAAGAGATGGATAAAAGAGAAAAATATGGCTTTATAGTCAACAAGCTTTTGAGTGGTTTCCCAGACTTAAAATTGATCCGTAAAGTGTGCTAATTGACAGTCTCTGTAATTTTACTGTCAGTTTGCCTTTTCTTCCTTGGCCGTAATGCCCCCACCAAGCCTCGACTGATGGCTACTTTACCAAATACTGATGTTTTTGGTAATGTAGTTGCTTGGAAAAGGTTAGATACAGACAAGATACTAGAGCATACTGGAAATGTCAATTAAAAAGTAAAGTGCAAAGTTTTTGAAAGTTTATAGAGAATTCTTTTGTTACAATATATTTTTTCCTTATTGCTTTTAAATTTGATATTGGTTCTAAAATAAGTGTTAAATAAGAGTGCTTAATTAAAACTGATAAAGTGCCTAATCAGAAGCATAGTGTGAGCCTTTTATTTTCCCAGGGTAAAGGGTAAATCCTTCAGCCTTTCATGACCTTGAATACAGTAAGCACCAGATAGATGGATTTTTCTTGCTTGTGTTCACTTTTGCTAGCAATGCCAACTTTCTGAAGGTGCTGTTCATTCTTGTGCTTGCTGTCGACACTCTGTTTCTGTATGAAACTGAGTGTTGGGTACATGTTAGTGCTGTATATTTTATATACTCTAGTTCAGTATCAGTCTGAAAGCAGACTAGATGCATATTAAGGGCATTTTCATCTTAGTAAATAAGTTGAATGAAGCTCCATTTCTCACTTATTGTGCCAAGGAAGAAAGATCTTTGTAATGAAAGACATCTTGCTTGGGTTTGTGGCTTCCAAGGAGGTCCTTGATTGTGCCAAGGAGGTCCTTGATTGTGCCAGGGTTGGTAAACACATAGATCTATCTTGATTTACTGTAAGCAGCAGTAACTTTTGGCTGAACCTTTAACAGTCTTCCTGCTTTGCAGATCCCTGTAGTGACACAAAGCCAGAGATTATGCTGATAGTAGTGAATTCCTAAATGACACTTGTTAGGGGAGCTTGATATGGTACTTATTTTATAGCATTTGTTGTGTTTAGGACTGCGCTCTTTCGTTGTTTATTATGATTAAGATACCATAGTTTACAATGTAGAGTGCTTCATATTGCTTGTTTGTTCTGGCTCATGGTTCTGCACTAAAATACATTTTATTTACAATGATGTAAAACAAAAACAGTCCTAACTTCTTAGAAGATTAAATTGGCTAATGGTTGTCTTCTTGATTGATACGTGACTTAAACAATATAAAAAAATATTGATTTGACTTTCAGTTAATCAGCTGAATAATCAGCTGATTGCTTCAGCACTAGCCTTTTTGACTCAAGTCCAAAATCTACAGATAGACATAAACAAAGGTTTGATTGGTGCAAATGGGTCTGTAGACAATTTTTAATGTAAATAAGAAAAAATAGGTCACAAAGGCCAGGCTTTCAATATATTTGCAAGTGGTGGTGGAAGCAGAAACCAAAACAGAAAAGCTGTCTGTCATGATCTACGATGTTAGCTGTAAGTTCTCTGCTCACTTTGTTTGTTTATGAAGATTGTAGTGCTCATGCTCATGGCTTTGCAGTGACCAAGTGTTTGGTAAAAGTGCATTAGTTTTATTAAGTTCATCACTTTATGCTGTTCAGCTGAGCCATGGGTGTACACATGCACACACAGGAATGTGTGAGAATGCTGTGTGAACACAATAGGCTTGACCTCATCGTTTTCAACTTCATCGAAGCTCAGTATACTAATAAACAATGAAATCTGCTTGCCCCAGTATGTGGGCCTTCCCCTTCATACACTGTCTATGTAGCAGTTAATGTTCCCATCGCTGAGGTGCGTATTTACCTTCTAGTTTACAGAGATTGTCAAATATTTATCCACGGTTGAACTGGTTAATGATTATTTGGTCACGAGGAATTGGAAGTGTTGGGCTATACACACTAGGTCATGGTGTTGCTGAGAAACCAATTCCAATAGGCTTTGTTCCTGGTGTCATTTAGTGAATGCAATGCTAACCTCACTGACCCTCCGTAGGTTAGAGGGGACACTGAAAGAAAATCAAATTTATGCTTTTATTTGCAATCACAAAGACTCACTGAACCCCAAAGGTCTGTATTATGGTGTGTGAAATTTGTATATTTTTGCATTATGTTTGTATAGACTAAGCTATTCGGTGCTAACAATAATAGTTTGTATGGCAAATGATTGAAAATGTGAAGTTACGTCAGGCTCTGTTAACTGTTGGGGGACGCAAGTTCCATTTTGTGTGGTCCACTTACCTGTACCTGCTACCTGGAGAATTTGAATCACAGTATCAATTGGCCATATTGGTTAACACTAATAACAATAAATACATGAACAATTTTGCAGTGGCTCCATGCAAGAACTGCTGATTGGAGTACAGTCTTGCTCACGAAGCTTAGGCGGCACTCTTCCCTGACCTGCTGTGGCAACATCACTGAACTACCACAGCAATACTTTTCAGAATCATGACAGAAAGTCAGAACACAGCTAGTGGACTTCACAGTGTACCTGCTTCTTTGAGGCGTAAAAAACTATTGGAAGCAAGTGATATTGAGTTGGCTGTTAGAAAACTGTCCTAGCATACTGTGTTGTCTTTGTCTCATATATTTTTCATCTATATCTCTCCATATCATCATAAAGTAAGACTGTTGCTGACTTGTTACGCAGTCGCTCAAATTGAATTGGCCACAGAGTCATGTGAATGGTTTAAATGGTGATTTACCACAGTGCTTTAATCCTTTTTAGTGGCATTCTGACAGTGTCTCACTAATGCCTCCGCTGGGTCTCTCTGGCTGAGAGAGGGAAAGCTCGATTAGTGGTTTATGGATGTGAGATGTGTGAGCTTAAACAAGAGGCTGTTTCATTAAGAAGCAACTGGCACACAGGAGGAAAAGTTGACAACCCTAGCAGTATTGTTCTAGTCATTTTCACAGTAGGTCAGTTTAGAAGTAAAACATCTTCAGGGAGGGGCCCCCAGGGCTGTTTTTAATGAAGTGATTGCCTGAAACCGCTTCCTTCTTCATTTTCTGCATTTGATGGTCTCATCACTAATAAACTGTTTAGACAGCATTAGACGTGTTGTTTTTATCTTTTCTTAAACTTTTTTTCTTTTAGTTTTTTTGGATAAACTCTACAGATGTAGACAGCATAAATCGTTTGGAATAACTAAATTGACAGAGAGGTACTGTTCCTCCCTAAATATGCATTATCAAATTAGTGTCTGTGTGTAGGATTATGTTTATGATTGTGAGATTTCCGCTGTAGAGATATGGGATATCCGATTAGTTCAACAGCATCATTGTGGTTAGACATCACAGTCTGTACCCAGGATGAGAAGAGATCTAGAGGGTTGTTTAGCTCAAAGCACCACTGGTTCTCATTGCTTCCTGATATGAGATTCAATAAGCTAATGTTGCCAGGCAACGGGTGAAATTCCACTTTTGGCAACTATTGCTTAGTAACAAAATTTGTTTCCAAGAAGTGAAGGCAGAATCACTGTTACTGGTGTGATCAATGATGGATTCAACCCTGGGATTTAATCGGCCATTTAATGAATTCAAAGTAATATGTGAAAAATGACAACTGTGCTCAACTACTATGGAATCTGATTGGTCCACATAAACCCCCTGTTGTTGTTTACTTAATATAAAACCCAACTTAAACTTAAAAAAAGCTACAGACACAATGAACTTCTAGGATACTAGGTTTGGTTGGCTTTACACTGGACACCCTCTGTACACAGACTTAACCCTAAATATTTGAGTTGTCCAAGGCTCAGTCCTCCACAGATATTCTCACAGGTTGTGTTAATGTTGAAGCACTCTTGTCTCACAGTGCACCTCTGCTTGAGAACAGCCAATAGTGCACTAGTGGGAGGCAGAGTAGGAGGAGAGGGGTGGTGTGAATAGGGCCTGCGGGGGTGGTGCTCTCTTACATAATATCAGATGAACCCAGCTGTGCTGTGTTGTTTAGCCCATGGGTGAAGTGGTGGTGCCAGGCAAGCAGACGGATGTGTCCACCTGCACTCATCACAGTGGGTTCAGGATTTAGGGACAGGTCAGTGAACAGAATGACAACGAACAGCCAGATCATGTCGTCACTGTGGATCAGAGGCAAATTGAAATGGGCAAAACATGAAACGGCAGCACCAGCATCTCTTCCCGCACAGTGTTGCCGTGGAAACACAGTTGTTGTGTTGTCAGAAACCATGGAGTGTAATGATAATGCAGGGTTCCAACAACGGTAATTAGAAGCCTAAAACCTCCTACTGTAGTGACTTCTTATCCCTAGAGCTACTCTTTTGTTAGGCAATGCACCAAGAAGAAATATCTGTTCATCATATTCTATAGAAAAGGACAGCTTAGACTAGTTGGTACCAGTGCATACTATCCTCTCCTCTCATATCAGTGAAAGAACCTATGCAAAGACTTAGTCGCTGTCGATTTCCCCAGGTAGCTGGTTTGTTTCTTTTGGCAGACTCTGCAAGGAGCATAAAGCTTGAATAAAGCCAGAATAATACTCTACAGGTGTCCCCCTGGAAGGTGCCTATCATTCCTCAAACTATGTTTAAAAAGCTTGTATCATAGTCACTACCATTAAAAGCTTATCATGTTTGTGTGGTTTAATCTGAATTATGATTCTCTGATATGGCACTACAGTTTAATATACAGTTTTCTCAGATTTACATTACTTTTACATTGGTGGAAGTTTAGACAAAGCTATTTCATCTCACTCCACCGTTGCCATGAAGCGAATGGAATTGCTAAAAGAAAGGCAGCTATCCTGGCTGTGCTTTTTGTTGTGTATCCATCTGGATTGTTATACACACAAAGGAAATTGGCAATAAAACGTTTCAGCAGGGTTGGTGGAAATATTGATCCTTTGTGAAAAATTATGGGTTTGCGGATCTATTTCCTGTGTGCTTTTTGCATTAATAAAAACACAATTGAGGAGAATAAAACATTTAAGTTAAATAAAGTCAGTGCGTTCCCACTTCTGTAATGTCAGTAGCAATGCAGCCCTTGTGTGCACTGCAAACAAGAGAAACAAAGCAGACCACACAAACAGTTCTTAAGCTCTGAGCATGAGATGAAGGATGGATGGATGAAATTGTGTAGCAATGATTACTTAAGCAATGCATGAAAACACCCAGCACACCATGTTTACCTTTGTTTAGAATATCCTGACAATTTATGCCCCTCAGACAAGGTCCAGTGGAAACAAGGTGGAGATTGGCAGGCACCCGTGGGCTTCCATTGCAAGATTTTCCTTTGCCATTACTTTGTCTGTCTGCAGCCGTCATTGCTGCATTGTTACAGCCCTCAAAAGAGCTGGATAAATAGAAGAGTTTGCCCGCGATGGGAGATGGCCTGAGAAAATAACATAGAACAACATGTCTAGAAGCTGAGAACGTGAGAGCAACAAGATGGGATACCGATGAGGCCAAGATGAAAGAGAAAAAGGTTTACTTGGGGAGTGGAGTGGAGTGGAGGAAAAAATGAAAAGGAAATGAACAGACATTTGATCTGGGGTGAAAGATGGAGGGGCGAGAGAAATGCTGATGGAGGTTTTACAGTTATTAGGGAGGGAAAACCTTATCTTAAGAACATCCAGTCTTACTCTTAATTGTTGGTGTTGTGACAAGAAAGGGCAAGATTCCTGTAGTAAAGACTTCATCCTTTTGTCAGCTGCAGGACTAAATGGCCACTGCACAGAAAGGTTTTGTTGTGCTTCTTAGGGAGGTGCTACACAATTGTCAAAGTGTTTATGGATTGCTGTCCCCAGCCCTGTCTGCCTCTTTCCCCATCCCTTATAAAAGCGATACATAGGAACCCTTGGACATTCTTTCTCACTCATCCAATGTGCTCTTGTTAATTTCTCTTCTCATCTTGTGACAGATGGGATTTTGGCATTTACTATACAAGTACATATTTTCCATGTACCCTAGAAAAAATTGTTTGGTGCATGACTACATTTCACTACCACATGTTGCTGCTTTATTGGCCATTGGGTATGGTTACAATAACAATGGTTTACTAAATATCAGTTCTAACAGTCATGTCAGTAGTATATAATGAGAAACATGAGATAACATTATATATCTACAACATATAACATAACAAGACATACCTGTTATTTGTCAAAGGACTCACCTTTGAATAAAGTGCATAATAGAATTAGTTGTTGTACCTTTGGGTTTTGGCTTGAGTTCATTCTTGGGTAATTCTGCTCTTATCATGTTTAGCTACTAACTACCAAAAATGTAAATAGGAAACTCAAATACGAATAAGGCTGCTATCTTTAGCCTGCTTCAGAAATGAACTCCGGACAGTCATTGATTCATTCATTGTTCGGTGTGGCCTTTCAGACATGCAACTAACAGCAGGATTTGCCCAACTTAGAAGCATCATCTGGCGTGGAAATCTGGTCAATTTCTAAGTGCGACCAGGAGGCATGTTATGAAATTTTCAACTCAGGAAATAGTGTTTTGTTTACAGCTCATCTGAGCCGTGCAACTAATAAAAAACGTTCAGTCACTTGATTACAAGGGCAGTTGAGTGATACAAACATCATTGACATGCTCACTCGACCACTTCTAATCCTCCAATCGATTCGGGACAGAGCAGTGTGCTACATGCACAAGCTCACGTGCATAATATGGATATAATCCAGATGATGTCGGTAGCGTTTTATACAGACATTATTGTTCACACATTCTACTACATGTCTGAAAGGGTCTTTTGTCAAAACATGGATATTTGCCTGTATTTAGACTTGATGGCGCTTCTCAGATAAGTTTATCGATTACCTTAAACAGTCCTCCCACGAAACTTGGAAGACACTTTTTACTTTTGCCTGTTGATGATATCAGGTACTGTGTGTGGTGCTTTCAGATTGAGTGTCAGCAAAACAAAGGGGAGAGAAGGAACAAGACTGTGGGCTAATTGCTGTAAGTACTAGGCTTGTGTCTTCAGATGTCAGTATTAAAAGCGTAACCATACACTCTCTTCTCTCGCTTTTTTCTTTGGTGTTAGAGATTAACGTACCTTGTTTGGTTTAGGATGCCCTAAGATATATTTGTTTGGTTTGTAAATTGACACACTTCTCTGCTTAGCTATTACTAAATCTAAGTTCTTGACTGTTTCTGATGGGGGGGCACGTACAGATTCTATGTTAATGATACTTGAATTAGGATAGAAACATTAAAACATTTTTGCAAACAAATTATGTGGTTGTGTATAACAACCACATAAAGTATGTGGTAGATGAGGTCTGTGGTATTGTATAATAGCAGCTAGACATGTGCAAGGTTTGCAGTGAGGAGAAACACATCTTTAAAAAGATGACGGACTACCTGAGACCATGTACCATGATTTATGTCAAAACAATAGATGGGAGTCTTTATGGTGACTCGCCTGTACCATGGCTACCCGGTCACTGCTGTTATTGTGTGAATAAGAAAGCTCCTAAAGAAGAACTTAAAAAAAAAGAAAGCAATGTTTTTGTTATCAAGCTGGCGTGGGCTGGATTTTTATGAGCTCTGAGGCTGGGGATGTAGTAGCTGTGATTTATAGCTTTCATTATCAAAATTTTACCACACTATTGGTTCCCAATAGGCCCAATACAGACCCACACACACTGGAGATACCTGTGGAGGCTTATACTTTGCTGGTTTGTGGTTAGAAAGAAGTGCTGAGCAGTTAAAGTTTGCCAAGGTGTAGCTTTGACCACAAACATGAAACTGTAATGCAGCTGTCGGTCTGTATTAGTAGATGAGGTGCTTGTAGCTTTGTGAGATACAGCACAGCGACGCATTCTGATGCGTACACTTTCATGGCTCTGCTAATCTTTGATGTTTTGTGTTTTTCCTGTGGTATCTGTAAATTGCAGACACACAGCAGTCTGGAGACTGGAATAAGTGGAGATAACGGAAAGGTTTTTCCAGTTGAACTTGTGAACTCACGTCTTTAACATCTTCTTCCGTGTTGCTTACTTTTGTATTTCTGTAGCATTCTTTTATGCTTTCAACCCCCATTTTACTCAGATTTTGTGTTCATTCTTCTTTAATAGTTTGTTTTCTTCCTCTTTTCATCTCACATTCCTCTCTTCATTTTGTACTTAAGAACTTTGTATAACAGTCGTGGCTGACAATCTGCTACTTAATTACTGTCCTACCAAAGGACTCATTTAGTCCACATTGAACTAAATCTTAAGAAGCATATGGGTATTGGAACATACTGTGTTTAACAAAGTTACTGTTCCTTTATTTTGTAAACTAATGACAAAGCTTGAATGTGATGTTTACCCAAAACCGCTGTTGAAAGATGAATCCCTTTTTTATATTTGTTTATTTGTGTATGTTATTAGTTTTTAAAATGTCTCATATTTTATTTGTTTGAGCAATGACCTAAATACCCCATTTAGTTGCCCCTAATGTATGTTTTAGGTGCAATTTGCACTCTGAGAAGATACGGTAACCTACTCACAACTTGGTTATATTGCTTTAAGAATATAGCATGGGCAGCATCACTGCTAGAAACAAATTTAGCTTTTCTCAAACGTAGGGTGTGCAATCAAAAGTCTGCTCCAAATCAGAAGCGAATTAAAAACAATTCTTGAGTACCCGCTGGCAACCAAACTTTGTTACTGCTTTTCATTTCCAAACAAAGACTACATATTTGCAAGACTGTAGGCAGCTGTCCGCCAGAAGGACCTGTCCTAATGACCTACAACCTATGACTCTGCTCACTACAGTCTTTCTGCTGAAGTGTTATTTTCAGCTGGAGTGAGAAATATCTCGAAATTTTATCACAACATTTTCTGTGGGATTTACTAAACTACAAAATGTTTCTTTCATTGCTTTCATTTTTAAATTATTTGTTGCTGCACATCTCTCAGCTCTGAAGCTGGTTAACAGCCACCTGCTGGAGTGTCATGAAACTGCAGAAATGTGAAAACATTTTTCTTATGTCGTTTCACTTTATAAGTGGAACTGCAATTGTAGAAATAAGTTTATTTTCAGGCATAAAATAAAGGGGGGGGGGACATGTCAGGCTACAGCTAGGCCTCTGTGTCAATGCAGTGGTTACTTCAGATGGATTTGATGCAGCTTGATTATAAATAAAGCTTAATTTGTTGGAAAGTATTTTGGCTATTTTTTATTAGTTGTTGTGTTTCTTCTTGTACATTACACTGAAGCACACATTTTTGATGATTGTAAGTTGGTGGCTTCTGTTGCCTGTGGTTGAACCCCTTGCATGTCAGGAGCTTAATAAATGGTGTGGCACGTCAAGGCTCTTTGGCCACCAGTGCAAGCAAACACACACGAACGGATCTGCAGAACAGCAGCAGCCAAAAACAGGCCTAATCCAGGCTGTACTGTGAAGAAGGTTTAGCTGAAAAAAAGATTTGATACAGCGGCTTCGCCTGCCTGTAACCCTGTTCTCCAAAGTGTTGGAAGAATGTGAGAGAGGAAAACTGAGGCTTATGTCCCTGTGTCTAAGGAATGTGAAAAGCAGGTCACCGAGACTTGGTAGAGTGCTGAAAACAAAGAAGATAGGTACAGGATGGACAGAAAGTGAGGATAGATGGCAAATGAACAAAGCTGCTTGTGCTGGCTTATGTTACTTTAAAGTGGCTTTGAAATGAAATCCACATCGAATTTGATGCACCTTGGGTTTCTGAAAGTTGTCTGAGATTCCCCTAACATCTTTATAGGGCTTTATACACACTCCTTCTCTCCTTGTATGTATCTAAGACTACCACAGACTTTACTGAGTAACTCCTAAAATGCAAAGAATTCTTTCAGTAAGAGATGTTAGATTTTTATATTTATAGACCACTAAAAATTGTTTTTGTGTCATTTATCTTTTGTTTACTCTTCCTTGCCTTTTTAATCAAATTAAATTATAATTTGTTTTTTAAATGCATGCTAAGTGCATAATTTAAAAACAAATAAAAATGGGCTTCCCTTTTTTCATTGTGGTTTGCAGGAGAGGTTTGGTTCACAACTGGGAACCACCGTGACCGTCAGTAGCTAAATGGGAAGGGAGCTAGCTCGTTAAATCCTCTTCAGCATTCTTGTGTGTCCTGCCAGACATCTGGACACTATCTATTTTATGACATGTAACCTGAGCTAACACTTTGTCTGAATCCAGTATACCACATGATTTGTATTGTCAAGCTGTGTCCTAAAAATCTTGCCAAAGTACACATTCTTCTTAGTCACAGCATTTTTTTTGTCATTTTGTTTTATAGTCAGGGCTAATGGATGGACCATGCTCCAAATCTGCAGTAAGAATGGCTCCTAAGTGAAAAATCATTTTTAAATTTATGAAAAAACCTGCATCTCCTTCCCATAACTGTCATCTGTCTGTCCTCTCTCTGAACCTGATTTCTCCTATTAACGTTGCTCTGCAGACACATGGCCTGTGTGGATCATTATCATTCTTTTCTCAATCCCCCCTTAGTGTTTTTCTGTCCCTCTTCAGTGGGGAAGCTTCATGGATTATCCAATTGCTTTTCTAATTCTCATGACACTGCATTCTAACTAAAAATGGAGTAATTTATTGTTATTACAAGTAGTTGAATAGCACAAAATTCTTTTCAGATTAGTTAGCAGTGCTTCGGAAAAGATATTGGATTTTCCTATGATGCTTTGGTTTCATATTTGATTTGCCTTAGTACCTTCATACTGAAGCCACATTATACATTTGTTGAAACAAGGCTCAGAATCATTAACTAGGTACATCAACAGAGCGTGACGAATGAACAAGAGACCCTGCAAATGTGGCCAATCAAACATAGGCCATGTAGCAGGAGTCCCCACCAGTGTCTCAGTGGATAACTAGAAATGTTGAACAGAAGGATGCCCACACACTTGTCTTATCAAGTTCATATGCTTATATTCATTGGATGATTTCCTGTTATTGCTTAAAAATATAGGTCATGAATGTGTCTGACATTTTCTAAATTTGGTCAAATGTTGATTATAAGGAAAAAAACTGCTAAAAAATATTTTTTTATATAAGTGTCGTTTCTTAGCTTGTTAACCTTAAATATTGCCATGATTAGATGTGGGAGGTTGACTGCAACAACAGGGTGAAAGCTAGTAGAAAGTACTCTAAAACAACAGCCACAGAGGTTGGATTTCTTTCTAGCAGGAAGAATGACAGGAGTGTGAGATACAGAATGTAGACATATGTCTGGTGTATACCTTACAAATGCTTTGGTTAGGTTGACCATCAATTGTTAAGGATGGTGGTAAAAAGACTAAATGTACTGAGGAACTGTGGACCTGTCTTACTTGTGTAACTAAAGTCCTAAATGCTACTTGTCTGTTGTATAAAATGTAGGTCTCAATTGTTTTTCTTGGCATTTAAAACTGTATATTGAATGCAAATCAGGTAATATTGCAGGACTTCTTCCTAGAGCAGATTACATTTCGAAATGTTTTCCCATTATGGCTGTTTACATATATACAACTGAGCGAGGCAGTTAAGCTCTTAATTACATGAAATGAAGGCCATACAGTTTGTGTTTGTCAGATCTGTCAAACCATAGTTCCTTGAGTTGGGGCTAACAAGATAATTGCTAGATTGGTGAGATCTGGTGGGTAGAAGAGTTAGAGTTGGTAGTCATGAACACAAAGCGCAGATCAAGTCAAATCAAATAATTTCATGGGACCACACAGATGGAACTTATAACAAGTGTCTCTGCAGTCTGCAGAGTTGGCGGCAGCTACTGCTGCCTCAGTTCTCCAGAAAATCCAGCCAGCCTCCACGGAGAGGAAATAAAATATGTGCGTGTTGGTGTGTGTGTGTGTGTTTAAAAACAACTGCAAGATGACTTGCTTGAGCTGTAAATAAATCGGACACTGCACTCAATAACCCTGTTCACCAACTATACAAATTGCATTTAGGTTTGAAGCATGTTTGCGATTTTTACTCTGCACTCTCGGGTGCTCATTCACTCCAGCTGGTTAAATACATTATACATGTAGATCACTTCCCTAACTACTCTACTGGATAGGATTCATAAGGCATAATGATCTTAGATGTCTTGTTAGTGTGCCCAAGATGGTCTTGACACTCATACTTATCCCAGATGATTTTTAAGCAGAATGGAACAAGCAGAATGTTGTCGACCTAAAAAACAATAGGACTGTGCCTTTCTTTTTGACGATGTTTTATCACATCACACATAACATCACATCTACTCTCTGACTTTTTAAAAAAAAAATATAATTCCTACATTATCTTTTCTCCAGGCCAAAGTGGTGAACTGTGTAGCCCAATATGGCTAACTGTGCCTTCTTTTTCAGGTTTGCCATAAAGCTTTGACACTGTCATCAGCGGTTCACTTTCATTGACAAGAAACTGGGGTCATCAGTGAGTATCCATCTTTTCCTTCCCTACTTTATAAAAGTTCTACAATTTGTGCTCAGTGTGATTTAAATTATTTATAGATGTCAAGGTTATTGCACTTCTACTGTGGTTATTCTTTACAAAGAGATATCTGAACTTGTTGAAGTTAATGACCCTGTATTACAGAGGTGTTCCAGGAGCAAAAAAGCCAATTTTAGTACTTGTCACCACCTAAGGCAAACTGGGCCAGTTTTTCACGAGGGGTGAAAGATTACTTAACTATTATGTGAAGTTAGCTGCTGATCCAGTCAGCTGAAAGCTGTCTATACTGCTAGTTTTAGCAGCACTTTGAGTGCACATTAGCGGTTAAAACTAAAGCTATAAGGTAATGCTACACTTAAAAGGAGATAATTCTTACCGTGGATCTGACATTATGTTTCACAATAACACATCAGATTTAAGTGGAAATCCCAGCACTTTATGGTGAGATGAAGCAGCAGGTTAAAACAGTAGCTGCTGTTAAATAGAAATTGAGTACATCTTTGTATTTGGTTTTTGTAGCTTTGAGTGAGTTCTGACTCACATAATCTTAAAAAGTAAACAGTATACTATTTCTTAAGTTGAGTAAGATGGCAATGCTAAGTATTCAAACTAACTGATTTAAGGTACCAATGCAAAACACGAGAATTTCAAACATTGAAGATTGTCAAATAAAAGCTAAATTAATTGGACAGCACATTTGCTGTGTTATTTTAGTATTATATCGCTGGACCATGTGTTGAGATGCATATAGTAATATTACATTTAAAACTGAACTTGCAGTTTTAATCATAATTTCTTTCGACCAAGCATTAAATCCTGCTGCGCTACCTTGTGGTAGCTTTGTTATTACTTGTACTTATTAGGATTGTGTTTGAAAAGCAGTGCCATTCAATGCATTGTAAATGTGTTGATCGATTTGTCCGTAAACTAATTAATACATGGGAATAATATAAATTGTAAAACTGAAGAGTAATCTGCTTTGAGATTTATAAAAAAGTGGTGAGTAGGCGGCCCTTATCTGTGAGATGGAAACAGCATGTTTTGTTCCAGTAAATGCTTTGCTTCTCTCTGTGTGTATTTCATTCCCTCACTCGCGTTTTCTTCTTTCTCTCTCACCTCCTCCTTCAGCCAGCAAAGCTGCTCCACTCCCACACAGACACATAGATACAGACAGTACTATATTCACAGAAGTACGATGGAGAGAAAGAAATGAGAGATGGTGGAGTGAGTGAAAGAAAAACACACCAGGGAGAAAAGACAGGAACTATTAATGAGAAAGAGATCAAGTAGAAAGCTTGTGAAGAAAATTATGTTCGTTTTCGTGTTTGTGTGGTGTGTTGTTGTTGTTGTTGTTGTTGTTGTTTGTATTTGATTTATTTTTTTGAAGCTGCCGGTATTTACCTGTGGTCAATAAAGTAACAAGGTGTCTTATTTAGAGCTTTAGGGTAGGAATATACTTGCTTTCTACTAATATGTATGAACATTTGTGTCATCTGCTTCACTGTTATGTATTTAAGCACAAAGAAATTAGCTTTCTCAGGAAATCGGGGAGCTGAGTTCACATGCATTTAAACCTGGTTAGTGGGAATCTGCATTTAAATTCAGCACAAGAGGAACCTGATTTCTCCTCCACCTCAAACTGAATTTAAAAAGAAAAAGTAATTGTTGGACAGCAATTTGTTTAGAGTTCTATGAGGAACTTTTCTAGCGCAATCATCCCCCATTAACATGTTTTCTTCCTCAGGAACGTCCGCTTTTCAATAACATAAGCAGAAGCTATGGAATCACAAAACGGCAATGACGACATAAGTAGTATTTGTGCCCAGGCGTAGTTGTTGACGTACTCAACGCATTTTCTTTAACACTTTATACTATTATTGCAGTAAATTAAAAACTGGTACTAAGATTGTTTTATCCCGCTGCACTAGTGATTTTTTTCCCCCTTTTTGATTAATTGAATACTGTGTTCTGGCAGTTGAAGGTAGATTAAAAGAGTCCAGAGTAAAATTTTTAAGTCACACACTGTTACAGTTAGTGAGCTTCAAATAATAGTAAAAAGGTGAAATACTAGTAATAGTATTACTCTATGGGGAAAATAATATACCTTTTTAATTTTGTGTTCGAGAATGATTGATCAAGCAAGAATATGCTCCCACTGGTTCTCTGGGATTTTCTCACAAACCTCTTTCCTGCAACACTGATAATATAAGGACGTACAATATTATTATATGACGATATATAGATTGGACAGCCAAGTTTCCTTTGGATCATTTTAAATAAATTGGACTCTCCGTTCTTGTAATTTTTTTCCCAGGTTTTCCAGTTTTTATGCTGCCTCTAGTAAATGCTCTCACATTGAGTCAGGAATTGTCTCCGTCTTACTCTGCTGCTCTCTTGCCACGTTATTCTGACCACTCGGTTCCACTCAAACACGCTTGCTGAAGGTGCAAATGAGCGCTTCTCTCCAGTCCCACAATAATCATACCACGTCCTCATTAGGTCTATGCTAGTGGACCACCTTATCCACCTTCATGCCTTTTCCCCTGTAATTGGACAAAAACCTCTTCTTACCTGTCAGCCGAAGCCCACATACAAATGCTATAATTTGTTCTTCACCAGCAACTGGGTTCATTAGCAATGTGTAGGTTTTGACAATAACCTCTGAGTAACTTGGGGTCATTGCTGTGCAACGTCATTTTCAGTTCCTGGTAAGTCGGACCTTATTCAAACCACCACAAGTGGTCCATTTTGAATGATGTCTACATTTCAGATAATAGGTAGCATTAAAAAATCATTTATATTGTTTCTTTTAGGCTTTCTAGTACAGGGTATATGCCTTTAAAGTTGTTATTGCCAAATGTTCATCATGAATAGTTATTTTGGGGTTGTTCGACATACAGTATGATATTACAAGGCGCTTTCTCCAATATTTTGGATCGATAAGCACAATACACATGTGCATAAATATGGATAAAATAATTTAGCAGAACAGAACAATGCCCAAACCTCAGTTTGCATTTCAAACTTCACCCAATAATTAATATAAGGACTATTATTTATGTTATGAAACATATATTATGTAGAGGCTCTGATTGGTCAGCACAAATGAAGTTTGAAACTGCATTTAGAACCAGCCATGTCCATAAGGTCTGGTGAGGAGTGGGCGATTTACATCCCATTGTAGAGTCAACTTCATGATGTCTTTCAGCCACCGGCACCCTTCTGCCTACCAACAACAAACAGTAAAAACTGACAAAAAAAAAATTGTTGGCAGCAGTTTGCAACACGGGAGCTGAAGAGTTAAAAAAAATAAATTAATCTTGCGACCCCCACCACACACGCACACACACAAAACCCACTCGTTCCAGTATGACGAGACTTCCTAAAACTTTGATCAAAGAGTCTGTTTCAAGGCTCTGAACTAACACTGGCAATACTGGTTAATAATGGCACCAGTGTAATAAAGACAGAAGTGTGAACGCACCCCCTAACACTTTAGCAGATAATGTGCTATTTATTGAGGTATTGCAAAATCAGTTTGTGGTGCTTTTATTTTTTCCTGGAAAATCAGACCTACACTCTTTTGCGACTCTCTCACCCATCCCTCGTCTGACCTGTCGGTTCCTCTGAGAATGCAGGAAGTGGCTGAGATATGTTTCCTGTGAGACAGCTTCCTTGAATGCAGCACTGGCTGGCAAAGCCCTGGATCTGAATAGGATCTGAACAGGAAGGAACAGGGTTTCCTAACTATATATTTACGGATATCACAGCCACCTGTATTTAATTTTGCTTTGTAAAGTTTTGAATAAAATAAAATAGATTCATATATTTAACATCAAACCAGTAGTGAGCATTAGAGTATTATGCATTTCTATACAGCTTTTTACCCATCTGCAAATAATAAAACCCTATTTTCTGTCATATTTCCAAATCATTTTGTTAAAAAGATGTTTTTCTGAATGACTTTCATGATCGTCATCATCTGGCTCACAGATAGGCCAGGTCATACAAGTGGTTCATACAATACAGTCATTAAAAAAAAGTTACAGTCACATAGTCACTCAGTCTACTGTGCCTGGGCTTAGAGCTTCAGCCTGTTAAACCTTCTTCGACCTCTTTGTTGTCACATATTCTGTTTTATTTAACCGAGATCAAGGTACAGTTGTATGAAATTAATAATTTAATGTCAGCTCACATATACTGCATCTTTACCAGCAGTTATTTTTAAGCTTGACACTGAAACTACACATATACAAGTACTGAAGAGTGAACTGCCTTTATTCTCAGTCGTTCTCGCTCCTCTCCTTACTGCAGTGCTGTTGCCCACGCAGAGCTGCGCCATTTTGGAAATCTGCAGCTCTTTTCTGCTTGCTGGATTCTGGCTGTGACTAAAGAAATCACCTGTGCTGTAAAAAAATGGATAAAATAAGCCTCTATTTACTCCTCAGCCTCATGTCGTGTCAGTGCAAATGTGCCCTGTATTACAAGATAAAAATGAGTGTTGCATTAAAGAATGAAGTGAGAGGTAGTGAGACCATGTTGAGTTGGACTTGATAAAATGTTATCAACTACATCAAATCCCCCACCCCAAAATAAATTTTCTGATGCATCAAATGTAATGTCATTTGTTTCTAACTTTCACTATTTCTCAAAATCTTTAATTTTGAAACTCCTCCTTTTTCTTTTAAAATTGATTTCCATTTTTATCTGTGTATCTGTTCTCCATCCTTTCTCATCATTCTCAGTTCAGCCCCTTTCTTTAATCTCCCTACAGTACTTCAGCCCCCGGCCACCGTGTTAATTACACCACAGTTCTTTTTCTCTATTATTCACCACTCGGCTATTTCTGTCACCCTTACTGCTATGCCTGCCTTTGCTAGGTTGCCAGCATTTGGTAGGGTCTGCGGTGGCTATTGAAATGAGGAGGGGGCGTGTACTTGTGCCCAATTCAACAACAAATGGCTGTTTAGCGTCATCTGATTGGCACAGATTAGAGGGCTCTCGGTGGTGCTGCGGAGGTGGCTCCTGTTAAGGACCAGGCGGCTTCATTGCTGCCGTCTGAGCACAGCTGACTGAGATCAAACTTGTTTTACTATTTTAATGATATTTTCCTCTATTAAATGTCATTTATTTCATGAAGCCAGGAAAAAAAAATTATTGGAATACTCACAGGAAGGCAACTCTCACCTAAATATTGGTTTTAATTTAACCAATCCCACCCCACTGCTGAGGTCAGGCCAGAATACAAACTGGTGCAGCACTCCTGACAAGTAGGAGTGGGAAAAAAAGCACTTCTTAAATGCATGGCATTTCTCTCTAGCATAGTTCAGCACTAATGCACCAACTTTTTAATTGCAAGTCTCCCTGTTAGTTCTCTTCTTTTAGTTCCTCAGTTATTTATAAGCCATAAGCCATCTATTATCTTAATAGTTAAACGTGTCTGTTCAAGGCTGTCTGCTTTTAGTTTACTTGGTGAGGTCAGAGTTTGTAAAAGTAAACCGTGTTTGAGGTTTGTTTTGGGATGGCTTCTCCCTAAATTTGGCTAACTGGGCTTTTTTAGTGTGCTGCCAAATAAATCCTAAATTATTACTTTTATCGTATCTTAATATCCAATATATTTTATATATACTGCAGCAACTGCCGAATCCGTCTGAATATTTGATATCCATCAGATATTACGCTTGCAGGTTGGTTAGTTAGTTGCTTATTTTTAGGCACCAGTGTGATATGGTAAATGGAATGGAACGTCTCAGACCCTGATTCAGTTTGTGTTTGTGACTAAGTGCATGTATATACTCTCCAACGTTTACTTATTTATGGTCTTATTTAGACACCCAGGAGTCATAAAGGTGTGACTGCACGTGTTTTCAGGTAAATGTCAGAAAGTGTTTCAGGGAATAAAACACCAACTTGCCAGGCTTGCAATGTAGACATTCTTAAAAAATTACATTTTTGATAAAGTATGCCATTTCTATAACTGCTACTTTAATGTCACATTTGTGTTGTGTTGGTTTGATGAAACCAAGATTGAACTGTTTGGCCTCGATTCTAAATGTTATGTCTGGAGAAATTCAGGCATTGCTCATCACCTGCCTAATACCATCCTAAAAGTAAAGAATGGAGGTGGCAGCATCATGCTGTTGGGAAGTTTAAAGCAGCGGGGACAGGGACTGGGGTTGTTCAGGGTTGAGGCAAAGCTGAACAGAGTAAAGTACAGTAACTTGAACGTTGTTGAACGATCTCTGGAGAGACCTGAAAATGACAATCTGCTGACGATCCCCAGTTAACCTGCCTGAGCATGAGAGGATTTAAAAGGAAAAATGGCAGAAAATCCCCCGGTCCAGGTGTGCAAAGCTTGCTGCTTTATACCCCAAAAAAACTGAGTCTGTAAGTGCTGAGTAAAGGCGTTGGAATACTTGTATGCATGTGATATCTTTATTTGGTTTCTTTTTTTAATTTTTTTAAATTTTGCTGTTATTGGTTGAGAAAAAATGAATTTCAACAAAAATGAAGTATCAGGCTGCAACAACACAGCCAAATTTTTAAAATTATTATTACTTTCTGATTCTGAATGCACTATATTTAGATCATACATTCATGTTTTTGGTAAAATCATACGAGTTAAAGAAAACTCACGTTGAATCAAAATGTGAATTTTGTCTGTAATGACCTTGTTGGGCCAGTTGTTGTATGCCCACTGGATTTGTGACACAATAATGGTTTGAACTTTTATTCAGATCGTTGAGCACACACCTGTCCTTCTCATGGATGGGTGGTCAACCTTACTAAATCTGCTCTTTGTTGAATGGGGCCCCATTAAATAGAGTGGTATTGAAAAAAACGAGATCCACGGCACAATATCCCACATCCTAACCGCACAAACTAAACCCACATCAGAGGCATAACCCGTATACTTTAAGATCAGGGCTGCCCAGGCCAAAACAAGTAAATGTCAGGTAAATGTAAGCTAAAGAGCAGTTGGGGTTGAAGTGTTGAATAAACTTTACTGTAAGTGAATACATGCTTATACGCTGGTTACTGACATCACAAATCTGCTTAACCCATGGATGTGACGAGATGACCATGGAAGCTTTATTTGGGAGGTATTTGTTAGCTATTTTATTTCAGCTATTACCAGATCAGTTTGCAGAGACGTTACCTGTTCACAAACAAACTGCCCACGTTTTTTCAGCTTCCTATAAATTATAGATCAGTCAATATGTCAGCAAAAATTGCAATTTTAACTTGATTCATTAGAGCTTACGTGTGCTGACACTGACCTGTATATGTCCTGTATATGTCTTGTGTGAGTGGTTTAAGGCCAGTATGATGGTGACAAGGTTTTTTTTGGCTGGATGTGTGTCAGTTTGCAGTGACCACCAAACACATCTAAATGTATTGACATTTTACAAGGCAGTGTAGTGCAAAATCCAGTGACTGGCTTATTTGAAGGAAATTTGACAGTCATCAGTTGATATCACTGCACACTAAAATAAAGTTTTTGTATGTGACGAATGGAAGTGTTAGGGGATCATCTGTCATCTTTTTTTGTTTGTCTTCTTAGGTTATTCATGTCTTCAAGGGATCCAGACACCCGCAGTCGAAGGGGAGCTGTTATACATTGAGTCTAGAGGTAAGTCTAGGTGAATTCAGGGGGAATGTGAGACTTTACATGTGGGACAATAACCACGGTAAAAAAAAAGTCAGTTTAAACTAGACAAAGTGTGTCTCTGAAAACAGGAATATGGTCACACAGGTGTGAAGTTACCTTTGTCCTTCAAGAGGAGAGAAAAACACAAATACGGGTTTGTTTTGTTTAATGGGTTAGAAACTATTGAGACTGTGATTACGCCCAGTCTCTGCATAATTCATGACCAGATACAGTTTTTTTGTCTCTTTCCTGCTATTTTTGTAGCCATCCAGTCATATTATTAACCTATTTTACTGCTGGTGTAACTTATTGAGTGATTCCCATAAGACACAGTTTGTCATGTGTTGTCACAATACATTTTCCTTTGTCAGGATGAGTGTAATGAGACTAAAGCAGCGATAAAAAAGAAAATATCCCTAAATTTGAGCTTTATCCCCTTTCCCCCCCATGTGTCAGCAGTCGGCATTCAGTCGCTTTAGAGCCTCCTGACAATTTGGGATAGAGCAGCATACTGCATGCACGTCTTCATGCACATAATTCCAAATTTTACTAGAAGGTTTGGGGGGTGAATTTCAGATGAGGTTGGGAGCATCTTACTTGGACATTTGCCTTCTCACATACACCCCCTCTGGACAAAGTCCGAAGAATCTCAGGATTCCAGGGCATGTGTGAAAGGGGTTTGTGATAGCTGTGGATAGGGTCATGTGTGTCATAGAATGTGAATTAAAATTTCACACTCAAAAGAAAAAGACACCAGCAGCCTTCAGAGCAACCCAAAGCCCCTTTTAAATTTCAGTGAGCCAGAGGAGAGACTCCAACTTACTGCCAAACTCTGCAGAAGGAGCAAAAACAGCAAAGCACGTTTGTCTTTCCACACAATTACGGTTTCACTTTGAAAGGCTGGGAGCTAAAATTCAACACTTTGGGCTGCTTGCTGCCTGGCAGCTTTCAAAGAGAATAATGTTTGATTTATTTATTTCTTTCTCCTTATCTTCCCTCTAAGTCCTATCCTGCTATCATCTACTTTCAGATGTGCTGAGATAAAACGCTGTTTGACTTTCAAATGGCTGTATAGCATAAAATTACACAGGGACATTACTATTACATTTTGATACACAAGAGAGGATTTTGTTTAAAAGTTCTTTATTTCATTTATTTATTTATCATTTTGAGGAGTTTCTTGGTGTGAAATAGTTTACGCCTATGTGTGTGTCCAATTTCCACAGAACACTTGAAACTGTGATTGGTAAATTTCAGTAAAGTTTGAAGAGTTTTGCATTCTTTCCCATCTGCACTCGCACACACTGAACCAACTGAAAACTGTGAGCCACTAATGCCACTCAGCCTGGGAAAGATGACTTGGGTGAGAAAAAAATAATGTGATGCAACAATTCTTATCATCTGGTTCTTTTGTTTATGTTTGGTGGGAGACAGATGGAGACACTTGTAAATGAATACTAAATTGCTGTAACTTTACACCCACCTGAGAATAAATACATGTGCACACTCATACATATGTTTTGTTTCCACTGTCTCGACTATGAACAGCAGTATTTTGACAACAGGTGTTTAGAGGACATGCTATCAAAGTTGGATTCTGTCTCGCTTTCTATTAGATTTTTGGCATTTTCCCAAACTGTTCTTACTGCGTCTCTAGCAATTCAAAAAGAGAAGCTGTGTGTTTGTTTTTCAGAGCTTTGGCTGAGCCTGTTTCTGTTGTATACGTTTAACACACATGGAGACGCTGCGTTGTCAGGGTTCACAAAAACATGACGTGACTTGACTAAACTTGACTCACCAGTCAGTGTGGTAATGATGTCTGTCTAGGAAAAACAGGTGTATAATTGTCGTAGATATGGAAGCATGACAACAGAAGTGTTGCGAATAGTGTATAGATTTTTATCTGCTGTCATGTTTTTTCCTGTCTCCGTGCCCAGTTCCCCTGCCTCCATGATTCTGTCATTGAGTAACGTACTCCGGGATTGCAAGTTGATGATATTCACTAAACACAAGCCTGGGGAAAAATCATCCATTTTGCTCAACCACAATACAGACTGATTAATGAATACGGAGCAATAATTCACTCTGCAATTGTCTAAAAATATTAACAGGTTCCAAATTACAGTATTTCTGGGAATGAAGAGAAGTAATGGAAGATGTAAGGTTTCAGTCTTTTCACCTGAGCTATACTTACACACATGAACTCACACAATCTGCTTAACTCTCTGCACGCTCGCTTTTAAGAGCTTTTCTCTGACTCATTTCATTGTTCAGCACTGGCCTCTGTCAGGCAGTCGGCTTGTCACCTTATCTGGTCTGTAATTTTCAGGTGTGTATGAGTCACTGTGTCCTGGAGCAGATAGTCTCAGGGCTTGTTCTGGAACACCTGGGCTACTTGCCACAAGCCTTAGCTGTAGCAGTTTGAAATATTTAAAACAACCTTAAAGCTGCAACCTAGCAATACCTTAAATATAACTTTTTTTTTTTTTTTTTACCCATACAGACACCAAAACACCTCTAGTCACGTGGAATCTCTGTCACTCGGCAGCCTGCCTCAGCATGTTCATTCCTGTTGTGGCTGACTGTTGTTGTCAGAAACCTTTTATTCAAGTGATCTATTTTATCATTCCAAAATGCATTGTTGGAAAAAAGTTTGTTTTTTTTAATATTGGCCTGAATGTCAGTCACCAATACTGTTTAAAGCAGTCGTAAGTTAGCAAGTGTTAACTGCTTATGCATGAGATCTTTGCACAAATGCTTGTCTTTGATTAGAACTTATATTTATTGACAGCCCTTATGGACAACACTTGCACTGTGCCAAATCATAATTATTTATCCAAGATAAATAATACAAACACGTGGATGCTATTTTTTATATATTGTTGCTTTACATGTTTGTCTTTAGGAAATTAGAGAACATTTCAAAGCAACTACTCCTGATGCTACTGTAACTACTACAACTACAATAAATAAATAAATATGACGACAGTACCAATGATAAGACGTGGATTAATTTAGCTCTTATTTGAAAGCACAGCTTGGACAGTGCTCTCCAGAGAAACTAGTCCAAAACAAAATAGTTCTACTCCAAAAAACAGTAGAACTAGCCAAAAATGAAATTGTAGTTTTTTAGTTTATGAAAGGATAAGACTATTTGCATTACACTCCCACCTTAGCAAAACCTTATTGTAAGACTTAACAAAATGGGCAGCCATTCCAAAAATGTGTTCTATATGGCTTATGTCATTTTGGATTCCTGAAAATGAAATGAAGGCTCTTACCTTTTTGATTATCATTGGTAATGTAGAATTGGCTATTAAATTCCATCTTCTATAAATTACTGGAATATATGAAAATATTATCATAGATTACTACAATATCGTCATGCTTTGGTCCTGTCGTGATTACGGTTACAGCCACCATTTTCCATATAAGATGCAAATAAGTTCACAGTTTCTGGTCCTATTGGCCGGCTGACACCTTTAGCAGCATTTGGCTGCATTGAGCAGTGATGCTACATATTTACGTCACGAATCAACCTCATTTAAACACAGCTAAAGGTTGCTTAATATCTCTCAGTGTAATTTGAGAATCATGCTGTGCCACGTGCATTTGTTTCAATTCCCAGTCTAACACACACAGTATAATCCTCTCCCTTCTCAGTCTGTCCCCCAGCTCCTGTTTTCTCTTCCATTCTTCCCCTCGTCTTTCTCCAGCTTTTATTGAAGCATATTACGCAGTCCTCTGCCGAGAAACAAAAGGGTACTCTGCAGGTAGTGTTTCTGGGATGCACTTTGCTTCCTGTTTTTCAGAATGAATCTGGTACTGTATTACCGACACTGTTCATGGGCCTAATATTCTATGTATTTAGTTATTATCTCTACATACATCTGGTGGCACATAATGAGATGCCCCATTTACATTGTTTCCATTAAAGTTATACTGAAATAGCAATTGTAACCAGTAATAGTTTTAAAAGCCTTAATCGGGAATAATATTAAGTTTTGAAATTAAAAACAGTGATTTTCATTTTTTTCAAGTAGTTTGTGTACTTGTGTAGTCACATTTAATGCAAAAGAATTGTCCTTTATTCCCTTGGAAATAAAAGTCTGTCCCTTGTCAGAAAAGAACAGCCAAATGTGTAATTAAAGTCCATTGCACAGGGACACAGATCTCCCCTTACTAATTGTATATGGACCAATGAAGAAGACTTAAGTTTTTACCTGTTAGAATTCAGACACTTCACACAACTGAGAGTCAGGTAACTCGTATCACAAAGATTTCAAAGTTTGTACCAATTGTATTGATTCATAAATACAAAAATCCCATCATTTTTGGGAGGGGATGTCGTTTTGTTTGTAATTCTTAAAGCACTGGAATTTTCATCTGTAAAACCCAGCAGTAATGTGCCTCTTCCAGAAAAATGACATGTTTTTCTTGATAATCTGCATATCTGGTGGAAGTAGTTAAAACAAAAACTGTTCACAGCGAGGTCTGTGGAAAGCGGAGAGAAAGGAATCCGTCTCCCCATTCTATCTCTTGTATCTCTTTGCCTCTCACACCTTCACACACACAAACTCAGCGAAGCTTGCACTGTCCAAATCTCCATGGCGACACAAAGTGGAGTCTCAAAGAGAGGGGTAGTGCACCATTATGGACAAACACTGAGGAAAACAGGATTCTCTCTTCAGAACTTTAATTGTTGAATTTTATTTTAAAGGTAGATAGCTGAAGCCGTATAGAAACTCAGTAAGGATCATGCTAGAACAATGTTATACTCTTGTGCTACATTTTCTTTAAAGCAGTAAACGGTGGGAACCTTTGCTCAGTACTGTGTCAACCTGCTGCTATACGTTATTACGCTGCTGGAATGTAGTTTTTATTGAAAAGCTACAACCTTGTTACTATGACGTTACTGTGACGTTTCTACGGTTTACTTACAAAGCCATTATTTTATCGAGAATGTCCGAAATCATTCCAAAGTGTGGCACCTCTGACATGTTTCTGTACAGGCGTCTGGTTGCTCGAAGTTAGTTTGTGATTGGATGCTGACAGGAGAAGGTGCGTTTCTCGTGTGTGTGTGTGTGTGTGTGTGTGTGTGTGTGTGCAGACACACAAACACACGAAGTGTAGTAAAAAGGAAAGTAAAAGGGGCTTTCAACTGTTGCATCTCTGACTCTCTTAGTGATTTTCGGATCCTTATCAATGAATCCTTAGACCCATAGAGAGTATAAGCCTTGTTAGAGTTTTCAGATAAATGCTATAGCCATTACTTACTTTTTTAAGAATGGTTCTCTAACTTGATTCCTCTTCTGTGTTTCCTTCTTGCTTTTCCTTTGCTCCATGTACTTTTTAGTTGCTGGGCTGGTCCCATCCAGACTTCTAGCATGACTTCAGTGGAGACTTCCATTTAGAGACTTCAGCACTGAAAGCTCTTATAATTACATTGCTTTCTACTCAGCTTTCAAAAGGTACAACTTCTCTACTTTTCTGCTATTCTTTACTAAAGTCTAAAATTACTTGCAGACTAACCTAATGATACCAATAATCAACATTTTATGTACAGTGTTTTTAACTTTTCTAGTGCTCAGTGTTTGAATTGCAATGCAAAGCAGGACTTTAAATTATCTATTTTTTTTTATGGGTGATTAAAAACTTTTTGTTTAGAATTTGTTATTCAGTGTTGTGCTCTGTTCATGTTTTTCTTTTCTTTTTTTTTCAGCACCAAACGTGCCTGTGAGATTCTCTTGTCACATCACTCACTCATCATGTTGACCCGAATCTAATTCCATCAGGATCCCATCCCTACCTTTCCCTCCCTTCTCCCTTCCCTGCACCCTTTCCCATCTCCATTATGACCAGTCTGAAACGTTCACAGACGGAACGCTCTGTTGGGGGCTCAGTACCAGCTTCAGATGAGTTCTATACCCGCCGCCTGCGATTGCCCAATGGAGGTGCACCACCTCCCCGTAGTGAGAGTGCCCACATCTCCTCCTCCTCTACCACTGGTACCAACCCCGGGGTCCCCAAGATGGGGGTTCGGGCTCGTGTGGCTGATTGGCCACCCAGGAAAGATGGGGGAGGAGGAGGTGTTTGGCATATCACAGTTGAAACCGACTCACCCAGCTCCACAAATACCACCAGCTCTTCAGGATCAGGAAGTGGAGATAGAGAAAGACTTGGAGGAGGGGGGGGAGGAGGAGGAGGAGGAGTGGAAGTGGTGGTAGTGGTAGTGGTGGCAGTGGAGGAGGGGTGTCAGCCGTCGCAGCCCACAGCAATCTGTCAGCCAAGCTGGGCCACCTGATAAGCCCACAGGACTCGTCCATGCTGCGCAACATCCACAACACACTAAAGAGCAAGATGCAGAGCAAGGGAAAGGATAACCGCTTTCTGTCACCGGATGGCTATCTAGGCTCACCTCGCAAAGGCATGAGGCGCATTCGCCAGCGCAGTAACAGTGATATAACTATCAGTGAGCTGGATGGGGATGGTAATGAAGGCTGGTCCTTCTCTGGATGGACACCCATGCACCGTGAGTATGGCAGTACTTCATCAATTGATAAACACGGTGTGTCAGGAGAGAGCTTCTTTGACATGCTAAAGGGATATCAGTCCTCTGAGGCACCTGATCAGCGAAGTCCTGCTCCAGAAAGGCTAACTGAGCTCCTTACTGTGGCCCCAATAAAACAGGCTGCACTTGACCTGCCAGATGGTCCTTTAGGTTCCGCCAGAGGTAGTCCTGCCAGTCGACTGAAGGAACGAGAAAAGCACTTAAAGAGGAGGTCAAAGTCGGAGACAGGTGGTGAGTCAATATTTCGTAAGCTGCGCAGCGTGAAGGTGGAGGGTGACACATCAAGGGCTGGCTCAGATGTTGAAGATGGAGGTAAAGGAGAAGAGAGTGGCCCGCCACCCAAACCATGGGTGTGCCAAAAAGGCTTTGCCCATTTCGATGTTCAGTCTTTACTTTTTGACCTCAATGAGGCTATCCAAAGTCGCCATTCTGGGTCTAAACGAAAGAACACCACAACTGGGGCCTCAGCTGCTGCTGCTGCTTCAGCTACATCCTCGCTCTCTTCTAATCAAAGTGGAGTGTATGGTTCACCATGTGGCTCACAAGAAGAGCTGAGCAAGGAAGGGACAGGAGGAGGACACAGTACCAACCCTGCCTTGGATCCTGGTGATGACAAGAGCAATGATCTGGTACTCAGCTGCCCTTGTTTTAGGAATGAGATTGGTGGAGAGGGTGAGAGAAACATCTCTCCTGCTAAACAGGTAGGTCTACACAAGAATAAGATGACCGTATCTTGTGAAATGTAGATTTATGTATGTTTACTTGTTTCATTATTGTTTTTATTGCCTCTTACAATTTTAAAGTTTGGGCCTCAGACTTTAAGTCCGCTCCCTCGCTTTACTTCTCTTTGGATTTCATTCTTCAGCAGGGCAGCATAGGGAGCGGGGGGAGCTCAAGCAGTTCTTCTGGCAGTACAGAGGAAGGACCTTTGGATAATACCCTCACTACCCATTTTACCAATGCTGGAGTAGCTGTATTGGAGGCCCCTAAGGATGGGCCGAGCCTACATGCAGACAGGTCCAAACGATACATTGTGGAACACGTTGACCTCGGCGCCTATTATTATCGAAAGTACTTCTACCTCAGAGGTAATCAAACTGTAATAGTTTAGGCTCTCTAAGATCTTTTCCTCTTTGAATTTCGTCGCTGTTTTGCTTTTAATCTGGTGTTAAAGTTACCTAACTTGAAAGCTGTCAGCCTCATACTGTATTTTCAAAGAATTTCAGAAAAACATGGCCATTATCTACTTAAATCCAAGCTTAAACCTCTTTAGGTCACTTTCACTTGACTAGGGATAAGAGAAGACTTGTGCAAGTGATGGCAGAAGCATTAAGTTAATGTTACTTGGATGCAAGGCTAATTATGTTGACATGTTCAGATCCTCACATCCTAACCATCTTAAAACAATATGCATTTTTGGACTGGAGGTAGCATAGTTCTTGAAACTATGAGTGGCAGTTCCCCCTTTTATGTCTGTCTTTTAAATGTTTACATTTACATTTAGTCATTTGGCAGACGCTTTTATCCAAAGCAACTAGTGGTTCAGTGTCTTACCCAAGGACACTTGGATAATTTTATCCAAATTATGTTTCCAAAATTGATTCAACATTTTTAGCATTGTAAAATCTGCTTTACCAGGAGGATTTGTCAGGTTTCTTTTTTTGAAGTTGGTTCCCCAATGAGTAGTCCCTAAAACTGTGGCCGGAAGTGTCTACAATAAATTTATTTTAAAAAAAGCTAAGTGGAAGAGGGAGAAGCCAATTAATTTTATTTTTTCAATATCATCTTATTATTATTATTAATCTCTGCTTTAAATCCATCCATCCTTCCTATAGAACACTGGAATTATCTGGGGTTAGATGAGAGCCTGGGACCAGTGGCAGTGAGTTTAAGAAGGGAGAAGTTGGAGGAACACAAGGAGCATGGCCAGCAGTATAACTACAGGGTCATCTTCAGAACGAGTGAGGTAATTGAAATGGACTTGTGAACCCTGTCCACTGTGTATACTGACATGGTCTATGTCTGCTTGTTTTTAACTGTTTACTGTTTTTAGCCTTTATTTAAAAGTTGCTAATAAAGAGCAGAGGATATGAGTAAGAGCGTATGACATGCAACAAACACAGCCACAGCCAGACTTAAACTCTGGGAGACGTGGTTAAGTGACATGTGCTGTAATGGTTCAGCTGCTGCAGTGCTTCATGTTCTGTTTTCGTTTTTTTCTTCTTCCTTTTTTTTTTTTAAGAGCAAATCAGGCTTGTTTTTTTATTGTTCTTTAAAATAGGACAAAATATCTTTTTTTTTTTTCTGGAGGCAAGTTCTTTAACGTGTCAATACTTAGCACATTCTGTACTGATTGATGTTTTTAAGGAGGTTTTATAAGTTCAACTTGTGTAGGAGTTAACATGTATGATTTAAATTTATAAATAGTTATTTGGCAAAGTCCTTCATCCTAAGTGACTTACAAGTGAGATACAAAGCAAGGGAAAAATCTAAAGAAGGTATTAGAAGGCATGTTTTTGTTTCGTGAGTTACGGCGGCTTGAAATTTGGGATGGGGGCTGCTGAGCATACAGTAGCTTGTTGTACCATCGTGGGACCACTGAGCTGAGGAGCCTTGCTTTGGAACTTTTGCTGTGTGGTTTAGGAACCAACAGATGCAGTTACTATCAGAGTGCAGCAGGCAAGAGAGACTGTGGACCTGTATGAGGAAGGTGCTGTTGAGTTGACCCCTATGTCCGTGAAAGTCAGAAGTTCAACTTGATGCGAGCTGCGACTAAAAGTCAGGGCAAAGATCTAAACATCGGTGTGCCATGTGTCATATTAAGCTAATGGAAAAAAAAACTCTTGTAGATGTCTGGAGGACTTGGGGATGATCTCTAAAGATCCTAGGTTGATGCTGATGCTGTGTTGTATGAAAGGTCTGTGCCCAGGCTTCCTTGCTGAAAAATCCACTTGAGGGAGATCTTATTAAACCCTGATCTCAAGGTTGTCAGATCAGGATCAAGACCTTTAAATGCCACTGCCGTCATTTCTTAATGTAGCTTAAACAAAACCATTTGTGAATACTTCCAGTCTTTGCTACTAGCTGCCATCACCTCCTGTAGACACAGTATAGCCACAGCCATGTCCTCATTCCCTGAGCTGAACGTCCACCTACCAGTTTTTGTCAGCCTTCTTCTGAGTGGTGCCATTTCGCATCTAAACAAGACAGAAATAGTGCTAAAGGTATTTGAGTGGAGAAGGAAAAGCGTTGCTCTCGTATTGAAGTGCACCGTGAGTAATAGCCCCTCCAATCTCTTGGGATGACGCACAAACTGCTGTGCTGTGTTTTTCTCTCTTTTCTTCCCTTCTCTTACCTTCCTCTCTCCTCTAATTACTATTTTCAGACATAGGAGTGAGGCAGGTATAGATAAATGTGTGTCTGTGTGGGAGTGAGTGGGATCCACAGATGTTGAAGAGTAGTCCATCGCTGTCCACTGAGGACAGAAGGTGTCCTCTCCCCAGCTTAAGTGCTTCTCTTCTTCATTTCCTTTGACCCTAAGGGTGTTGGCATCAATAGAGGCCTACCATGTAACATGTGATAACACACAAACACATATAACTGGTTCTTAAGAGTCATACAATCATTAGGAATATCCAGCTGTTATTTGTTTATTATAGATATTCAGGTTCTTCTACTGACCCCTTCATTTATACATCGAGGTCCTCTTGACGCTTGTTTTAGCCTGAAGCCTAAGAGGCTTTATAGTGGAAGCACAACAACACAATCTATGTGAGCAGTTTTCCACATATTGCTTTCTTTGTATCAGCAGAAAAGATGTACAAGCCAAATCCATTTCTTAGGATCCTGCAAAAAAATTGTTAATTTGCAGGTTTAAGCCTATGATGCAGCAGAGAGTTATAATTATTTACTGATAAGAGCCCTTTCATAGTAAAGATTGACTGTTATTGCATCGCCCTTTAGGTCTCAGCGCAGGCTTCCTTGCAGCTTCCAAACAGTCTTGTTTTCTAGTTATGGCTAATTATGTTAATGTTTCTTATGTTGTTCTTTCTAGGACCTAAAACAATGAGCAGACCATAAAGGGAGCTACCTAGGCAGGTTCAGAGAAGTTTTAGATTAGCTATCTAAGACCCCTCCAACAGCTACGCTTCTGCAATACATCAGTGAAAACTGCTCCTTATGATAGTCTAATTTATTAATTCCGTTCAGTTGGTTAGTCTGTCATTTCGACAAATTTAGTAAAAACTATTCCCAGGTTTAGTTTTTTAAAATCTAAGTAGTTGCACTAATTGTTGCATTTTCTATTTTCTTTTTTCCTTACTGATTGGTTGTCTCCAGCTGAATACCCTTAGAGGTTCTATCTTGGAAGATGCAGTACCTTCTACATCCAAACACGGCTTGGCTCGAGGTCTGCCTCTCAAAGAGGTGCTGGAGTACCTGGTGCCTGAGCTCAATGTCCACTGCCTGCGCCTGGCACTAAATACACCTAAGGTCACTGAGCAGCTGATGAAGCTGGATGAGCAGGGGGTAAGGAGACACATCGAGCAAACTGTGTTGGATTGGGTGCATTGAATATATTTTGCGGATTGGCTCTTTTGGAAGACCTTCAAATATACTTTCCATTGTATATTTTGAGTCATGTTATAACATGGTGTGTTTCTGAATTAGATTTATTTTTTATTTGAGCTTTCACCCCCACACCTTCTTCTCTATCTCATAACTTAAAAAAAAAAGAAAAATACAAGCCTAGCTTTTTGATACTTATGCTCTCTGATGCAATCATCAGAAGCTGAGCTTCTGTAAATGTCAACATGATTTCACTGGAAAATTTAGAACAACTCAGAGTTTCTGTTCTAAAATGCCAGCAAAAATGGTAACATGGTTACTCTGACATGATTTTCAAAAAGTAATATACATTCGGTTTTTGTCTATATAGCTGAGTTTCCAGCGAAAGGTAGGAGTGATGTACTGCATGGCAGGGCAGAGCAGCGAGGAGGAAATGTACAACAACGAATCATCTGGTCCTGGACTGGAAGAGTTCCTGCATCTGTTGGGGGAGCGAGTTAGACTCAAAGGCTTCACAAAGTACCGGGCCCAGCTGGACACCAAGAGTATGTACAAACACAGAGAATCTGCAGATAATGGTTATGGAGTTACTGTGCTATCCAGAGCAGAAGGGTTAATGCAGAACAAAACAAGCAAAGTAGAATTCTTATTTATTGTCTGTTTCCCAGTAATTGTTTGCTGAATTGTATCATGCAGTTAGCGACAATCCCTCTAATATGATGCGTACGGTCAATGTCTTGTCATACTGTGATAGAAAATTCAGTAAATATTGGGATTTACATCAGAAGATTTTTTACTGAGTGTGTATAGATAATATCTAAAAATGACTTGGCAAGCTCGATGAGTGGCAGAATGTCACAAACGAAGCAAACACTGCCAGCTCAGAGGTCCATATTGTTTAATAAATAGGAGAAATTTGTGTAATATCCAAGTGTACACCCGATATGCCTCTATCAGTAAACTGCAGGCGTCATCCTTAGGAGGTAGGAGTAACTGGAACACTGTACTCTTAATGTTTGCAAAACAGGTAATGAGCCATCCTTCCTTATGTGCAAAGAGCACACTAAATACGCACCCTAGTCTGAAGCGCTGCCTGTTTAGTGCATGTTTTCTAAATCAGTCTAAAATTGTATTTAACATTTCATAAGGATAAGGATACACAGTTGATATATAATGCCAGACTAAATTTAATATGTAAGTGAACGAGTTCAAATTATGTCTGTTCAGATTTAACTGTTGAAGCTGTTGGAATTGTTCTGCTGATATGCCTATAGCATAGAGTATTTTTTTATGTTTTGCACAGCAACCTTGCACGCATCTTCTATCCATATTTAGGGTTTATAAATTAGGCCTCGTCCTTTAAACACCTCTGCTTCTTCCCTCTGTCCAATCCCAGTTTACTGTAATCCCTCTGCTCTCCTTTCAGTGATTCCTCTGTTTCTTTTCCGTCTATAGCCTTAAAAGCAGAAATTCATTCAGTTTCAAACAAGTGACAGATGGCTCATGGTGTCATGTCGTTCTGTGGAGGAAAATTTCTACTGTCTCCTCTTTTTCTCTTTGTGCCTCTCGCCTTTGTCTGACCACACATCATTTTTGGTACAATACAATTTCAAATTTTGCCCCAATATGTAAGACAAGCTACTTTATGTATAGGCCTTTGTAGTATTTATTTATTGCTGTCATTGTATTGCGTCATTTTCTCGAAATTGTTTGAGAGACCCAAACTCTCGACCCATTCACTTTTTCAGGGCATGTAATGCAACCTTCAGTAATCCATTTTTAAAATATTTGAGGCAATCCACCCACCTTAAAGATTGCTGTTGTAACATTTTGGGACAGTATTGTTCTGTGTTAACAAGCTTCATTACACTAGGTAGGTGTCGTTTAACATGCTCTGACTCTGGGGTTAGAGCATGTTGAGAGCTCAGCGATACTGTGCCATCACGTGCAGGTTGCACATTTTCCTTTTTCAATCAGTTATTTGTGAAGTTTTAGAACACCTTCCAATAACAATATCTAAAACTTAGCAATACATTGTAAATGTTCCTTCAAGTCTGAGTGCAGAGCAGGAACAAAACTATTCAGACACAGTGGTTCAAGATTAGTTCTGTTTGGAGGACTTCATGATAATGAAAAATATTATAGATTTTCTGTTCTATTTAGTTCTTAATTAAAAGTAATTTACATGTAATTGTCTCCTATCAGCTGATTCGACAGGCACCCACTCTTTGTACACCAATTACAAGGATTATGAGATCATGTTCCACGTCTCCACTATGCTGCCCTATACACCCAACAATAAGCAACAGGTATGTTCCGATATCAAACTGCGCAGTATAAAATGAGAAGTGTGCTTTGCATTTTAATTTGCCTTTTGAAAAGTTGCACTCTGATCGATGTAACTCAAAGTTCTCCCACTTTTCAACAACTTCTCCAGTTGCTGCGGAAGCGTCATATTGGGAATGATATCGTCACAATTGTGTTCCAAGAACCCGGGGCACTTCCCTTCACTCCCAAAAACATTCGCTCACACTTCCAGCATGTCTTTGTGATTGTGCGGGCACATAACCCCTGTTCCGACAACAGCTCCTACAGGTGAGATCTATACATTCCTGTATGTGTACCGTTTGTTTTGTTAGGGTTGTTCTTGAAACGTTACTTTTCTTTTCATTAAGTTAAAAATACATATATTTAGAGTATAGTTTGTGGAGTGGATGACACTTCAAGTAGGAGTGGTGGTTATCTTTTAATATTTCATTCCAGACCAGTGCATTACAGAGACTTTGAAATAAACTTGATGGTACTTTTGTCATACCTATTGCATGCACATGACTTCATATGAATCACTCTCTGTGACTGCTGAAACAATAATGCTCTTATCTGTCGGCTCAAAAAGTAGTATAGCTCTCATTGCTCTTGCAGTTCCATCACTCCATCATGGAGTAGGCCATGAGTGTTTAAAGCCCTCTCTGTGGCTCTCCATGTATTACCACATTGTATTTTATATTGGATCTCTGGCAACGTCCCAGGCCAGAGTATTTTTTTAAGAAATATTGAACAATTCTGACTTTCTATTACCTATATAAAACATTTTGGAACTGATCAAGATTTGTTTGTTATTTTGTCATTCTCTGTATTCTCTTACTTATCCCCCTCTCTTATTAATGACGTTTTTTTAAATGCTGTCTGCGTACACTTCGTACTCGTGGGACTATTTCATTACTGAGTAACAGTAAAAACAAAGATACTCACCATAGAGGTAAAATTAAGCCAATACTACCTACACATACAATCTGTGATTCACTAATCTATATTAAGTTTACATAAGGAAAGAAGTCTCAATACTACAGAGGTGAAGACTCCAGAGTACATTTTCATTCTTCGAGTAAAGTTTAGTCAGTCATAATGTTAACGTAGCGGTGAGCTAAATGTAGCAAACCTTTGGAGTGGGGGCTCTTGTACATTCAGATACATACAGGGCAGGAACATGTAGCACACATCAAATTAAACTGTACAGCTATTTGTTATTCCAGCTTATTGATTTAATTGGATATGCACATTTTCTGAATTATTGTTCCAAATATTATTACCATTCCTTCATAATTTTCATTTCCTGATTTTATTCCCTTTATGTTTTTTAGTGTCTGGAATGCTGTAAAACCATTATGTAAACACACAGTAACTGTACATACTGTATATAATAAATGGTGATACTTTAAGAACTATTGGAGACGAGGCTTGTGTACCTTCCCCACATCCACACCATACACCTCTGAGCCACCCACTCCAATAGGTATTGACATGTTCTTTTTCTTGCCCTGGCGCAGTAGGCAGCAGGTTGTGGATACTGGGAGAGTGGAGCTGCCCACACATTGGATATTTATAAGACCACAAATCACTGAAACCACAGGAATGTGCTCTTTCATTTCAACTGCCAAACCTCCTGCCACGAGTATCACACAGCAGCCACACAGGCAGCAGTCTCTACTGCACCGCATTCTCCTTTCCCTTTCTCTGTGGCTTTCTCACCCACATCCTCTTTTCTAATTTGTTCTCCTTTCTTCGTTTTGTTTGGAATGCTCTCTCTGTCTTGTTCTACGGCTTTTATACCTCCACGTCTCTCATCACTGCTTTCTGTCCTGCACGAGTCACAGGTCTGTGGTTGACTGACTCACAGGTGTTTGAGATCAGCATAAGTGCTTTTAGAGCTCCAGTGCAATGCATTGAGTGATGTTTGTAGTGATGGAGAAGAATAGGAATTAAAGGTCACATTTTATTTTAATCATTTGTTCAGCCAGCTTGTAACCACTTTAGCTGCTCCTCTGTAAAATGCCATGCATGATTCATTTGTCATCTTTCACTTACGTTCACTTACCTGTGGACGGGCTGTCTATTTAAAACCTTGGATTTTTCAGAAGTTGATTATATGTTCGAAGCAGCTACATAAGAATTTTTGTAAGGTAAAAGCTATTTAACATGACAGTTTGAGGTTATTTTTAATCAAGACTTTGTTTTGTTGACATTATGCCAGTAGATTTGATGTCGTTTTCTTACTGTAGTTGTAGCTTAAATGGAGAGCCAGGACAGGGAGGTGCAGGGCTTGGAGGTGAACTACCTTCCATTTTCAATTCAACCAGACAAATGTAGTTAAGACTAGTCTGACAGAATCTTAATTTGGATTATATATTGAGCCATGCATCGACTCTTTGGACAGTTCAGGGCAGTTGAAATGATCTGTGGCACATATGGCTAACACTTTTTATATTGTTATAATGATCATGTAAGCAGACAATTGGTAGTTGTGTTTATTGGTATATTTCCCTCTCTTTTGTGCTCGGATTGGGTTTCTTGAGGAAAAACGTAATGCCGCTTTATGGTTAGCAGGTATTTATGTCAATTTAAATTCTGTGCTGTAGAATGTAGTGGATATTTGGAGCGCTTGTTAAACATATTGGCCTTATTCACCTGGAAACAATGAGGATGAAGGCAGTAAGAGTGAGCCAGAACGTTACATTTGCATACTAGAAACTAGAACAATGTGCCAAAGCACTACAGAGCTCTGGAAAGCTAACAGAAATATAAAGTCTGGGGTCATCTCCACAACCTACTAATTTGCAAGTGTATTACCGCAACAACAGAATGTGTCACTGTCTACTTCATCTGCGCCAAAACGGGGCACTTGAACACATTGCACAAACTATAGCCAGTGGCCAACTAGCACAGTTGGCCTGTGTGAAAGGTAGTGGAAGCAGAGGACCTAGGCGTGCAGAAATACAAACCGAAACAAAACAGCAACAGCGTAACTTTTTCACACCACTCTAACTTACTACTAATGGTTTATAGCTAATATAGCTAGAGATTATTCTAAGTTGCAAATTACAATATAGGCACTGTGTATTGATTTGCTAAGATGAACAGCCAATCAGAGTGGTCTCGCTCACAGATGAGAACACTGGCAAATCAATCGTCGGTTCGATGAGGACAACATCAGCTAACTGACATTGGCCAACAGCTGCCCTTCAGCTTGGTGTATCGCAACACCAAGGCTTAAACAGTAGATCTATGGATCTATGGATGGTGATTGACAACGACCAAATACATCAGATGAGGAGATAACATAATGCCAGTTTGCTTCAGGAAGGTTTATGTTAACAAGTTTGTATGACCCTCATAGTTCAGTTCAAATTGCGTTGAGCAAATGCAAGATGTGATAAGATGTCCTTATCAAGAACATCTGAAGCTATTTATGATATTCATTTATCAACACACTACTAAACTGCTACACTACTCCCAAGGCAAATTCAACAAGAAAAAAAATTGTTCCTCTGTCACGAACAAGGAAAGGTGAGAAAAAAGGCTTTCAGTAATTTGACCGTGCAGTGCAGGTGAAGACAAGGTATTTTTGAGGTATGTTTAGAAATATGTGGGAGACATATTGACTTTAGTTGCTTATTAGACAAAGCTATTAATCCTAGTGTCAACATGTGTGCTGCATGTCAGCAGGGAAGTGTGTGGGAGGAGGGCTTCGACTTCCAGCGCTACTTTTGTCAGCTGGTAATTATCACCTGAGGATCTGTGATAGAGTTTATTTGGTCATGAAGGTTTTCGACTAGCCCGTTTCACACATGCACTGGAATCCTGACTTTGTTCGAAAGCGGGGTATGTGAAAATGCTAATGCCCTGATTTGTCGGGCGCAAATGAGCATCTTAGCGATATTTGAGTTAAGTTTAAAAAAAAAACTTTTTTTTGTTGCACAGCTAGACTGTGCTGTAGAGAAAACAAGGTTTCCCACAGCCTTACTTTTCTATCACGGTGTGCGTTGTGTGCAACCTGCATCTGCACGAAGATCTAGTAGAGTTCCTCCCTCGATGATGCTTCTGACTCAGACGATCTCCTGCTACGTGTGTGAAACACAACTCAGGACAATGTTCAAAGTTAGCGTTGTTTTTTTTTTTTTTTTTTAAGTAATTCCAGTTGTAAATCTGTTTGTTTGTCTTTCTAAAAGGCCCACACAGTCTTCCCTTTTCAGTCACAGCTTTCACTCTTGAGTTTTCGGGGGATTTTTGGGCAGGAGATTTAGAATAGCAGACTCCACTTATTGTGCTCCTCTCATTCCTTTCTGTGTCTGCTCAACTGAGTTCCTGACATACCAGACAGGGCAAACAGATGGCCTTTCCAGGGACTTAATGAAAGGAAAAGGGAGATGAGGAAGAGGGAGGTGGAGAGCAGCCAGGACAGGGAGGTGCAGGGCTTGGAGGTGACTACATGCTATGGAAAATGCAGCAAAGAGCTCCGTGCAAAAGTGAAATCATTACAAACAGTTACAGTAATCGTGAAACATTATTTTTTAATATATCATGTTTACTGGACGCATTATTTCAGCAAAAGGTGAAAGGCAAAGACTGACACTAAGTTTGACCACTGTTAATTCACTTTCAGTTCAATTCAACATTATTTATATAGTAAATATATACATAAAAATATTATATCCTTTATATCAGTCAATAAATAGAATTTTTTTGTGTATTAACACAAACCGTACAATGATTTACATCAAATATTAGCCATGTTGTAGAATCTGGCCCCACTTTCTTATCTCTTTTTTATGGTTGAAATTCTTCTTGCTCCGGATGTTGTATTTTAAGAATATCCGAACAAACCACCACCCTTATTTGAACACATTTTGGGCAGTCTGGAAAAGTTTATTTCAATTCTTCTCTTATCCTGTCTTTTCTTTCATTCTCTCTTTTGTCTATTTTCCTTTCCTGATCTTCTTTTTCCCCTTAGTGTGGCGGTCACACGTTCCAAAGATGTGCCCTCGTTCGGCCCACCTATCCCGGAGGGTGTGACCTTCCCGAAGTCCTCTGTGTTTCGGGACTTCCTGCTGGCCAAGGTCATCAATGCAGAAAACGCCGCTCACAAGTCACACAAGTTCCGTGCCATGGCCACCAGAACACGCCAGGAATACCTGCGTGACTTGGCAGAGCGTCACTCCACCAGCACGCCCATCGACCCCTCTGGAAAATTCCCCTTCATTTCACTGGCCCACAAGAAAAAAGAGAAGAGCAAACCGTATGTAGGGGCTGAGCTACGCAGCCTTGGAGCGGTGACCTGGTCTGTTCACGCTGAGGATCCTGGGACAGGAGGGGAACTGGAAGCTCTTCTGGCCATCTCCAATGATTTTCTCATCCTCTTGGACCAGGAGGCCAAGGCCATTGTGTTCAACTGTGCCACTAAGGATGTGATTGGCTGGACACTAAGCAGTCCTGCATCTTTGCGGATTTTCTACGAGCGCGGTGAAAATGTGTCTCTGAGGAGTATCAGTAATAACACTGAGGATTTCAAAGAGGTGGTCAAACGTCTAGATGTAAGTGCACATGGAATACACACCCCAGTATAGTTCAGCATGTGGTGGGGTAGAGCGCTTAGCATGCTAACATGAAATTATAAAATCTATTCTTGCTTAAAATATTAAATAAGTACTTTTTCATTTTGCTTCACTGATGTCCTGGCTCATTAAAAATCAAAATAGGTCCGTCGGTGCCACGCCTGTTTTCCAGTAGAACTGACATAATACACCTTTTTTGTGCAGTATGTCACGATTTTATTTGTCGGCGTCAACGGAATCATTGTTTGACTCCCTGTTTCCATGGCAAACCTCACGCTGTAAAACTAAACTAACTCCACAGGGTTGTAAGACGACTCTGGAAACAGCGGCTAAAGGTGATGCGCTCTCATTTAAGCACAGGACAATAGTGAGAAACCAAGTCAGTGGACTAAAATGCTTTTGGCTGTCAATGATCGTTTATCTAACCCACTCACAGTGTCTCCTGCTGTTCACTGTTGGCTGTCAGTCTGCCAGCAGGACAACATTTTTATGTCTTTATGCCAAAGCTTCTGTCTCATTAGTGGTCTCTGCTTATTGAGTGAGTTTCAGAAACACCTCTGGACAGCATGCTCCTAATGGCTCGTACACCTACACACACACACACACACACACAGTGAAGTGGTGCTACATCTTCCTTAGCTGTTTCCATGGAAACTGCTTAGAAAAAAAAGTGTTGTCTTATATAATCAGTGCTAAAGAATCCATTAATTTCCCCAGCTGCATCTGACCTCCCGACTGTAAGTGTGTGTGTGTGTGTGTGTGTGTGTGTGTGTGTGTGTGTGTGTGTGTGTGTGTGTGTGTGTGAGAGCAGTATTTTATTTTTAGTGGCAGAGACGGAAATGTGGCAGTTTGTTTCTGTCTCTCTCACTGCCTTTTTCCCTCACCGTATGTGTTTCCCCGGTGCTTTCTTCCCTCTTTGCTGACTTTTTTCAATCTTGTTTGCTCTTTATCATCTTTTTTTCTTGTACTCTCTTCCTCTCCCACGCACACATTCAGAGAAGAGCATCATAACAATTCGCATCAGGTGCCAGTCTGTACCATGATTTATTCACACGTCCCTGTGAAGTCTAGCTTCTATAAAGGTTTTGCTGGGGCCCTGCAAGGCACCCTGAAGTTCTAAGGTGTGTCACTAGAAAGAGGAAGGCCGATGTGTTCTGACTGACCACAATGAAAGTTGAAATTTTGCTTTTTTGCTGCTGATGCGCATCCGCTCTGCAGTGCCATGCCTGAAAGCTAATGTCTTCCATGAAGAAAATAAGCCGTTCAAAGGTTTCCTCCTAAAGGAATGATCTGTTTGTGAAACACACCTGTTGTCATTTCTGTCATCTGTGCACACACATTTTAAGAATGTGTACAACTTGGGGAAGAGCACAAATAATTTTTCTTTATAGCCATAAATTAAAGCCTACCTGATATGCACTGAACATTTGCAGACACTCATTAGTTTGTTGTTAGGTTGGCCAAATAGGAAGGGATCTTTCACATGGTTGATTGTGCAAATTTAATTAGTTGAGTAGAGAATAAGGTTATCTAATTTTCTTTTATTATGCTTTCCTTTTTATTCCCTTTTGGCTTGTTTTTAAAATCTCCCATCCTGTTCTTACTGTAACTCCTCTGACCCTTTCTACTTCTTCTGTGTCCAGCTCCTCACTAAGGGCTGTGAGACATCAGAGATGACGCTCCGTCGAAACGGCCTGGGCCAACTCGGCTTCCATGTGAACTATGAAGGCATCGTGGCTGAGGTACAGAACCCAAGTTCATCTGAAAATATTCTCAGAAACTCTACAGTAATTCATTGGTGTAGAACACATTGACATGACACATACTCGGTATGTGTTCTATTATTCTGTAGCTTTTGTGTTTACTGGTGAGATAGTTTATACACATTCTTTTATGAGCAACCCTGTGCACATGCAGTTATTCTTCCCTTTATGTTAATTAACAATATGGAAAATCTCCAGCTTTCTACTTTGAGCATATTGAAAAAATGTTTTCTCTGTTGCTCTCTCAAATTTTATATATACGATCCATTCATACAGGTTATGGTTGTAATTGGTGTGTTTGTATTGTTTTTCAACATACCTTTTTCGCGAAGTACGCAAGTATACAACTAATAAAAGCGACGCTGTTTGTCTGCTTTTCAGACTCACACAAAAATGAAACAAATAGTTAGAAAATTGCAAAATCTGGTTCATTAACCACTAATATCTGCAGAGATTAGTTTTCATCCAGGTTGTGGATGAAAGCTGCCCCTGAATAGCATCTTTGGGACAGGTTCACAGTTTGTCATGTCTGTCATAAAACAAGAGCCTTGCAAACACGCAAGCACTTAAGCAGTCACTGCTTCTGGATGCTTCCTATGTAAATGGGGAGACAAAATCCACAGACAATATAAGGCTTCAACCTTCCACACTTGTCAGACTGAATTTTTCAAAAGTTGCAGCCTTTTCAGCATTTACTCTTTAAATGTGAGTTACACAGAGAAACACTTTACTTTGGAAGGTGTCAATTTCCTGTCTGAAACCCCACTTTAAGATTTAACGTCCATGGTCCAATTGGTCACTTCTTATATTGAGTATTACTGATTGGAGATTAAAACATCTCATCACTAGAGCTGTAATTCAGTGAAACTTTGTTATTCTTAGGTGGAGCCATATGGCTATGCCTGGCAGGCAGGCCTGCGACAGGGAAGCCGATTGGTAGAAATCTGCAAAGTTGCTGTAGCAACACTGACCCATGAGCAGATGATTGACCTCCTGCGGACCTCCGTGACAGTACGTGTTGTCATCATCCCACCACATGATGATGCCACACCCCGCAGGTAGGTGGAGTGAAGAATTTTCATATGCTGATGTTAATATATTAAGTTTTCTTAAAGTTTTTAAAAGGCAGTGTAGAAGTGAACTCTTCTTCTTTAATACCAAAAGAGAGGGCACTCTTAATGACAGTGTGAGATCACGCCAAACTAAACCCCTCATTTCCCTTTACAGGGGCTGTTCAGAGCTCTATAGGATGCCTGTGTCCGAATACAAAGGTAGCAGCAGTGATAGTGGCTCCTTTGAGTACAAGTTCCCCTTCCGCAGCAACAACAATAAATGGCAAAGGACATCCAGCAGCCCTCAGCAGTCACTGACTGCTTCACCACAGCCTCACACACCCAACCGGGCCATCAGCCTGGGCAGCTCTGTGGGAAAGACCCTGTCTGCTGAGAGGCTGGAGAGGGGTGCAGTCATCCCACGCAGCGTCAGCAGTGATGGGCGACCCATGGACACCAAGAGGTTAGAACGTGTTGGATTTTTCAAATCTGGATTAGTAAAATATCATAATTATGTTAGAGAGAGTGATTAGGTACAAACAAGAGCAACAGCTGATCATTTAAGAAAGTGCATAAAACAGCACTTCAGTATGAGGTTTATTTTAAAGCACTGTTTATGACTCTACAATGCTTTGTCTTGTTAATTTCATTTTCGTTCAGTTCCTCAATTTCCTTATGACTTTAATTTCCTACAGTTCCTGTGTGTATGTGTGTTTGTACCAGAATGTCTCCAGGCAGTGAAAGCTACAGCCTGGCCTCCTCCCTAGCGCTGGGTCGTTCCCCTCACAATCGAAGCTCTCCCAGCAACTTGTCTTGTTCCAGTGACGCCTCCGGAAGCTCTGCTCACTGGAGACAGAAGTCCATGCCTGAGCAGTAAGGAAGTGGAGAGAATGATTGGGTTTTCCTTTGCCTGATTAAAAAAAGAATTTATGGAATCTATCCGGAAAGCAAAATTTCGCTCTGTATTCCAAAAGCAGATTAAAGCCTGCCTTGAAGCAAATTCAAAAACAATTTTCAAGTATGAATTGATGATAAAAATGTTAGATGTCTGTGTTTTAACGGCCAGCTTAGCTACAGATTATAATGCAAGAGTAGTTGTCAGTTTTCTTCACTGTAGATCATTAAGAATGTCCAGCACTAACAAAAAAACAACTGGACTCATCTTGTGAGCTGAAAGTTCGCTGGAAATGTATTCATTTGACAGTTGTATCAGTGCATGAAATTAGTGTAGGAGAGTGAGATGCCAGCATATGTGCCTTTGTCTATGATAATAATCTTGACAGAACCTCTTTTTTTGTCTTACACCCACTACAGCCTGTGGGAAAATGTATTATATTTTGAACTCGATTATACTGTAATTTCTAGCTCTGCATTTGTAATCAGCGGAAACACACTGAGGTGATTTTCTTTGTATTTTTTTTTGTCTAGGTTTGCAAGCAACCGCCATTCTCCGATGTCTTCAGAGAGACGAGAAGTGGTTGGCGAGGGCGGGTCAAGTGCAAAGGCCACTTCCAATTGGTCAAGAATGGAAGAAGGTGGAGGAGCAGAGCGAGGGTCTACAGGTGAATGCTACAATAACCTACCTATAACCAATAACCTCCTCTGCAAACCTACTAGCAGAGGAAGTTGCTGTGGCTTAGTTTTATAAATAGTTTCCCAGACTATAAAAATATTTTTCTCATGCCTGTTTTATAAATTCTATGGACAAGCATGTCCATGGCAACGTTTTTATTTATGAGACAACTGTAAAAACCTTTGAATCATAAATAGCAAAAATCATCCTTATTTATCCATACAGCCAAATCCTCTGAAATGACAGTTATCTAGAAGAGTGTGTACTGGTGTTTGTGTGGGTCCTCGTCGTCCCCCCTCCCTCCTCATGCTCAGCTAGCTGTGAATGGTATTGCCTTCACTGCAACGATCTCAATCTCTGCAAACAGACAAAAGACAGGAAGATAATGAGACGAGCGGAAATAGGAAGGAGAATTGCAGAGTGTGTGGGGTGTGGGGGGGGTTCAGTCATTTCAATTATAATATTTGGCTTTTAACTTTCTTTTCACTCCCATTATATATAGGAAAAAACAGGAAGAAATTCTTTTATTTCCTTAAACACAGCTGGCCACTGTATTCTTTGTGTGCCTTTCCTTCCTTGTTTCCCACTGTCCGCTGCAGTTTATGTTCACTTCTCATTCATCTTTCTGTGCTCGTGTCCTTTGGCTTTCGTTTAATTATGAGTAGTCTCTCATGCATTTTGGGAGTTTTCGTTTTGTTTTCCAGTTTGGTCTTGGAAAGCCACAGGAACTACATGCTCTTCTACTGCTCCTCTGATTCCCAGCAGGATGTTGGTTTAGTTAACTGTTGACCAACCTACTTTTAGCTGTGTCCTAAACATAATTCTGACCACAAAATCACAGAGGCAGGCAGTAGTCTTTAATTTCGTGGTTGTTTATATTACTTGTCTTTAATGGTCAGGGTGGAACAATATAGGCTTGGACCAGCTCAGTCTAAGTCAGCCAAGCGTCCAGACTTACACCATCCACTCTGTTGTCATTGTGGTTTAAGGTTCTGTCCATTCCTCCTCCCACTTTTCTCCTTTTGACCCACTGGTCTTCAGCAATAATGTTGTGGTTGCGTTTTGTCCAGAACTAACCAAAGTCACACAGAGGACAGTGTCTCACAGTGTGTCTCTTTTTGTCACTCAGGTCCTTTCACTCACAAACAAGACACTGACTTGGCCCTGAAAATAGCCTCTACAAGGTTTTGTAGCTGTTGCCTTAATACAGCATGTGGTCATTTTGTTTTGATATTATGTTTATGGTTAATCCATGCACAGGTTGTGATTTTTTTGTCTTGACTTTCCTTTACTCCTTTAAAATACCGTAAACACCCCAGGAGGGCTTTTAACTCCACAAAGCCTGTATGAATGCACACATTGACCTAAGCAAAAATCCTCATGTCTCCTTGCATAACATGTAGCCAATGACACATCAGTCCCATTTATACCCAGAGTTTTGCTTCAGGACACATTCAAGCATTCTCTCACATGGCACAGCTTGCCCAGAACAAACATAGCCAGCATGAAGTGTCTAGGGGCCAACTTCTGTTTGATGTGCATTGCTTGATGATGACAAGTGATCTGGGTTTTTATTCATGAATACAGGAGAAGCAGAATGACAACATTGTCAGAGAAACTGTGATTCTCCTAGAAGCACGATTACTATAAGTGTGTATAAATATCCCAGAGGGGGGAAACCATTCTGCTCAACTGTAGAGAAATTATCTGTTTGCAGCACAAGTTTTGCACGCGTTTGTCACTTCCTTAGCTGTGTCTTTTGTCTCTTTATTGCAGAGGCCCCAGTCTCTAAGTCTGGTCAAGGCTACTCAGGTGCTCCTCGCATCCAAAGGCAGGAGCAGGTGATACACCTGTCCCCGAAGAAGGGCAGCCAGGTCAGGCTACACACTTATTTTAGAGATTTTACTTCCACTTCTACCATCAAACCACTGGCACTGTACTGTAGTCGAAAAGCTCTGTAATCCCTTTTCACCAAATTGTGGGCAATAATATACAGTATTAGCATTATTAATGTTAATTAATAATATTCTTATTTTTTATCTATTTTAATGGTGGGGTGGTCATTTGCTGAAAAATTGATGTTTCAGTAACACTGAAAAGTCCCTTAACTAAACCTTGTGCTCTCTCTTCCACTCTCTGTTTGCCCTCGCAGTCGGACGGCCCTTACTCCGGCCACTCCAGCAGTAACACGCTCTCCAGCACAGCTTCCAGCGGGGGTCACAGCGACAGTGATAAATGGTACGAGATGGGAGCGGGCGGAGGCTCCACTGCCGACCAGGGTGACACAGAGCCCAATGGCCTGGGAGGGGGCAGCTATCTCCAGGGTGCTTCAGCCGATAGTGGCATTGACACCAGCTCTTATGGAGCTCCTCACCACGCCCATCCCCACTCCCATCATGGCAGCACCACCTCACTGCTGGCACCAAGTGGAGGCAGAGAGAGCAGGGAGAGGTCAGCCTCTCCGTGGCACAGCCCAACTGAGGGAGGCCGCAGAATGCTGGAGAGGTCACCTGCTGCAGCCGAGTCTCCGGGCCCTCCAGGAGAAAGGGCAGATGGAACGGGCCGAAGCCCACCTACTCATCTTCTTGTTAGAGACAGCAGTACCTACAGTCTGAGCGAGGCTGGGTCACACTCAAGGTCTGTATATTTTTGTATGTTGTATGGCGATTGTTTGATGGTCTGTCTGTGCAATATACTCTTTTAAGGGAGTGGATCAGAATCCAAATCGAATCCCCTTCCATGTGGTTTGTGATATAATGAGTTGGGAAACGTTCCATGTCAGTAGTCGTTTAATGTCTGTAATTGAATTACTCAGTCTATAAAAATCTGTGATAAGCATTTACAGGCAGATACTGTTTATTAAGGATGATTATTGCTGTTTACAAGCCAAAAAGGTTGTGAACCAGTGCTTCAAATCTACTCTGTGGAAAGCGTTAGCTGTACATTGTTGAATCACCAAAAAAGATGTGCAAATCCTTCATCCATAGAAGGCAAAAGTTCCTGCCTCTTTATCATAAAGAATAGTTTACCCTGAAAGAAACACATTATAGCTCGAGTTAATCAACATTTGAAACAGAAGGCAAACACAATCCAATCAGACGCTTGGTTTTAATTAGGGCTGCAGCTAACAACTATTTTAATATTTAATTAAGCTGTCAATTATTTCTTTGATTAATCAGTTCATTGAACTAGTGTGAAAATAGCGTAAAGGAACGTTACGCTAATTGTAAAAATCCTCAACCAATGTTTTTCTAGTAATAATATTCAAACTGTGTTATTAAAAGAAGAGCCAATAATATTTGAAAATATATAGTTTTTAGTCTGTTTCACATTATAACTATTTATAGACATGGAAGTAAGCATATAGCTTGTCTACATGCCAGTGGTAGTAACTGAATACAGTCACTCTCATATCATACTGAATAATAATTTTGACAAAAGGAAAAAGCTTTTCTACTTACTCAGTAATTTCAGTAAATTCTGACGTTAATACTTTTTTATATTCCCCCTAAGTTATATTTCATATGAATTTCTATACTGTGATAAGTCAAAAAGAAGATTCAAGTGCTGCCTTTTATTAAATCTGTTGTTGTAGAATGAAACATTTATATTCATTTATTCTACATTTTAATTGCTGTTTAAATGTAGGAAGTGTCAATCACTGCACCTAAAAATGAAATGATTTCTGCATGTTATTTTTATGTCTGGTGGCAATGACACAATTAGAGGTTTGAAATGTTATAAAAGCTAGTTATTGGGAGAAAGGTGTGTATGGTTCTATGCAGAGATGGTGTGACCACAAGCATGAGCCCTGATTTCAGTGTGCACCCTGTCTGCCAATCTTAGCATTACTGTGTATAAAATTGTGTAATTAATACTTGTTACTTGTTACGTTGAACCTTTTCATTTTTTTAATTCCCAATCTCTAGAAAGTAATTCTCTTCAGCTACTTTGTTGGCACATAACAAACACCTTTTTTGTTATCAGTCGTCCCAACAGCTTATGATCCAACTAATTGATGATTGCATTTTCTGCCTACTATGAAATAACAGTAAATTTTCAATTAATTTAAAGCCATTTCTTTTACTTATATGTTGCATCTTAGAGCTTTAACTGTGTTCCGTTTTAGGGTATTTTTATTCCATACATCCATCTCATCATTTTTCATTGCCAGTGTTTCTTTCACCACAAAGTACACACATTCGACCACCTCCCTCTCAACAAGTCTTTCCTGGAAAACAAGTGGCGGAGTAATTTCACCTCCCACTTATCTTTCTACATTAGGCCTCAGGAAATGTGCAACACGTGTCATACTTTTCATAGCTGAACTGGTGTCTGGTACTGAGTGAACTCCCCTGTACTCTATCCCTGCTCCTGCTTGAGCAAGTCCTGGTTCACCTTTTAAGATAAACACAGTGATAGGTAACAGTTGGTAGAAAGGTCTTGACTTTGGGTCATATTTTTTATTATTTGCATATAATGCAAACGTATAATGTGTCTTTCCTGAAAATTCCTAGAAAAGAGGAATATTACAGTATTGTTGTATTTCAGTTTACAATATTTTTCATGACAGTGGTTCTATTAATAAATTATTGACCCTAGACCAAATCAATATTTTAATTACCTAATATATTTTCTTTTTAAAAGGATATATAAATGAAAGACATGTAGTATCATTGCTCTCATTGTGATATTATAGAAATGTATTATATTATAGCTTGCAAATCTCATACTTGTTTAAAGTGAGTTGCTGTGCTGAGTATCATCCCTCAATTGCTGTGTCCCTTTGTCTCTCCCTGCCAGGCACTCAGGCCACAGCTCCCCCAGAGAGGAGTCCTCCTCTTCAGCCACTTCTCCTTCATCCCAGTCCTCAGTGTCCCCTGGGCCCAAGAGCTTCTACCCTCGCCAGGGTGCCCAGTCCAAGTACCTGATTGGCTGGAGAAAGCCCGGCTCCACCATCAATTCTGTCGACTTCGGAGACACGCGCAAGTAAGGATAGACCTACTTTTTTTGTTTTATAGCTCTTAGTTTGAAAGTGACTTATACAAACCATTTGAGTTTATCTTAATATGAGTTCCACCAGTGTTTTTTGAATTTTCAGAAGCTTTGCTTTCAAAGTCGCAATAGTCTCATAACTCTGGATTTCTTTAGTTCAGCTCTGGTGGGTCCACATAGCCTTTTTCTCTTCAAGTCACTTACATTATTCTTTATCACTCTGTAGATATTATTAAGTTGAATAATTTCAAACAATGACCTCCTCAGTTGAGTTCACGCTCTTCAATCCAGGCTTATTAAAAGATGGTCAGGTGCATATGGCAAAAGTCTGTTAGTCCATTCATGAAAATCTCATTTTGTATTCCAGTCGCTGCAAGGACAGGACTTGCACCAAATGTTCGTTCAGCCCAAAATGCTGTATTTATGTCAACGTGTCAGGAGTAAACTTTTATTTTTTGAAGTATTGTTATATCAGACCACAGTATGCATTTTTCTGTATCCTTATATGTATAATGAGGTGACAAAATTGAACGTTACTCACTTTACAATGACAGTCTTTATTAAGGGGCTGCTGTAGAGACTGCATTTGTTCCCATCACTTGTCCACCCACTGTACTTTGCCTTTGAAATCGTGTTTGTGGCTGGAATTTGCATGCTGCTCGATTACCCCCTTGTGGTTGAACAAAGTATCACACTGAAGGACTAAGATGCATCAATTAAATGTAAAACGCCCATGAACCGCTCAACTGTTCAAGCATAGAGACCACAAATCTTTTATATATCGGTGTTATATGACATATTAATGCTTCATTGCACATAACTTACACAAACACTGTGATTGTGGCTGCTTATTTGTTTGACTGTATTTGTGTGTTCAGGAAGTCTCCAGGAGAGAGTGGTGTGGATGTTGTTCCGACTCCAGCAGCCAGACCCTCTCTCAGAGACATGCACTCGCCTCAGCCCCATGCGAAATCCACTATAGAGGAGGATGTGAAGAGACACAGTACTCCAGACAGCCCTCCGCCACCACGCAGACATAAGGAAAAGGTATCTGTGCACAAAACAGTAGACCAGGGGTGGACAACCCTGGTCCCTGTTGGAAAACCTGCAGGGCTGCGGCTCTCGAGGAGCAGGGTTGTCCACCCCTGCAGTAGACGTTCGATACAATGTTGTATATTTCATATAAACCTGCTCAACTGGTTTAAAACAACTGCAATACTGACCACTTATTATTTATGTCTGGCAAGATGTAGATCCAATTACACTGATTCGATATTAGGTAATAAAAATTTTGCTCTTGGTCTAAATTGTGTAAGCATATCTAATTGTGTTGGTAGTCAAACAACATTATTATGAGATAACTAGTAATAAAATACTGCTGGTAAATTAAACTCGATGTACCCTTGAGATTTTCCCACACCCAAAACCATTAAACCTCCTTCTCTCTGGCATTGGTATCCAACTGTGCACGTAAGAATCTGAAAAATCTCAATTTATGCCACTCTGCAAACACAAATTTATGTGGATGGGTAAACATTTCCATACTGGTACACAAGTTCTCCACCAAATTAGTTTTTATGAATCTCAGCATTCCCATTAAAAGTGGCGTACACATCCTTCAAGCCCTGTTTTATTTGTCGTTATAAAACAGACAGGTTTCCACTTGCATAATGCAAGTTTTCAGATCCTGTCGTTTAGCTGCATCAGAGTAGAACTTTCTTATCCTGTAATTCCTCCACCTGTAATTCCTGCAGCATGGCCAGAAATCGCCGCCAGCCCAGCCTCTCAGCCGCCGTCGATCCCTCCATCGCACTCTGTCAGACGAGAGCATCTATCGTGGTCAGCGGCTTCCTTCCCTGAGTGACACAGTAGTAGAGCCGACACTAGGCACTGATGTTCTCTTCAGCTGCTCCACCCTACCACGCTCACCCACCACCCGCGGCGTGCCCCTGCGGAGGCCCTCGTATAAATTGGGAGTGAAACTCCATGGTAAGAAGTTTCAGTACAGCTTAATTTTTGACTTTTCTAAATTGTCTTGTTAATAGCAGGAGAGCAATGGGGAAATTAATTTTACACTAAGTATTTCTAGAACACATAATAGATTTTCTGCCAATAGGTGACCTCTCTGCATCTGACACATCATTGGTGGATTTGGTGGAGCGTCACCGTGGACCCCTCCCTCAGGAGTTGATGCCCCTCCCATCCGGAGACAGGGACAGTCCTCTTGAGTGGACACACCTGGTGGATGTGGCCAGCACCTTTGAGAGCGAGAGAAACACACATTATGGTATGTCAGAGATTAAAACTGCCTTTGTTTGGGTTTCTTTGCTTGGTCCTATATTGTTTTGTGTTATGTTAAATGTAAGTGGAATATATTGTATTTTATAAAGGTACTAACTGGTTGGAAGTGTAATGTGAGTTCACCATAGTTCATTTATCTCCTGTTCCAGTCCAGAGAAGTTACGTGTTTGGAGATGCAAACCACAGAAGCAGCGGCACCTCCAGTCCCCAGAAGCCTCACATAGAGCTGCAGCCTGCTCCCCTTTCTCGGCCCTCATCTAGGTAACGCTGTGTCCTGCTACAATAAAGGGAATATGATTATGGCCACAGTGGTGCTATAGGGCTGGCTAGAGAAATACACCAGAAGCACATTAAGTGGCCTCAGACTGCAGCAACTGCTAAAACCAACAGTGAATTCAGTGAGAGTCACCTTTGTGCAGCTCCTGTGTGGCTCAGACAGACTCTGTTGGTATCACATAGTATATGATACATTTACTTATGGTTGTGCAGACTGTGTTAAAGACGTGTTTACATGAACAACACTCTTAATACCAACTAATACTACAGTCGACTAATGGGCTGTTTTTTCCCCCAGTGAGGGTCACATAGGCCTGGAGAGGAAGGTGACTAAACTAGAGGCCATGGTAAAGATGCTCCAAGAGGACCTGAAGAAGGTGGGAAATAACCCGAAAGCAAATGCCATTTCCTCTGATCTTTTGCAAACACTTAAGTGAATGAAACCAACAAAATTTCTGGGGCCAATGTGACTGACTGGTAACATTAAGCTGCAGTGGACTGACGGCACAAAGCAGCGCTCTCTAGTTTCTAGAGAGTTTCAATAGTTGATGTTGAAATTGGTGAAATATGACTACCGTAAATTCTGGACTATAGAGCGCACCTAAATTTAAGCCGCCCCCGCTAAAATTTAAAAGAAATATATATTTTGTCACATATAAACCGCATCGGACTATAAGCCGCCAATATCCAGGCTGAGAAATAATATCTGTTGTATGTGCTCCTACTCATTGTTCACAGTAGGCATGAGGATGTTCTGTGCGCTGTTTTACCGGCATTACGGTAAAGAGTGCGTTTATGTGTATGTGTGGCTGAATGTACAGAGCCGACAAAAACGTCCTTGTTATAATTAAACGGCTTGTTCCATAGCCAAAGGAGAAGACGTCTCTTATTCTTCACGAATTACGCAGGAGTTGCTGCGCTCAACAAAAGATTTTGTACCATAAGTGTTTATTCATACACCTGAACCTGAATGGTGCCTGTAACACGGCAGTAAAAGTGCTGATGTTTGCTGTTGTGCGTCTTGGGTTGCATGCGCTTAAAAACTGGCGCTTTTTGTTTGCACTGACTTCCATCTACAGCGCCCATCTGAGGGCTGCAGAAAAATTCATAGAAAAGCCGCATCTCTGTAAAAGCCGCATGGTTCAAAACGTCGGAAAAAAGTAGCGGCTTATGGTCCGAAAAATACGGTAATTAAGGATTCACTTTGGTTGTGTTTTTGGTGGATTTTAAGTCCCATCTATTTCTACCTCAGTGTCTGCACAATGTTTATTATGTAAGACACTAGCGACACTTTAATTTTAATGATTTTTTTCATTTGTTAAATTACATAATTATTCCCCAATTTGTCTCCATCTGTCACAGGAACGTGAAGAAAAAGTGCGGCTTCAGGCTCAGATCAAGAGGCTCTGGGAGGACAACCAGAGATTGCAGGAGGAGTCCCAGACATCTGCTGCCAAGCTCAAGAAGTTCACAGAGTGGGTCTTCAATACCATCGACATGAACTGACTCCCACCCACATGTTTTAACTTGCACATGGACACACACAAATGCATACATCTGCACACACTGTCCGGACGGAGAGGCACAGGGCACCGACACTGACAAGACATTGTGCACAAGACTTTGTGTTAGCCTGACGCTGAACCTTCAAACCATCTTCCATTGGCTTCAAATAGAGGAGCTATTATTTCCAACCAGTCTCTGTTTCCACACAGCCTCTGTTTAACTTCTCAGGATGAGACAGATTAAGGACTGACCTCTGCTTTCCTACAAAATCACGTGTCGCTGAATGGCTCTTTCAGCCATTTAGCTGTGCCAAATCCTTTTCCGTAAAATTGCCAACAAAGAGAAAGCACTTCTCTTTCTGACTATCTTGACTTTGCCTTTTCCCAATATTCCAGAGGTGAACGTAAACGATCTCCTTATGCCCCTGCCGTGTTCTCTTGGGGATGCACTTTCAGGACATCACTCAGTAATTATCTGCCCTTTTTTTGGTTTATTTGTTGCATTTTTGTTAACCCGTTTTCCAGCGTTGCCTCTCTGAAAGGTGAAAGTCTCTTGTGCCAAATTAAACCCATCACAGCAGAGGGTAGCAGGACGCCTGTGAAATGCAAAGTCAGTCGGGTTCGCAGTGAATCTGCCAGCCTCTAACTCTTTGCCGTAACACAAAGAAACACAAAAATAATCTAAAGCCACAAGACCACAAAAGAGGAGACTTTTTATTTCCTTTACACTCAAACAAAAGTAAAGAAGTTTGGCACCTGTGTTTTCTCTCCTCGGAGTTGAATCGTCTGAACAGGCGTTTTGGCTGTTTGTTCGTCACCCACCAAGATGTAGGCAGGTCGATCTGCCTCTATACAGGAGCGAAATCTGGATTTGTACAGTTACATTTTTGTTTTGTTTTGTTTTTTTTCCTTCTCTGTGTCACTCAGATCCGGATTACTGCTTCCTATCCCCCTCAACAGCACAAACCAGCGCCTGACAGACGAGTATATTTAGAAGCCATTGGTAAGTGGTACCATAAAACAAGATGTACCCAGAGTGCTTTGGCCCATCCCAGTTGTATGTTTCTTAAAAGCAATAGGATGAAGTGTGAACTCCTGTCTTTCTCTCACTAAAAAAGAACGCTTTTGTTCTGCAAAGACGTTTGATGTGGGACAAGATGAAGGTTACACGAGCACCTCCATCGATCTTTGGGGAAAAGGAAAGCGAGGACACCGTTCATTACCTGACTGGAATACAGAGAGCCAGCTGATAATAGATGACAGACATTTCTTGGAAGGAAAAGTAAATGGGGGGGTCTTTTCCCAGCTTAATTTATTTCCTTGTATTATAATTCCAATAAATAAGTTGTTCTACTCGTACAGTACAACTGAGATCAGTGTTTAGTTTCTCAAGATAAAAGTCACTAGCTATATTATTTAAATGGCTTTCTTTCTTAATTCTGGCTCAAGCCTGATTATACGCTTTTTATTCTGTATTACGTTGTATTTTGTGGTGCCCGAGCCTGCTGTCGTGTTGCTTACAGTGCCCTCTAGTGATGACCAGTGGAAATGTCATGGTTATTAAGTGTGCTGCCAGTCACTCTGTAATTTTTCCAACACCGCAATCAGACATTGAGAAGGCCACACAAACACACAGGACAGGAAGAGTAATCAGAAGCCAGCTTTGAGAGACAATCAAAAGTAGAATTTTAATCAAGGACTGTACCTTGGTGTGTGTGTGTGTGTGTTGTTGGTGCTTAGGTTTAAACATCTGCAGTTTTCCTCAGGTTCAGTATTTGTTGAGAGCATGAAGAACTTTAGAGAGAGTAATTCAACACAAATTACTTTTGACTTAGATTCCAACTTTAGGTTTAAATGCCCATGATGAGAGGGAGCAAACCGTACCCACTATAATAAACGTCATTGTGTGAATGTACATCAGTCGATCCCGCCGTGCCTACACTTGCTCATTTTGGTCTTTTATTCCCAGGCAGAACAGGGACGTGCCTTTGAAACAGCACCTGGGGAACAGATAAAAAAAAAATACATAAATAAAAAAGGCTCCAATTCTTCATCCTGAAAAATAAACACCCGGTCCCACACACAGTCACTTTTCTCACTTATTATTTTTAATGAAGTTCACACTTACAGTTTGTAGACTGGCGCTCATTAATGTTTGTCTGCTGCTTAGTTCAGATACATATTTGTACTGCACAACACAAACAGAGCAGGCTGTGAGAGTGTGTGAAGTGTATGGTGATGCGTCTGTGTGTGTGTGTGTGTGCCTTTGCATTCAGTTCCATGCAGTGCATCATTCAGACCAGCTGGGCCCTGTAATAACAGTGTATTGGAAGAAAATCCCCAAATCACAAAGCTACTTAGACCACATGCAGGAGCCAGAAAGCAATTTTTTTTCGGCCAGTCTCACAACCACGGGAGAGTTGGGGTTTTATTAGGTCTCTAACCTGAGCACAAACCGTTGTTCATAAGCCTTAATTCTCATTTTACCGCCAGAGCCCAGTGTTCCCAGTGTTCCCAGTGTTTGAATCTCCTGAAGACCCTTTGCATCTGAAATGGATGCAGTTAAAACCCTGCAGCACACAGCAGAAAACTGGCACCTGGTCTGAATGTAAAGCCTAAAAAATGTGATGTTTACTATAACTGACATTCAACTCTGCAGTTTTGCAGTGAGGCGAATGACCAAACAAAAGTTGTAAAAGTCTTGGTTCTGTTTTAAGAATCCCTTTGTCCGTCTATACGGACGCTAACGACACTAGTGGACAGTCAGTAGATCGAGTGTTTTGTTAAATGAGTATCGACAATTAGCAGTTCAACAAGTCGTGAAAATCAGTCTAGTGATCCTCCAACAACGTGGAATCCTCAAAGTATTCACAAAAGATTAGTCACGTAGGCAGAAATGCTCCCGATCCATAAAGTTTTTGACTGTGATTTGTTTGCCATGAACACTGGTTTCCTGTCCAAAAATGTGTCTTTTGTTTAAATGATGACTAATAGCTAATGTTCATATTTTATTGTACATGAGAAGTGCTCTAGTTTTTTGTATTTCAGATGAAGTATGGCCAAATGACAAACTGTGCAGTGCAGATGTTTTGCTCGCATCTTTAAAAGTGTAGGGTGTTAGATATAGTTGTCAACCTTATACGAAGACATACACACAAGTCCAGCTTATTTCTTCTGAATGATTTCTTTTTTGTTACGATGCATATAGTATTAGTTTTCTCAAAATTGTTTATGTTGCTTTTCAGAAGCATATGGGAAATGTGAATGTGCATATGTTCAAATGTTCCATTTTGTAATATCTTATTTTTGAGATCCTTTGCACAATGTTTTATATAAAGGGTTGTGTTTACAGGTTTTGGATATAAGAAGGGTAAATTGATCCATTCCTGTGCAATATTGTCTAGATGTCGCTCTGTGGTTTTCCTGCCAGTGCAGTTCCTGACAAACAGAGGAAGGTGCTTGATTTTCTTTACTTCGGAAAATTTGAACTCTCCTTTTCTTTCGGCGTTACTGATCAGACAAGAGCGGAGCGAGTGTTGTTTGTAGTGTAGGGATGCTGGTTTTCAATCAAGCACAACTTGCCAGGTCGGTGATTGCATCGGGGGAGGAAGCTTTCACAAAGCTCCGAGTCACGGCTTACACCATCCGAGAACAAACTGAACAGCGGTGTGGACAACAAAGCACACAATTTCAAGGAGACCTTAAGTTTTTGCAGAATTCAAAAGTACTGTTTACATCATGGATCCATTGTCTTTGTAACATGTAAAGGTATGAAAAAGACATTTGCAGTGATCACAGTATTAAAGTTTATGAAATAAATGCTCTATACAGTTGCGGTGCTGTTGACTTGTTTCTCCATTGTAATGTCACGCTTTCGTTATGTCTCTTTAGCCAGAAAACAACATATTTTGTGTTTCCTCTTCCTCCGCCGACCCCACCCTCCCCCACGAGAGTTACACTGGAAGTGGATTTCCTTTCCACTCTCCCGCAGAGCTGCTGTCTGATTGTATCTGCAGTGAGAGCAGAGCAAGGAGAGGGCAGAGGTCTTCAGTTTGGACTGTGCCGCCTCGGGCTCCTGTTGTACTTCTAGATTCACCTGATTGCACTGGGCGAGCCGTTAGAAACCTCCTCACCGCTTACTCACCTGTCCCGCTCCCCTCAGCTATCGTTACGCCGGAGATGGTCACACTGATGAAACTGATGCCACGAGATAAAAGTCCCACAAATCCACTTTTTTTTCCTACTTGTCACACAGGTTATATTTCAGAAGTGCTTTACCTACAGATCCAGTTTTTCAGTTGATTTCATGTCGGCTATTGAAAACGTTTCCTGCAGGATTCCAAGTGCACTTGTCCAAATGTTTCATTTTGTTATTGTAACCACTACAGTAAAACACACACACTTGCTATAAAACTTCATCCATTTAGCAGCAATACTCAAAAAAAAAAAACATTTTCATAATGTTTTCACGAACTAGTGGAACTAGCGCACTTTCCATCAGACCCATAAATAAGAAATATTGTTTGTTTTTCTAGGAGTCTCTAATGATTAAATTAGAATATGATCATAACTTTAATTATCCCAGAAGGAAATAGTTAAGGCTTTGACAGCTGATCTCTGCTCCAAAAGAAAAGCGAACCACATCAGCGCAAAATCAAAATGGACATTGATGTGTGTTTCTGAGTTATTACTTGCCTACCACCATACACACAAACCAGTTACATTTTCTCTAAAATTATTAAAACATTGACCTGATAACCTGTAGCAACATACATTTTTTCATGTCCGTTATCAACCACAACTGTCTCTTGTGGACAACTTTCAAGAAACAGTTTGCTAACCTGTCAGCTAACAGCATTTTTCTAGGGAAATATCCCAAAGACGGGACTTATAAATTGTAGACATTTCCAATTCTAAACCTCCTTAAAAGTGAATTTGTCAGAAATTCATCAGTTCAAGTACATATAGCAAAAAAAAGCAACATTATAATTAGTTTAAAGGCAAGTGTAAGTCCAGTAAAGCCCCCTTGTCTTAACTCAGTCCTGGTCTTTGCCTGCTCTGCAGCGAATTATCAAACATTTGGCAGCTTGGCTATGCTGGAGCTTGGCAAGTGGCACAGTTGTAGTGAATTTATCTGAGCGTTCTCCCCCTCCGAAAGAAAATGGAAGCAGTAGAACTTGTGCTAATAAGAGTGGAAGGAGTGAATCAGAGTTGTAGCGATACAGCACAGGCCAGAAAAGCAAAGGCACAAGCTAAAAGACAATAAATCACCATGTGGAACCGAGAAAAAGCAAAGTGAATATTATGACTGACGTTACTGCTCGGTTGCATCGAAAGCTTGAGGGTGAGCGTGTTTCGTACTGTAGCTGCTGTTTACAGGATCAATGTCTTATTTCACTGAGCCAATATGTGGAAAACGACAAGTTTGATCATCAGGGTTAAAGCCACTTTACTGTGAATAATGAAAAAAGATGAAGAAACACGAACGTCACCGTGTGATCAACAACTCAGAAAAGAAAAGAAAAAACAGATCGCCACCAGAATAACTTAAAAGACATAAAAATATTGCACACATCATCTTTAATTATAGGCTATATGTGTATCGAACCTTGATGCTTTTATCCCACACACTCCAGCGGCTCACGCACATGCTTTTATGTGTCAGTGCAGCTCTCAGACCCTCAAGAAGTGTTGTGTTCTGCAGAGGCAGAGCTTTGTTTCGTGCCATTATTGGAGACGTGAACTGCTTTTAAGGCGATCTGTCGATTCACACAGCACCTGTCTCAGTGTGTGTGTGTCGGCACTGGTGTGATGGCTCAGCACACTGTCCATGTGACACACACACACACACACACAGACAGAGCTGCACTAATTCTGTGTTTGATCAAAGTATTTATATGTTGTGAAGCAATTGTGAGGAGCTCTAATTAGTCGCTTAAATATTTGAACCCTCACAGCCTCGTTAGAGAAATTATTCCAAAAGTGTTTTGTAGTTGTGCAGCTGTCAGCTTTTAAAATGATAAAAATGCCACTAAATGCTTTAATTTGGTCGAAAATATCAGTAAAGTGGATGATAACGCCATTAAATGTTCACGTTGGCCGCCTCTTTATTTGCACAATAGTTTCTTGCACCTGACATGCAAACGCTCTCCACCTACACAGCTTCCTCTGCACTTTTTCATCTTTTAAATTTACATCTGAGCTTCTGCTGCAACCCCAAAGAATTAAACTGCAAACACAAGGATCTGAAACGAGCATCCTTTGCATTGAAGAGGGCCACTTAAAGTGGTCGATGGGCCTCATTAAGATGCCTCAGGTGTGTCCGGCTGGAAGGATTTCCTCGGGGTGGGCCCAGAGCACACTGAGGGATTATATATTCCATTTGGTGCGGACACACCTTGAGGTCTCCCAGGAGGAGCCGGAGGAAGCAGGAAAAGAAATGAATCGCCCTGTTATAACAGAATATACAGATAAATACACAGAATGTTTGTATTTTTATCCTCATATACATGTTTTCAGGCTACGCTCAGGGCTTCCTGTGAGTCAGCCCTGTTTGAAACATTTGTTCTTAGGAGCAGAGCCACAGTAATGATCTCAGATCACACACACACAAACACACACGTTTTCTCCAACGTCCTCATGCTGGATAATAATAAGGTTTCAATCCCCAAATCTTTATATGTGTGAATCAGTTGCACTATAAAGACAGAGGGGAGGATTATAACACTGTTTTTAATTTATTATGTTCAGCGTCAGAGCCATTCGATGGCTGAGCTGGTCGGTATATACTGTATGTGATGCGTTTCAGTAAGTCTGACCACGACATGCCTCACTGACACGATCCCATTCTATAATCCACCCCTGATTCTCTCCTTACTGCCTGCTCATGAATCCCATATATGTCATGCAGACACAAGTGGAAGAAATGTTCTTTCCAGCTAGGTCAGATGTAAAGAAAATATTTTTGAAAGTTTGGGATTAAATTAATTAATTAAACCGGCGTCCCTTCACAGGATGACCACAGTAGACGAGAACCACGTGGATACTGCTGCTTTCAGTATGTGTGTGGCTTTCCACACACACCGTATACTCAGAATACACAGAAGGTAAAAGTAAACTTATGCTGTTTCATAATAATATGAAATGATAATTTTCACTCCTGGCTGATGCAAAAAGAGGCGCCCAGATACATCAGTTTAGAAGAGGAAGTAACTTTATCTGTGTCTGAGTGTGTTTGTGGAAACAAGTTATGTAGGAATAGAAAAGCAGTAAATGTAGAGCAACACCCACCCAACCACTTACTGTACCAACACACACACACACACCCCAGTGGGACTGTCTTTTCCAGTTTACAGCTCTACTCAATAATTCAGCTGGGCCGGAGTGGAGGCTTTAGTTTCCATGAGTGGACACCATGATGATGATGATGATGATGATGATGATGATGTGTTTGTGTGTGTCAATCTGTCAGACCAGAACGCTCCATTAGTATCAATTTAGTTTTGGACGACAGCTGGTAAGTGCATGTATTGATTTGTGAGCTCGTTGATGTCCATTTTTCCATTTGCGCACTAAAGAGCGGATGAAAGTGAGAAAGCCAAAAAAGAGGAAGAGAAGCGTTTGAAGCTCTCCGCTGTGTCCCAGTAATATTCTATTGAATTAGGCCATCAAATATTTTTAGTCGGCACCACCAGCCGAGAATTTGCTGCCTGAATCACTGTAAACATGCTGTGTGCTGACATGCTTAACTTGAGATCTGGTTACATTCACACACACACACACACACACACACACAGAGGAGTTTAACTGCTTCTGACTACAGTAAGCACCCAGTTTCCCGCCTTAGTCCATCATTGCATCAGATGCTTTGATGTGTCTCAGTGCTCGGCCAAAAAGTCTCTGTAAGCTCGGAGAGTTTATCTGCTGGGCCTCGTCTCGGCAGTTAAAAGCTGTTAGACGTGTGTGTGTTCGAGAAGAGAAATCAAGGGAGATTATAGGCTGGGGGGGAAAGAGGAGGGAGGGGAAAGAAGAAATGAACCGAGGAGGGTTCAGTGGCTTCGCTGAGTGACCGGGACATTTAG